>OX463848.1:35437886-36168506 GCA_949825065.1 Odontocerum albicorne
AATCCATAAAATGGATTCTTCTTTGTATGAGTGTGGCCAGGAAGAGGGAGATCTTAACATTTTTTTTCCTCGTATTTTCAAAATATTTCCTCTTTGACCTTGAATAAACAAACAAAAATATTCTTCTCCGCAACACTCCCTTACCTGCTGAGCCTCAAGAAAGGTTCTATAATCAATAACACCACTGTTATATCAACCAGAATAAAATATTTTCAATAGAATATGTATATTCAAATAAATTATCACAATTTTAAATTAAACACTCGATTAGTTCATATCTAAATTTCATATTTTTCTAAATATTTATTTAGTTATAAATTATGTATCATAATTAAGTTGTTAAATACTTTCAATAGATCGTATCTCATTGGATAACAGTAATTTCGAGCCGAATTGTCTTCAATATATTCAAAATCCATGGACTCGGCAACTCAAGTGTGCTGAGTCGCCCATGTGAATAGAACTAACTAGATCAGTGGTTCTTAAACGGTGCTCCGCGAGGATGTTAAAAGTGCTCCATCATATATGAAATATTTGATCGAAGTTTGGCGAATTGCTGTTGGCAACGCAGCCGAGGAATGGCGCAATTTCTTACATTGCCATTTTTTTGTAATCTGTAATTTTTATTTATAAATAAAATTAATGTTCATGCATTTCTTATTGTCAGTTTTATGGCCTTGATGATTTTGGTGAAATTGTTCTTATAATCAATTGTTCTTATAATCAAAAGTGCTCCGTGACTTCGAAAAGGTTAAAAACCACTGAACTAGATCCTATGACGTGAACATCACTTGACACTAGCGTATACTCCTTCATACGTAAAAATAAGATGAAAACTTGCTAGTATTGTTTAAACTGGATAATTTGAATGTGGCATGTACATAAAGTCACACCTTAAAACCATTGACTCGAAACCTTGACTCGTTACTAAATGTCCTTTTTCACCTCCCATCAAGTCAGCCTCCAGTGAAGCACTTATTGCACTTACAAGACATGTTATGTCCAAACCTGTCGGCAATGTCACCTTGCCAGCTGGCAGCCTGCTCTTCCAAAATGGTAATGTTTCTTTGATGGACATCGGACGTTGTTTTCCAAATTGAACGTAAACATAAGAGAATACTTCTATTAGATTCTATCTAATATTTTCTTTGTATAAGAACATGCGAATTGCTCTAAGCTGATGAAATTATCTTAGCGGAGAATGAGGATGAATTACAGTCTGATAAGTAAATTGTATGAGAGATGAGAAGAGAATAAATGTTGCGAAATTCAAAGTTATGGTGGTAGAAAAGTATGAAAAGAAAAGTTAATGTGATACACGGATTTGTGACAAAATATTAGAGCAAGCTGAAAAATTGTGCTATTTATGTAGTATTTTCTCAGATGATGGAAAAGTTACGAAGAATGAAGTGAAACGAAAAAAAAGTCAACGAGGCACTAAAACTTGTGTACTTGAACCGGACAGTATCAAAATCTGCAAAGATGAGACGATAGTCCATAATAGTGTTTTGATGCCAACTTTGGCGTATGGGATTAAAACGTGGACGTGGAAAAAAACTGAAAAGAGTCTATCAAATTATATTATGGAAATTTGAGAGAAAGGCCAAATAAATTATGGTTAAATCAAGTGAATGATATTAAGAAAGAACAAAAATACTAAGAAAGTCAGAGAAATCACAGAGAAGGTGTATGGATGTAGAAAAGGCGATGGATTTGTCGAGATAGGAAAGTATGGCACTCTCCCCTCTCGGCCTACCCCGGTGGGAAAATGGCGAGATGGTATGCATTATTATTATACGTTATATGTCCTTTAAAAAAGACGTTGTGATTGGCTCAGTTGCAGACTATACATATTGCAAAGCGTCTAATCAAAGCGAATCCAGCAAATACACCCAATTATTTTGATTGATCTTTTGGAAAGGCTGACTATGTCGCATAGAAAACACTTTCCCTGGAATGTTAGAAGCTGAGGACGTTAATACTTTACAATGAAGTATTTTCGACTGCCGTGGTCTAACGGTTAAGCATTGATGCGAAGGAAGCGGGCGCCTCAGGTTCGATTCCTTGCAGATTCACTTTCGAATTGATTTTTACTCTTAGGCTATATTGTATCAGAATCTAAGTTTTTTTAGTAACTTATATACTGCTTATCATAAATTTTAATGAATGCCCATAACCCAAACCAAAGTGGGTGAGTATAATGAGTATAATAGAATACACAAAACAAAGTGGGTGATCATGGTACCTGATGTTGGTACCACCGGAGATGGCTATGTTAGCCAATTCGTGATAGGCATATCATGTTGCATAAAAGGCAAGGAGTTTTAATACTTACAATAGTCTGCGTTTTTTTTCTGTATTGGGTCCCTGATAACTAGCAACAGTTCCATGCCATTTGGTGTTATGTGCTGCTGATTACTTACAGTTGTGCAAAGCATGAATATTTTTATGCGCCTCGTGTGGGTGGAAAAAGCACGTGCTTGCGCTAACGACCGTGCTTTTCTCCACCTTCCGCCAGCTCGTTAAAGGGAACATTTCTCGGGAATATGTACTCATGCATGCGAGCCATATGTCCAGATCAACGCAGGCGTGCACGCCACATCAGAATCTCAATGCCACAACAGTTTGATTTTCTCAAAACTTCATAATTTGATATTCGATGATTTTTCATTATTTGCATACCGGCATGTTTTATTCCATTTTTGAATGAATATATACGAGTATGACCGAAGTCATAGATATTATTATACAGACCGAAGTCATAGACAATTAAGCGTATATAAAATATACGCATTTAAAACCATTCTGACAAAAATATTGAATGTAACCTTTCCAATATTTGAGAGTTTTTCGCTCATCGAGGTAAACATATAACATCTTGTCAAATTTATCCACCCCGCCCATCTGCTTATTATAATCGTGAATTATAAAAGGTTTTTCTTTTTCTGATTAACATTTTCCTCTTCATTTTCACAGTAATGTTTCTGCATTACTGTTTGTTGAAACCAGTATAACAGGGGCTTTTTTCGTTTTTTCGACTTCTTGTCCCGATATGAACACATCAGGATTTCTTTATTGGCAAAATATTTTGGTTCCCCCACATCTACTATTTTTGCCTCTTTTGGAACTTATTTTCGATTTCTTCTTATGATTCCTGTTAGATTAGTAGATTTTTCTATTGTTCGTAAATTCTAGGATGAGTCCTGTGATAGCTCACAAATTTGCCCCAATACAACCTTGTTACGATGTTCAGTAATTTTAATTATTTTATCAACTTTAATATAAGCCTCAATTCTAATAAATGGCAGGTTATTTAGGTAAATACATTACATTAGGTTGTATTGGGGCAAATTTGTGAGCTGTCACAGGATTCATCCTAGAATTTCCGAACTATAGTAATGCTTTTGCCGCGCGCACTGACGTTTGTGTCTAACATATATATATATAGACTCGCCGCATTTTTGCAAAGAGCGGGAACGTCTATATTTAGACTCTCTGCATTCTAATCGCTAGAAGCAAAAATGCCTACAATTATTTCTATGAAGCAAAATAATGACGATTTAACATATTTCCACAGTTGCCATGGACAATTTTTCTGTTAATTCTACAAAAAAGTATTTGTTTGCACCGAAGGAATGAGTCAGTGTTTGAAGAATGATATACGAGTAAACACATATTTACCAGCTCAGCACATATTTCGGATAGCGAACATGTGTGAAAGAATTTAAATTTTAATGTGAAACTAAACATAGCAATTTAATTACTGAACGTGACATTTGTATAACTACTCATTTAATATTCTTTCTTATCGTTTCTCTCTTACATCCAGATATTTAGTAGATACAACATATACTACCTTGATCAAAAAGTTTTAGGACTTTATTCATAAAATCGAAAATACAAATTCATCAAAATCGATATGGCCCCCTTCAAAGTACTCCCCATCGACTGCAACACACTTACGCCAGCACTTGATCCAATCCTCGAAACACCGCTGGTACTCAATTTTCGGTGTGTACATCAGAGCCGTCTTCAATTTTTTATGACATCCTCTTGGGTACTGTAACGCGTTCCGCGAAGCGGTTTTTTAAGTCGGTTGAACAGGAAAAAGTCGCAGGGAGCCAGATCAGGTGAATTCGAAGGCTGCTGGATAGTATTCGTGTTGTTTTTGGTCAAAAACTCATGGAAACCATGTCTTTCGCGATTTCAACGCGGTCCTTTTTTTGCGTGAAATTGAGGTCTTTCGGCACCAGTTTTGCAGCGACACGTCTGAGGCCCAAATCACTAACCAAAATGTCTTCAGCGGATCCCTAAGCGATGTTCAAGTCCTCTGCCAGCTCTCTAATGGTCAATTTGTGGTTTTCGGCCAACATTTCTTTGATTTTATCGATGTTTTCATCAGTTTTCGACTGCCATTGCGTTCGTCATCCTCGACCGACTCACGACCACTTCTGAAGCGTCCGTGCCACCGAAAAACACTTCTCCAACATTACCAAGGTCTGCGCACCGTTAAATCCGTTTTTCACACAAATTTTAATGCAAACTCGATGATGCACAGTTGATGCCATTTTCAAACATGTAAAAAATATTAAAAAACACGCACAAAGGTAGATGTACTCAGTACAGCGTAACTTTTACAAATGTCAAGCTATGACGCTGAAATTTGAAGGGAAGTGTCAATGATAGATGTGGTAACCTAACAAAAAAAAAAGAATTCCAATCGGGTAACTGTCAGAGCCACACGGTTGCCGGTCCTAAAACTTTTTGATCTAGGTAGTAAAGAACACTTCAAACTGTTGGAAAAAATATATCAGAGATTCTTTAATATGATATTGCAAGGCCATCGCGCAAATATTATATAAGCGTTCTTAATGAGGCTAAGGCGACCAGCATAAAGAAACAACGACAGCAATTTTGATTTGCAGGATACATTGTCACAATGTGAGAATGTCGAATTATTAAGCAGTTCTTCTTCTCTTAACTTAAGTTAGAGAAAAGAGACCAGGAAAGCTAAAAAAAAAGAGGCACAATGGTCTTAAGTCCAGTTTTGCGGTGATTGGTTTACGTACCCAAAGCCGGTATTAGTGGTACAGGATATTTCAACTTACAAATAGGCATTGGAACTAACCTCATTTTATGCTGCCCCTTGTTGGAAGCAAACATTGGAAAATAAATATAGAAGAATAGATTTAGAAGGGAACAAAGATCGATGGCACTGAGAATCATTCGTGGCTATATCTTACAAAGTCGAGTTTGTTTTGGTAGGTGTTGTACCCATTCTGATGAACTAAAAGGACATGTTAACATCTTCCACACCGCCACAGTTCAAATAGACGCATCAATACATTAAACTAATTGGCATCATCCAGGAAGAAAAAAATTTTTGAACCAAAACTATATTATTCGTCTTCCCAGCGTCATTGTCCCCGGCAGCCCGAAAAAAACCTCCAACGCCCCTTATGCCACTCCAATCACGTATATTGCGGAGTCAGGAGATTTGCCTCCTGCCAACACCTCTTCGGCCTTCTATTTTGCCTTGGATGATCAGGTGCAGTAATTTGTACTTTGCTCCTCTAAGTACGTGACCCAAGTAGGACACCTTTCGGATTTTACTTTACAAAACTATCTACTTGAAGATAATTATGACTATTTCATGTACACCGATGGAAGCAAAATAGATGAAAATGGTGGGTGTGCATTTACAGTGTTGGAAATAGGAATAGAGATTACTTCAAACAAATTCAATTTGGCATCATACTGTTCAAATAACCACCAAGTTGAACAACTGTCAATATTAAAGGTTTTGCAGTTGCTAAATGGCATTGCAGCGGTTCCAAAAAATAATTGTTATTACCAAATAGTGATATGACTATTCGTATATTGAAAAGCACTCATAATCATCAGCCAATCGTGGAGATAATACCGGACTTGCTTTATAAACTGCAATCGATTCATAATCACTGAGTCGATATATAGTAAGGTGAGTCAAGGCACGCGTGGGTATTACGAGAAATGATAGAGCAGACGAATTGGGATAGGGGGCAACTTAATCTTCATTTTCTAAAATTCAATGTTATGGAATGCCCTATCAAATAAAACGGGAGTTCTGTAAAGTAGGTCTCTCGGGAGTAGGAAAACAACTGGCAAACAACTAAGCTGTATTATTGCAGTATCTACGAGATAATTAACACCAGAGGAGTGAAATTAACACACACTCGCAAATAAGACAAATTTTAAGTGATCGTGGAAGGTATAACAAATTATTTTTTAAATACAAGATAAGTAATACTTCGTATTTCTTTTATGACAAACGATCAATCCAATCCACTGACCAATTTCTGTTCTACTGTCTAATATATGAAGATTATTTATTTATTTATTTAACACTTTTATTGCAATACAATCTGGCGGGCTATTTGCCAGGTGGCAATCTCTTCCAACCAACCAGTTGTTTTTTTTATAAAGTGAGATATCATCAATCAAAAGGAAAGGAAAGGATGGTGGAGAGGAAAGGAAAAGAAAAATCGGGAATGAAACACGTTATTTTATTGACTAGAAATTAAGAGTTTTTTCAGTCGCTTCTTAAAATATGCCAGGGACTGAGCGAGTCTTATATTGGTTTGTAACTGATTCCAGAGTGTCACTGCATGGACAGTAAAGAACGACGTAAAGAAAGAAGAGCGATGAACTGGATGACGCTTAATGACGACTAATCAAAGAGGGCATCGACGTGGGTTTTGAACGATTGTTTATTTTGTTCCATTATATTTGTGTGGTCTACTATTAACTGCCTAATTGTTTAGTTATATCTTGACTCATCATTGTTTTGTGTATTTTTATACTTTATTTGATTATTAAAGTTTTTTGTCCTTGTTGGTGAGTAGCTTGATTTGTTATGTGTCATTGTGTTCCATTCCTCTTTTAATTCATATATTTGATAGCGAATTCAATATTTGATTTGTAGTTACAAACCATACACTGAATCACACGCACGCTCACTCGATTCCAAGAACACATCGAAAGACATATAAAAAATGTGCTGAAAGATTGCAAGATATGACTTTAACTTTTATAAACTGAGGACTAAAGAGTAAGGCATGTCGTACAAAAGTAGTTCATGCCAAAACATTGTAGTAACTTTCAGTGGCTGCATTACTGCTGACTCAATATGAAAAAAAAAAAAAAAAAAACAGCACAGAAGGTGGGGCCAAAGGATAGGAACACTTGCTGAAATGGCACAACTTTTTGGTGCAATGAGAATGGACTATGAAAAGGAAAAAAAACATAAAGTGAAACTAGCGCTCAGCATCGAGTAGATATATGACACCGGAAGAATGTCCATACTACGGGAGGGTTTACGAATTCAGTATTGGACTTTTAAGCTACCTCAACAGTTCACTGGGTGGAATGACAATCATACTCATCTGTGATGGATTTTCAAATTGAAGTAAGTTTTCAGTCTCAGGAGTAGCCCGATGGATCTTCACCAATACTCTTGGGAATTAATATATTGGATTCTCCTCCACGATATGTAAGACTGTCTGGATTACTTAACATAGTTATAAGGCAAAATAATCATTTTAACCCCATATATGCATTCGTTGCCACACATACGAGAATTAACCACATTCTGATGTGCAGGTCCGAACACTGGAAGACGCACGTTAGGTTCAGAGGTCGAGATTTCTGACAGAGTTGGTTCTACTTCTACCACCGGTTGACAGACGAGTTAAAATTTATCTCAAAAGATCCTCGGTGGAGAAAGATCGTCGCAATCTCAGATTGTGTGAAGGAAAGCTGGAAACACCCATATTTATCTATAGAAGTTCATTTTGACACGCCTACTGCTACTCCCTCATTTTATAATGGGTGCATCTCTAATTAACGAATATCAATTTTTTAACAAATCATCATCAAACAATACAAAATCGCTTGTAGTTACGTCCGTGTGTAACAAACAATAAGTGGTGTTATGTTACGGTTTATAGTTATTATTTATTTAACGTCCTAGTTAGAGCGGCGACGCGCCTATCGGTGGGACGGGTTGACATTTTGGTTGAAGCTTTGAATTTTTTTTTATTTGTGTTGGTTGGTTGAATTTTTCCCGTTCTCCTGATAGGGCTCTTCGCCATTCTAAAGAAAGAAATTAATTCTCTCGGTTATAGGAGAAAAGGACGAACCTGTCAAGATGGATAATATTTACAATCCAAACACCGTTACAATATAAATCTCATAATTAGATTTTTTTATTTTGTCAAATATTTTTTCACAGCTGTCACTTCTTGATATGATTATAAGACATATGTGTACAATAACAATGGAAAATAATATTTTTATTTTGAAGATTACACTTTACTGTGGAACAGGAAGATATAGTATAAATATTAAAACGAGAAAGCATTTTATAATGAGTGAGAATGTTTGATTTTTCCAACATTTATAATATTAACACTCAATTATTAGATTCACATATCACTCGCCCTCACTTTATACTATTGCTATGCAAATAAATTAAATTGTTAGCTGAAAGTTTATGTAAAGTTTTCTCTTTTCTGAGTTTCGTTTCATTCAATTTCTATATTATGAAACATTTCCAGTTTCATTCCGAAAACGGGTATAATTCATCATTTAACTAAAAATGACCTTAAAATGTAAGTTTTTGACTGTCTCTGGAAGATAACATTTCAATATAAAGTATTAACTTATTATTATGAATCAAAATAATAATATAACTGCAAAAATGCTACAGGTGCTAAAAGGAAGAGACGATCGCGTCAATCACAAGGAGCGAGCTAGACTAGAAAAGCATAAACCTGACGAAAACATGAAGCAGCAAAAAGCCAAGAACAACGTCACATTGAAAAATAAAATTACTTTCGTCATCATTACTTTATAAATGAATTTGAATAATTCACATATTATCACGATTCACCGCAAAATAAAATTAAATTGTCGAGTGTAAATATTTTGAAACGACAATTTAAAACAGGATGTGATTCGCACACGTCATCAATGCGAATCAGACATCCAACTCAACGATGATAAGTTTAGATCTAGTTCGTAGTGTTGTCAAGTGTAATTTTAGTGACTACTTGTATTATAACTAGAGTCAAATGAAGGAATATACAAGATTATTTCGTAATGTATTGTTTATAGTTAAGGCATTAACGTTGTGGAGGTTTAAAGACATTGTAATTTATTTTTATCAAACACTGTTTATTCCACTTTTTTGTGACGGTATAACCCTACCGGTTTCAAGGCTTTCACCTCATCTTCAGGGGAGATCCTTAGAGCTCATTAGAGCTCGCAAAAAGATGGAGATCCTTAGAGCTCGCAAAAAAATATCGTAAATGATAATAGTAAGGACCTTTTTAAAAATTTGGAATTGATTTCACTGATGGACTTATGCATCAAACAAAATTATTTTAACTTCAACAATAAAATATTTAAACAAACAAATGGTTTAGCTATTGACACACCGTTGTCTCCCTTCCTCAGTGAAATATTTATGAACTACTTTGAAAAATGTATTTTTAGGAGTAAGTTTAAGTTAACCAAAAATGTTTTGTGCTGGTTTAGGTATGCAGATGACATTCTTTGTGTTTGGACGGGTACCGATAGACAATTACACCAATTTCTTAAATATTTAAATTCTATAGAGTTTTATAAAATTTACACTAGAAACAGAACAGGACGGAAAATTAAATTTCTTTGACCTAACATTATCTCGGAAAAATGGCACATTTGACTTTGATATATATAGTAAAAATACTTATTAAGACTCTATAATTCCAGCAACTTCCAACCATCCTAATAACCATAAATTCGCCGCATTTATAATATTCTTAGCACACACATTTATATAACATTTTTTAGGTTGCTTTCAGTTTATTCCACGTCCATGTTTTACTTTCAGACATCAATGTTGTTACTAGAATTGGTGTTAACTACCATCTTAGCAGATTTTGATAATTTCCGGTTCGAGAATATATTAATATTATTTTAATTGTATGAATACAATGTATGGTCTTTTATAAAGGTCTATTCCAAAATAAAATTTTGAGTATTACTCAAATTAGATATATGTTTTAGTGCTCCAATGACTTTGCTTCCTATCACTACACGCCCTTCGTATCCCTCGTAACTCATTCATCATCTGAAAAAATACTACTTACTTGAATAGGATAATTCTTAAACGTCCTTTATTTTTATTTTCTCACCCATGTTTACTTCGTTTATTAATGTCAGTGTGTGAAACGAAAGTTTTTTTTCCTCACACGACATAATAAATTTTCTTAACAAACATACATTAAAGATAATAATATGTAATGAAATCTTTAAAACGCTTTCGCTCATTAGCTCTCAATATTGAAACTTGGTCGGTAGAAAAATATAGTGCCAGATGGCAAAATTGCGTGCACTTGTTCGGAGAGTGTACATCACTTATAAATACATATGTGACATAGCATCATGTCATTTCCCGAGTAACACGATGCTATGTATGTATGTAACATATGTGATATAATGTGATGTATGTATGTATGTCGGTGTAGGCAGAGAGGACAAAGCGTAGGGTATTCCTATCTCGACACACATTTTTAGCCTCCTCCACATTCATAAACCTTCTCAGACAATTTCTACGATTTCTCTGACATTTCGTTCTTACTGAATATCATTCACATCATCCAACCATACTTTCCTTGGTCTTCCTCAAATACGCATTCCACCTACATTTGAACTATATACAATATCTATTTTGTTAGTCTTTCTTCATGCCCAAATCATATTTGTGTGCTAACTTCACCTTACTTAACACATTAGCCTTAAGTTCACATTTATCCCTTATCATTTCATTCCATTTTCTATTATACATTTTAATTCAATGTAAATGTATATTTTAAATACAATGTGTTTCTTATTATTTATTTATTCCCTTATTCTCAATCACTCTATACGTTCCATTAGAAACACAAAGATGTTATAAAAAGCCACCATCCAAGTCGGTCCACAGCCTGGCCCTTCAAGATCGTAGCCTTAAGAGTTCCGAGGCAATCTAAGGCTATTTTTATAATTTATTTAAAGGGCGTTGGGGGATTATTTCAACGACCTCTAAGCCTTAGGGAACCCCTAAGGATGGTTCATCATGGAGTCTAATTTACGAATATATCATATATGTTACCACTTACAGACCACCGAAAAAGACTAATATAAAAAGATAAAGGTTATGTTCTCCTTACCCTCCATCTACGGATACTGTTACTAAGGGATCAAAAAACTCAATGAAAAAATATATGGAATATTTATTTTTTACTTTTAGAATTAGTAATAAAAAAAACCATGGGAAAAGCTCGTTATAAAAATTTCTAACTTTTTTAACTTGAAACTTTTAAGCCATGTGTGGTTATGCTATAAAAGTTTGAGTTAAAAAATGTGAAATGTTATTTTAGCACATTGTCCCATAAGGTTGATAACCTCGGTCATTTTATGTGATGTACTTGTGCGATAAGTTGTTTGTGTTTTTATAAAAGGTCTTTCAAATTGAGCGGTTCTTTTAATTCTAATTTATTTAATTCTTGAATAAAACACACAATTTGTTTTGATTTCCAAAAACTTTTTATTGGTCATTGAAGTATAATGTATGACATTTAAACACAAAAAAACTATATACGCCAAATGTCCACCTCTTGCAGCTCCACAGATGTCCACTCTTTTATCAACATTTTCTGTGAAATTTTGGCATAATTGCGGTTCTAACTCACCAATAACGCAAATAATTTCATCCTTCAGCTCAGGATTTGCTTGGGGGTCATTCTTATAGACCTGACTTTTTACGTAACCCCGAAGAAAATTGTCCAACAGTGTCAGATCACATGATCTTGGTGGGCAATTAACATCACCCTTTCCGGAGATTACAATACATAAAATAATTCAACAATTTGAACGCGTTGTTGTATTGTATACAACTCCATTTTTATAAATATCATACATTACACTTCTCAATGTCACAAGACCCAGTCAAGTTCACGACACCATCTGTGTTTTATCCAAGAATTTAAAAAAACGCTCAATTTGAAAGATCCTTTATATTTATTTATTTATTATTACACATGGCAAGAAATATACACAATTTGAGAAAAAACAACAGGTAATTTGATTTGGGCATATAATTTTAATGGATCTGGGTTTGTTGCCTTTCATTTATCTAAACTAGGCTTTTGCCTGTATCTCACTGAGGCTATTTAGCATGAAAAAATAAATCGAAACGAAAGTTGCGCCTACAGCCTCCTGTAGGCTAGAAAAGAAATCTACTAACTCCACGAGACATACGCTAATTCCCAAAAGTTGTTGGTGTTCAATAATAATGGTAATAATAATAAAAAGGCAGTTATAGTAATAAAAAGACAGCACAGTATATTGCCGATTAGAGAGTATAGTCTGTTGTTTATAGTTAAGGCATTAACGTTGTGGAGGTTTAAAGACATTGTAATTTATTTTTAACAAACACTGTTTATTCCACTTTTTTATGACGGTATAACCCTGCCGGTTTCAAGGCTTTCACCTCATCTTCAGGGGAGCGCAAACAAGACTAAATGCTGTTCGAACTGGCACCGATATAGACACTTCAACGGTTGGAGGCGGGGGGATGAGGAAGGCTAGGTATAATTTCGGCCAGGAATTCTGTTGAAAAGTTATTTCCCCAAAATCTCCCCGCTCCTGGCCGAAATTATACCTAGCCTTCCTCATCCCCCCGCCTCGAACCGTTGAAGTGTCTATATCGATGCCAGTTCGAACAGCATTTAGTGTTGTTTGCGCTCCCCTGAAGATGAGGTGAAAGCCTTGAAACCGGTAGGGTTATACCGTCATAAAAAAGTGGAATAAACAGTGTTTGTTAAAAATAAATTACAGAGTATAGTCTCCTAAAAGGCGCACTAGTTCGGAATTCGAACCCACTATTATTGACTGATAAAACAATATTACTGAATAAATATAAACTCGTATAAAGAACTAAGTACCAGTCAGCGAATTGATTATCAATATCTAGTAACAATGGATACCACATATCAAGAATTTAATTTTCTTATTATTGTTTAATAGAGCGTGACTTCCGTAGCCTAGTTGATAAGTCGCCTGTCTCCCAACCCGGAGGTTGCGGGTTCAAATCCCGCTGGAACGATGATTTTTTTAAAAGGATTCCAATCTACTTTTCACTTAAGGCATATGTAACATATTTCTGGTTGATTGGAAAAGATTACCACATGGCAATGAGCTTGTCAGGACATACTGTATACAACTTAAGTGTAATACAATACAACACTTGTCATACAAGCAATTAATTAAGATTTTCAGACAAAACATATCATTTATAAATAATACTATAGTAAGGGTCAAAATGCGTGTTATTATTTCATTTTAGTTATTCTCATGCACAGTTATGTCGTGTCACCGGGCTAGTTAAAATATAAATACTTATATACACTATATGTATTGTAAATAATAAATATTCATTCTTTCAGTCAATTCAGCCACCATCCTCCTAAACTCTTGACATTGATGAACTAAATATGTACATATCCGAATCAGTTATCGCGTTGTACTATCGGCACATTCTTACTGCGAAGGACGGCCTCCGTGGCCTAGTTGGTAAAACGCCTGTCTACCTATCCGGGGTTTACAAATTCGATTCTCATTGGCACCCAATTTAATTAAAAAGTGTTCCAGTCTGGTTTACACTTGAGCCCTTTTTTACTCGTTTCTTGTTAGTTAGAGGAGATTGCCACATGACGAAAAGTTGTAATGTTGACAACGAAAATGATAATAAGGGGGCTATAATGTTCTTGAATCGATTTGAGGTCTATTTGCTTTTTGACCGGTTTCAAGATTGCCCTTATTATCAAGGACACAAATAGTCTACTCAATAAACCTTAAGTGATGTAAAACAATGTTCCTTAAGGAACCATATTCAACAGACACACAATTTTATCTCTATAACTCATATACGAGTATTTCCCCTTTTATCTCTATTTGATTAAAAATACTCATGTACTATTGCATTGATTCACTCAAAAGAATTTCTTTGTTTCTTTTCCTCCGGACTTATTGCACGATTTTCTGATTTATGACTGCGGTTGAGCATAAATAGGTTATTTAAAAAAAATTATGTGACGAATAACTAGGAAACAAAAATAATCATGACTCATAACTATTATGAGCACCATTGAGAAAAATCTACTCTAAACGACGCTATATAGATTGTCATTTTATTATTATTATTATTATTATAAGTTGAGTCTAAAGATAGGAAAGTGGTGGCTACGGCTATTAGAATAGAAACTTCCACGCATCTGCATATGTTTACAAAAATATACATACCATCACGCCATTTCCCTGTCGGGGTAGGCAAAGAGGACAGATCACTAGACTTTCCTATCACGACATACATCCTTAGCCTCCTCCATATCCATACACCTTCTTACACAACTTTTACGATTTCCCAGACTTTCTGCATTTCCTTCATTCAAAATATAATTCGCTTGATTCAACCATACTTTTCTCACTAATTATTTCTTATTTCATTCGTTCCACATGCCCAAAACATCTCAGCGTGGTTTTCTCCATCATACTCAACAAATTAGAAAAATATATTCGTCAATAGAACCGCAGAACATTTACCAAGGGAAAAGGAACTACAAATAACCTTTGTAGATATTCCGATATGTTTGAATGAAGAATTCTACGAAAAGTATTAAAACCAATTCAAGAAGAGTTCCATGGCTTAGTTTGCAAGACGTCTATCTCGAGCCCGGGGGTCGCGGTTTTGATTCCCGTTGGTAACCGATTTTTATCAAAAAGGGTTCTCTGGTTTTCTTTTACATATTTTTTGTTAGTATAAAAATATTGAATTTTTTTTATTGCTATAAAATGTAATGAATTAAAATACATGTGTATGAATAATTTTATTTATAATGTAGAATTAATGCATACATACACCAATCAACATTCTGATAAGTTGTCAACTAAAATAGTTTACCACGTAGGAGTAACGGTATGCCTTACAAAAAGGTTTTTTTCTCTCTTAAATTTATGGAACCACATGTTCACGTACCTACACAAATTACATTTTTTTTTGTTTACTATTTTACTTTTTTTATTATGTGATACAACGTTTCTCAAAACGTGGGTCGTGGCCCCCGGAGAGGAACAATGATATAATAGGGAAGTCGCTAAAATGAACAAAATGTACGTATACATTTATTTAAAAAGGAAAATCATTTATTTAAAAGCATACAGTGTCATGTTATATTAACAATAGATATTCTTACTTGATACGTCTTATCGTATTTGTGCAGGTACATAATTTGTAAGGCCACGTGCACATGCATCAAGATATTAAGTTTTTGCAGGGTGGTTGCGATATGTTAATTTTATTTTTAATAATTTGGGGGGTCACAAGGATAAAAAGGTTGCGAAACAATGATGTCATGAAACTTGATTGTTATTATCATAAACATTACGTTATTATTCTCTCAATTGGGTTAGACAAAGAGAATAAATCTCCACTTCATATTATCCTGGCGGACACTTTCGCTTCTGTCACATGGTCTATCTAATTGTGAAATGGCGTGTGCAGCTTTAGGAAGCACTCGAAGACAATCCTTTTTGGGAGAACTTTTCAAATTTTATGATTTAATATGAACACTAGTTATAAACAATATACTCCAACTAAAGCCGAATGTGTCACCATCACATATCGAAAAATCTACATAGTAGTAGTTCGTTCTACTTTGTAGATCTTCAGATAAGTTTTTTTAATAGTTCATGTTCCTTGATAATCTGTCTGCGGTTTTATTTTTATCAAATGTGTTTTTTTTTACACATGCAAAGTCAGGAAAGTACCTGGTTTAATGTCGGCAGCCACCATCTTCCTATCGGAGATGGCGTTATTTTGAAAACTTTGTTATCAATTTGCAGATCTTTTTTGCTTTTTTTTTCGCGACAATTACTGAATTGGACTTCGTTCTGCTATTGGAAGTTTTGAGTATACCATAACAATCTTGTCAGATAAAACGTGTTACTATGACATATCGGAAGATCAATAAAGGTGTCTTTGTAGTTCGTCTTCCTTTGGTAAGTTTTCTGCGGGTTTCTCATTAAATATATTTTTCTAAAAATATGCTCATGCGGGGAAGTACCTAATCTAATGGCCGCAATCATCACTTTCCTATTCCTACACTTTTGTAATATTTTTAATCCATCATAACTAGTGGAGTCGAATTACGAGATGGACCCCCTTCAGGAGAGTCTGCTTTCTAAACGACGTTGTGTAAATGTTTCTTTAATTATTTAAATTATTGATAAATTGGTTCGTGCCAGTTAGATGAGGTTTATGGCCTAATTGATAACACACATTTAGGGGGTTTGGCTTCAATTCCCGTTGATGCCCAAGTTTTTTTAAAAAGATTCTAGTCTTATTCTAGAATTTTGAGGAGAGGCATCCTAGAGAAAACAGCCAGAAATGATGCATAATATATTTCTGTACATATCACTCACTAATCGTGTTCAGAATACAGAATCAGATTTAACGTGGGCTTTCAAATTGTTGACAAATCGTTTGTTGAACATTTCCTATGGCCCATAGCCCAGATTAATATTCCTGCTGATAGCTGTTTCGCCATATCGGAGGACAGGAAATGTCTCAGCGCTGATTCACGAGCCACTCGAGGAAGACTGGTTCAATTATTCAGCCATCATGATGAGGTCGCCACTCGATAGTCTCTAATCTTATACAGAGAACGGATATCCGACGCAATGATTTACAATGCTGTCGATTTATTAATAAATACATCATAAATTCGACAGTTGACAGCATTTGCAATTATACAAGTATCACACACCAATAAATAATAAATATTTACATACATGCCATCACACCATTTTCTTGTTGGGGTAGGCAAAAAGACAGAGCACCAGACATTTCTGTCTCGATACACACATCCTTAGCCTCTTCTGCATCCATACAACTCCTACGATTTCTCGTTCTATAAATATTGTAATGGAATAAAATAAACAACCTGAATTTGTTTATTTTCACTATATTTACTAGCATACAGTAGACTCTCGATTATCCGGGGTCGCATTAACCGGAACAATAAAAATATACAATTTTTTGTTTAGTAAAATATTTTGAAAAATTGATTTTTTTTCTGCCCCGGATAATCAAGAATCTACTGTTTAACTCCGTGACCTAACTGGTAAGACGGGTGTGTCTCAACCCGGAGGTTGCGGGTTTGATACCTGTTAAAACCCATAAGTTTTTAAAAAGAATTCCAGTCTAGTTTTCACTCAAGACCGACCCCTTTACCATACAATATTTCTGGTTGAACGGAAAAGATTTCCACATGGCAATAAGCACGCCAGGTTGTATTGTAAACAATGAACGTGTAATACAATAACAATGCGCATATCAAAACTCACATTGTCCCTTTCTCAAGGGAATCAGTTAAACTAAATTGTAATAACAGTGTAAGTAACATTTAATTCCATTAGTTATGGATTTCCACAAAGTGACGACTGAACTGTTTTCATTCCAAAGTTTGTTTTCTCTGCCTCACCCAATAGGGGCACGGCGTGATAGTGATAATGATGTACTGTGTAAAGTAGAACATTTCGTTTATTCTAATGCAATAAGTTAAATTCAACACAGAAAACTTAATCAAATACATGTTTTAAGGAGTCGTCAAATTAAAATTTCCGCTGTGAGAAAACTTGTTTGCAATACAATCCAAAATGGGTCTTTGCTGTCTATAGCATTGTTTTCCAGCCTTTTTAGTCTTAAAACCCCCCAAAATAAAATAAAATTAAGACTTCGCAACCCCTCTGCAAAAAAAACTTATTATATTGTTAATGCATCTATCCACACAAATGAAAATATTATTTCCGTTTGCCACGTCTTACCTTTGTGAAAAGGGAATTCGTGTATGGTAGTATTGAAAATTAAATACAGAAATCGGCAGTCATAATTTGAAAACAAATTTATTTTATGTTAGTAATGTACTATAGATCCACGTACAGACAAACTTTGAAATTGAAAAGAAATACAACCATCACAATGATTAACTTCATTAAAAAAAACAAATTGTCAATCTATAGAACCAGTTGTCATGTACTTAGAGTAGCAAAGTACAAATACTGCACCTAATCATTCAAGGCAAAATAGAAGGCCGAAGAGGTGTTGGCAGGAGGCAAATCTCCGACTCCGCAATATACGTGATTGGACTGGTATAAGGAACGTCGGGGATCTTTTTTGGGATGCCGGAGACAAATATGCTTACTCTCAGGTTAAATTCTACGTTGGGGAGACCTGACATGCCACTGGGAAGAAGAAGAAGATAGGACCAGTAACTGGCTTGGTTACCTTTTATCATTAAGTTTAATTATGATTACATTAATAAGGCTGCCTACTACACATTATCACTAGCTACGAGTATATAATAAAATAGATACACAGGAAGAACCATTGGAGAAAACAATATACGAGTATTACAATAACTTAGACTGTAATTTTTTTCAAATAAATTAGTTTTTTTTTTCAAAAACAGTGTTGTTTTTTGGTACACGTAGCTTACTTGTATTTTTGCAACCCCCCTAATATATCATCACAACCCCCCTGAGGGTTGCGACTCGCAGGTTGGGAGAGTGTGATCTATAGCAGGAGTACACAAGCAGTCGATCGCGACATGCTTTAAAATAGATCTTTACTCTTTCTTCCATTGCATATACTATAAGATAATATTTAGTCGATTCTAATAAGAAATACGACGAAATGAAAATGTGAAAGTGTTAACGTGAAATATAAAGTTAACTACCATACCGAATGACGACTAATATTAATAAAACTATCTTCCATACCGAATGACGACTAATATAATTAAAGTTATCTACCATACCGAATGACGACTAATATGATTAATTTAACCATGTAAAAAAATCTAAATAAAAATATTTAACTATTGTATCCTATTATACAATAGTTTTGTATTTTTTCTTGTACACTGGTAGATTGTGACATCGCCCTTGAAAAAAAAGAAGCTCGCGTGTTGAAACAAGTTGGGCAGTCCTGGTATGGATTTATTGAGCCTTATCTTTATCAACAGCATGCCTTCTACATGACACAGACGTCACTCCCAGGATACGACAGTCGATCATGACAATTTCCAACAATCTCAGTATAGATCTCCCTACATTCATACGGCACATAGTCATTAGAATATTACATTTGGTTTCAATATGAAAAAGCTTAATGTATGTATAATATCGACTGATAGTCTGTAAGAACTTTTAGAACGAGATCTCCTCGTTATCTCATAAAGCGTGATATTTGGATAAATACAATTCTATATACAAAATATGTAGCCTGAAGCACTTGACATATCACGTCCACATGGCAATTTTCCAGACGAGACGTATAAAAAACACGTTGAATTATCTGCAAGTCAGCTTTCGTTTTTGTTTGTTTCTTCTCTCCGAGTACATTTCGTGGACGTAGTTTGTAAAACTATTGACCCACTTTTTACAAACACATCAATTAAACACGGTTCCTCAATCTCAACATAGTAGAATCTTAAAACATGTTTATTTATTTATTTGACACTTTTATTGTAAATACAATATGATGGGCTTATTGCCAGACCGCAACCTCTTCCAACTAACTAGACAAAAGTAAATGAAGCAAGCTACATAGTCGTAAAAAGCATTCAAATGTTTATCCATCTCCATGAAATCCATGAACACATACGTGGGGTACAAAACAAGTCCTGTTACATCGCGAATCGGGAGTTGATGGTGATGATGGAAAATACCCACTTTCTTCAACAATTTATTTAAATAACGACTAGGGATCAACCCAAAGGGACTCTTCTCCCGGTAGCGCCACATCTGAGTGTGAAAAGGACACTGGCAACTACGGGCTTAGTGTCCGTGTCACGAGAGAAGGAAAATGATTAGCAACGCACAAAACACACTTCTAAAGACCTGGAGATCAAACAGTCTAGCAAATTGTCAGTACTTTCACAAAAAACTTATTATATTTATTCATTTATTTATTTAACACTTTTATTGCAAATACAATCCAGCGGGTCTATTGCCAGGTGGCCATCTCTTCCAATAAACCAGACAAAAGTAAATGAAGCAAGTTACATGTCGCAAAAAGCATTCAAATGTTTATCCATCTCCATAAAATCTATGAACACATACGTGAGCATATGCCCACAAAGGCGAAAAATCGCCCGAACTTTCATTTTCATATAAAGTGAGATATCATCAATCAAAGGAAAAGGAAGGGATGATGGAGAGGAAAGGAAAAAAAATCAGGAATGAAACACGTTATATTACTGACTAGAAATTAAGAGGTTTTTCAGTCGCTTTTTAAAGTAAAAAAAGAGGAGCTGTGAACTGGATAAGCCAATTTCTGTTTGAGCGTATGCTAGTCCATGATAGGAAAGACTGAAATTTTTCGGCGAGATAAGAGGGGTGAGAATATTAGGATATGCAAGCGAAATTTAGACGTGGCAATAAAGTTATACATATTATATATACCTACATACTATCACGCTGTTTCAATGGCAGAGAGGACAAGACACCAGACCTTCTTAACTCGACACACATATTCAGCTACTTCCACATCCATAAACCTCTCAAATAGATCCTTGAATTTATCTTACCTCTTATAAAATATCACTAACATAATCCAACAATTCTTTCTTTGGTATTCCTCTACCACGCCTTCCACTCACATCTGCATTGTATATTTATTTGTTAATCTTTTTTCATTATTTTGTTCCACATCAGCCTTAAGTTCCAATACACCCCTACTCACTTCATTCCGTAGTATATCATACATTGTCATCCCATGTATTCCTTGTTGTTGCCTACTCCAATATAAACGAGTATATTGTCCTTGTTGCCTACTCCAATATATATTTGTAATGTTTAATCAGCACTTGTGCGTCTCGACCCGGCCACGAGTGTATAGGCATAACGAGTTCTCCAAATCCACCGCCGAGAAGGCGGCCGCAGACGCAGCCGTGGGCTGCCGAGGACTACTGCAGCCACTCTTCACCTAATCTGGAGGTGCTCGCTGCTCGCTCCTCGCTGCACACTGCCAACTGTGCATTCATCTCTTCCTCCTGCTGTACCTGGATATCCTTAAAATATTAAAAATACAAAGACATTTAAATATGTAAAATAAATTACCGTATTTTTCGGACCATGTGACGCACCTATTTACTGAGAATATCGTCTTATGGTCCAAAGGTAGGTGATACGTGGTAATAGGTCCCTGCAGGAAATTTACTCTTAGACCGTTTTACAAATTTGTGTTTCTGTTATTTAACATATATACTGCTTATCATAAATTCTTGTAGCGCTCTTAATCAAAGCAAAAAAAATACGCTGTGTACAAAAATTCTACCTAACAAAATACTGCAGCAGATTAAACTGTCATGAAACTTTGATCTCCTTACCATTGGAACTTTTGGTTTGATCTATCAACACTGTGTAGTTGTTGAAGTGCAACATCTTGTACACAATACTCATTCATGCAAATACTTATTTTATCCGCAGGATGGCTAATGCGGAATCGCCTATCATTTAGTGATGTTTATAAACTACTTTTTAAAATAAAATAAAAACATATAGTATTGTATGATACTATTCATTACGAAACAACTCTATACAAGTGATCAATTTATTTATATTATAATAGGCAGCTTATCAAAAGGACTAAGCCACCTATCTGTGGGCTTTGGACAATGTGTTATTAACATAATATAGGCAGATAACTAAGACGACTTAGTCACATATCTGTGAATTTCTAGTAAGTTGAAAATAACATTTTAAAATTTTATATCATTGAAACCCTAAAAACCCTATAATCATAAAAATGCCACGCATCAACATATCATCATCATCAAACAATATAAAATCGGTTGTACTATCAAACAATATTAATTGGTAGTGCGTATGTAAGAATATAAGTTATAGAGACGATTTGACATTTAGAACAATAATGTCTCTCAATTAGAAAATAATGTCTCTCAGGTAGAACAATAATGTCTCTCAGGTAGAAAAATAGCACATACTCGTATGAATTTGGTCAATTTATTTCAATAGTTATTTTAGGTAGAAAACTTAATCACATACGAGTATATGTGAGTTTGGTCAATTTATTAATACGATTATTATAGAGAACTTAGTCATACTTCAGTAGACTTTGGACACATAATTATTTTTATTATTCAGCTTTTGGCCCTCACATGGTGTGTCTTCTCCAACCAGATCACAGCATCCGGTGTCAGGTTGTGCAGCTCCTGCACACCTCCAGAGAACGCATACAGAGTGCGATCTAGTTCATAACTGAATTTCCCAGCACTCACAGAAAGGCGACTCCGCTGGGCCCCACTTAGACATAGCATATGCAACGCGGCCCACTCTGCATCAACTCCTATTTAGAGTACATAATTATTTCCGATATATATGTAGGGAAAACTTAGACAACCCCACCGTCGGGTCTTCCACAAGATGCATATTTTTTACGTCAAACTCCGCCATTTATCGGCGATCGGTTTGTCATGTATTTGCTCCAGAGTCTTCCAGACTGGACTACGGGAGGTAAGACGTAGTAGCGGTGATTCTCATGTTTCCATAATAACGTTAAGGCAGTTAATCGATTTGCGATTTTATTATTGAAGCTAGTCATATATTATTAGTAGAGATTTTAGTCACAAGTTGTAGGTTTTAGTCAATTTATCGTTGTTATTATTACAATAATTATTTGTGTTATTATTATTCTTATTACAGTTGTATGTAGAGAATCAAGAGAACTTAGTCACACATCTGTGGGCTTTGGTAAAATTATTATTATTATAAGAAGTAGTAGAGAATTTAGTCACAAAGTTGTACATTTTAGTCAATTGATCATTATTTTTATAATGATAATTTATATTTCTCTTCTTATTATAATTGTAAGTAGAGAATCACGAGAACTTAGTCACATATATGTGGGCTTTGGTCAATTTATTAATATTATTATAAACACATGATCAAGAGAACTCACTCACATGTTAATGTTTTTTGGTCGATTTATAATAATTTGAATTAACATTAACACCCTGTAAATTGTTTCATTACCCTGTAAACAAAAAGGAATTGCAAAAAGAGATCCAAGATCTCACTCAGTTATAAATTGACCAAAAGCCTCGGATATACATTCTGATCAATTGTCAGTCAACAGATGTGAAAACTTTCGCGCATTTCTTTTATTTTACTATTTTACTTTTGTTTACATTATTTGAACCAACAGAAATTGGATTGTTTGTCAGGTAGTGTATCACTTATATACACAAAGCGAGTAATAAATAATAATCCTAGGTAAATATTATTTCTTCTACCTGTATTTGCGTTGTCAGAATGATGGCTGTGCTGAGAGCATTGGGTATATTTAGTCCCTCTCAGACTGCAATGGGCTGACGCAAAACTTCTGTTGACGTCAGCCTGTTGTCACGGATTCTTCGATTCGTTCTTGTCGCGTGATCTTACGTAATGCTTTGCTCGAATATGAGGTTAAGTTCAATCCAATTACCCAATCAATCTGAATTGCGCAACGTTGGATCGTTTGGATTGACAGGGATTTTAGTTTAATATGGTACATAATAAAGAAACAAACCATTGTACCCTCTGTTCAAAATTGATTGCTGCGCACTACATAGAATTCTCCGCGCATTATGTAAAAATAAAGAAAAATTATAACATATTTCTAAATTCAGCGAAAAATTTATGACACTTCGCAACGATGTAACGATGTTCAGTAACTTTAATTATTTTATCAACTTTAATATAACCCTCAATTCTAATAAATAGCAAGTTATTTAGGTAAATACATTACATAAGGTTATATTGGAGCAAATTTGTGAGCTGTCACAGGACTCATCCTATAATTTCCGAACTATACCTAATTGTTTTCGAGAATTTTAAAGCTATTTATTCGTGAGATGTTTTATCAGTTTTCGTTTTTTTTTAAATTTGTTGATAATTTTTATAATGAAATATACAAATCACTCCCCTTTCTACTTAGGTGTATGACCGTACTAAGGCAAGTAGATGATATAAAACCAAATTTAAAAAATTAAAGAAACATACTGAATAGTCATATATTTTTTTTAATTGGAAACATTGTATTGTAATGTATTAAACTTTCATTGTATACAGTACAGCCTAGCGGGATTATTGCCATGTGGCAATCTCTTCCAATCAACCAGAAATATGTTAAAGAAGCCTTAAGTGAAAACCAGATTGGAATCCATTAAAAAAATCTGGGTCCTAACGGGAATCGAACCCGCAACCTCCGAGTTGGGAGACAGGCGTCTTACCAACTAGGCTATGGAAGTCGTCATTTATTCATTTTATGAAGGATCAATCACTGATTTGCGGACACAAATGGCACTCATCAATTGACATAAATGAAGGAAAAGGAAACTGCACATGAAATACAATACTTCTCCATTGTATGATTTTGATCCAATTTAAGTTTTCATCTTGGGTTAGCGTTTTCTCTTACAATAGTAAATCAGGTCTGAATATTTTTCAGCTGTTTTATGATTTAAGTTTTAGATTATCGTATATTTCAATATTTCGTATGGATTTAAACAATGCGTTAATAACTTCGGAGTATTTAAGTAATGCGTTAAATCGTTAGCAAATGTTGTATTTTTCTCAATCTTACATTTCTTCATCTTTTTTCATTTTTTATCCAATCTTTTCTAATTACATAAAATTGTTAACAAGACCTCACTGCAGCCTTGCGGAAGACCAAATCAGTCTTCGTTGGTATCTGTACATCACATTTAAAACTAATCTTAGTGTTAACATAATTATATTTACATTACTGTGTGATAAACCGCCGATGATATATTGTAAGAAGTTTAAGTAAATATTGAGAGAAATCGTAGGAGCTGTGTGAGAAGGTGTGTGAAAAAGGCTTTCTACGATTATTTTACAAATACGTGATTATATTGATACATCTTCTCAACCATATTGAGACAAAATAAAAAGCTCACGCATTCGTGGAAGCCTAGGTGTTACAAACATCAACAGTAAGCTGGAGGAGAGGCAATTGGGATGGTATGGGCACGTTGGACGCAGAGCATCCGATCACATTGTGAACCAGGCAATCTTCATGGATCTTCCTCGAATAACAACCAGAGGAAGACCAAAGAATTCATGGGTGGTGCAAAAAGATAACCTGATGCAGAGGCACGGTCTGGGGGACGTAGTCCGGGACAGAAGAGCATACAACCTGAGGACGAGGAGAGCTGACCCCAACAGTATTCGCAGACAGTGAGTTGGGATGGAGCCAGGGAGAAGAAGATCTTCTAAACCATATTGATATATTTTCTGAACCATATTGATATATCTTCTGAACAATAAAAAATATGAAAAAGAAGCCTAATTAAAACCAGACAAGAACCCTTTTTGAAAATAACATGTTACCAACAGGAATCGAACCAGCAACCTCTCGATTGGCAAACATGCGTCTTTCCTAGTTTTAAGACAGCAAATAACGTTACGAAGATTACCTACATCAAAGTTAGTATTTAAATAACGTTGTGGATATCATATTAGCAGATATTCTTACTGTTTGGTTTAATTATATTTGTCTTAGTGGTCCATTTACTCCGTTTTTAATTGCTGCACACGGAGAATACTGTCAGAAAAACAATCCGCATGCCTCGATTCAGAATAATGGCATCTTACCTAATAAGTCACTTAAGTCTGATAAACTCGTTTAATCAGCTTTATCAAAGGTTTCGTCTTTACCTTCGTGGAACTCCGTGTTAGAATAAAACGTTTAATCAGTTTTAAGATATCAAAGATAGATTACTTTTTTGACATTATTCATCAAGAATGTAAAATTATTATTTGATTGACAAACTTAATAAAATAATTGGTGTGTATCAATTGTATAATTCACAATAACTCTTATATCAGAGAATAGAAATATTATTATATCTTAAGTAGGCATACCCTTATAAGGTAAAAATAAGACAATTTTGACATATAAGGTAAAAATTAGACAATCTTGACATAATGTTGTTTTATTTTATCATCACCGTCTCACCATATCCGGAAAAAATAGGAATCTCGCATAATACGAGTATCGAGATGAAACGATTTTTTCCTAATGATATTATTAAAACATTTTGCAAATACGAGAATATGTTATTTTCACCTATATGATGCCCTTGGACTCTATACTCCAGAGAAGTAAAAATATATTAAAAATTTATTTACCAACGGACTAATGGGTAATACATAAAACTCTTAACTAATTAATTAATGGCTAGTTGGCTGGACGCTTTCCCGGAGCATTCGAGTTTCATCAAGCAATCACGTGTGGGAACACGTGATTGCTTCCTGCGAGTTCCGTGTTACTCCTGTGGTCTTAAACCGGAAGGCTCTATTAATGGGATCGAAAGCAATGTTGTCTCTCGGGCATATAGAAATACCATCTCGCAATTTCCTTGGTGAGATAGGCAGAGAAAACAGAGCGCCAGATTTTATCATACTATCTCGACACACATCCTTCACATATTCTGCATACATACACTTTCTTATACAACTACTACGATTTCTCTGAATTTTTACGTGTCCTTCTTTCAAAACGTCATTCTCTTTATCTAACCATACTTTCCATAGTCTTCCTCTTCTACACTTCCACTCACATGTTTACAATATATTTTTTTATTCGTCTTTCTTCATTCATTCGTTCTACAAGACGTGTCCAAGCCCTCTCAATGTGCTCTTTATGATCTTATTCGACACATCAGCCTTAAGGTAACATTTATCCCTAAACACTTCATTCGGTATTCTGCCATACATTGTCCACCCATGTATTCTTCTCAGTACACATATTTCTTCAGTATTTTCAGTGTTATTCAGTATTTTCAGTTCCTTTCAGTGTTATTCCACTGTCATGCTCTTCAATATGTGCGCTTATCAAGTCTACCGTACGAATAAATATTCTAATTAATACAAGAACTAATAATACCAGAGAAATTAACTACCATCAGGGAACAAATTAAATTGTGTCAATCTTGTTTTCATATTTTTAATATGCTTCCGGCTAAAATCATGGCAGGGTTTTTTTAAAGTATGTCGTCGTTTTAGTATATTTTTAGGCTGGAAAAGATTTCAAATATGCACATAAGACCTTCAGAGTGTGCAGTATGAGTTTAATACATACATACGTATCCTTCATGCCATTTCCCTACTGAGGTAGACAGAGAGGACAAGGAGTCTGACATTCATATCGCGACACACACCTTTCACTTGTTCTACATCTTGTTCTACACCTTCTCATATAACCTCTACGATTTATTTGACTATTCGCATTTCCTTCTTTTAAAACATCATACACTTGAACCAAACATAATTTCCTTTGTCTTCCTCTACCACGCCTTTCACGCTTTGGGTATTTGTTTTCTAAGTATTTTTTCATTCGTTCATTCTACATACCAAACCGTCCGAGATAAATCTTCTTGTTGTTATTTAATACTTCGGTTTAAAGTTCAGATTCATCCCTCATTACTTCATTTCGTATTCTGTGATAAATGGTCACCATCTGTCAAATTACCACTTCAGTGGACGCATTTTTACAGCATTTATTCAGCTCCTTTAATTATTTTTACCTATACATCATACATACATCAAAGTTGGTACTAGAATACTATTGTGGACTATCATATTAGCAGATAGCTTAGCTACAATACAACCACTAACCCACTGGCGCTTAAATTAATATTTCAAAATAGTTTGTTTATAGTTAAGGCATTAAACGTTGTGGAAGTTTAAAGACATTGTAATTTGTTTTATCAAACACTGTTTATTTCATTTTTTGTAACGGTATAACCCTACCGGTTTCAAGACTTTCACCTCATCTTCAGGGGAGCAAAAACAATGCAAGAAAGCCTTGAAACCGGTAGGGTTGTACCGTTACAAAAAGTGGAATAAACAGTGTTTGATAGAAACAAATTATAATATTTCAAAGCTGGGCGATCTCCGTGGCCTAGTTGGTAAGACGCTTGTCTTCTTACCCGAAAGTTGCGGGTTCGATTCCCGCTGGAACCTAGATTTTTTTTAATGGATTTCAGTCTGGTTTTCATTAAAGGCATCTTTAACATTTTTTTCTGGTTTGTTGGAAGCTATTGCCACATGGCAATAAGTCCGCCAGGTTATACCATTTACAACGAAAGTGTAATACAATACAATAATACAAAACATCATAAAATAATGCTTATTGATTGTCATGTTTTATAATAGTTTCACTTACATATAATACAAACACAAGATGAAAAACCATACTTATCGGAGAATTGCAAAACAAATCAATGATGTTTGAAAATCTTAACTCATTAAGTGTGACCCTCCCAATCCAGGCAAATTCCCAATACATGATGAAGAAATACAACTGGGAGCATCTCAGATGTTCTTCAGTTCACACCGCACATTGAAGAAACCATTCATGAAAGTAGTAGTGAAAACAATAGTATTTTATAGTTGATTGTCTCATACAGCCAGACAATATTCTCAATAAGCCTCGTCTTCTAAAGGCTACCCTCATAACCTTCTGATGGCTAGAAACCTGTTTTGACAATTGTATCATGCTGTTCTCTTGGTCGCTGTTTATTGCGAATTACTTTGAGATTACATCATTTCACATTTTTTAAATGGCTGACGATTCAACATTATTTTTATAGTCTATTATAAATGTATATTATTATAATATTTTTCGGATTACATCACTTATATAAGAATATTTATGAATTTAATAATAAACATACATACATACCATCATGACGCTTCCTAATTGGGGTAAGCAGAAAGGACAGAGCACTAGAATTTCTAATCTTAACAAATATATTTCGCCTGTTCTAAATCCATACACCTTTTCATACGGTCCCTACGATTTATCTTACTTCTTAATTTTCCTTCTTTTAAAATATATTTCACTTGATCCGAACATACTTTCTTTAGTCTTCTTCTATCACGCCTTCCTCTTGTATTTGATTTGTAAGTCTTTCTTCCTTCATTCGTTCCACGTATCCAAACCATCTCAGATGACTCTTCTTCGTCTTATTCAACACATCCAAACTGGTGATGCGGGCAATATGCTTGCATCGCCAATTTTGATTAAAAGTAAAAATATCAAAAATATACAATACACTATCTTTTGTGATCGAGTGATGGTTAGTCATCTTTGGATGGAAGATACATGTACGCGTAATGATCCTGAGCAATGGATCGAATCTTAAGCTTCGATAAAAGACCAGTTTACGGGTTAAATTATACAACATTTTTACCATCACGAATAATGCTCTTAGAATTTAAATCTTTATTGGAAACCTTTATTGAAAATCGAAGCCAAAATGTCTACTCCATAAAAATGATTTACAGAGAATGCTCACAAAGTTCGATGAATCCTGCTCAAAGTACAATATGATTATCTCCGTAGCAAAAACCAAGTGTATGACATTCTCCAAAGACCCACTAGAGTGCAGAATTTCAGTACGTGACGAGCCAATTGAACAGGCAACCCAGTTCAGATATCTTGGCAGTGAACTGCTCAGCTCTCATGACCTCCCAGAGAAGTAAGGCCTCAGGTAGATAAAGCTGCAGTTGTGGCGGGCTGCCTGAGAGATATCATATGGAGGAATAAAGATATGAGAACAGATAGCAAGATACGCATTTATAAGACCTGTGTGCAACCTATCCTCAAATATGGCATCGAAGCGAGGGCGGACACTGTCAGGACAAAAAGTATGCTAAGGACAACGGAAATGAGAACTTTGCGCGCTATTGCTGGGAAGACTTTGCGTGATCGTGTAAGGAACACCACAATCCGAGAGGTATGTGAGGTCCAAGATGTGGTCAGATGGGGACGACAGCGTCGACGATATTGGTACCAACATGTACAGAGAAGTAATTCCACAAGAATTCCATACATAGCTCTGCATGGGGTGCCGGATGGACGGCGAGACCCCAGGGAGACCCCCGAAACGATGGAGAGTAGCTGGAGCTCAGCATCACAGGAGGACAATCCTGCAGTAACAGACTCTTGAGAGTCTTGGAGTCTCTTGAGAGTTCTTTCGTTTGAATTTGAGGTCCTCAAGTCAAATTCATCGCACATCTCCCTCCTTCGACGAAACACTTGGCGTCACAAGTTTCCGTTGTATACAGTACAGCCTAGCAGGCTTATTTCCATGTGTCAATTTCTTCCAATCAAACAAAAAGCTGTTAAAGAGGCTTTAAGGCCTGATATTTTTTATCAAAAAAAAATGGATACTAACGGGAATCGAGCGATCTCTTTCAGAAGTCAATTGTCTTATCAACTAGGCCACGGAAGCCAAATATATCCTATGGGCCTGTGAATGAAATTCGAACCCGTTGTCTTCTTCTCTGAATTTTTTTTTCGCACACCCCACATTTTTTTTGCACACCCACCAATGTAAATATTACAATTCTAAAGAAAGTTTTTATGAAATGATTTTTTATATAGAATGTGGGTAGATAGTTACAAGTACTCGTATATTGCTCAGGTATCATACAATAGTTTAAAGGTTACCTTCCAAGAACTGATCCTTTTGAACTAAGTCTTATAATATTAAGGTGAAATTCCAAGAAAATATCCCTGCAGAAGTAAGTCCTGTTCTGAATCCAGGAATTTGGAGGTGAAGAGAAGTTACAAAGGGCGTAACGCCTCCGTCTCTCCCAAACATTTAAATACAATGGAGCTGGGAAGTCCGTAATGCCTTTTGTGAACTCTTGTCACTTGAGGTAGAATATAATATTATTTATTTTTCTTTCACATTTTAAGTTCATTTATTTTTTATCATAGATACAGAAATAAAAGTTTAGAAAAATGTTCTTTATCCACACGATGCATTATATTACCATTACAAGTAGTAAAAATAATAATTTTGTTCATGTAATTTATTTGCAAAAATACGTTGACTATACTTAAGAAATTGTAGCACGGTTCCTGTGACAGTTCACAAATTTGCCCCAATACAACCTTATAATGACGTTCAGTAATTTTAATTATCAACTTTAATATAAGCCTCAATTCTAATAAATAGTAAGTTATTTAGGTAAATACATTACATAAAACTAACAATAATGACAAATTAATACATCTTGTTACAAATTAGCAAAAATGTGGCAGTTTGTTAAAATCAAATAATATTTGGTGACGTTTGTCAAAAGTCACTACGTTAGTCTGCATTGGCTAGGGATGGGGTATACGATAATTGGATATTCGATTTTTTTATACCTAAAATTAAATGTTCGTAATTAGTATTAATTCATAGTGGATATTGGCCTATTTAAAGATAGATACAAATCATACAATACATTAGAAAGTCAGTATAATGATAATTAAGAATTAAAACGCCAGTTTAGAGAAAAACAATTTTTCGATTTATAAAAAAACTATTCGATTTGTAAAAAAAAACGATTTTACCCCATCCCTTTGAGACATGACGTTTCAAACGTCAAGGAACCATCCTACATTTTCCCAAGTATAACAGGTGAACCTAGGCATTGCCTAAGGGTGCCAACACAAAAGAGGCCCTTAAAATTCACAAATAGATCATAAAAATATTTTTTAAATATAATTCGTATGCCGTCTTGGGTTGACACAGGATGCGATGTATGTATAATATTTTTAAATCGCGTTGTGGCCGGCCACCTGTAAACAATGATTTAGGGCTACTTGTTCTATATACTACCCATTAATAAATAGGCTAGAATATTTTTGTCAGACATAATAAATAGTGAATATGAAATAAATAGTGAATATGAAATGGTAGAGGCATTTGCGGAGAATAAAGTAAAACGTAAGCAGTAGTGATTTATTGTGTGACGTGAGATACAATATCACCCAAGACATCAGCCGAAATGGAAAAGTGACAATTTTTATAATTACGTATTTTGGGGGAGAGTTGGGGGGTGCAAGTAGCAAACTATCTAAGGGCGCTATCTATACAAATGAGGTACTGATCACAGGCATGACCAAACTGGCCGTATGTGACTGTTTGGTGCTATCAATATGGTTCCCATGCATAAAGCGAATAATAAAATTATTAATATTTTTACAAATTACAAACCAAACTTCAAGATCCGAATTCATGGTCCGATCTTAACACTAAATACTAAATGTTTAAATATTGTTTACTAAAGAAATTAGTATTTAAAGTTAAATGTCGTACTGTCTTAGCTTCCGCAAATAAAGGAATCACGCGGTTTCGTTACTTCACTTAAAAAATTGGGATATATGAGGTCCAACTCTGAATACGAATCACACAAACATTTAAAGGCTAGAAATAAGTATTTAGGCTGGACTATGAATTCAGTCAAGAATCTGGTAAATCATATAAAACAAAGTTCGAATGCATGTAATTCAGAGGCTAGCGAGGTTATGTGGCGCTCGTGGGCAACTCATGTATTAGCTCGTGGGCAACTCGACAACAACAAAAACGGATTGATGGCTGCAGCCACAACCTTAGGGACCTCCTCTGACGACGTCCATGGCGTAGTTGATAAGACGCCTGTCTCCTATCCTGTTTACAAAGGATTCCAGTCTGATTTTCTTCCTTTTAAGAGATTGCCACATGGCAATAAGCCCGCCAGGTTGTACAGTATACAACGAAAGTGTAATACAAAACAATGCAATACCTTTCTATCCTTAATATTTTTAATGTGTCAATAGAAGTGTTCGAGCGTCCTTAAAGAAAGTTTGCTATTTAAACGGCGCTATATAAATTGCCCTTTTATTATTATTATTTTATTATTATTCTTAGTACGTCGAATATCAGACCCACCTTTTGCGTAGTCAGCCATCGTCGAGTCACCTCATGCGGGAAAAACACAGAAATGGCAACAGAAATAACATTGTAATGAGTCACCATTTAATGAAATTAACTGTCCTGCTCACTAAAAACACGATGCATGTTATTTATTGTTTTTTTATTGAATCGAATAATACTTAATAGTTATTATGACCCACAAGTTCATCAAGAAATCAAAACAATGGATATAATAACATCACAATAAATATTAAAATATTTTTTTGTTTATTTCTAAGTATTTGCAAAAAATTGTGAAAATGCTTATTAAGGAATATTTTGTCGGAAAATATCCACGTATTAAAAAAAAACAATTTTTTGCATTCAAATCATTCTCATTTAAATTTGTTTGTATTGTATTACACTTTCAGCAGCCACTACCTTCCAATGCTTACACTTAACTTATATGTTTATTTTGTAATATTATTTTTTTATCTGTCAATAAAAATGGGTTCGAATCCAGCCTTATAGCGTTTGCTATCTAAACGGCACAGTATAAATTGTCCATATACTATTATTTTGTTGTATATTATTCAGCCTGGGTAGTGCATTGCTACGTGGCAATCTTTTCCAATCAGCAAGAAAGATGTAGGTAGATTATACTTTCGTATTATACTTTCGTTTTACACTGTAGAACCTGGCGGATCTATTGCTGTGTGGTAATCTCATCCAAATAACCAGAAAGATGTGCAGTATTTTCACGTCATTATATACAGTACAACCTGGTGGATTTGTCTCCAAGTGGCAATCTCTTCCAACCAACCAGCAAAATTCTTAAGCAGACCTAAAGTGAAAACGAGACTAGAAGCATTTTTGAAAAAGCTTTGTTACCAACGAGAATCGAACCCACAACTATAGACATCTTACTAATTACGACACGTTCGACAGACATCTTACTAATTACGACACGTTCGACAGACATCTTACTAATTACGACACGTTCGACAGACATCTTAATAATTACGACACGTTCGACAGACATCTTACTAATTACGACACGTTCGACAGACATCTTACTAATTACGACACGTTAGACAGATATCTTACTAATTACGACACGTTCGACAGACATCTTACTAATCACGACACGTTCGACAGACATCTTACTAATCACGACACGTTCGACAGACATCTTACTAATTACGACACGTTCGACAGACATCTTACTAATTACGACACGTTCATGGGGTGGTAAATATCACGACAATTTCTTAGGGTGTCAAATATCACGAGACGGTAGCAAATATTTTGAATCAGCATTGTATAACATTGTTTGTCTCAATTTAATAACAAAAATAATAAAATGACAATTTATATAGCGCCGTTTAGAGAACAGACACTCCTCAAGAGCACTCTAACTGGAAATTCAACCCCACTGTTATTGACAGATTAAAAGTATTCCAAAAAAAATTGTATAAAAATAGGAAGGTAATTGCTGTTGCCATGTTTTAATATTTTTAGATCAGCAGTTATATTTTCTATTTATATTTTCTTAAAAATTATACTAAGATTGAGTATATCTCATTTAGAAGATCGTTCCCAAATGATCCTAATACTCATAACCATTAAATGCCCTTACACTGTTTTTTCCCCTCATAAATAAACATTTTAACTGAAGCACTGAACATATTCTAGTCAAGTTGTGAAAGTTAATGACCACATGAGATGTTATCTTCCACTTGATCCAACATGATTGACTCATTCACAGAATCCGCCCTTTGATCTGTGAATGACTCGCTACTACTCGATACTATACTACTCGCTATTAACTTGGAAGTGTGCCAACTGCTAGAAAACAGACGAGGAACTCCGAGATCCCCGATGACGAGAGCATTAGTAATCTCAGCATGACGTCACACCCTTAGGATAGCCCACGGCGCCGTGCAAGCCATGCGTCATCAGCAGCTATTCCAACTATTCAGACACTTGTTCTGACTATAATCAAAGTGAATTTAATGAAAACAGCGTTATTAAAATCTAAAGGCACATTGTAACTACGTTAAAAAACATTATAAACGTCTCTTAGACTGTCTAAGTCATTTTTCCTCTGAACATCTGATTTATATTCAATAAGTGTAGCTAGTTTCTCCAACAAGATATCCTGAAGTTACTAACTATTCTTCTCGAAGTTATGAGAACACCAGCATTAAATACAAATTGAAGGCACGACATCGGTACGTGAAATAAAACAGCAATGGTTTCTTAAAATGCCTTGAACTTTTTTTCACGAAACACAAGATTTGTTCTCTATTAATTATGCTAGTTTGTCTAACAAGTACCAAGTCACCTAAAACTTTTCTCGGAGGTAGAACATCAGTATAAAAAATAATTGGAGGTCACATTAAATACAATATTTATTCAGAAATATTCTTTGTTTTGTCTTTGAAAAAGTTAAATTACTACTACTATATAACTTGGTAAGCGCTATTAATAAATGATTCCGATATCATTAGTTTTGATACATTATTTTTAAAATAAGACACGATCCAAAAATCGTCTACAATTTTCCTAATTACATTTTTGTAGAACACGTATAAATATTTATTTCGCTCTCTTCAGGTGGTATGATTCCTGTTTAGATCCCGTGATAGGAGGTAGAAACACGTGTAGCGGGGATAAATTTTATTATTGGAATAACGGATTGCTAAATATTCTAATATGTAGTTCCACGAAGTTCTAGTCTTGGATAAAATAATACATTTTTTTTAAGTGAAACTCTATTGGCGCGGTAGGGCAAATTGGCCTGAATGTCACGAAAAGTTTATTTTTATTTTTTATTAAACAATGTAAAATATTGTACAAACATTTGTCAAGGCTATACCTATATACACATTTATTACTTAGCTAATCTTAATTATATGTTATAATTTATGAACTTACTTAATCTTATTTTTCTACATATCATTTTATTTTATTTATTCAATCTTACTATATGATTTCTTATAAATAATTAACACCTACATACTACTTATAACTAGATAACAATTCTTACACTAATTATTTAGCCAAAACAAGTCCACTCGTTCAGGCTACTTGTATTCCATCACATTCCCTCAGACCTTGGTCGTTCCAGCGAATACTGTAAGTGGACTAGTCAAGCAACAGATAATGCTTCGGGAGCCTGTGCTTATAACGGAAGGGTAGTTCGGATTTACTCTCGTAAGCCCCCAGGGCAGCGACTAAGGGATTGCTGTGATTTTGTTGACTTTTATAGAACTTCACGGTCCAAGCGAGGATGTGGTGTTGTAGGGTTTCTTCTCGATGTTCGGCGTGAAGTCGGGTAAGGTTTGTTCTAGGATGGATGTTAAAAGATATCTAAAATTATTATTTATAATTAAAATTATTATTATTTATTATTAAAAATAAATATTTTTTTATTTAATTACGAGAGATTTTCTTAAATTAAATTCCACGTAACCATTTCCTAATCCTAAAAAGAAGAATAATAAAAATCGTTAACAAATGCTTTTCCTAGGAGCTAAGAAGTTCCACTCTACTGCGCGAGAGTCTCACGCATCTGTTTTTTATTTTAAAGACATGGAATATTTCTTATAACCCTCTTAAATTCAGCGTCTTTCCGATCATGGACTTGGACTACGCTAAAACGGAAATCATTTATTGACTTCCCCAGTTCACCGCTCTTCTTATTTTACGTCATCCTTTACTGTCCTTGCAGTAAGACTCTGAAACCAGTGGCAAACAAATGTTAGACTCGCTCTTTCATTGGTGTGTTTTAAAAAGCGACTGAAAAACCTCTTAATTTCAAGCCAGTAATACGAGTATAACGTGTTTCATTCCTGAATTTCTTCCCTCTCCACCATCCCTTTCTTTTTAATTTTATTGATAATATCTCACTTTTATTTTTACTTTGTATATTATTAACAGGTTAATAATTATTTAAATATTGTTTGCGACTATCTAACTCCCTTTATTTACTTTTGTCTGATTGGCAAGAAGAAATTGCCGCCTGGCAATACGTCAACCAGATGGTTTTACAATGAAGTGGTAAATAAATATTAATTTTATTACTGATAAATAAATTTTCTTTCTGTCGCTCTTTACGATCTATTTTATGACAGCTTATTTGGTTGACATACCATAGTCTATGTCTTATTTGGTAGGCATACCATAGTCTATGTCTTATTTGGTAGGCATACCATAGTCTATGTCTTATTTGGTAGGCATACCATAGTCCAGGGGTTCCCAACCTTTTTGTACTCTAGAGCACATTCTAAAATATCGGTAGGGTGGCGGGCACCACCTATTTTTAATCGACAAACTCCTTCCATAACTTCTCATTTTCCCATAATTTATTTTCTTATATTCATAATTTATTAATAAATAATCAACAAAAATGTTTCAAAATAAAAAAATTATTATTCAAATTGCATACACACAGAGAAATGTATTTACAAAACGTAAACAAAGTAAACAAAAAACACAAATACAAAGAAAACATTTTATAAAAAAATATAATATCTGTGAGTGTGTGGTTCCTTTGCTGACAAGTACTGTCAGCAAAGGAACCACTCATACATACAATACAATATCGCAAACATACGAACGTATTTAACAAACCTAGGCACTCAAAAAAATTAAAACTTTAACAAATAAATAAAAATAATTCACACTTTTAATTAATGTTTATGAAAAAATTCTGTCTCTGTCGAATAGTGGCGGGCACATACGAATCGTTCCGCGGGCGCCATGGTGCCCGCGGGCACGGGGTTGGGAACCTCTGCCATAGTCTATGTCTTATTTGGAAAGAAGCCACTAAGTAAACATTAAAACTATTTAGATACCCAGCGTATTCAATAATTATCGGTGGTATAGTCGCCTTTATTTATATGGTAATATACTATATTGCTTATTCTTTCTGGTTATTGCTGGTATTTCCCATTCCAGTTGTCTCTCAGCTTGGCAATGAATGAGCGTGGATGGAATGTAAACATTCGCTGATCTCGTCGTGCACATTCAAAATCATGACTGATAATATTAAATTATGTGATGACTCGACTCTCGTTTACATTTGATTGGATCACTGTGACAATGTTTGCACTTTAATGAGCAACTGGATGAAAAATATAATAAATACATGACACAGTAAACCAGGGGTTGTCAACGAGGTTGCTGTCGCGGGCACATGCAAGATAAATACAACACATTATTTCAATGAAAATTTAAACTTATTATGAGTATATCAAATGAATAGTTTACAACTTATTAATTATGAAAAAAAAAATACACATGTAACATTTATTATACAATAAAACTATTTATTAATCATTCTTTGTTGTAATAATTATTACAAATAATGCCATTTCCCTGTTGAGGTAGGTAGAAATACTGAATGCCAGATTTTCTACATCCATAAACTATCTCATACAGCTTCTAGGATTTCTCAGTCTTTCACTTTATCGAACCATACATCCTAGGTCTTCCTAGACCACAATTTCTGCTCAAATTCGTACTATATATATTTGTTTTGTTAGTCTTTCTTCATTCATTCATTCTACAAGCCCAAAACATCTCAGAGTGATCTTGATTTTAGTTAACACATCAGCCTTAAGTTTATATTCATCCCTAATCATTTTGTTCCTTATTCTGTCATACATTGTCACCCCATGTATTATTACATTTTAAATGCACACGTGTCTACATAGTTTATTCGGCTATTTTCAGTCTTTACCACGTCCACGTCTTACTACCATACATCAGTCTTAAATTCGCACTGTATAGTATTACACTGTTATTATATACAGAACAAACTATTAGCGGGATTATTGCCATGTCACAATCTCTTCCAACCGGCTAGAAAAATGTTATAGAGACCTTAAGTGAAAACCAGACTGGAATCCTTTTAAAAAAATGGGATTTAACGGTAATCGAACCACAGTCCCTAAGTTGGAAGATAAGCGCCTTACCAACTACGTCATGGACATTGTCCATCCCTTACACTTTATTCCGTATTCTCTCATACATTCTCCCCCCATGTATTCTTCTCAGGTTACATATTTTTACAACATCTATTCGTTTTCTTTCAATATTTTTTTCCTTTCTCGTTTCACTCCCATACATCAAAGTTGGTACTAAAATACTGTTGTAAACTATAATTTTAGCAGGTTTTGATACTGTCCGGTGCGAGTATATTTGTTTAGTGTTCATTGACTTTGTTTCCTATCGGTACATGTCATTTGAAATCCCTCGTAACTCTTACGACTATTTGAGAAAATACAACCCAAATAGCTGAATTTCTCAACTTGTTCAATCTTTCATTGTTCCCCCATATATCGCATTTACTTTCATTGTTCCCCCATATATCGCATTTACTTTTCTTGTCATACTTTTTCGCAATATTCATTCTCAGATCTTTCTCTTCTCATCTCTCATACAATTTACTCATCAAACTCGATAATTAATTTTCTGTTAACATATAATTATTAAAAATAATGAAACACAACTCTTATACATATGAATGTTTTTTTCAGATTTATTTTAGACTCTTGGTATACTACCTTGAGCAAAAAGTTTTAGGACTTTATTCATAAAATCGAAAATACAAGTTAATTCATTAAAATCGATATGGTCCCCTTCAAAGTACTCCCCATTGACTGCAACGCACTTACGCCAGCGCTTGATTCAATCCTCGAAACACCGCTGGTACTCAATTTTCGGTAGGTCCATCAGAGAATTAGTGTTGTTTTTGGTCAAAAACTCATGAAAATCATGTCTTTCGCGATTTCAACGCGGTCCTTTTTTTGCATGAAATTGAGGTCTTTCGGCACCAGTTTTGCAGCGACACGTCTGAGGCCCAAATCATTAACCAAAATGTCTTGAGCGCATCCGTAAGCGATGTTCAAGTCCTCTGCTAGCTCTCTGATGGTCAATTTGCGGTTTTCGGCCAACATTTCTTTGATTTTATCGATGTTTTCATCGGTTTTCGACTGCCACTGCGTTCGTCATCCTCGACCGACTCACGACCACTTCTGAAGCGTTCGTGCCACCGAAAAACACTTCTCCAACATTTCCAAGGTCTGCGGACCGTTAAATCCGTTTTTCACACAAAATTTAATGCAAACTCGTTGATGCACAGTTGATGTCATTTTCAAACTTGTAAAAAATCGAAAACACGCACAAAGGTAGATATATTCAGTACAGCGTAACTTTTACAAATGTCAAGCTATGACGCTGAAAAAAAAAAGAATTCCAATCGGGTGACTGACAGCGCCACACGGTGGCCGGTCCTAAAACTTTTTGATCGAGGTAGTATAACATAGCTTTTAATAGTAAGACATTTTAACATATTAATTTTCGATAGTTGAATTGGTTTTTTTTTTCTGTACTTGTTGAATAATTCAATCTATTATTTAATAAGTAACTAACATACCCAATACAGCAGGCGTGGCTTTGGAAGACCTAGAAAAGTATGCTTAGATCAAGTGAATGATATTTCGAAAGAAGGAAACGTAGAAACTCAGAGAAATTATCTAAAAGAAACGAAATATGTGTGCCGACATAGGAAAGTCTGGTGCTCTGTCTTTTCTGCCTACTCCGGCAGGAAAATGGGGTGATGGTACGTACAAATATTATTAAGTAATTTACTCCGCGAGCGCATATGCTCACGAGGCACAACGTTGAAAACTGCTGCTGTCGACTATCTATAACCCGGGGTTGTTTTAACCGGGGCGGTATAAAATATTCGTTTTAATTTCACCCTTCAACATATCCGAATTGGCATTTCGGGCATTCGAATAAAAAAAATCGTCTAGCGACGATACTCCCTCTCAAATTATTTTACCAGACTAAACCTTTTGTTATGGCCTTTTGCAACAAAAACCCTTTTAGAATTTCAACTGTGTAATTTTATTTGTATAATCGTTGAATTACATTAAAGTAAAATATTAACAGTATTGTGGAAGTAATAATAACGATGATGTTGACATCGTAGTGGCTTTAAGAATAATGATTCCTGCCTCTGATATGACGTCCTATTTAAAGCGAAGATAACGTACGCACGACCCTTAGATAATTAAGAAGGAATTTGTCGGGTTTGTTATCGTTGCCCTCTAGGTCAAATCGATATCAGGCGATTATTTGGAATATCTCGTTCGCTGTTTACTTCCATTTAGTGATATGAAATCTTTATTGAATTTGGATAGTAAGCAGCTCCTGATAATTCCAACAATATAATAAATTTAAACATAATACATAGAGTTAAGTTTGACATACACGTGATAACACTAATATTTATTGGATATAGATAATATAGTACATGATATGGTTAACATTGATAAGTTATAATATTTATTGGATTTAGATAACATAGAACATGATATGGTTAACATTGATAAGCTTAAAATTGGTTTGCATGATTACTTATAATATTTATTGGATATGGATAACAGAGTATATGATAAGATTAACATTGGTAGGGATACATTACACTTTTTTTTTCGGGTACCATCTGGAATCGAACCGAAATCCCCGGGTAGAATTTTAGCATCTTACCAACTAGACCACAGATGACGCCGTGAGTCAACACGTTAATAAAATCCGTTATTTAACATCTACGAGTATTTTGCAAAAATCAGATACAATCTCACGACAAAAAAACTTAAAAAACTAATTCAAACATTTAAAGGGTTCAGAAATATTATAATCGGTAAAATAATGAAATTGGTATGATTAGCAATTTGTCAATCAGAATTCGAATATGGTATAATAGGCGGGGGTAGTTGATTCCTGCCTCTGATATGACGTTATATTTAAAGTGAAGATAACGTACGCACGACCCTTAGATAATTAAGAAGGAATTTGTTGGGTATGTTATCGTTGCCCTCTTGGTCAAATCGATATCAGGCGATTATTTGGAATATCTCGTTCGCTGTTTACTTCCATTTAGTGATATGAAATCTTTATTGAATTTGGATAGTAAGCAGCTCCTGATAATTCCAACAATATAATAAATTTAAACATAATACATTGAGTTAAGTTTGACATACACGTGATAACACTAATATTTATTGGATGTAGATAACATAGCACATTATATGGTTAACATTGATAAGTTATAATATTTATTGGATTTAGATAACATAGAACATGATATGGCTAACATTGGTTTGCATGATTACTTATAATATTTATTGGATGTGGATAACAGAGTATATGATAAGATTAACATTGGTAGGGATACATTACACTTTTTTTTCGGGTACCATCTGGAATCGAACCGAAATCCCCGGGTGGAAGTTTAGCATCTTACCAACTAGACCACAGATGACGCCGTGAGTCAACACGTTAATAAAATCCGTTATTTAACATCTATTTTGCGATAATCAGATACAATCTCACGACAAAAAACTAATTCAAACATTTAAAGGGTTGAGAAATATTATAATCGGTAAAATAATGAAATTGGTATGATTAGCAATTTGTCAATCAGAATTCGAATATGATATAATAGGCGGGGGTAGTGCAACGAAAACTACAAAAAATACCTGACTGGATTAACCTCCGACCATTATAGAGGCCATATTGGGTGCGCCTTTCATAACACAAACACAGGAAGCGTGCATGAAACTTAATTACCGTTTTAGACTCTTTTTTTTAATTCATCACACTGTATATTATATGACTGAACAAGGAATAAAGTAATTATAGTTCGGAAATTCTAGGATGAGTCCTGTGACAGCTCACAAATTTGCCCCAATACAACCTTATCTAATGTATTTACCTAAATAGAGGCTTATATTAAAGTTACTAAAATAATTAAAATTACTGAACATCGTTACAAAGTTGTATTGGGGCAAATTCGTGAGCTGTCACAGGACTCATTCTAGAATTTCCTAACTATAGGGATGAATTTAAACTTAAGGCTGATGTATTAATTAAATGAAGAAGAGCATTCTGAGATGTGCATGTAGAACGAATGAATGAAGAAAGACTTACAAAAATAAATAAACAGTGCAAATATGATTGGGAAAAGGGGTAGAGGAAGACCAATTAAAGTATTTCTGGATCAAGTGAATGATACTTTGAAAGAAGAAAAGGTAGAAAATTTGAAAAGGTGTCTGGATGTAGAAGAGGCTAAGGATATGTGTAGAGATAGGAAATACTGTCGCTCTGTCATATCTGCCTACCCCGATAAGTAAATTGTGAAATGGTGTGTAAAAAAAGAGCCGAATAAATACTGTATAAATGCGTACGCTTAGAAGAATACATGGGGTGGAGATATGTGACAGAATACGCAATGAAGTAATTAGGAATGAATGTCAACTTAAGGCCAATGTATTGAGTAAGATGAAAAAGAGTACACTGATATGGTTGGGGCTCGTGAACGAATAAAAGATGGAAGGTGTGGTAGAGGGAGATCAATGAAAGAATGATTGGACCAAGTGAATGATATTTTGAAAGAAAAGAATGTGAAAAGTCAGATAAATCGGAGTTGTATCGATGAAGAAGAGGCGAAAAAATTATGTCGCGATAGGAAAGTATGGCGTTCTCTCCTCTCTGCCTTTCTCAACTGGGATACGGTGTTTTAATATGTATGTCTATGTACTATTGGCAATATTTAAGCAATACGCGAATGTAACAAGATAATATTTTATCAATAAAAATCACCAACACCAAATTAGCACTATGCCCTTGGGACCGATCGATAGTGCCCTACTTAGACATCTTTTGATGGGCCATTGTTAGCGGAATAATGCTGTGCTATGTCTACATATGCTCACATGCGTGACGCAGATTGATGCAAATGAGGCAAAGACACGGGGCCTCAATTAATCCACAAGAATATTTGACATTTTCAAGACGTGGGTCTGAAGAATGGCGAATCGACGATGTCCTCTGCCGCCCATGCGATACGGAGAACTGATGAAGTAACTCTACCAGAGATTGATTCTAATGAGACTACGCAATTTTCTATAAAATATCTACTTGCTAAAATATTGAAAGCGACTTATATTTTCTTAACAATCCTTTTCCATTCGAGAATTCTTCTCTACCGCATATCTAATTTTGAAAAACGTCCGTAAACTGACGACATTAAAATGTTTTGTGATGGACTCATGCGCTGTTTTTTTGTTCATAAAGCGAACCATAGGGTCAACTCCAGGATCCATAAACTATAAGTTTACAAACGTACTTCTGCACATGTCGGTCATTTGAGATTTCTATAACTGAATATTTCATCATTGTCTTAATATATTTCTTGGAAATGATCCCTGTCTCTAGAGATATATGGGGCGCGAGAAAAGAAGTTTTTTTTACCGAAATATATGTTATCTGATCACACGTGTTTTTTGCTTCTACGAGTACACTCTCAATTGAAACGAGATGAAGATTTCACCAAAATGGGTATAGTAAGGGTCCATTAGACCCAAATACCTTAGGTACATTTGCACATGGGAGGAACGAGGTCACTATGAAGTTTCATCCCTTAAATTATCTGCGTAGTATATTTCCCTGTATAAGTCACCTGAATATATTATTTTTATTGTAGAAAGTGCGTATTTTTCATTATCATCGTCTACCCCTGACTTCCAACACAACAGAAGTATCCTTGGTTTTTATTTTTTATTTATTTTTTTCTATCCACAATACAACATTTAAAATTTTAATCGTTTTTATGGAACGTGAACTACAGAATTCAAGAACACAACAATGCTAAACAAACACGATTTTGTGGATATATTATATAAAGAACCATCTCATAGGTCTCCCCATTCACTTACAAGACCTTCAAAAGCTCATAGCTCTCCCCATCAACATACGTACAACACTTTCAAAAACGCATAGCTCTCCCCCATCGAAGATGCCCTTTATTAAAAAAAATTTTCCTTGATTGGAATTTATCACATTGTAAAAATCCCCAATTTCCCTTTGGAATGTGTTGTAAATTATTGGCGCAACCCTCCCAAATGATGTAACAACGCGTGGGTTTGGAACTAGATTCAATGCGTTGTATCTTGTTCTATCTATGACTACGTTCTAATGTATGCATTTATCGGAAGAGGATAATAAAATATGATGTAAAATTAATAGTTTTGTAAAATAAATATCCGACGAAGATAGCTGATATTTTTTAAAAAAGATATCAAAATGAATAAATATAAGTTTATTGATAGCAACATAGTGTGGACATTAGGGTGTCCCTTATTGATAGCAACATAGTATGTACATTAGAGTGTCCCTTATTGATAGCAACATAGTATGTACATTAGGGTGTCCGTTACTGATAACAACATAGTATGTATATTATGATGTAAAATTAATAGTTTCATAAAATAAATATCCGACGAAGATAGTTGATATTTTTTTTTAAATATATCAAAATGAATAAATATAAGTTTATTGATAGCAACATATTATGGACATTAGGGTGTCCCTTATTGATAGCAACATAGTATGTACATTAGGGTGTCCCTTATTGATAGCAACATAGTATGTACATTATGATGTAAAATTAATAGTTTCATAAAATAAATATCCGACGAAGATAGTTGATATTTTTTAAAAAAGATATCAAAATGAATAAATATAAGTTTATTGATAGCAACATAGTGTGTACATTAGTGTGTCCCTTATTGATAGCAACATAGTATGTACATTAGGGTGTCCCTTATTGATAGCAACATAGTATGTACATTAGGGTGTCCCTTATTGATAGCAACATAGTATGTACATTAGGGTGTACCTAATTGATAGCAACATAGTATGTACATTAGGGTGTCCCTTATTTTGTCAAAAACAAAAATTTTGCGAATTTTTTTGCTTTCACCCCCTAAATATTTCTTATTTGGTTTGATTTACTCAAAAACAACTTTTTATCTCAATAGGATGACGTTAACCCGCAAAATTTGAATGTTAGTAATTATAGGTTTATTAGTTCTAAGTCAGTGTAAAAATTATTGATGAATGTATAATATGTATATATATTTTTTAAATTTAAATAAAGAATACTTAGTGCACCATAGTACACTCTAAAGAGTAAAAATGTATTCAATTACTGACTTAGAACTAAAAAACCTATAATTCCAAACATTCAAATTTGGCGCTCAAGTCGGCACGGGTTAACGTCATCCTATTGTAATAACATTTTGTTTTTGGGTAAATCAAACCAAATGGAAAATATTTAGGGGGTGGAAAAAAACGGTTTTTTGACAAAATAAGGGACACTAATGTATATAATATATAAATACATTTCGAAATCGCGCATACATATATCTCAAGATAAACTGCAGAAAATACATTTAAGAGAGAAGCTATCAAAAGGTCTGGACTCATCTCATAACATCCCCCGGCCGAGATACACCCCACCAATATAGGGTGAACCCGACCGAGAGGCTATCAAATGTTTTTCAGCCCACACATGGAACACATGTAGACGAAGAAAAAAAAACTGAAAATTAATAAATGACAAAAAAATTAAAAGTAAAATTACAATGTAAAAGACGCGCATTTTAAGTGATTTTAATAACTGAAAAAGGTATTTAAATATATTTTTATGTCTTTTATTTGTGATTAATAGTGAGGCCAGTAGGATGAAAGTATCTATAGTTCGGAAAATCTAGGATGAGTCCTGTGAGTCCTGTGACAGCTCACAAATTTGCCCCAATACAACCATGTAACGATGTTCAGTAATTTTAATTATTCTATTAACTTGAATATACTCGTAAGCCTCAATTCTAATAAATAGCAAGTTATTTAGGTAAATATATAACATTAGGTTGTATTGGGGCAAATTTGTGAGCTGTCACAGGACTCATCCTAGAATTTCCGAACTATAAGTAATATGATGTAAAGGAAGTGTTTCAATTAATTCATTCATATTGTAATCTTCAACATGTCCGACTTGATGATGCGGAGATATAGAAGAACGTGGCAGTGTCACAATATTGTCATTGGACCAATAAATCGAACCTTCTGGTTAACAACTACTGGAACAAGTAATTCACAGTCCACCATCGCACGTGTTGGAAATACTACTGCACGTAGGCAGGCAACAACACTCGTTCACGTCTAATGCGTGCAAATATTATTACCAAACGAAATCGAACCACACTACACTAGTTGATGATTTGTACTCGAAGTATTAGTCTTCGGGACACCTTACTTATTCATCGGACATTGTTAGACCGACGTGGGATATATTGGGTGATGGAGAAAAACATGGTCTTAGAGAGGAAATTATAGATTTTTTTACCATACATACTCGTATATTAATGTTGTAAAATACATACACATTACATATGATATTAATATATTTATATTTTTATAAGTCACACGCGTTTATACCATATACTCGTATATAATATGTATACAGAGAGAAAGGATATAGATATATATTGAAATATAGATATTTTATAACATAATATACTACAAAGATGATTTGTACTCGGCGACGACGACCTCCGTGGCCTGGTGGTAAGACGCTTGTCTACCGATCTGGAGGTTGCGGGTTCGATTCCTGCTGGAGCTCAGATTAAAAAAATGGGATTCTAGCCTGGTATTCACTTAGAGCCCATTTAAACATATTTATGGTTGGTTGGAAGAGATTGCCACATGGTAATAAACTCACCAGGTAAAATAAAAAAAATAAAAAAAGATGGGTAATGGGGAGGGATAAACATTTTAAATATAAAAACTGTGGATAGAAAAATATATATATTATATGTGTGCTCTTGGCACAATTTAGCGCTTTCCTTTGCGGATAAAAAAACGTGGAGTCGTACGAAATATTTGCTTCGGCCTGGGGTGAATGCCATTTTTTATTAGTTCGATGCTCCTCCTTCTTCACATCGTCCATTACTTTCTACTTTCTCTTTTAGCAAGCTCACCCTCGTTGGCTCGCTTCAAACGGCAACTTAATAACTATACATCTATGATATCTTGTAACGACCAAATGTATTTCTTTATAACTCTTTCTTTCTTGTCTTCTCTCATCTTTCTTCTCATGTCCTTGTCTTTGATGGCATTTAAAAATATTTAGATTGTTTCATTTGTTTTTTAATGCTTTAAGTATGTTTAAGTGTTTTTGTAATTTTTTTTAAATAACCCTGTAACGTTTCACCCATCAACTGGAATGAATTTGTAGCTCACATTAAAGACAGATGATAAAAAAGTATGTCGCTGTTTGAAGCAACGGATGTGTTAAATAAAATGAAAAAAAGCACTACGAAATGGTTTGAGCATGTAGAACGAATGAATGAAAAAAGACTAACAAAACAAATATATTTTGTAAATTTGAGTGGAAGATGTAGTAGAGGAAAACCAAGGAAAATGTAATTGGATCAAGTGAATGATATTTTGAAAGAAGGCAACGTAGAAATTCGGAGAAATCTTAGGAAGGTGCGTGGATGTAGAAGAGGCGAAAGAAGTGTCGGGATAGGAAATTCTGGCGCTCTGACCTCTCTGCTCAGCCCAACATGGAAATTACATGATGGTTTGTTTGCATTTATGAAAAAAATAATAATTGTACAGTAGATAGTAGATGTTTTGCAAGTACTTTTGGCGTAGATCAAATCCACTAAACTGATATATAATTTTTTTAAATAATAATTGAGGGGGATGGTTGATATCGTCTCTGCAGTCTTACAAAATTCGTTAATATAAGTAAATCATTAAGTGTTTAAGTGTTAATAAATAAGTCATTCATAAGGCTAAGGCCACATTAAAGTGCTTCGCTAGGTGCTACGTGACTAAAAGAGTAGATTACTTCATGCTTGGCCACACCAAAGTGCTTCGCACAAATTCATTTGACATTTGGGAGCGGTTGAGTCAACAAACGATGCCACTCTCAAAACTAACAAATTTCATTACAACTTACCATCTTTATTTACTTCATGTGCAACTACAATCCAAAGTGATTTTATTACAGGTATATTTATGTATAATTTGCTCGATGGGTTCCACAAAGGCTCCCTTTTATACACAGCTGTCCTTAAAACTTCCTCCATCTTGTAAAATCGCTTGGTTACACAATAAAATTAGCCAACACGTATGTTCGCCAGGAGATTCACTCGGTGACTAATCGTCATGTAGCGTGGCGCGAAGCTTGCAGTGTGGCCATTGCGATAGTATGCGTTGCATTGGTTCGCTATAGTTCGGAAACTATAGGATGAGTCCTGTGACAGCTCACAAATTTGCCCCAATACAACCTTATGTAATGTACGAGTATTTACCTAAATAACTTGCTATTTATTGGAATCGAGGCTTATATTAAAGTTGATAAAATAATTAAAATTACTGAACATCGTTAGAAGGTTGTATTGGGGCAAATTTGTGAGCTGTCACACTCGCAGCGTAGCTCTAAGCATCAAGCGAGGCTCCTACCGGTGTGGCCGAGGCCTAAGTGTTTAAATGTAAATAAATAAGTAATTCATTAAGTGTTTAAAAATAAATAAGTCATTCATTAAGTGTTTAAGTGTAAATAAGATTACTCAATAAAAAACACTGATTGATCGATAATTTTACTTATCTATTTTAATATCCGCTAATATTTACGAGTAAATGTATTAAGGCTTTGAAAGGTAAATATTGAAACGTATTAAAGTTTTAAAAAGAATCTCGATTATCGATTCCCAAAAATGATTTCTTATCTCAATTGGACTTATATATGCAAAAAGGATCCAATCCAAACGCATTAATTTGGTTTATTTGAAATATGAAATGAGGCCTTCAAGTGAATGTCTCACTAAATAAATAGCGTTGAATAAGTTAAATTTTATTATTATTATTAGAATAAATCATTAATTATAGTACAAAAATATCATGCCACTAAAACATGTTGTTCATGGTTGAATACAATTATCAAAAAATAGAATAAATCACAGGTGTTTTTAATTTTGATAATCTCTATATTGAACGATGTGTAGCAATTATAAACAAATTCAAGTAGCAATTAAGCTTACCATATACTCAAACTATGCGGTATCGAAATCTGTTAAGATGACGATAGTTCACAACAGTATTCCAGTACCATATTTGATGTATGGAAGTGAAAGGTGAACGTAGAAAAAGAGTGAAAGGAGGCGAATAAATGGTATAGAAATGCATGCACTATGAGTTGGTGTGAAAATGTTGGACAGAATATGGAAGGAAGTTATTAGGGATTAATGTAAAATTTAGGCTGACGTATTAAGTATGATGAAGAGCGCACTGAGATGGTTTGGGTATCTAGAGTAAATACATGAAGAAAGACTACCAAAATATACAGTGCAAAAATAGTAGTATCCGTGGCAGAAGATAAAGAAAGTATCGTAGGATCTAGTAATTGGTGCTTTGAAAGAAGGTAATTTAGAAAGTCAGAGAAATCGTATGAGTTCTATGAGGTGTGTAGATGTAGAAAAAGCGAAATATGTGTATCACGATAGGAAAATCGGACGCTCCCTCCTCTCTGCCTACCCTAATTCTCTTACAGTATAACTTTTCTTCGCTCTCGACTCACTTCAGACACATATATTTATTTTCCAATTGTTTCGCAACTCTTTCTCTCAATGTTATCAACCCTTGTTCAAAATATATTATCACATAATTTTATTTTGACATCTATCTGAATTAACATGTAACATACATGAGTATTATCCGATCATTTCTAAGGCTGTTATAGCTATTATATTGTAATACTGTTATAGCTATTATTCTACCACTGTTCCTAATATTTCTTCAAATTTTAACAACCCATGCTTTATACTTATATGCTCACCCATACACCCCAGCCGCGCTATTTCCTGAAAAATACTTGTCTCTCCAAAATACTACTCCACCCATATTTACAAAGGGGTAGGTTTCTTTCAATATTTACTAAACCACTGCCGCAAATTTGACATATTATTTGTGTTTTAATTCCAGCAATCACCGTAATCCATTTGTGTCTTTTTCTTAGCTCGTATGATATGACACTCACAGCAAATAAATTATTTCTAGTTACTTCTCTGTTTTTTGCACAGACTACTGTGGTTGCGTATGTGTGTGTGTGTATATATGGTATTTCCTCAAATTTCATAAAATATATAAAATGTGGATTGGATCAATTTCGCATAAACTATCCGTTCAATTGTGCGTTGCGTGAATTCCCAACAGGTAGGTACACATTGATTCACATTAAAAATAATTGCATTTTTACTGCGAAATTGAAAACCCCGTTATATTTCTTGAAATGTACGAAGTTATCAAAACTGAGAATTTAGGTTTAATATTAAATCAGTGATGTTTAACGAACATATACAATACAATGGTGGGTATAGTTGTAATTACTCTCCGCAGAGAATCTGCTCGCGAAATGCAGACGCTGCGACCTCAGCGTTTAACCATTTTCTACTTTCTTCGGCTTATTTGGAGATTATTGACTCGGCGTGGAAGAAATGTCTGGGTCAAGTCCGAGATATAAAAACCGTTTGTTGTCATGCAACTATTCTAACTAAAACGCAACCATGTAAATGTAATATTTATTCAAATTTTATGCGGAATAAGCCAAATCTTTATATCCCACATAAAGTTCATGCTTGTACATTAAGTATACGATATACACTAGATTATACATTCTTTATATCCGGACAAAAAAATTAAAAAATCCATTTAAAATTAACCAAAAGGCGTAAAAACAAACGAAATATTCACAATATAAAAAAAACATGTCGATGGATACAGCGATCCTAGAAGATAACTAGATGACCTTCAGCTTTTACTGAATAGAACAAAAACAGCAGGTGTCGAGCAAATACTGAATATTAATGTTGAAAAAAAAACAATGTTTTCTTAGTTGAAAACTAACAAGTTGGAAAAACAGATTATTAATGTTGAAAAAACAAAGTTTTCTTAAGTCGATAGTCTGATAGTATTGTGTCTCTGCAGCTAACCGGACAAACCTATAGAACAAGTCGACAGTTTCAAATATCTAGAAAACCTAATTACTAACCTTGAACTAGGTAGAGAAGGTAAATGCCGAATTGAAATGGTAGGATTTCTAAAGATGAATTAAGTTTTCTGCAGTGATAACTTAAATCTTAAACCTCGGCAACTCATGATTAAGCACTACATATTTTCTATAATATTTTATTTTATGGTGTTGAAACACGAACCGTGGTCCTCTTGAGGACCAGAATGCTAAATAAGCTACAAGCATTCGAAATGTAGATTAATCGAATAACGCTCCAAATATCTTGGTTGTATCATATCTCAAACACCAAGGTGCTGCGTTAAACAGGTGTAGAACTAAAGTTCTTAAATGCCACAGAATGCCAAAAGATTCTGGGTCATACGAGTATATTGGACATGAGAAAAATATCACTTACTAAAATTAATAATGGTGGGTGAAATTGAGAGGCGACGCGGAATTGATAGAAGGCGCCTGTCTTCATTACAAAATATTCACGAATTGACTAATGACGACCTCCGTGGTCTAGTTAATAAGACGCTTGTCTCCCGACCCTGGGATTGCGAGTTCGATCCCAATTAGAACCCAGATTTTAAAAAAAAGGGATTTAAGTCTGATTTTCACTTATAGTCTCTTGAATATGTTTCTGGTTGGCTGGAAGAGAATGCCACATGGTAATATGCTTCCCAGGTTGTACTGTATACAACGAAAGTGTAATACAATGTCCAGACAGTTGAGCTGTTCCATGCCGTCAAAAACAGAGATATTTTCTCAAGAGTGATCGCCAACGTCAGGTGGACTGGACACGGCTCATGAAGAAAAAGAAAAGAAAAAAGAGGGCGCAAATAACAATAGCTACATCTACACCATAGTTTCCCAAACTTTTTCGCCCCGTAGACCACTTGCCGATTTTTTTGGTTTTCCGTAGACCCCAACCTGCCTTATATTGAATTTTCCTAAACTTATTAACTTTAAATGTGTTTTTGACAGTTGACACACTGATGTTCACCTTAATAAGGTTTTTTGTAGAGAGGACAATTGTTAAAAAAGAAAAACATGTACAATTTTTATTCATACCTTTATTGAAAATACACAAAATGTAAGTAAACATTTGACTTTGGAACGAAACAAGTCAAAACCTAGTAAAATTCTTACATAAAAATATTACACAAATAATACTGTTAATGAGAGGGATGAACCTGATAGCAATGATTCAATATTTGGTTTCAAATTAGTGAGGTATAGTCTTAAATCTAAACGTTCAGTGATTTGCATCCGATTTCATTATATAAGTATTTTCTATGTCTAATATAAGTATTATGTACACACAATCTGTGTTAGGTGTAATAAGACATTTACGGAACGCCTAAATATTGATGATGATCTGCCAAAATGGGATCTGCTCACGTGGACCCCCATTTACATCTCGTGCACCCCCCAATTTTTTTTCTCGCTGACATAGACCCCCTGCAAGTCGAAATCGACCCTTGGGGGTCTATATAGACCACTTTGGGAATCTTTGATCTACACAAACTTATGAAAAGGAAACAAAAATAGCAAAGAACTACTAAACCGTTTACTCGATAATCTAGCAGTATGAATCGGTGAGTCACCCCCTCGGCCGGACTGATGAGGGGCAGTCCATGCGTATACCATATACTTGTACTTGTATGCCCACCCATACACTCGATAGACGCACCACTTCCTAGAAAAGACTCTTCTCTCCAAAATACTACCCCTTCTATCTTCACCAGGGGTGGTTGTCTTTCAATATTCACTGTACCACTGCCGCAAATCTGATATATTTAATTCCAGCAATCACGGTAATCAATTTTTTCCTTTTCCTTAGCTCGTGGGATATGAGAATTCTCAGCAAAAATGTCTTCTAGTTTATTTCTCTGTTTTAATACTGTGTGTATGTGGTGTGCGTGCGTGTTGTGTGTGTTTGTGTTATTCTGTATTACACTTTCGTTATATACAGTAAAAAATGCGGGTTTATTACCACGTGGCAATCTCTTCCAACCAAACTAAAATCCTTTTTTTTTATTTTTTATCTGGGTTCCAGCGGGATTTGAACCCGCAATCTCCGGATTGGGAAACAGGTGTCTTACTAAATAGGCCACGGAAGTTTGTTTGTGTATACCCTTTGTGTTGATGTGTAGATATATTTAAATATGTGCTGATTTTTTTTTATCCACTGCACGGATTTCTCCTGTTACTCAAAGAGGGTCTGCTTCTAGCGTTAGCTTATTCGTTAGGAAGAATATCAGCCAGGATTCTTCTCATACTGCTAGACGGTACCGAGACTATATCAACAGTGTCATTCACTTGGTTCAATATCTCTATACCACGCGTGACTGAGTGTTTAGCCATGATATTTGTCCTGTAAGTTGGTATGTAGAACAGAGGGTGATTCCTTGCACGGCAATATTTATTAGGTACATATGAACTAAGTGCTTCTAAAATCGCGGGACAGATAAAGCAACCATGAAAAACCTTAAGTAGGAATATCTGATGATGTGTAAATTCACGTATGTTAAAATAACATTCGCACAATTGTTTTTTTTATTATTTTGCATGCTCCATGATTTCTGACAGTCTAAATTTCCTTTTTTTAAATATCATTAACTTAATCCACCCAGACTTTCCTTGGTTTTCCTCTACCATGCATTCCACTCACATTTACACTATATCATATACTGTTAATATTTCAAATTAATTTACTCTACATGCCCAAATCATCTGACAGTACTCTTCGTCATCTTACTCAACACATCAGCATTAAGTTCTCATTCACCCCTAATCAGTTCATTGTCATCCCTCAGTGCACGCATTTCTAAAGCACTTATCCAGCTATTTAATATAAAGCTCCTATCAGTTTTTTTTTACGATCACATTGTACATATCAATTGCATGCATCAAAGATTGATACTAGAATACTGTTGTGGACTATCGTCTTAGAGCAGATTTTGATACTGCCCGTTCCTAGTATATACTCATATGTTTTTACGCCCCATTGAATTGCCTGAAAAAAAAATTGTATCTATTTTCATTGATTAATTTCTTGTAAGTTTTCTCTAAAATAAAAATTAAACTTTTTTAGACCTAAGTTCCAGTCTTGGTGTCGTGAAACCCAGACCTGGGTATGATTCACCCTTCAGGCCGAGTTAAGTGTAACGCTATTGATTTCCCAACTGCCTAAATAATAATAACGTTCGGTACTTTCCGCATTATGTAGCAGGCTATATCTAAATACTTTCATTTTGGCAATGTTTGAGGGATGAAACAATGATTCACGCGAACTTAAGTAAAACTTATTGATTGAAAGAAAAGTAGACAGGGGAAATACACTGGGGTGCGGAATTTGGGCATTTCAGCAAGACTGTCATTTTTAGTTTGAATTGTAATATATAATGCTTTCGTTTCATATTATATAACCTGTGGCTTTTTTCCATGAATCAGTGTATTTCAACTATAAAAATAATAATAAAACAGTATGATATTGCTTTTGTAAAACGAAACAGGCCTGTCACTTTAGTTTAAGTTTATTGTGTAGATTTTTTCTCATTTCAGTGTTAAATTATTTTGTTGAAAAAAAGGACAATCTATATCCCACCGTTTAGAAAGCAGACTCTCCTTATCAGGACTCGGACCCACTATTGACAGATTTAAAATATTAAAAAATAAAAATATATAAGTTGAGTGTAAGGATAGGAAGGCGGTGGCTGCGGCCATAAGATTAGGTGTTTACCCGTATCTGTTTAGAAAGACATATTTAGATAAAAAAAATCGCAGTAAACTTATCAAGGGAAGACGAACTACTATAAAACTACAATTTGTAAATTTTCCGATATGTGATAGTAACAAATTTGGCTTTAGGTGTAGTGTATGTGTGTAGTATTTTTATACAGTTATAAAAAAGGTTGTCTTCAAGTGCTTCCTAAAGCTGCATAGCCAAATACCTATCTTACACTAAGAGGCAGACCATTCCATGCCACAGGACCAACAACGGCAAAATCTCTATCATAATACCCCGCCCTATTGGATCGGTTCGGAACAATCTATTTATTAGATGAAGACGATATCAGCCTTCTAAGTTGTACTCCTCTCAACTAACTAACTAAATAGAATGATGTTTTTTTTTTCATTTGTATGGTACCCCTTAAATATCTAAATAGATAACGCGGACATGTTGAAGAGTTTGTATTGTCTTCAGCCCCAATAATTGAGCATTCAGTTTAAGAATAACTGGAGTAGGGGTAGTTCGCCATTATATGTGTTGGAAATACTACCGTACAAAAGACAGGCAACAACAATCAAACATGTCTAGCACATGCAAGTACTGTTATCGGACGAATTTTAACTAGACTGGAATCCCTGTTGTTTATTTTATAACCACATATATATAATCCATTATTTTATAACATTGTATACACCTGGTCGGTTTATTGACATGTGGCAATATTTTTCAACCAACCAGAAAGATATTTAAGATGCTTTAAGTTAAAATCTAATTAGCACCCTTTTTTTCATGTATCGACGGGTATTATAAGCTTTACGTCTTTCCGACTAGACCACGGAGGTCGCCAATGGAGGTTTATACAATAAAAATCCGGCGAAAAAACGGGTTTTTTTTTTTGAATATGTACAGATGCAGAATATATGAAGTACTTAATATAATAACCGCAGTCACTACCTTCCCATCATTACACTCGACTTATATATATTTATTTTGTAATATTTTAAATCTGTCTATAATAGTGGGTTCGAATCCGAGTTAATGCGCCCTTGGGGATAGCGTGCTCTCTAAACGACACTATATACGAGTAAATTGTCATTTTATTTTTTATTTTTTTATTGTTCAGAACAGTATTAAAAAAACATATAATATAAACCAATACTGATTTTACATTTTTCAAAACAGATTCATACCATCAAAAATAGGCAGAATTTTAGTTGGATTTTTTATATATAATATAACATACTCGTATAATACAAGTCGAAATATTGTTCGAGTGAACTCTGTCAGTGGTTTCGTGTACCCTTTCTCTCTCTCTCAATATCCCCCTTCCCCGTTAGCCAGGGGAGGGAGCGGCACAGGGCAATGCCCGACCCTTTCAGGATTATTCAGGATACACAGACGGTGTCGCCACACAGAGAGTATGGGTATAAAAAATTTGTGTTGTTCTAATTTTCCTTTTAGTGGTCACCACATGTTGCCACTGCTATTTGGCCAATGACCGTTTATTTCCCACAGTGCATTATGTTAAACGGAAGTTTTAAAATCAACAACTACGAAGGAAATAGATTTTAGTAAAATATTTATGACTCATAATAATCGTGCTGGCTAATCATCTTTACAGAATGGCTATTGTGGAGAACCCCGACTGCGAGTGTGGTCTGGATGATGAAACTTTAGATCATGTATTTTTCGGTGTTTTTGAGACAAATTTAATTTACTAAAGGCCGTATATTTACCGACTCCAATGAATGTTGCGTTTCTTCTTACTTCGTGGAACTTTTCCACTTATAGATCGATTGTTAAATTTTTGAAGCTTAATCAGCTGAAACTTTAAATTGTCTAGAATTGTAATTTTAAAAAAAGTAGTTTTATTATATTGAATCATATAATTGCACAATTATTTGAATTTGATGGCATAACTCATCCTAGTTTGGGTGGATTTTCTTTTAAAAAAAATTGTTGGCGGCCGTGTCTAACAGTTAGCATCGACGCTTATAAAGTAAACCTCAGGTTCGATAGCTGGCGGATTTACTTCCAGACCGGTTTCACTCTAAGACCGTTTATCATCTGAATTTGTATTTTTCTATAGCTTATAGGCTGTTTATCATAAACTGTTATAGTTATATTAAGCAACGAAAAAACAGCATCATATCAGGTGTTAACATAAGTTGTGCCCGTTTTTTTTTTCAATTTAACAATGAGCACCAAAAGTAAAACAAAATGGTAAATGTTATACATCATTCGAAAGACAATTTTCTGCTCTACAAGATATTGTGTTTGCTTTTACGTTACATATATTATTTTATTTGATTACAAGCCTTCAAAATGGAATGTCAAGTAGATGAAAGTGAGCATTTTCGACACCTCCTTCTGTTCGCGTTTAATAGAGGGAATAAAGCTGCCAAAGCTGCTCGCGATATTTGCGAAGTGTACGGTAAAGATGCTATGAATGAAAGGACTGCTCATCGATGGTTTTTGCGTTTTAAAGACGGTAATTTCGACCTGAAAGACATGGAGCATTCCGGACGACCAGTGGACTTCGATGAAGACCGCTTAAACCATATTATTCATGAAGATCCCCTTCAAACCACCGTAGAATTGGCTAAACAGATGAATTGTAGTCACATGCCTGTATATCGCCATCTTAAATCAATGGGAAAAGTCCATTTTGTTTTACTTTTGGTGCTGTATTGTATACGACTCCATTTTTATAAATGTCATGCATTACACTTCTCAAATGTCACAAGACCCAGGTAAGTTCACGACGCCATCTGTGTTTTATCTAATAATTAAAAAAAACGCTCAATTTGAAAGACCCTTTATAACAGAATACGGAATGAAGTGATTAGGGATGTATGTGAACTTAAAGCTGCCATGTTATGTAACATTAAAAAAAAGAATGCTGAGATGGTTCTGTCATGTAGACTAAATAAATTTTGAAAGACTGGTTTATTAAGAAAATATGATTGGATCAAGTGAATGATTGGATCAAGTGAATGATTGGATCAAGTGAATGATTGGATCAAGTGAATGATTGGATCAAGTGAATGATTGGATCAAGTGAATGATTGGATCAAGTGAATGATTGGATCAAGTGAATGATTGGATCAAGTGAATGATTGGATCAAGTGAATGATTGGATCAAGTGAATGATTGGATCAAGTGAATGATTGGATCAAGTGAATGATATCCAAAAAGAAGGAAACATATAGTAGAAAGACAGAGAAATCGTTGAAGTTGTACTATTTATTTATTTAACACTTTTATTGCAATACGATCTGGCGGGCTTATTGCCAGGCGGCAATCTCTTCCAACCAACCATACTAAAGTAAATGAAGCAGTTACGTGGTCGCATAAATCATTCAAATGACTATCCATCCCCACGAAATCCATAAACATATACGTGAGAACATGCCGACGAACCCCACAAAGACGGACAATCACCCGAACATTACTTTTCATATAAAGTGAGATATCATCAATCAAAAGGAAAGGAAAGGAAGAGAAACATCAGGAATGAAACACGTTATTTTACTGACTAGAAATTAAGAGTTTTTTTAGTCGCTTCTTAAAGCATGCCAAGGACGGAGCGAGTCTTATATTGGTTTGTAACTGATTCCAGAGTCTCACTGCATGGACAGTAAAGGACGACGTAAAGAAAGAGGAGCGGTGAACTGGAAAGGCCAATAAACAATCTCTGTTTGAGCGTAGCGCTAATCCATGATTGGAAAGACGCTGAAAATTTTGTATATGATAGATGTAGAAAAGGCTAATGGTGACGAGATAGGAAATTCTGATGCTCTGTCCTCTCTGCCTACCCTGACAGGGAAAAGACGTGATGGTATTGTATGTATATATGTATTTATTAAAAAGAAATCAATACCACGATTATACTTAAAATCAAGTATTCAAATCTATCTGCCAAGTATAGTACAAGTATTTCCAACCACTACGCCTTCTTTGTTCTGAGTATTTATTTTATACTTATAATTCCACGAGGTTGTCGACCTACACAACTTAATATTTTTATTTATTCACAAATATGACGTGTAAGTTTTAATTTAGAACTTTACCTACACTAGTTTGATCGATAGTGTTTACGTCATATTATTGTAGTTTACCCTTTAAGTAGGTACGAAATGAACTTCATTGAAGTAACGTGATTCATTGAACTTTTGAAATAATCTCATCAAATTCAAATCGGTGAGCTTATTAAGGTCAATACACGACATTGAAAATTCTAAAATAGCAAAAAAATTAATCATTCAGTATTCTGAAAGTTTATTGAGTAGAGCTTTTAAGCACAAAAAGATAACATTTCGTTTTATTTTTTATTTCATGATTTGGTTTCTTAATGTGCATTAGTGCCAACATTGATCTCTATGGGAGTGAAATGTGAACTTGAAAAGTGAATTAAAGGAGTCGAAAAAATACAGTAGAAACGTGTACACTGAGAAGAATACATTGTGAGTCGATATATCACAGAATAAGAAATGTAATTATTAAGTACAAAAATGAGCTAAAAACTAATACATATATTAAAAAAGTTGAAAAAAACTCTTGTACACTGAGAAGAATATTTGGTATTGTGAGTCGATGTATCACAGAATAAGAAATGTAATTATTAAGTACAAAAATGAGCTAAAAACTAATATATTAAGAAAGTTGAAAAAAAACTCTTGTACACTGAGAAGAATATATCGTGAGTCGATGTATCACAGAATAAGAAATATAATTGATAAGTACAAAAATGAGCCAAATACTAATATATTAAGAAAGTTGAAAAAAAACTTGTACACTGAGTAGAATATATTGTTAGTCGATGTATCACAGAATAAGAAATGTAATTATTAAGTACAAAAACGAGCTAAAAACTAATATATTAAGAAAGTCGAAAAAAACTCTTTCAGGAGGTTTTCAGATGTTGAACCGATACGTGACGAAAGATAAAGTAAAAAAAATACAATGCAATTATGTGAGTCGTGGTAGATGACAATCGACAAAGTTGGACCATCGACAAAGATGGACCACGGGGATGAAATTTTAAAAGAAGGAAAGTGAGGGAAGCAGAATAAACTGTTTGAGAAAATGTGTTATAAAGGTGTGAAGGAAGCGAAAGAAATATGTCGTAATGGGAAATTTCATCTCAGGGCACGCATTTTCACAGCATATATTCTGCGCCTTTCAATCTTCTACGTTCACATTTCCCTTCCATGCATTAAAGTTGATGCTAGAATACTGTTGTGAATTTTCATCTTAGCAGATTTTGATACTGTCCGGTTCGAATATATTTGTTTTATTGCTTCATTGACTTTGTTACCTGTTGCTATTATTTAAAAAAATGTTTTTTTATTTAAAAACTATTCAAACGAGATGTTAATAATGAAAAAATATATAATACAATAGTTTCCAGTTTTTTTTCATTAACATTCACATACAGTACCCGGCGGTAAGTAATATCATACACATCGGGCTAAGAAAGAGACTGTCGTCCATAATCGGCTAACTTCGGCTTTGTAGAGCGTCGTCTCTGTCATTCATACACGTATTCCGTCACGTACCAGACTGTTAGCGCATCGTGCGACAGAGACGACGCTCTACAAAGCCATGTGTATTATTTACCGCCGGGTTACTGTACATATATTTTAAGTTATTTTCGAGTTTAATCCTTTTAGTATCCAACCAGTTTTCAATGAATTTGTCAAAAATACCTTTTGATATATCGATTTTTATGGTATTTATAAATTGATATAACTTTTTTTCATAATAAAAGGAGTTTCCTATTTTTCTGTATTTTATTCAGAAATATACTGGTTAATAGCAAAATTTAAAAAAATATGTTTCATAATCCAAAAAGGTCTTCAGAGGAAAAAACGAAAAATTCCATAAGCTGAAATATTAATATGTTTTAATGTATTTTTTTGCGAAAACCGAAAGAAAGAGGGTTAATCAATATTTGTTTACTCATGGAGGGAAATTGTTCGTGGTTGGTTTTCTGCTAAGCCGACATTTAGATATACGTTTATAGAAATTCGAAAAATTAAGGACTGTCTTAAAACGCCATAATCTTGGAACATAATGGCTTGTAAATCCACCCTTTAATCAATTGCTGTCAAGTCACATGAAGTTATCTTGATGGAAATCAAATGGTCCAGGAGTTGATAGAGGGTGTTTATGTTTTAATAAAATTAGGCCACTTTTTTATCATCTGCTTTGCACGGATTTCTCCTGAAATTCTTAAAAACTGAAATCTCAAGATGTAAATATCTTGAAAATTTTGACAGTAATTTTTCCCCTTGAAGGAGTTTAGCGACATATGAAAATGGTATATCTGAGGGTCCCGTGGTTGAAAATTGTGATTGCTCCACCTACGGGCATTTCCAAATGCAGGTTAGTCCTGCATAGAGGTTGATAAAATAATCTGCGAATGCGTTGCCTCAGATAATTATCAATATCATTGAACCCTTTGGGCTTGTATTAATGTCGTATTATCTCTCAAGGCAGTATTATCAACAAAAATACTGTTGTAATCTCTATATGAGAATTTACGATCACTCCCAAGAGAATATTATCGAACATTCTCAGCACGCGCAGTTTTTTCAATAATTTCCCATGGAATAAAGGGTCGAGGGTGGCAGACTTCCACCGTCCTCAACCCCCAGTCTGTCTGCGCAGAACCGCCCCGTCCAGGCTCCTTACTCACAACTCAGCAGTCTGGGCCGAGTCTGGGCGTGGTACTTTCTTTATTACGAAGAATAGCCAAACTTTCCCAACACACTCTTGTACGACAGGCATGATCAAAATATTCCCAACTCACAATCAGCACAATTTGTATTTATTCGTATGGTATCCTTCAACAAAATAGATGGTAATTGTCTCTCTGGGTAAGCAGAGAAGACAGAGTGCCATTTTTTTCTATATTGACATACACACACACACACACACACACACACACACACACACACACACATACATATTCTCTATCCTTCCAGATTCGGGCATATTAAAATAAATTATGATTCAAACAAATTGAAAAGTGTGTTTATTCTAGTTCGCTTACTAGATTGAACTATACCTCACACATACATATTCTCTATCCTTCCAGATTCGTACATATTAAAATAAATTATGATTCGAACAAATTGAAAAGTGTGTTTATTCTAGTTCGCTTACTAGATTGAACTATACCTCACACATACATATTCTCTATCCTTCCAGATTCGTACATATTAAAATAAATTATGATTCAAACAAATTGAAGAGCGTGTTTATTCTAGTTTGCTAACTATATTGAACTATACCTCACACATACATATTCTCTATCCTTCCAGATTCGGACATATTAAAATAAATTATGATTCGAACAAATTGAAGAGCGTGTTTATTCTAGTTTGCTAACTATTGTATATTGAACTATACCTCACACATACATATTCTCTATCCTCCCAGATTCGGACAAATTTAAAGAAATTATGATTCGAACAAATTGAAGAGCGTGTTTATTCTAGTTTGCTAACTAGATTGAACTATACCTGGGAACCGTGTCTTTAGTTCAGTGTGTCTTATTACATCTTCAAGACACGGTCGTTTGTGAGCTACTCATCTCTGGTTGAAACAGACATGAAGGAAGTCTAAATAAATAATATCCTCATATATTGTAATTGTGATTAATCATACATATATTATTATATTCAGGGTATCATTTGGCTGATAGTAATATAAATGAGGGAGGAGTTATTCGTACATCTAATAAATATAACTAAGGAACAAAACACTGCACCAAAATACAGTTCGCTAAAATGACGTTCACATAAATATAAAAAAAAACTTTAACTTTGAGGCTCAGTTTCGGACCAATTACAACACAACGGTTGAGAATCGTTGATCTATTGCAGACGTGGGCAAATGCGTCTCCGAGAGCCGCATGCGGCTTTTCGTCGGGTTAAGTGCGGCTCCCAATGTCTCTTATAAAAATATAGATACTTTATTTCTCCATTATACTTGTATTTTCGCAATTTTCCTTTCTAAATGTTGTAAGTGACAAGATGCGCATGCATGAATGCAACTGTCAAAGACGCAAGTATTGGTGTATACGTGTGTGCTGTGATTTCAATGTGTAGGGTGCGCGCGCATCTCCTGCCTCTTTATGTATTTGCTGCCGATTTAGCTGCTTGCTGATTATTTTCCATTTTCGGTATAACATATAGTTGTGAATCCTTATACTCCTCTATTAAGTTTGTGAAATCAAAACATCGTTCGCAGCTAACAAACGAGCATTTGACAGAATTGCTGCGAACGGCTGTAACAAATTTTACACCAAATTTGAGAGATTTAGCTAAAAGTGATAAACTTTTTATTACTGTATATATTATTTTTATTAAATACATTTTGAACTAATTATTTTGTGTTTTATTTCTCATTTTTATATTTTCTAATATGTTATTTTTTATAATTTTTCAGCAATTAAGATTTGTGTAGTTATAAATTTGAATTAATATGTTATAAAATAAAAAAAATTTAATATGTTATAAATTTGAATTAGTGTATTTAATACTACGTGAGAGCGTGACTATGGTGTGCCTCTTTATACGAGTATATATGAAAATCTACAATGTGGCTCTCGTTGACCTCATGTATGCCCACCCCTGATCTATAGTATGCCGTATAGTCTTACGGGGAAGGGAAACTTTTGAGGGTAGCGACAGGATTGTGATCACGCGATAAAACATTATTTTAAATACACGACAAACTCAAATTATTGTTTTGATGCTTAAAATATTTCTTTTATGCTTTGACTTCAAGAAATGTCCTCGTTGGCAAGTTTAAAATAGTTTGGCTGCTACCCTTTCGAGAAAGTTGTATTTGACTACATCTAGGCACAAATTATACATTTTACCTTGAGAAGCGAGGATTACCCCTCAAAACTATTCAGCTTGTTCCATAAATATAAGCGAACAAATTCAAAATTTAAGATAAGTTATTTTATATTATAAATATGGTGACACATCGTGTATAAATTAAATTTTGTAAGCTAAATGAAAGGTTTGACTTAGTCAACGAAATCATCAAGTGTTTGGAAGATGCATCAAAGACAATGACAGCGCAACGTCTAAAGCTGAATCCAACGAAAATAGACTCGTGTCTCGTCACACAGAAAGCAAAATATTACAAATGAACATCCCAGAACTATGTTGGGAGTAGATACAGTTCTCAAAAGATTGATCAATGTTCTGGACAAGTATTGTATATTGATAGAAAAAGACAGTTATATGGGACAATCAACTAAGGAATGTCTCCAGAAATTTGTCTATTGGCGCAATTGAGATTTTGGTAAATGTCTTAGTAGTGTGTCGTCTCAGGCTATTGCAATGTTGTATACACGGGCTTGCCAGATGTCCAGTTGAGACAGATACAGAAAATTTTCAGCTACATCTCATTGAGGTACGAAGAGAGAGTTTTATTTGCAAATTATGCCTCATGGTATCCAAGTAACTCTTCTTATCAAATCAGATATGCCACCTTAGCAATGAACCGAATCATTGAGCTAAACCGGACTTATAAGTCAAAGTTTGCGATAGGTCCTTCTGTGTTGCTAGGAACTACACACTGAGGAAAATATAGAAGCCTTCAGAGGAAAATGAAATCGTTATCGAGGATAAAGGAATCATGACATACGGAATCGAGACTAGAGCACACACAGTGAAAACCAAAAGCATGCTGCAGAGCCTAGAGAGGAAAATTGTCTGGACCATTACGGGCAATTCTTTTAAACACTATAAAAAGGACAAGACGTTTTCAGGTGGCTTTATCAGCAGGTGATATTTTTAATCCGTTATTTTTATTGTGGTACCTCGTTATTTTATCACACGAGTATACTCGTATATAATTGTCTCCATATCACCTAATATTTTTCAAATTCCATGAATGTTTAAAATCTTTTAATAAGATTCGATTAATAAACTCTAATATAATAAGTAAAACGTCATAATTATATAAACAAATTTCAATTAATCTACAGCAAATTATATAGAACCAATGTTCAATTAATCTACATCAAATTATATAGAACCAATGTTCAATTAATCTACAGCAAATTATATAGAACCATGTTCAATATAAAAAATCAAGAAAAAATCTTTTTCAAGAAATTCACCTTTTTTCAGGCATAAGAAATATCGATCTACGAGTACATACGAGTATATCAGGGAAATTTTTAACGTTATTAAAGGGGGAAGACATTATGGAACATGAAGAAATCTCCCATTCTGCTAGGATTAATGATGAAGAGATATCCTTCACGATCTTGTAAGATATTCAATGGATCTTGCGAATGCATGACAGATGCTTGTTTGTTGTATGTATGATGTACCATTTCTTAGCAAAGCCTGCCTAAGGTTCCGATGGCAAGAAGTTTTAAGACGATTGGACAGGTAAAAGCAGCAGCCTTCGTTGGGCATTTGTGTATATTCGTGTTCATCTTAAAATAGTTCTACTTTATCAGAACTCTAGAGATGTTAAAACCCACCTTTCCATATTTTTTGATGTTATCAAGGGTGATGACTAATATCGAGTCTTGTGTACGTTTCCTTTGGGGGACTCCAATCCGATCGTTCCACATGTCTTTTTCAGTATCTTCTATACGTTTCCGTTGGGGGACTCCGATCCGATCGTTCCACACGTCTTTTTCAGTATATTCTATACGTTTCCTTTGGGGGACTCCAATCCGATCGTTCCACATGTCTTTTTCAGTATATTTTATACGTTTCCTTCGGGGGACTCCAATCCGATCATTCCTCATGTATTTTTCAGTATCTTCTGGGATATTTTCCCAACTTATTTTATCTATTTCACATATTTCTATTCCCTCTTTATGCCTGACTATTTTGAATGCAATGACGCTGTGAGCTTTCATTTAATGAGCTATAGACATTGTATCTGCTCTAAACTCTATTCCAATTCTTCACGCATGTTCCAAATAACATTTTTTACAGCATGTTTAAAGCTACTATCAAAAGTATCTTTAACAGCTACTTTTCAATCTAAAGTAGTATGCTACTGAAGTTGCTAAGTAAAAAGTAATATATGTGCTATTTCTGCTTGTACTCTTGAAAAGAAGTGCGTAAATTGTAGCGCATTACTTAACACTATATTTTAGATATTTGACGACAGCAGCGACTTGATTAAATTAGTGCTACAGAATAACATTGATAAATATGATTCGCCATAACCCCTTGCCAGGGATAACTCCTCACACAATTCATAAAGCCTGCCTTGAGCCCTAACTGTTAACTTGGCAACAACGCTGGTCGTCATCCCCCATGGGGAAACAAACATTTTTTTCTTTGTATTAGGGCGCGCCTGGGATCCTCATAGCTATACCCAATTTATCTCTAAGAGCAAACACAATTTCTAGTTTCAATATATTGTATTTGCCCTGTTGTATTTTTGCGACCATCTAAATCAATCTGCAGATCACATTTTATTGCACTGCAATGAAAATCAAATCGACCTTACACCGGTAGATCTTCGGTCCGATTGACTACTCTGATCTAGTGGCGTCAAATGATAAATATGCTGCATTCGAAGCTTTTTGCGTAAGTACTAGCAACTTGCTGGATGTTTAACCTTCTGACCTTACGACGCTTAATAAGTACATTTACTACGCTGTAAATTGTTTTTCTCACCCCGTGACTTTGAACCTATTCTTTTCACACCCAGGTACACACCTGCGTCGGCGGAGGAGAAGCCCTTTTGATCGGTTCCTTCTTTATCACTAAGTGACGTTGCACTCGTAATAAATAAAGAAGGTTTCAAAATTCTATTGTAATAATGATGGCACTGGTTGGGGATTTACTTTTTATCCCAGCGTGTGTGGTACTTGTAGTAGGATCGAACTGAGCTGATGATATGTATAAAAGAGAAAAAAAATATTTGCTATCGCATATATTTTGAAGCGGTTTTTATCGATGGTTTAATGATTAGAGTAAGTTATCAGCAAATTCCATTGAAATCTAAATCCTCAAATTCACCACATTTTTGACAAGATAAAATTGTTTATGGCAAGATAACAATATTTATCATTTTTATAACCACGTGCGCTGAGTTTGTTTTGAAATGATTTGTAATTTATCAATGAAATTATTTTGGGTCAGAATCAATAAATGTTATCAAGTAATAGATATACAAGATGGGGCATGAATCTTGCTACAAAAATAAATTAATGTTCCTTTTTTATTATTTTATTGTATTATAATACATTATTTTTTTATAATGGAGAGATATTTAGACGCAGAACTTATCAGGATGGTTCAACGGTATTTTAAATGTAAGTCCCCGATTTAAATACAACACGAATTAAGAAATGAAGGAAAATGGAATATTCCGAGCAGGTGGACCATAATTCGGATTGTGGAGCAATTCAACGAGACATGCCCTAAAGAGTTCTTGTCTGGTTTTCATTTCAGGTTGTTTGAAAAAAATACTACATGGCGATACGTCCGTCAGGTCGAACTGTGTGCAATGAAAGTGTAATACAAAACAATAATATACATGGTATAACCCTGTTTGGTAACATACTATATGTCACGTCAGTAGACCCTCAACATTAGTAGATCATTACCATCCCAACTCTATCAATAATTTTCTCAGATCAAGAAACCGTCGCATTAATTTAAAAAATTGCTTAAGATCCCCAAACCGTGTGTCCACGGCGGTACATTTTGATTGATATGTCGTTGTAAGTAATAAATTAATAATGTATTGGGTGTACAAATAAGTCACCGCCGTTTGACAAAAGTTGGCGCCACCAGTAAGTTATGGTTAAAATTGTCAGATGTAAAATGTCATTATCGTAAGGTTGGACATCTGTCAACAACATGACCTTGAAATATTAGTGAATTTTTATCAGTATAACATATTTTTTTGTGTTCGAAAATGTCAAGTTTTAAGCCGAATTAGCGTCATTTGCGGGAACTTTTGATTTACTTCTTCAATTTGAAGAAATCTGCAGCTGAGGCACATCGATTGCTTGTAGAAGCATATGGTGAGGCTGCCTTAAGTGAGAGAAGTTGTCGTGAGTGGTTTCAAAAGTTTAAGAACGGTGAATTTGACATCGAAGACAAAGAACGTAGCGGAAGGCCGAAAGTGTACGAAGACGCGGAATTGGAAGTATTATTGGATCAAGATTCGTGCCAAACGCAAGAAGAACTTGCACTTACATTAGAAGTGACTCAACAAGCAATTTCACATGGGTTGAAATCATTGGGAATGATTCAAAAACAAAGAAATTGGGATTCATATGAACTGACACGGAGAAACTTTGAATGCCAATTTTTCACATGTGAAATGCTGCTTGCCAGGCATAAACGAAAGGGTTTTCTGCACCATATAGTCACTGGTGATGAAAAATGCATCCATTATGATAATCCAAAAAGGAAGAAATCATGGGGATCCCCTGGTCATGCTTCAACATCTACGGCTAAGCCAAATATTCATGGAAAAAAACTCTTGTTGTGTATTTGGTGGGATCAGCTTGGTGTCGTGTATTATGAGTTGCTCAAACCGAATGAAACCATTGCTGGGGCTGTCTACCGAACATAATTGATGAGATTGAGTCGAGCACTCGAGGAAAAGCGCGCCCACTACTACGCCAGACACGACAAAATTATTCTCCTGCATGATAATGCTAGTCCACATGTTGCGGCACCGGTCAAAACCTATTTGGAAACACTCAATTGAGAAGTTTTACCCCACCCGCTGTATTCACCAGACATTGCTCCTTCTGATTACCACTTGTTTTGATCGATGACGCATGGCCTGTCTGAGCAGCACTTCACATCATATGAAGATACCAAAAATTGAGTCGATTCGTGGATAGCCTCAAAAGATGATGATGATGACTGACGCGGTATTCGTATGCTGACAGAAAGATGGGGAAAAGTAGTGGCAAGCGATGGGTACTACTTCGAATAAAACATGAGGTTCCGTTCTTTCACAATAAATGCCCATTTTTTTATAAAAAACGGCGGAAACTTATTTGTACACCTAATATATGTCAAATCAACTCACATTTTAAATACCTATGTGCTTAAATCGACATCAAACAAAATGAAATATATCCCTCTCTCGATGATTCATATAATAACTGATTTTATGCTTAAATATAAAAGAAATGTATAACTGTAGAACGCATTGAATCAAAATGGTTTTTTTTTGTGTTTTTATTTAAAACATTGAAAGATAATCGAGATTAAATCAAATGAAATATAAATCCCACTCTCGCTGATTCATATAATAACTGATTTTATGCTTAAATATAAAAGAAATGTATAATTGTAGAACGCATTGCATCAAAATGTGTTTTTACTGTGTTGTTATTTATGATGATTCATATAATAACTGCTTTTATGATTAAATATTTTTAAAAATGTATAATTGTAGAACGCATTGAATCAAAATGTTTTTTTTTTTGTGTTCTTATTTAAAACATTGAAAGATAATCGAGATTAAATCAAATGAAATATAAATCCCACTCTCGCTGATTCATATAATAACAGATTTTATGCTTAAATATAAAAGAAATGTATTATATAATTGTAGAACGCATTGCATCAAAATGTGTTTTTACTGTGTTATTATTTATGATGATTCATATTGTATAATAACTGATTTTATGATTAAATATTTTAAAAATGTATAATTGTAGAACGCATTGAATCAAAATGTTTTTTTTTTGTGTGTTGTTATTTAAAACAATAAAAGGGAATCGAGATTAAATCAAATGAAATATAAATCACACCCTTAACGATTTATGTGATAACTGATTTTTCTCTTACAAGAGCAATGATATTAACCGGCAGTAAATCTAACAATAAATCGATATGTGGACAGTCACCTGACTGCGGGAAGCTGCATTCTCAACAGTACACACAAATAGATAGATGCCTGCAGGAGCGAAGCTAGGAGTAGCTTCCATTGACAAGATTGCGCATCACCTGCAAAGAAGTGGGTGCAGAATTGAATAAATTATAAATATAATAATCTTATATTTTTTAATTCGTCCAGTTGATGCCAGTTTTAAATAAACACTATACAACTGCGCAATCGGTGAGACAATACACAACTGCGCAATTTCAACAGTAGCAAAAGTGGCAATTCATAATAGTGTATAAATAAGTAGTAGTGTATCATAAATGAAATAAGCAATGATGTACATTCTATATTGCCAACATAAAAAACACCAATGTAGCGTTTATATTTATTAAAAAAAAAACAATGTAGCGTAAATATTTCGATTGTTTTTTTACATTACTATAGAAAAAAAATCTCCAGAAATTTTCCTTAGAGCATATATATACAGCAATAATCGTACTCTTATCATTCTGTCAAGTTCAAATTTCACTTCCATACCAAGTCTAAGTTTCACACTAAGGTGGGCACTATTATGTATTTTCATTTTTGCTAGTGTTGATATTGCACGGCTATTGTATATAACATTAAGTGTTCCGTTTACCTTGTCCCTGTTGTTGCCCTTCTTTCAATTTCCCTTTCAACTCTCTCATCATCATCGTATTTGATTATTTAATAATAATAAATTTTCAAAAATATATGTGCAAAATGGTGCAGATTTTTTTGTTTTCCCAGGCGCAAGTATCTCTAGTGTCAGCCCCTGATTGTCGCTCCCCCAGGCATACAAAGCACGCGTCCCTCGCTCCAGCTGGGAGCCGGCATGGCGCGGCACCCTCGTAGTCAACTGCAGCGGAGTGCCACTTGCAGGGGGAATGTCAAGGTCAGGCAGCGTCTGCGCCGCTGCTTCCATCTAACAGCTGATTCATCGGGAATGATTCATCGGACAGACTACACGCTTCATGATGCACTTTGTACAAGACTGTCATCGCCCCTCATACAACAGAACAGATCAATAAAATATACTCGTATTTAGTCCGAGCCGATCTTAAAACTTGATTCTAAATATTAACATTTCTTACTGAAGAAATAATACAAGGTAAATTTCTTCAATATTTGTCGTCGCTTCCTTAAATATGTTAAGATAATCGCGTGGTTTAATTCTCACTTTAAGTTTGGAGCGTACGAGGTCTGATGCTGAATACAAAACTTCGCCCTTGAAGAGTCTGCTCTCTGAACGGCGCTATATAAATTGTTATTTTAATATTATTATTAAATCACGAAATTTCAAGAGGTTAGAATTTAGTATTAAGGACGAACCATGAATTCGGGTCTTAGATGAATTTTCGAGTAAATAAATGCACTATCACTGGTCTTCTTGAATATTGGCCGTGAACTCCTATATATGAAGGAGTATACGCCAGTGTCAAGTGATGTCCACTTCATAGATCTTGTTAGTTCTGTCTCACCAGTCGTATTCCTCGTAATGACATTTTTATAATTTAAGGTGACCGATAAGCTTGTCTATGATTAGATCATTTTTATAGTGGAATTTATAATTCACCTAGCTAGTGTAAAGGGAGAAAGGAGGGAATGGAATTAACTTCGATTTTAAAAATTCTTTGATTAAGATTGAGCCTGTATTGAGCAAAATAATATATTCAATGTAAATAAATTTGTTGTTTATAGTTAAGGTATTGACACTGTGGAGATTTAACCTTTACCTTTCTGTGCTAAAAAAAATCCGCGTGTTCCGGTGATGTGTATTCAATACACATGTAAAAATGAGCGATTTAAAATCGGAAAAATAAGAATATTCATAGCCAATCGCTTAAATTAATTAAATTTGAAGTCAAAAGTGATAATAATTGAAATTTAATTGCTGAAAATATGAAAAAAAAAAAAAAAAAAACATCGGTCGACGTTCACAAAACGGGCAAAGAGACCACCTCAAACGAAAGCCCGCGAGCTACTGAAGCGAGAGAAGCGAGCGAACTGATATTCTATTTCTTGCGTTCCCATATACCGAAGTAGAGTGAGAGGTGAATAGTGTCGCTTCCTCACCCATAGTGTTTTTTTAGAATTAAAATAACTACGTCACACACTGGCACACGTTTGATTGTATTGGTGAATTTATTCCCAATTTTCACAAGAATACATCGCGATATTCCTACTGAAAGTTCTTCGAGGTTGCTTTAACTGTCCCGATACTAGAAGCACTAAGCACCCGTCCCCGATAAATACGAGTATAGTCATGCAAGAAATCGCCCTCTGTTTTACATACCAATTTAAAAAACAAACATCATGGCTAAACAAATACTCAGTCATGCGTAATATAAAATATTGAACCAACTGAATGACACTGTGGATATAATTTTGGCATCGCCTAGCAGTATGAGAAGAATCCTGGGTTATAATAATAATAAAATGATATAACGCCGTTTAGAGAACAGATTCTCCTCAAGGGCGTTTTAACTCGAGAATAGAATCCATTCTTATTGACATAAAAAAATATTTCAAAAAATCAAACAAGTTGAGTGTAAGGATAGGAATGTACGTGGTGATTAGGGTCACTGTATTGAGTACTTCCCGGCATATGTATGTGTTTAAAAATATATATTCCCAGAAAACTTAGAAAGGAAATACGGACTACAATGACACCTAAGTAGTGTTTCCGATATTTAATAGTAACACATTCGGCTTTAGGTGTGTTATGGCCTTTTGCAACGAAAACACTTTTAGAATTTCAACTGTGTAGTTTTATTTGTATGAAGGTTGAATTACATTGATGTATAATATTAACAGTATTATAATAACGATGATGTAAATATCTTAGTGGCTTTTAGAATAAAGATGTCTGCCTCAAATATGGCGTCCTATTTAAAGCAAAGATAACTATACCACGACTCCTCGTTAGATTAGGAAGGAATGTTTCGGGTATGTTATCCTCGCCCTTAAGGTCAAATCGATATCAGGCGACTTATCTCGTCGCAGCTTCTCCCATTTAGTGATACCAAATCTTTATTGAATTTGGGGAGATAACCACCGACAAGATGATAAACTTAAACATAATACATTGAGTAGGTTGACACTAATGTGATAACGCTAATATTTGTAGGATCTAGTACATGGTTAGCATCGATAAGTTTGACAAGGGTTTACACAACTTATAATATTTATTTGAAGGTGGATAAGAACATCGATAAGATAACATCGGTTTTGTTGATTATATCGTGTTACAGATAATGCTAATATTTATAGGTTTTTAGATAAGCGGAACATTGGTTGCATTGGGGTGAATGAGAGTATAGATAAGATTAGCATGCGCTGGCAGTAGACACATGACAGGTGTAATGTAGTGTATGTATTCATATATAATCACAAATATGATAAGACCTCTCAAAAGAGTTGTATATAAGTGCTTCCTAAAGCTACACACGCCACTCCATATTTCTTACACTCAGATATTCTTCCTTGCGAATAAATAACTAATAGCAAACCCTCTTTATGTTATAGGAAAAATCCGTGCTAAGTGGCACATAAAAAGAAAATTAAATATTTAAATAATCGCTGGAAGGAGGGGTTTTTTAGAAAGCAAAAATTAATCTAACTATAGAAAATCTAACATAAATTTTACTCTTTTCTGAAATTATTAAAAAAATATGTTATCTTATTGAAAGGACACATGTCGGATGGGTATCCCAGGCGTTAAAATGCGTCGACTATTCTTTGCATTACTTAACAGCACTGGTTTTAATTCAATATACAATATGTACTCGTATATTCGACAAATATTGATTTAAGCATTAAAGCATGTTCAAAGATGTTATTGCATGACTGATGTATAGAATAACTGCTCGTTCGAATAAAATGACATTTAAGTATTTGCACGTAATCCTCTGTAGAGACTAGATAATAACGTTAAGTACGATAAGTTATAAACGATTATGCAAGTACTGTACGTTCGTATTATGTACTGGGACTGTGGCAAGTTAATTCCGATTGGCAGCTCTCGGCTGATAATGCTGGAATTTACGTGACGCATTGTGTGCCTTGCGTAGATTGTAAGCCCTACCACCTATTGTTGAGACAAATACCGCGATTGCGATATTTTTCTCTAAAAATGGATAAGCGAAGTAAACATCTCTGAGTATTGATTCACAGCTTTTTACAGTGAAGCAACCAATGAATCAATATTTCATTCTGATAAATCAATAGGTGCTATCAGTAATCATTAACAGCTAACAATATTATTCAATAAGGAATACTAAAAAAGGAAATGTACATGCTGTATTAATAAGAATTAATAAATTACTCATATTTGTATAAGATTGTCAAGTTCTCTCAGAAATAACGAATATTGTAGTAGCACCGACTACTTTATTCTGGACTATCTGAAACAACTCAAATCTCCTCATTCCGGTGCAATCTCGGATGTTCTTCAACCAGGACGCTTTTATTTTTAGCACTCTTCTGGGTGTGATAAATGAGACATATATTTTATTGATTCATTATTCCTTTACTTTGTTAGATGTCACAAATGTCTCGGTCCTGCAAAGCTGCAACTGTAAACCTATCGAGGATATGATTGTAAAGGCGAAATTGCGATGGACCGAATATGTGACATGCATGGGCTGGATCATAGGCTCCCGAAACGCGTCTTGTACGGAGAAGTAGTGAGCAAACGAAGGCTTGGTGGGCAGAGAAAGCTCTATAAGGACAGTATGCGAATGTCGCTGACTATGCGGAGCGCCTAAGGACTGGGAGCAGGTGACTTAGGACCGTATAGGATGGAGAGCCGTCTGCTCTCGGGCTGATGGCGTCTCAACGGCTAGACGTGTGAGAAACACTCAGCGTGCTGCGAACGTGCGTCAGAATTGCCGGGTGACTCAACAGGATCCACATGTCTGTGAAATCTCCAGGAGGGATTGCGCATCTAGAATCGGGTTGTTTTCTCACAAAAGATCACATGATCGACGTGGAAGATCAGCTCAAGATTGACGTTGGAGTGGCGAGGGGATCCTCGACTACGAGGTCCAGCAACGACAACGACTTTGTTAGTTAAACATGTATTTTTCTAAGTTTTTTTATAACACTTTTTTTTGCTGATGGTAATCTCTTAATATACTCCAAACATAAATTGGGAGAACCAAGGACAACATGTCAATATGGAGAATGTTGCGTGATGGATTGAATCACTATCTCCGGTGAAGAACAGTTCATGCGACACTTGCTGCAGTTCCCGATGAGCTCGATGTCTTGCATCGAAGAGAACTTGATATGTTGAACGCCCAGATTTGTTCAAGTGGCTGAATTCTAGGTGGAAATACTTAAGTGGCTTTAACACGATACGAATAAAAAGAATGCGAATAAAAAGAACAATATAATATTTTTAATAAAGTTTCATTTGAATGGAAAGCCGAACTGAAAAGTACAAATACTCTATAAAATCATTTGTACTCTTTAATAAAACATATAGACCTCCCCCATCAGTCGTTTCTTCTCTCGCTAGATTTTCTTCAACCTCAGTTTCGCCTGAGAATCTTCTTAATGATCCTTCCATTTTTGTGTAGGCCATCATCGTGATATCCGGAAGCGTAACATTTCTGGTTTCGCTATTACCTAAACATCTCTTTCTCCTTTCTTCCCTTTGTTTTATAAGGGTTAATAATAACTCATTTTATTGTCCCTCTTCTGCACCCCTTCTAGAACATGTGTCCATTCAGCCGAGATAATTTGTTTGGGCAGCCTTTCTAGTGACTGCCTAGAAACCTTTGTAGTGGCTGCCATTAGCCTTTGTAGTGAATAACTAAGAAATGACTTTGTAGTGATTACCTAGTAAGTAGCCTTAATAATGACTGCCTAAGTAGTAACTTTGAAATGACTGCCTGTGAACATATCCCAGCCAACTCAACTGAATTTCTCATGTCTCTGTGTACAGCCTAAACATTAACGAACTTCGTGATCTAGTTGGCTAGGCGCTTGTCTTCTACCCGTTCTATTCCCGATATTGACTAAAAAAAATTTTAAAAAATGGGTACCAGTCTGGTTTAAGAGATCGTCTGGTAACAATTTATCGCAAGTTCTGGTATACCACAAGGATCCAATTTAGGTCCCCTACTATTCGTCATATTAATAGACGACATTCAAAATTCCATAAGTCACTCGACATGTCTATTGTTCGCTGACGACTTGAAAATTTTCAAAAAGATCAATTCCCTTCACGACTGTGCACAGTTACAACAGGACCTAGACTCCCTAGTCTCCTGGAGTGAGCAAAATCATCTTCTGTTCAACATTAATAAATGTGTCTGTATATCTTATAGTCGATCGTTTTCACAAATCCACCATCAGTATACTATACAGGGAGTGGCACTAAACAGAGTTTCTGAATTCAAGTATTTGGGCGTAACCTTCGATGTCGGACTCACGTTCGTTAACCATGTCTCACGTTTGATATCGGACTGTTACAAACTGCTCGGTTTTATAATGAGAATATCAAGAGAATTTAACAGCACCGATATCCTCCGAAACTTATATAATTATCTAATTAGAACCAAATTAGAATATGCATCTACGGTTTGGGCTCCTCATCAGCTCAAATATAAAAACAATATAGAACAAATACAAAAAAAATCCTCAGATATCTATGGTACAGAACAAAGGGCGATTACCCAAAATATGCTCACCATGCCGAACTTCTCACGGTGTGTAACTATAGAAGCTTCGAAACAAGAAGGCAAGAATCCATTGCGATATTCCTAATAAAGGTTTTCCAAGGTTCCTTTAACTGTCCCGCGATTCTAGAAGCACTAAGTTTATATGTACCCAATAAATATAGCCGTGCAAGGAATCACCCTCTGTTGTACATACCAACTTACAGGACAAATATCATGGCTAAACACTCAGTCACGCGTGGTATAGAGATATTGAACCAACTGAATGACACGGTTGATATATTCTCGGTACCGACTAGCAGCATGAGAAGAATCCTGGCTGATATTCCTAACGAATAAGCTAACGTTAGAAGCAGGCCTTCTTTGTGTAACAGGAGAAATCCGTGCAAAGTGGATTAAAAAAAACAATATTCGCACAACAGTGTTGTTGGATCTCCACGTGCTGTAGTATTTTCAACATTGACGACCATGAACTGTGAGTTTCATGCCTAGTCCAATGTTTCTAAACTCAGCTAGATTGCAAGGACCGAAGACAATTTTGTCCCTCATGTCCGCATCACCATTTTGGATATATTGAGAGGTACAATAAGAATGTATCATTGTATCCAGAAGCTGGCAGGACAGGTGTCAGTCAACATTAATTTTTATATTAAAAAAATGAATTTTCTTCAGTCATGCGGACTGTTATTTGCTATACTTGGTTATTGAAACATAAATTTTAAAAAAATTACCCACGACATGTTATTACATATTCATTTAATATAATCACTGTGAAATTTTTCTTATCGTTAGTAGAAACGATGACCTCCGTGGCCTCATTGGTAAAACACTTATCATCTGACTAAGTGGTCGCGGATTTGATTCCCGTTGGTACGCATTTTTTTTCCAAAAGTGGTTCCAGTCTGGTTTCACTTAAGGCCTTTTTTACATCGTTTATTTTTTTTTAACATTTCATCGTAAAACACTGACGGGTTTATTGCCAGCTGACAATATCTTCCAACCAACCACACAAAAGGAAGTTACATGATCACAAAAAATATTCAAATCATTATTCACCTGTAGAAAAATTCATGATCAATATACATAGTAAAACTAATAGTATAACTATAAAACTAATAAGTGAGATACTACCAATCAAAGGAAAACGGAAGGGATGGTGGAGAGGAAAGAAAAACCTGGAATGGAACACGTTACATTACTGACTAGAAATCAGGAATGGAACACGTTACATTACTGACTAGAAATCAGGAATGGAACACGTTACATTACTGACTAGAAATCAGGAATGGAACACGTTACATTACTGACTAGAAATCAGGAATGGAACACGTTACATTACTGACTAGAAATCAGGAATGGAACACGTTACATTACTGACTAGAAATCAGGAATGGAACACGTTACATTACTGACTAGAAATCAGGAATGGAACACGTTACATTACTGACTAGAAATCAAGAATGGAACACGTTACATTACTGACTATAAATTAAGAGTTCTGGTTGATTTGAAGAGATTGACGAATAAATAAATCTTACTTTATTTATTTATTTAATTAACGACACAACAGTGTCTTTATATACAAATGAACATGTGACAGGTTATACAAGTACTTAAAATTATTGACAAATAATACAAAACTTTATCTTAAACTAACATGAAGATATAAAAAGCAGTAGTAATAATAAATTACAGTCATTGTTTTAAAATTATTAAGATGATAGTCCACAATCATATTTTGGTGCCCACTTTGATGCACGGGAGTGAAACATGGACGTGGAAAAAGACTGAGAAGAGCCGAATAAATGCTGTAGAAATTCATGCACTGAGAAGTATACATGGAGTGACAATGTGTGACAGAATACGGAATTAAGTGATAAGAGATTAAAGTGAAATTAAGGATGAGGCATTAAATAAAATGAAGAAGAACACGGTGAGATGGTTTGGGCATGTCGAACGAATGAATAAAGAAAGTCTAACAAAACAGACATATGTAAGTAGAAGGCGTGTGAGATGAAAACCAAGAAAAGTATTCTTGGATCAAGTGAATAATATTCTAAAAGAAGGAAACGTAGAAGTTGTATGAATAAGGTTAAGGATGTGTGTTGAGATGTGGCGCTCTGTCTACTTTTTTTTGTTGGTATAAATTTTATCGAACCAAGTGTGGGTATTATGGGTTTCTGGTAAGATAATTTTCTAAGAAGTTTTGTCAAACCGGCAAAAAGCGGTTAGCCCTTTCCGTTCCATTCTTGACACTGTGACTATGCTGCTTGTGGGAGATAATTCAGTCCATTATTCGCGATATTTTTTTTATTTAATGACATTGCGGTCATAGGCCACTTAGTCATTCGTTATTATTATCTTGACCTTTTATGTCAGACAAGTAAGATCTTATTTTTATTGTATTATTTTATCATTTTGTGTACAATAGACGTCGCCAACACAGAGCCCGCGAGAGTCATTGGACCCGCGAGGAATCATGAAGTCCCTTCCTAAGGTTGAGAACGTAAGGAAGTTCCCATCAAAGGTTAAGAATTCATGAAATCCTCATCGAGGGTTGGAAACATCACAAAGTTTCTACCAAAGGTTAAGACCATTGTGAAATCCACACCAAAGGTTGAGAACATCAGGGAGTCCCCTCCAAAGATTAAGAACATCATGAAGTACCCATCAAACGTTAAGAGCATTAGAAACTCCCCACAAAAAAAATTTTTTTGATGTCTTATGCTGTGATTATTTATTTTTAAAAGCAGAAACCTTTCAAAAAAAATATTAAAAAAATATACTGGCGTCATCATTGACGTCTGAAATTAAAATCCTTTTCTTGAATAATGCCCGTGAACTCCTATATATGAAGGAGTATACACCAGTGTCAAGTGATGAAATAAAACTTAAAATTGTTAAAAGGTTACAGAAAATCTCAATCTATGAATAAAAATACTCCATGACCAGCTGAAATCGAACCAAAAACTCGTAATAAGAAAAACAAGACTAGCAACAGTTCATAAGGATCTACAGTTGTAATGAAGGTCAAAAAGTTTAGTAAAATTCTTTTTTTTTCATTAAGTATTGAAAAAGATAAACAAACGCAAACGGAAAAATTCAATCTAGAAAAATATTTATTCTGAGAAACGTTCTAGCTGAAATCGAACCAGAAACTTCTAATATGAAAAACAAGTATAACATCAGACCGCAATACTCAACCCAGAATTTTGTTAACTTAACAATGAAATAAAAAGCGAGTTGGATACTGCTAGGAATCGAAACAGGGCCCTCATATGAGTAAGCTGAATGGATGTAAACTCGTTTGCCCTAAAATTAAGGCCTTCAATATTATGAAGAAAAAAAATTAAGGATATACATGTCAAATTAATGGTAAACTATTCATATATTCTCGCGGTTTTCTTTTTTTACACTAATGAGGCCACATCTATATTGCCCTTGAACATGTGGTTGTACTATAAACAATTTTTGGGCATCGATTCTATATTAGTATATTTATTGTCTATAGCTTTTACAAGGTCTATGGTTAGTGGAATTTCAATAGCCCATTCTTTCTATATCAATATGTCGAAAATGTGTCAAATGTAAATATGACGTCTTTAATAAAAATGCGCATCATATCTAGAAGAGTTCTAGCTTTAGGCATACAAAAGTTATTATACTATAACAAATATTCTAGGAGCAAAGTAATAAAGAAAAACCCACAAAACAAATTGTATATTTGTTAAGATGATAGTCCACAACAGGTCTACTATGTTCGGAAATTCTAGGATGAGTCCTGTGACAGCTCACAAATTTGCCCCAATACAACCTTCAGTAATTTTAATTATTTTATCAACTTTAATATAAGCCTCAATTCTAATAAATATCAAGTTATTTAGGTAAATACATTACATTAGGTTGTATTGGGGCAAATTTGTGAGCTGTCACAGGACTCATCCTAGAATTTCCGAACTATACTAAATTTGATACGCATGAACAATACATGGGCTGACAATTAATTATATAATGCAGAATGAAGTGTATATTTAAGGCTGATGTATTAAGTAAGATCGTTTGGAAAAACTAACAAAATGAGATTGTTTGGAAAGACTAACAAAACAGATATAACATATAGTGCAAATGTGATTGGAAGGCGTAATTGAAGAAGACCAAGGAAAGTATGGTTGGATCAAGTGAATGCTATTTTGAAAGAAACGACCTAATGTAAGAAGTAAGCTAAATCGTAGGAGTTGAATGAGAAGGTGTACGGGTATAGAAGACGCAAAATATATATTGATATAGCAAGTCTGGTGCTTTGCTCTATCTACCTTACCCAGCAGGAGATCGACGTGATGATATATATGTATGTAATATTCTATAATAGTAATAATATAGATGAAAATTTTGGATAACAATTGTTATTTTAGAAAGTAAGATGGTCTCCAGAATATTTATTATTCTAAATCGATGTTGAACTGGAATAATAAACGATACATAATATATGTTATATATAATATTTATACAACGTTTCTTGTTAATAGTAATAATAAATAATACGAGTTGAAAATTATGTTAAAGTAACACATTATTTTCACAAATGTAATTATTTTCATAAATAAAATAATAATTTCAGTTTCCATGGCTTTTGTGTCTTGTAGAAAAGTTGGGAGGTTTAAGAAATAAACGGTTATGTATGAATGTGCAAATGAGGTAAATAGAATAGGGTGTGTTCATCTAGAAAAGTATGAATATTTATTGTCCCAGTTTATCCCATAAGGAAAAACAATATTTATTTAGTGTTTTACGCCTTGTGATAGATAGATAAGAGAGAAAATATGAATAATGCGCATGACTCTGAGCAAATAAGAGTGTTTGGATACTTAAATATGAAAATCTATCCTCCTTGCCTATTCCACGAGGGATACGTCTTAACGAAATGTATAGTTAACATTATTGTCTATGCTTTTTGACTAAGTCTCCAACTGGCATGATTTTTGTCTAGTTATCGAAAAAGTGTATCATAAACATGACCATCCACAATAGGAAGGCCCCTCGATTCGAGAGACCGAAAGAATTCTCACGGCTGAGCCACTACACCGTAAGCAGAATAGCCGCTACCGCAGGTACCTACACATACAATTACAGGCACCGCGTGTAGGTACTCGCTCGGTGTGTAGGTCCGCCGCTATCTACGTCGCGCTCTCGCACGCTCTCTGTCAGGCGGGCGGCCAATCAGAGCGCGGGATTTGCTTTATGCCCATATATGGTAATGCTACCAGCTCTTCGGGAGTGGGGAGGGCGAGTCCATTATTCAAATAGCGAGGGGTATTCTATGGAACATATGATTTGAAAAACGATAAAACAAAAGATTTTTTCGCAAACAATAAATGTCAATTGGACTTGAATAAAAATCTACGAATATTTTTGAGTATCTAATGGGATTTGAAAAGGATTTGGTTTTCATTTTGTATGAAATCATCGGTTTCGGCGTCCCCGGCGAGTCCAAACAGGCGTAGGAGACGTTTGAATCAACCGGCTTTTTTACCCACTTGCGACAATATTCGCGCGTGCTCCGCTCGTGTCTGCGCTAACTCTGGTCAGTGTCCTTTTTATTCTAATTTATTTACCATTTAGAATCTATTTTAACGAGTGAAAATCTTATTATATTGATTCTACATAATATTTGACAATTTTAAAAGACATATATTTGTTTACATGTCTTTAACTTTGGCGTGACGCCTAAGGATTCCCGGCGAAGTGGTTATGATACGCCGGCAGACACACCTCCTTTGCAGACCAGACAATTTTGATAATATTCTTGGTCGCTTGCCAACTGTCGTAATGACGGTCCGTTTCAGTTTTGTTGCGGAGGTAATTTCTAACCGCCCCACCGCTCGGCAGAGATGTTTCCTTATTTGTATGTAATTTTTGCAGCACGCATTTGTGATTTCATTGACCGGGTTTCGAACCGGCGCATGTAATATGCCGATACGGTCTGTTGCACCTCTCGACATTCACGTTATGTGCCGGTAGCGGGCCGATAAGCTCTTTATTGTGAATTCTTCTCAATTTCTTTTATCTTCGAGTTATCAATACGGCTTCACTATTTTTGCCGTTCCAGGGCCGCCCGTATACGGCGAAGGTGGTGCGAACGCCTTAGGGCGTCACTCGATACGAGTGTCATGAATATCTATTACGCATTTCGATAACTTGCCTATTCATATTCAATTTCTTTTAAACAACATAAACCAGAAATAATATTCTTCACATAAAATATGATTTCATATAGAATTTTTTTTCAGCATTAGAGCTAGCAAAATCTATGATAATTTAGAATAAATTTGACAAATATTTTTTTATTCGCTATTCTAACATTTTGACGCACTTATGATATTGATATAAAAAGATGAGTATAACATATATGTATACAAAATAGTATCTTTATTTAGAATCCAAATCATATTAAATTAGTCCATTTTTTTCTTTAAATTCTTCCACATCTTTACATTAGGTTTTCTTCCAATAAAGGTTTTAAGTTTTTAAAATGCCTTAATGTTTTATGTCATTTAATTAAGATGAGATAAATTAGGTACGTGCGTACGTAATTCTCTATTTTAATAATATAGCGTATTAAGTACGAGAATTAATAATTCAGGATTTCAATCTATTATTGTTTTATTCTATTATTTCATGAATTATTTTGACTGTCCGATGTGGGAAACGCTTCATTTATTCTCGTTTCACAAGTGTATAGAAATGTTTTAATATTTAATCGAATGTATGTTTGCTGGATTTGAGTGTTTTTTTCATTATAAGAACATTGTGTAGTTTTTTCCGCTTTTTCTTTTAAAAACATTTTAACTAGATTCTGATGGAATAAATCGAGAATTGGGTTAACTAACCATACTTGTAAAATTATTTGATTCCAACTTGATTATTTTATTCAAGTTGAGAACATAATGTTCAAAATCGTATAATATGTGTGTTGAACGACTTGTGAAAATCTTACGAGTGGACCGATTATCATTCGTTAATTTCTATGAAATGAATTCTTTAGTTTTGTTTAATGTTAATCACTCGATAATTGTATGATTTAACCACACGAGACGGGGAGACGTTTTATCATAATTTCTGCTATATTGGCAAATTATACAGCGGTCGGTCCTGTCTCCCTCTTATCGCTGAGTAGACGAAACGTGCGCTCGGCTCGGTGCGACGCGCGGGCGCGGTGCATTGGTTTGCCCATATATGGTAAAGACGCTCGCCATTGGCTGCGGCGAGCGGGAGCGGGGCGCGATAAACGCGCATTTATATTCTCCAAACTCGGCATCTGCCATCATTCGTTGGCGAGTGCTTGTGTTGTTTGCTTGTACAGCATCTCGTGAAAGGCTGTGCAATTCGACTGTTATTTTATTTATTGTTACCTGTAATTAAATTAAATGTAAGTTTCAATTTATAATACAGTTTTTTTTCTTTTATTCCGCAAAAATATTAAAGCGGATTGTGCAACAAAAGTGAGTTTGAGTGATTTTACCAAGTGTCCGTCAGGTGGTCGCAGGGTTTTTCTTGCATTTTGTGCTTTTAGAGCTTCGTGTTCTGGAAAAATCTGTGCTTTAATAGTATAAGAAATAAACTTCCCCAAGAGTTCTGTATTAAAAAAAACTGCATCAATCAGTTAAGTGACCGTTGAAAACGGATTTTGAAAAGACCGGTAACTTGGGCGTGGTGCGATGTGACCGTTTAGCGCAAATCTTATTGGAAAGCAATTCCAAGTTTTTTTCTCGCTATTCCATTCTTGTAAGCGTTCGTGTGTGACATTCTTGAAACAAAATCTTCAGTATTGAGTTTGGCATAGTTTTCATATCTCTGGAAACTAGTTCATTACAATAATCAATATTGCCTATTCTTTTGTCGCCGGTATTTAGTTGAACTTAATCAGTTTTCTCTCGAAGACATATTTTAACGGTCCAATAAGAAAACTCGAGCTTATACAGCCTTCAAAGTTATAAAGCAAAAACTACTCGTATAACCTCGTCGGTGAAATCTTACAAATGTTAGTTTTTTTTAACTTGAACATTTTCTCCGCCGTAAGCCGATTGCTCATTACGCTTTGAATTATTTTCCCTTTTTACGATTTCAACATATTTCCTTTTGAAGAAGGTTTGCCCTATTTTAATAGTGAAAGCGGCGGCGATTGTCGTTTTCCTTTCCCTTTTTTTTAAATTCAATTTCTATAAAAAATGTTTATCATTTATTGAACTCTGATTTCGAGCATTATTAAAATAGTATCTAGACCCGTAGAAATTAATTCAATTTTAATATCCAATATATGCACAAACGGTATTCTTGGTTACAAATCTTTTAATTTCGGTTGGAGTTCATTAACTTAGATATTTTTTAGTTGATTCAAATACAACTGAAGTTTATCTCCGGCGCTATATCAGTATATCAGTGCCGGCGATCCATTCATGAGAAGTGGCAAGGCCGGCTGCCACGTGCTCTCGCAACTTTTTATCTTGTTTACTATGCTGAGCGTAAATCTATTTTGAACTGACACGAATAGATTGTATAATTCAAGCATCCAGAACATGTGCTGCGTCTACCTCATTTAAACCACCTTACGACGCGATCTTGTACTGTAAAATCCATCAGTTTTATTTTCAAACGATCTAATCTATGATTCTTTTGTCTGCAGACTAACTAAAAATGTGTGACGAAGATGTTGCCGCCCTCGTCGTTGACAATGGATCAGGAATGTGCAAGGCCGGCTTTGCCGGGGACGACGCCCCCAGAGCCGTGTTCCCGTCCATCGTGGGCAGGCCCAGGCATCAGGGCGTGATGGTGGGCATGGGACAAAAGGACTCCTATGTAGGAGACGAGGCTCAGAGCAAGAGGGGTATCCTCACCCTCAAATACCCCATCGAGCACGGTATCGTCACCAACTGGGACGATATGGAGAAGATCTGGCATCACACCTTCTACAATGAGCTCCGAGTGGCGCCCGAGGAACACCCCGTGCTGCTCACCGAAGCCCCCCTCAACCCCAAGGCCAACAGGTAATTGTAACTTGGATTCAACAAAAAAAATCTCGAATCAATTCAATCTTTTGTAGTGTCATTTGGATAACACCATAGAATTTTTTCCTGAAGTCAAGTCACTTGAAACATCAATCAATCCATCTGTTTTCCTTACCCTCTTTGTGGTCTTTTTCATTTAAGTTTTGAATGTTTTTAAAAATTTCCCTTAATATTGTATTCTGACAGTTTGATGATGCTCTAACACAATTTTCTTTTTACTTTGCAGAGAAAAGATGACTCAAATCATGTTTGAGACATTCAATACTCCCGCCATGTACGTGGCCATCCAGGCTGTGCTCTCCTTGTACGCCTCTGGTCGTACCACCGGTATCGTGTTGGATTCTGGTGATGGTGTCTCGCACACTGTTCCCATCTATGAAGGGTATGCCCTGCCACATGCTATCCTGCGTTTGGATCTTGCTGGCCGTGACCTCACTGACTACCTCATGAAGATCCTCACAGAGAGGGGCTACTCATTCACCACCACAGCCGAGAGAGAAATTGTCCGAGACATCAAGGAGAAGCTCTGCTATGTTGCTCTGGACTTCGAGCAAGAGATGGGCACCGCAGCCTCTTCATCCTCCCTAGAGAAGAGCTACGAACTCCCTGACGGCCAGGTGATCACCATTGGCAATGAAAGGTTCCGTTGCCCTGAAGCTCTGTTCCAACCTTCCTTCTTGGGAATGGAAGCTTGTGGCATTCACGAGACCACATACAATTCAATCATGAAGTGCGACGTGGACATCCGTAAGGACTTGTATGCCAACACTGTCCTGTCTGGAGGTACCACAATGTACCCAGGCATCGCCGACAGAATGCAGAAGGAGATCACAGCGCTCGCCCCATCCACCATGAAGATCAAGATCATCGCCCCACCAGAGAGGAAGTACTCCGTATGGATCGGAGGATCCATCTTGGCTTCCCTGTCCACCTTCCAGCAGATGTGGATCTCCAAACAGGAGTACGACGAGTCTGGCCCATCCATCGTGCACAGGAAGTGCTTCTAAACATTCCACGGCATTCCTCATATTATTTATATTCACCAGTTATGCAGTGCAGCCGCTATGTTAGTGGCTGTGGAGCCGTCCATCGGCTCGCTCGCAAGTTATTCATCAGCCTAAGCCAGCTCAACCAAGCTTATTCTTCGTCATTTCTTGTAATTTAAGATATTAAATAAATTTATTATAAAAATGTGGAGAGTTTTGAATTGGAATGGAAGAATATAAAGACCACCGTATGCGATGGCCTGAGCGCAAGTCTGCCCTGATTTGTAGTTATTTATTTTTATAATTTAATTTAATTTTGAGTATTGAATCTGTGGTGGAAACTCATGGAAGTGTTTGCACTTACGCCAAAGCTTTTTTTTTATATTTTTCGTACTAGCTGAACAAGACTTACTACTTCTAGGTCATTTATATTTTCAAAATAAAAAAAAATAAATATAAAAATTGTAAAAACTAACAAGTTTTTTTTCTCATGACTCACGATCTCTCCCCTCTTTCAACCCTTTTCCAACAACAATTACATCGCATTGAAGATGAATTAATATAAAATACTGGAATTTTTATTTGGCTGTGTTCGAGAGATGTCTAGCAAGTATTGAAATTAAGACTTCTGTAAGGCGTGGAGAAGGGTTAAAGATGGGTGATATCGTAGGATCACGAAGTGAAGGTCTGCTAGTAGTCTTGAGAACTTGCAAACTAGTTTTGAAATTAATGACCCTGTTCAGCATTAGAAAGTTATAAAAAAATGAAAGGTAATCATAAAAAGAAATATGGTATCTTAAGGTCATGAACAGTTTGGAGGTAAGTAATGCCATTGAAATAAAAGTAGTTCATTTGGCTGAAGTTAGTTGGATGAACAGTTGCCACTGGCTTGAACATTTTGTAATAGTTCAATGACTTGGTATGCCCGTGTCATGTAAATATCTGATTGGAAATTCATGAAATGTTATAATTACATCAATATTTCTGGCATACTGGGTAAGTTGTCTGTTTTCCAATCTGGAGGTCGCAGGTTCGATCCCATTAGTACTTAAATTTTTAAAAAGGGTTACAGTCTGGCTTTCATTTATGGCTTGTTGAAACATTGTCTCATCAGTTGGAAGAAATTGCCACATGGCAATAAACCTGCCTGGTTGTGCTGTTTATAATGAAGAATACAATATAGTGCAGTTTTATGGCACTCGGCAAGTGTTCGAAAAATTTGCCAGTTAATATGCTTCTAAGGGGATAATTTGTAAAATACTCATTCTCGAAAGTGTCAGGTTCCATAAAAATAAGGTCCTAATCATGTACAAGTTTGGTAAAAATACACACTCGATAAATGCAAGTTTTCGATGAACATCTTGGAGGGGGAGGCTCAAGAGGGATGACCTAAAAAACTCTCTTCAATTAAGAAGGCTTTGAATATACAATCCCTACAGCAAGTGACCAATCAGTTTATATAAAGATAATTTGTATGATTATCTTTGAGACGTTAACACTGGAGGTTTAAAAACATTGTAATTTGTTTAGTTATACTTTTTTCCACTTAACACAATGGTATAGATAATTTAATGACCACATGCTCCAAGCAAGGCGTGTAAGTGGTAGTAAGTACTCCATAAATTTTCATTAAAAAAAACCCTGAAAGTGTATCAAGTCGGGATGCTAAGCTAGCATGCTATCCACTATGCTGATATATGCATTGTTTTGTTTCTTACTTATTTTTAAAATGTGATTGATTTCACTTATTGAAAATTCCCCATCCTGATTTAAAAAAACTTGAATAGTATTGGCTTGACCCGCTTTTTTGAAGTTCTCACTATATGGAGGTAAAAGCACCTTATATAGTGCTATATTACTTTTCATTCTCATCTGGTTCTTTATAAGCTCATGTGGATTGAATGACTGCTCTGCCTAATATACGGATTATAAACAAATTATGAGAATATCTTTTATTTTTTTCATTCTAGTACTCTTCAGCATATCCAAATTGATAATGCGGATATGTGGAAGAGAGACAATATTATCTTCGGCCCCAGTAATGAAGCCTTCGGGTTAAAAACCACTAGAGTAGGCAAGCAACCCAGTTTGTCATCGTAATCATTGCTTGTCCTCGTAGTTGAAGATCACCTCGTCATTTCAACGTCAATCTCAAGCTGTTCCTCTACGTTGATCATATGAACTTCTGTAAGATAAATGTTGAATCATAGATGTGTGCACTCCCTCCTACAGACATCGTAGACATTTCCGCCTAGTCAAGCAGATCCACAGTCGTGGCACCAGATTACCTGTACCAGACGAAGTTTTAAACCACACTGGGACCCTTTTGTTTATTTATTTATTACACATGACAAGAAATATACATAATTTGCGAAAAAACAACAAGTAATTTAGTTTGGCCATACAAGTTTAATGGACCTGGGTTTCATTTGTCGTGTCCCCAGTAAACTAGGCTTTTGCCTGTATCTCACTGAGGACATATATCATGAAAAAATAAATTGATACTTCTTTCCAATTTTTGAATTTATAAAACCCTGTTGCACATTCTCATCAACCTGACAAACAGTGACACTCAATTACACATGTATACATCACGCGAAATCAAATTCCTCACACTTCATCACTCCAGACAGCCCAAAAACATTCACACCACAATGTACCGCATATAACCATAAAAGTAAAAAAATATAAGTATAAAACAATAAAAAAACACCACACTCAAGAGCTCACACAAACCTTTTCCACGAGTCATTCCTCTTGCAAACTCAAGTACTCAAACTCCTGTCGCAATAACAACCACGCTCCAATCGACTGCCTAAATTGTTTTCCTTCCTTTGCCTTAATTGAATTCGGTACCCCATTGTATGTCATATGAGCTAAATAGGCATATTGCCTTTGTAGTATGCATGCACGTACTGCTTTCTGATATTTTTGTATATGATTCTTGTTTACTTTGTATAACAAGTTGATTTTATGCAAACTCTAAATTCAGATTTTAGTATTACTTTTGTGACTATTATTAATGGTCGATAAAATACAGTTTATTGTAATAAATACATAAATGTATGTGTAAATGTACGGAAATTTATTACATTTACACATACTTATATTTATGAACTAATTTTAACACTTTGTATCCCGATCCCATGTTTTAATGTAATAAATTAAATTTGCGTCGAGTCCCGTGTTCTAGATACCTCTTCTAAAAAAAGGACTTACGTCTATCAAAGATGTTTGTAAACAATTCAACCTTTAAATGATACTCTCCTGATTTTTAACATGAACAATATCCTAGACAATTAAAATGTGTATGAATTCTGCCGTCGCATCATCAGTGAAGTATTAGTGCAGAGATGGATAGAGACAAGTCTTCAAGAGCTGCCATGGGAGTTGGTTTGGCGTACACCAAACCGATACACGATGGGAAAGGAAATGGTACTTACAGGTTTAGTGGTGAAGGCGGGAGTCGTTTCGAACTGAATGGATGGAAATCGTTTCGAACTTCGGGGCGATGATACTCGCCACACGCGTGGATGGCCACTGTTCGTCTACCCCCGCATCGAGTTCTTGACCGCGCGCCCCACTCCTGTCACGCTCTGTCCGCGTGGATCTGAGCTGATTTTACGTCACGTCATTTTGGCGTGAACAGGAGTCACGAGGCTTAAACATGAGGTACATAAGATGATGATGTTTTTTTACTACTGCAAAAGAAAGTGTGACACACTGATATGCTGACGATGCAGTAAGCCATTGTGTGTGTCAAATGTGGTTTGAAAAATCCGTAATCGTAATATGACACTCAAAAATGGTGTCCGCTCTGGAAAATGAGCGAGTAATATCTACATATTGCTTTCGTCATCATCGTTGCCGGGCCTCGTAGTCGAGAATCCCCTCGCCACTCCAACGTCAATCTTGAACCGTTCTCTCACGTCAATCGTGTGATCTTCTGTGAGAAAACAGCCCGATCCTACATGCGCATTCCTTACCGCAAATGCTACAGACATGTGGACCCGGCTGAGCCGCCTGGCCATGCTGACGCATGTTCGCAGCGCACTGACTGTTTCTCATACGTCTAGCCGCTGAGACGCCATCAGCCCGAGAATATACGGCTTTCCACCCCTCACGGTCCCGAGCCACCCGCTCTCAGTCCTCAGGCGCCCCGCACAAGGTAAGCGACTCTCGCAGACTGTCCTTATAGCGCTTCCTCTGCCCACCAACTCTTCGCTTACCCACCACTTCCCCGTACAAGACGCGTTTTGGGAGTCTGTGATTGCCCACACGTATCACATGCCCGGTCCACCGCAATTTCGCCTTTGCAACCATATCTTCTATAGGTTTACAGTTGGAGCGTTACAGGACCGAAACATTTGTGACATGATCACTCCAGTGGATCGGGAGAATTCGGCTGGGAAAGGAAACGCTGGTGGAACATTTCAAGGCTTTGAATGCTAAATGAATAAAAAAATTGCTTTCGTAGACCTGTGACAATTGTTTGCTTTGTCTCGACCGATGCTGTCAAATTTAAATACTTTTCTTTCATCAGGGAGCGCCTCGGCTCCCCATGGGTATACCCAAACTATTGGACTATCCAATTTCTCTCTGGCCATGAGAGCTTTAATGGCAAACTCTTTATCTTCAATCTTGTCCCTTTGACCTGTTGCAATTTTTGCGGCCGTCTGGATCAATCTAAAGAGCATATTCTGTAGTACTCCGAAAGGAAACCCATTTAGCCTTACATCAGTTCATCTTCGATACTCCGATCTGTGACGTCAAAGGATAGTTTTGTTGCATTTTAAATTTTCTGTAAAAGTACTGGCAACTTGCTGGGCTGTTTGAACTCCAGGCATTAAACCACTTTACAAGAATAAAAATTCTGCGTTGCGAGTAATTTTCCTTCTCCCGTGATGTCGGAACTTAAGTCTGTCGTCACTACTATTCTTTTCATACTCGGGTGTGTCACTACCGGAGAAGGAGCCCCTTTAGGCAGTTGCTTCTTCGTCACTAAGTGACGTCGCACTCATAAAAAAAAAAGAAGATTTGGATCTTCTAGTGTAGATCGCGCTGGATGGGGACTTATTTTGTACCCCATAACAGCATGAATTGTGGTGTGATTGAATTGAACTGTCCGCTCTGGAAGGCCGATTGTCACTGTTGACGACTGAGTCAAGGATTTGATCGAGAATGACCAGCATTCTACAACACAAGAGATTGACGAGGTACTGAAAATATCGAAAATTAACGTCTTCGAGCATTTAATGTAATTTTGCGTTTGAATTTGACATAAAAATATAAAATTTAATTTCTCAACAACTCAATAATTCGGGATATGATCATTTTTGCATAAATCTTCAGCGTTTCCATAGAATGTGCTACAGAATCTTTCACGCCAACTTTCGAATAAATCTTAGTTGTTTTAGGAGTCCTTGTTGAAAAGACATTAAACTTTTCGCAGTGCGTCTAATTATTATTACACAAAATAACTACAACGCTCTTCTGCCACGTCGACCCGTCCGATTTTATTTATTTGTGGAATGAATTTTTTCTGCGCATTAAGTGATAATATTTATCAAGGTAGTTAAAAACTTGTAACATTTTTCATCGACCAACTTGTTCATTTACAGATCACCTTCACTGGTTTATTTAGTTGATTAAGAAAATTTCCGACACGATCTGTCAACATTTCTGGATAGGTTTTATGTATTTGTGTTATTTTACATTGTATTTATAGTTAAGATATTAACACTGGAGTTTTAAAGGCAGTCTAATTTGTTTTATCAAACACTATTTATTCCACTTTATATAACGATATAATCCTTCCGGTTTCAAGGATTTCATCTCATCATCAGGGATGCACAAAAGTAGTACACCTGTATATTATTTATAGTTAAAGCATTAACACTGTTGAGGTTTAGAGACATTGTAACTTGTTTAGTCAAACACAGCTTATTCTACTTTATATAACGGTATAATCCTACTGGATTCAAAGTTTTCACCTCATCATCAGGGGCAAATAAACAACAGTCTTGCTTGTACGCCCCTGATGATGAGGTAAACACCTTGAAACTAGTAGTGTTATACTGTTATATAAAGTGGAATAAACAGTGTTTGACTTAATAAATAACAATGTGCTATTTTAATATTTATAACAAAATTAATACTACATAAATAGTATTTTAAAAGCCTAGTTTACCAGTAAACTAGGCTTTTGCCTGTATCTCACTGAGGATTCTTTTGAGTACTATTGGGAATCAAACCCCTTAAAATGATACTAACTAGGCCATGGAGGTCATATATCTTTTATTAGGAAAGACTTTCTATTATCATCTGTTGACTTGATCATCAATCTCTGCTCTAAGTTTTATAAACATATTCCTCAACAGGATTGAACTTCAAGGTAGTGGGACTTCTATTTTTAATTGTATCATCCATTGCATACAACCTGGCAGGCTTGCTGCCACATCTTTCGCATCTATATTAGTCCTTTTTTGGGTTCCATTGGAAATTAAACCTGAAATCTTCAGGCTGGAAGTCAAGTGTTCTACTAACTTGGCTATGGAGGTCGTAAACATTTAGTATCATCAAATTTCCAGGCAGATTTATCTTAATAGTTTAAGCATTTATTTAGTGGTTTGCATTCATATTTATTGGTGTTCACATTTTTTTTTAATGTAATATGTATGAAATTATAGAAATATTTATACTAACAGAAATTAAATTGTTAAAATAGTTGTTCTTATCTGAAAGGGAATACCTCAGCGTAGGTCTAAGACCTTCTGCATAAAAGACCAGAGGACTAACTACAACAAAGTTTCTCATATTAATGCAATACGTTTTGAATTAACTGATTGTTACGGAGCAAATCTCTTGCGAAATGACTAACTATAAACTATCTTTTTTATTTTCTGATCATTTGCATTCAAATTGGTGCTTCCTTTGCAGCAATATATTTCATTTATATAGGGTGGGCAAAATAAACTTACCCATTTGGTTTATTTACAATTTTGAAGTAAATGAAATATATTTTGTTTAACCACTTAACAGTCGGATTTTTAACACGCGACGTAACACAATGACGAACTGTGAACGAATAAATTCTATACGAAAATATATTTCATTCAGAGAAAACAAGATCTGCCCAAACGACACTCGGGAGAAACACTCCCAACAAGATTTGCCCGAATGAGGCTCGAGCTCGTCAGTATAAAAAAAAACTTCATGTCCGAGTCACGCTCAGACAAAACTTTCAAGTGGTTAAAAGCGAGTATTTTGTTTTTCTTCAAATCATATTTTTATTTAGGATTTCAATATTTTAATTTCTAAAAACGATGTCCATTAAATGTCCACCTTTGGCGGCTTTACACAAATCGGGTCTTTTTAATGAATTTTCCATCACTATTTTTATATTTTACCTGGTATGTTTTCAATTTCTTATCAAATATTGTCTTTCAGTTGATTAAAAATTGAGTTTGTGATTTGTTCATGTACACCTTTTATTTGAAATAATCCTATAATAAAGTCTGTAGCTGTTAAATCAGGTGATCTTCCAGGTTAATCACCAAAATGAGAAATTAATCGACCTGGAAAAAGTTATCCGGTGCTGCGCCATCCTGTTGAAACCACATGTTATATACGAAAATATATTCCATTCCGAAAATATATATAAACCACACACTGTTCTCAATTTGTGGCATTAAATTGTCTTGAATCATTTGACAATAATTTTCACCAGTAATTTTATCCATTTTCAAAAAAATAAGGTTCAATGACATTTTGGGCATGCTGCAACATTTTGGGCACGAATAGCACACCATGCTGCAACCTTTTTGGCATGAATAGCACACCATGCTGCAACTTTTTGTAAATGTAATGAATGATGTTTCTTGAATGATTTGTAAGTTTTACTTTCGCAAAATCGAGAATTTTGTTTATTAGAATGGGATTACTATATTCCGAACGCTGAGTATGGTTTCTGGGCTCTTGCACTGATTGGACTTTGTAAGGAAAAAGCTCTTGCACTAACTGGACTTTGTAAGAAAAAAATGTGTAAATCTTTTATCAAAATTCATCGAAGAGAATGTGAAGAAATGTTTAATTGTTGAGCATGTCTTCTTGTTGATATTTCTGGAGACTAATTATTTTATTATGTTAATTTTTCAGCGTAATATTGCATAATTACGCGAATAACTCAATTATTAGGGGGTGACGAAGACTTATGAGAGGGGGTGTATGTAATTTCTAATGAATCAATTCAATGGATATTTTCTATCCAAAACAATAAGAGTTCCGTAAAACCCAGACCAAATTGTTTTTGGTATAGTCCTTTAGTAATCAAATTTATAGTGCAACGTAATTTCCGTCAAGAACGGCACTAGCCTTATAATCAGATTTTTTGCTGCTCTGGCATAAGTATTATATAAAATTAGAAGCACTGCTGAAGTGACACTTTATAAGCATTCATTGTTGTTTTTTTATTAGAAATAATGAGTGAGGGAATAAAACAAATCGACTAAATTGAAAAATAGTTCTTTATTTTCCAAAATATTTACGACATACATAAAAATTAAATTTTCACATGAATATAAATTACATGCTGTCATTCAGAGCCATTGAACACCACTTGTATATTTAATGTCTTTGCTTTTTAAGTACAATATCTTCTCATACCTTATTTGTTTTAAAAATGATCATGAAACTCAAAAATAAGAATGTATAGGGTAAGAAAAATCATTCACATACCGTTATTGTGTTAAGTTTATCAAGAAATGTATAATAAATATGTGATATAAAGAAATGTATAATAAATAAGCAATAATAACATTGCTAAAGTAATAAAGAAACACTTTCTCCAGTAGGAACTAGACAAATATTTTTAAAAGGCTTTGTGGAAAAAGAGATTAATTTCTGTATGGAACAAATAAATGAGAAAGTATTGCTGGGGATATCGTAAGTATTTTCACATTTTTTAAACACTATTCAAAGAATAATGCTTAATTTTTTTCAAACTTATTGATCACTGTATATAGAAGAACGAAATTCAGAATGACTTTGTATTAATAATATTAAAAAGATATTTTTTTTAATGTATAATTTGTATAAGATATATTGTTTGCGTGTTTGATATATATGAAAAAGCAAGTAAAATAATTTGATACACATCAGGCGTTAGAAAAATACATTTTGAATAACAACAAAATAAAAATGGTATTCAAGTTGGCTCGAGTACAACATATTTGTTAATACAATGGATCATTGTCTCCTAGCTGCTGCTATAAATTAGAACTTATCAGTAAGTGGTAACTTCACAACTTTACACTTTTATACAAAACTAATCATAATTAACATCCTCCGGACACACTTACAAACTAAAGGATATATAGGCTCAATTGACTCTAGATGTAGGAACATCGAAATTAATTTGAGATGGGAGAATCCTTGTGCATTTCGTGCAAGGTTAAACATAAAATGAATAGTGCGACAATGACTATAAATTGCAAAATATGATGCATTTTAAATATTGTTTTTTGAGCAAGATAACAGCACTTTTTTTTATTGAATCATAAATAGATTTATTCTTCATAAAACTAAAGAGAGTCAAGTCGTAAAAAAAAATTGGTCCAACTTCATGTAAATTAAAAAAAGAGCTTTTATACAGTGATGTGAATCATGATTAATAGAGAAACTATTAGTAGAACAGGTATTTTAAACTCAAGATTTATAAACCATGACAAATTGGTGAATTTTAACTATACACATATTCTTCCATTTGCTTCTGCTTACTGAAAATTACTTTGAGCTACTTGGCAGCACAGTTAATGTGCAGAATGCTGCCATCTACACTAAGCTTGAATAAGAACAACACATGTTCCAATTATTTTCCAAGATTGTGAGGATACCAATGACTTAGGTCATATTAATTAAAAAAAATACACTGATAATTATCATTATTTCACAAAAAAGTAGAAGGAAACAGAATAAAAAAAACAATTGGAATGTACAATATTTTAATATTTTGAGGCGCAAAAGTTGTTAGAAAGAATAAACAATCAATTCCTAATTGTTTATTAAATATTTTTTTGTTTTCTATTGTATTAAATTATACCCAAGAAAATGTAGCATGGTCCCTGTGATGTTTGAAATGTCTTGTCTCAAATGGATGGGGTAAAATAGTTTTTTTTTACAAATCGAATAGTTTTTCTCTAAATTGATGTTGTAATTCCTAATTTTGATTATACTGACTTTCTAATGTATTGTATGATTTGTATCTATCTTTAAATAGACCAAGATCCACTATGAATTACGAATCCACTAATTACGAACATTTAATTTTATGTATAAAAAAATCAAAAATCCAATTATCGTATACCCCATCCCTAGCCAATGCAGACTAACATAGTGACTTTTGACGAACGTCGCCAAATATTATTTGATTTTAACAAACTGACATATTTTTGCTTATTTGTAACAAGATGTATTCATTTGTCATTATTGTTAGTTTTATGTAATTTATACCTAAATAACTTGCTATTTATTAGAATGGAGGTTTATATTAAAGTTGATAAAATAATTAAAATTATTGAAATTTGTGAAACGCCACAGGGACCATGCTACATTTTCTTTAGTATAGAAATTAATGACACAAAACAAGGAAAATAATCTGGACACTTTCAGAGGAAAAGTAAAAATGTTCCTTTACACGAGAAGTCATCGAGGCAGTTTTGGGGTTGCTCACTACCACTTAAAAGGCGCCAAAGAATAAATCGTCATCATCATATTGCTCAAAAAACAAAATGTTTCATACCTTAGTTCACTCTGATTGGGTATAAAAAGTATTAATCCAAACTTAATTAAAATTACTCTATATTTTCTTCGTGTTAGATAATATTATTAAAATATTCTTATCATGAGTTTTAATATTCTAAGTAAAGCATTTTCATTAGTTTGCATTTATACAAAAGCGGCAGGTGCTAAAACAATATTTTTAAGTTAAAATATATTTCCAAAGATATTTATAAGATTTTGGCAATTTAGGTTTTGTGGTACGGAAACAGAATCATTTGTAAAAATGTCAAGTTATGACCATTCTATTTTAGATAGATATAAGGCACGAATTTATCACAGATGTTGAATTTTTTATTCAATTATTCTCTACGTATAAAGCAAAATATTTACTTAGCATCACCAAATTATTTTTTATTATTAAAAGAATTGACTAAATAGTTATGATATAGATGTAACGGAAATTAATTTTAATCAAACCACATTCCTAAACTGCCAAAAAGTTTTTAATCCACTGTGCAAAAATCACAAAAGGATTTGTATAAAAAAAAATTGAACTTTTAACTGTTGAATTTTTCGAGATATCACATTTCGATTTTATACAAACTCTTGATTGTGTTCATCAAAGTGAGAAATTTTATTTCACCGTTTTTGATACAATTTATTGAAATGTGAAATGATATAATAAAGCTTCTACTGAAATATTGTAAAAAAAATCACCAGTACAATAATGGCACAATACAGCTTAGAACATAATTCTTATAAATATAAATTTAAAAAAAGCTTGTGAACTAAGAAACTAGAAAAAAAATCTAATTTTAATGAGATTTCAACATTTAACGGAGGGATGTTGGAAGATAAAGACCACATGGAAATCTTTTTAAAATTTAAAATTTTTTGCAATTCAAATCAAAACAAATGTGGCCTCTAAATGTTAAATTAAAAACCTCCCATAGATTAATTAGTAATCTCTTAATAGGACACTTCATATTTTGAGAATATCATTTAAGATGGAATGAAAGTTATTCTGAATTATTTAGCAAAGTTAAAAAAAATAATCGATAAGATTTTTGATGTCAGTATTATATTATAGCACCTTAACTCAATCGAAAAAAAAAAACACATAGTAAAGTTTACAAAATAAATTTAATAAAAAATATTACTTCCAAACACGAGTCAAATAAGTTAAGTTGAAAAAATATATGAAATAATGACTTTTTCAGGCATATAAATATATAAAAATTTACTTCAGACACTATGTTGTCTTTCAAAATAAATTCTCTATAAAAAAAATTTAAACTGTAATTTAGTATTCTCAAAATCTTTTGAAGTGTTTGAAAAACTATTTATATATACATATACAGTTAATAAAAAAATCATAAATTTATATCACAATATATTTTAGCCAAAGTTTAAAGAAGTACTGGACTGGATATCTGTTAAACCATGCCAAGAGCATAAAGTAAGGCTGATTTCAAATAGTGAAACATGTCATTGGCTATTTGATGAACAACTTTGAATTCTGTAAGATAGTTTGAATTCTTCCTTTTGACAAGCTGTGTCCTAAGTAAGTGCAACAGCATTACATCGCAGAAGTTAGAAACAATGAACAAACGCGGTTTATACCGTGTCTTGAGCACTGAAACTATTTCTGATGTATTTTGTCCAAAAAGGTGGATTTTAGTGTTATGGGCTTGACATGTTGCACAGAGAAGGAACTAATGAATAAATAACTGCCCATAAAAGCATAGAAAGTACCACTGGGATTCAGAATTCCAGAGGTGTACGTCGGAGCGGTGATATGAGGTTACTCTTAAAATTTGCTATCTGTATGCACTGCACATATTGCACATAAGGGAGTGCAGCTGTGAACGAATACAGATGATTTTATACTGATAACATTTCTCAACATCTAAATCAAAAGATACTTATTTAGGGTAAAATAAAGATGATACATTATTTGTATATATCACCTGTTGACATTTAGTGGCGAAACTCCAAAAAATAAATTTTCGTGTTAAGTCTTCCAAATGGCACTAAAATGACTAATTTTTTACGTGCATAAGTGGCGAAAGTACATTTCAACTCCTTGACGCTTCAAGGAGTTTAAATATACTTTCGCCACTTACGAACGTAAAAAAGGAGTCATTTTAGTACCATTTGGAAGTCTTAACTCGAAAATTATTTTTTTTGTAGTTTCGCCACTATGATTCTCAACAGGTGATATGTTATATTCAGCCTCATAGAAAAGCTGGATATGATTTTAAACTATCTGAACGGTTAAATTGGCATATTTTAACAGAGCATCAGCCTTAAAAAATGTTAACAGTAAATTATGTATTATCATAATAATTTTTATGAAAAATATTTGCTATTGATCATACAGAGAAATAAATAGCATTAAATATTATATTTTAGTTTGAGATATATTATACAATATTTTTTTCACAGAACACACTTTTGTTTGTACTCTTTATATAAAACTTTAAAATAAAAGAACATTATTTTAGAAAAAACACCTTAAAATATTTTTTTTACATTAATCCTCAGTAACATTAAGTTTAATAATAATTTTTAATTATGTACATCTTATTAAATCGTTTACCATTTTGAAATAATTTATCAGTGCATAATTTGGACTTTTCAATAAACTTTGCAAAAAAAATAATAGAAATCTTTAATCTTGTAATAATGTTGTTATTGCTTTCAGGGAATCACTTACGGTGACTTTTTAGTATTGAAATGGTACATACAAAAAATATTTTGAATAAATTAAAATTCCCAGATTTACCACACTAAGAAAGAAATGCCACACAAGGTCAAAAATAAAAAATCAACCTAATAGTTATTTTCTTTATAATCATGGAATAAAAGTGTAAATCGAATAGATACTAGAACTAGATGTTTTCAAATATTTGAATCGATCGAATAGATACTAGAACTAGATGCTATAAAACTTAGATTAATTTCTGAGAAGAGAGAAGGTGCTGATTTTACGAACACAAAAATGACGGGTTCTAATTATTTTAGTCAACTTTCTTCAATTTGGTGTGACATCTGAGAATTGCTTTTTTTTATATTAACGTCCGTTTGACTTAGATTGCTTAAATATACATCTGTGTTAATATCTATAAAATAATTTAAAAATTACAATTTCTACTGTGTTAAAATCACAAGAAATGATATTTTAGGATATGCTAATATTTAAACATTTGAACACCTTAAATCGATTATGTACAAAAGGAAATTCTGCTAAAGATGACAAATTTGATATAAGTTTCATTCAAGACCAGAAAATTAAAAAAAAAAAGAAAACAAACAAATGACCGACCCTTGATTTTCTCTTTCATCGATTTACAAAATAAATAAAAATAATCAATCTTTGTATAATTTGGTATTGTATTGTGTTATTGTTTTATCGAATATAAATTTCTAAAGGCACAACGGTTCATTGATTCCATAATTATCAAAAATAAAAAATGGATAAATTAATAAAATACTGACTAGCTTTCAAAAAAATTAAGTAGAGTAACAAAAAATACATAACAAAAAAATTTCGATAGACTTCTGGTATAAGAGTCAAACATCATTAAAATCTTCAGGATTAGACAGGATTCCCACTTTCATGCTGCTTTTAAGTCAGCCTGATTTGACTGTAGCATGATGGGGCTTGCATACAATTTGTTATTGATGGTGGGTCATATTTGACAGTTGGGTTGCCTGTCTACAGCTTTTTTGACCATTATTTGGTTGTTTTAGCACAAATAACTGCGTGCCATGACCACACGGGGCCAAAGGGAAAATTGTGCCTGAATTTTGTTATAAAAACCAATTGGTCATCAATAAAATCAGATTCGACGAGTGTTTCACAAATGGGGCAGTGAAATTTAGCATAACATTGGTTGTATAAACTAGCAAAAATACATACATTTTCTTAAAACAATTTTGCTCTAATTTTGTATCGAAAAACTTCAAGCACACTTCTGAATAAAGAGATTGTCGTTTTTGGAATCCAAAATTAAAATTTTTGCGTTTCATAGAATTTTGGCAGAAAATATGGAATGCATGAGCGCCAAGCAGACCATATTTCAATGAACAACATGCAGTCCATAGACAATATTAGTATAGGAAAAGAATGGGAGCGTTTGAAGAAAATTCGTGGTGATAGAAAGGCGTGGCGTTCTGTCCTTTCTGCCTACCCCAAATAGGACACGGCATAATGGTATGTATGTATGTAAAATTAAAAAAGAAAACATGATATGAATACAATAAGTAAAAAAAAACATACCGATGAAAAAAGGAATTCTGCAGTTGTAAATTAATAAAAAATAAACGAGTAAAATGTAAAAACGAAAGGTGGAAAAAAATATACACATATCCCTGATTTAAAATAAAAAATGTTTTAAGATCTGACAACCTCATGGTAATACTTTAAGACAAAGGTGGCTCGGATATTTCGTCTCTGAGAGTGCAAAATCCCTTAACACTAAACTTTGTACCGCCACTATCTTTCGGGATTGTTCCCGTAAAAGGAAAACTCATCTATGGGGGTGCCGTGCACCCTAAATCTGTAGAGACACGTGTACACGGGATTACCGTAGTTGTTCTCTATCCTCAGTTCAACCATGTCATGTCCCGGGGGCGATTCAGGATTCTGCTCTATAGTGTCCGCCGGGAAGAACTGCATGGGTCTTGAATCGTTCAGATATTCGTAGCTGCCGAATTGAACAGGCTCCCGGTCCATTTCATCTTGGAGACCCTGAATTTGAAAATCAATTTTATTAATATATTATTTATTGAAAGAAACATATTTTGTGATAATTATGTCCAGACATACCTAACACTTACATACAAGCCATTTCCAGTAGGCAAAGAGGACAGATCACCAAACTTTCCTATCTTGACACATATTTTTCTATGGATATTATCACAACTATCTATGAATATTATCACCATCACGCCATGTCCCTATTGCGGTACATAGAGAGAAAGGATCTCCACTTCATTCGATCCTGGCACACACCTTTTAATCTTGTCAAATCCACACACCTCATCATTCATACTTTCCTATTATAAAGACTTTTCACTTTTCTCTGTTTCAAAATTTGTTTCATTTGGTCATGCCACTTTTTCTAGTTCTTTCCAATCTTATTTTACTTCCTATACTAGTCATATAGATTATTTTTGTAATATCTCATTATTCATTATTTCTATGGTGGAACTATCTCAATGCGCGCGCAGTTTACCTTCACTTCATCGTAAGATTTTCTTTCAGTCTGCATTCTTTCCAAATGCTCTTATTTCTTATTCTGTTATAATTGATCTTCCACTTATCTTACTTTCATCACTCTTTCGCCACATCCAAATTTTGCTTGCACATCCTAATGTTGAGACAGACACTTCATTTCGAGCAGCCAGCTTTGCTTATTTTGAAATGCTCCAGTCAGTAAACACATTGTATGTCTAATCCACAATTTACTCTATTGCCTGCTGCGATTCTTCCAATATCGAACTTTGTACAGACACCCATCACATACTTCCAATTCCGCGTCTTCGTACACTTTCGGCCTTCCGCTACGTTCTTTGTCTTCGATGTCAAATTCACCGTTCTTAAACTTTTGAAACCACTCACGACAACTTCTCTCACTTAAGGCAGCCTCACCATATGCTTCTACAAGCAATCGATGCGCCTCAGCTGCAGATTTCTTCAAATTGAAGAAGTAAATCAAAAGTTCCCGCAAATGACGCTTATTCGGCTCAAAACTTGACATTTTCGAACACAAAAAAATATGTTATACTGATAAAAAATTCACTAATATTTCAAGGTCATGTTGTTGACAGATGTCCAACCTTACGATAATGACATTTTACATCTGACAATTTTAACCATAACTTACTGGTGGCGCCAACTTTTGTCAAACGGCGGTGACTTATTTGTACACCCAATACTTCCAAGATAATAATTAAATAAAATATATTTACCCAAACAGTGAATTTCCTTGGCGCTGATTCAATTTGTCCGTGTGGAGTTAAAAGGCTGGAAGTGTGCTCCATGGTGAATCCAGTCACATTTATTCGAGTGTATAGTTTTATTACTGGGAATCAATAGACGTTCAATGTTAAAAATTAAGAATTATTAAGACTATTAATCTAAGAAATTAAGAATCTAGTAAAGGCCTTGATAAATATTTCAGCAGTAGGGGGGGCACATTGACAATTTAAATAAAATAATGAGGCGCAATATAAAATGACTTTTTGGCTACGCAATTTATTATCATAAAAAAGAAAATTATAGAGCCAAAATAATAAGAAAGACGAACTCCATGGCCTGGTGGTAAGACACTTGTCTGCCGATCCAGAGGTTGCGGGTTCGATCCCCGCTGGAACCCAGATTTTTTTAAATAGGATTCCAGTCTGGTTAACACTTAAGCCCTATAAAAACATCTTTCTGGTTAGTTGGAAGAGATTGCCACATGGCAATAAACTCGCCAGGTAAAAAAAAAAAGAAAGGGTGAAAGTTAAGGTTCAAGTGATTATTTATTGATGAATACCAACTTTGATATATGAGAGTGAAACGTGGCTATGAAAGAAAACTGAAAGGTGTCAGAAAAATGTTGTATAAATGCGTGCATTGATAATTTTTGAGGCGACAATGTATGACAGAATACGGATTGAAGTGATTAGGGATGAATGTGAATTTAAGGCTGATGCACTGAATAAGATGAAGAGTACGCTGAGATGGTTTGAGCACACGGAACAAATGAATGAAGAATAATATACAGTGCAAATGTGAGTGGAAGGCGTGGTAGAGAAGACCAAGGAAATCATGGTTGGATTAAGTGAATATTTTGAAAGAAAGAACTGTAAAAAATCAGAGAAATTTTATGAATGTGAAAGAGGCAAAATATGTGTCGAGAAAGCTCTATATTCTCTGCTCACATCAACAAGGATACAGTGTGATGTATGAGGTGCATGGCCGCACGGTAATACTCAGGAATTCCGTATGGTAAGTCACCGGTTCACACCCCGTACTGTGCTACTTACTTCCTTCGAATAACAGGCATTTTTTCCACCTAGTAGTCAGTGGAAAAGGATACCTATGACTTTGGTAATATCTATTCTTTCAAAAAATCGTGACATTGTAGATGGCTGTGCATCAGACATGACTACACAAGTCACATAAGCCATACTCACACATTCACTCTTATAATACGACTCGGGGCTAAAAAACAGATTTTCTGTCAATATATTTAATTTTTTTTCAAATGTATAAACAATAAAAAAAAATTAAAAAATATGTATAGGTACATAGAAATTATTATACATTTTTCGCAAATAAAACTTTTGAAACAAAGTAACAAAAAGTATTTCAGTAAAAAAAAATTTTCAAAAATCATCCAGAATACTTCATTAGACATAGATGCTAAATGTGAATAAAAAATCATCCAGAATACTTCATTAGACATAGATGCTAAATGTGAATAAAAAATCATCCAGAATACTTCATTAGACATAGATGCTAAATGTGAATAAAAAATCATCCAGAATACTTCATTAGACATAGATGCTAAATGTGAATAAAAAATACCTCACAATAAGTTTGGAGTGACACGACACTAACTATTGGAATATTCTTACCGAGGTATCCAGGGAATCCTCGGAAAGCCCAGCAGTCTCCTGGAGAAGAGCCCGGTGTAAGGACAGTCCTCGGGGAGTTCGAAGGGTACCATAAAGGAATACCAAACAGCGAGTACACAGCACTGTTCGGTTGGTATGACTGACTGCAGCGGGTTGAAATCACTTGGCCACCTAAAATAATACACATAAAATAAATAAATATATAAACTAACTAAATTATTATATTATACGTTCATTGTATACATTCTAGTGGATTGCCAGTATTATAGAAACAATTTCTTATATACAACCAGTGAGATTACAAAATGTCTTAATGTGAAAAATAAACAGACTATGACTTCTATCTTTGGTCACCTTTGGGTGGATGTCAGGTGATCTACCAGAAATTCACTATAATTTACAATATTACTTTTTTAAAGGCTTAAAAGATACGGAGACTTAACCCTTTGCCATCTGACGGTACAAATTTGTACCACCAGATTTAAACGTTCATTCTAGCATTACACATCAAAATTAGTTAGATCAATCCCTGTCATCACATATGTGTACTAATATTTTACAATGCAAACAGTATTAGAACGTATATTTATTAAAAATGCCACCAGGTATCTCGGGTGAATGTTGACTGTCACACTGATTGGACGCGTGTTTTATTGTTCATTTTTGAATATAAACATATTAATGAAAATGGTAGGTAAGTGTGTTTATTGAAAGTAGAAGTTCATTAAGATTTGTTCTTGTAAAATTGATTGATATAATAAAACGATTGTTCAAAACATATTTGTCGGTTTTTTATGCCTTTGTTCACTGACGGTACAAATTTGTACCGTCAGTGAACAAACCCTTTTTTGGATGACTTAGAATTAAAAAAAATTTAATCCCTCTCTAACATCCTACTACAAGAGATATTTAACAAAAAAATTGCAATAAACAAGTTATTTCTATGTTCAGGTAACAAAGGGTTAATGGAAAAATAGAGGCAATACTATTCCTCAAACGGGGTTGAAAATGCTATCTTGATGACAATGACAAGATTAATATGTTTCATGTTTGATAAAAACATTTGTACAGCAAAATTATCTAAAAATAAAATAAAAGTGTTCAATGTAGAAGTGACTACAAAGTTCCAAAAGATTATGGTCCAGTTTAGTTGGATCCCACCTCCACCCACGGTTATGGGAGACAAAATGAGTTCCCACCATCCAGCGTGATTTACACTAAAAGATCCAAATCTTTAGTTTTTTTATGAGCATGATGTCACATAGTGACGCAGAAGGAACTGCCCAACGGGACTCCTGTGGCGACACAACTGAGTGTGACAAGAACAGTAGTGATGACAGACTTAAGGTGCGACATTACGGAAAAAGGAAAATGACTGACAGCACAGATTTTTTTCCTTATAAAATGGCTAAGGCCTCAAGTTCAAATAGCCCAGCAAGTTGACAGTACTTTCATAGAAAATTTCAAAAACAACAAAATTATCATTTGAAACCACTAGATCGGAGTAGCCAATCGGGCCGAAGATGAACCGATGTACCACAGAATGTGCTCTGCAGATTGAACCAGATGGCTGCAAAAATTGCAACAGGGGGAAGGGACAAGATTGAAGCTAAAGATTAAAGTCTATAGGGACACCAACGACTGCGAGATGAGTACTAGGATAATGACTTAGGTTACGGGCTCGGTAGGTCGTGATACCATTTGTAGGGCTGAAGCAGCTGCCAGTGTCAAGGATTCAAAAACTATTTTTTTGAATTTAAGCCATCTTGATGGAGAAGGGAAGACCAAACAGAGCAGTATCGTGCAAGATCGGAATAGGAATAGAAAATTCTGATTCATCCTCCATCTGTCCTAATGAAATTAAGACAATTTTACAGGTCTGGGAATAGTTCAAGCAACTGGTATAGACTCGGGACCGCTAACTCATGATGAAATACTGGCAGCGGTGAGGAAGCTCAAAAATGGCAAGTCTCCAAGGGATGATGGCATCTATGCCGAGTTTCTCAAGACAGAAATTAGGGCTCTGATATATCCTCTTTATAAAAATGTATTGGACGAGTGCTATCTGAGAGATTGGCAAAACGTAATCTTTGTCATCCTTTCACTGACAGAGATTTGAAAACGAGCAATTCAAGGATGGCAACCCGTCAGGTTCCAAGCTTGAATGCCAGTTTCTATCTCATTTTATATTGTAACTTTAAATGAAAAGCATTAAGTTAAAATAGATAAAAAGACATACCAGCAGATTCTAATGCATAGTCAACCTTTCCAGTTTTATCAGCATCATATATAAGTAGTGCTTCCTGAACTATCCTCCTGATCATATCATCACAATGGCAGCCCGACTCCACACTGACAGAATGCTTCGAAGACGCTTCAGCGGCTTGACTAATGAGATTCTTCCGGGCAGTCTTCATCTCCAATTTAATTTCTTCGGCGAGCTTGTCCAAATCCAGAGACATAGTCTGCCTGAACCCGGACAGTTTATCCTCGACAAAGTCTTTTGATTCCTTCATCAATCCAGCCTTGATTTCTTCATTTGTGACAGTTTTACCATCTACAGACTGAAGTCCTAATATTTGTACGAGTGTGGTCATGATGTGTTTAGATATTAAATTAGACATCATCTGTTCATCTATACTCTTGTCAGCGGCCTTTAGGGCGACAATCTCAGCTGTTAGTTTGTCGATCATTTGTTGTTGATGATCTAAAAGGATCGGGTCAACTTTGTTTGATGATTCCACAATTTTTTCAATAATTTGCGGTGGAGGTATCTCTATTGGCGGTAAACTTTCCTTCACTCGAAGAACTATTTTATTTATGATATCCTCAGTAAGTTCGAAACTTCCCGGTTTCTCAACAACCTTGATTACTTTGGTTTCGGTTCTCGATGTATTTTCCCACCACGGGTATATTCCGTAGAGCCAATCTGTAACAAAAAAACAATATTACTTAAAACTTTTCCTTTTTGATTAGTACTTATAATAATATTTGATAATAAGAAAAGCAAAGATCATCACAAATTATTATATCAAAGTACGAAGTTTTTACAAAGTTATGTAAATATGATTGCATTGTATTACGTTTTCATTGCATATAGTACAATGCCATGTGGCGATCTCTTACTACAAACCAGAAAGATGATGCCTAGAGTGAAAACCAGACTGATCCCCTTTTTTAAAAATTGGATACCGACAGGAATTGCGCCCGTAACTTCTGGGTCAGAAGACAGGAGTCTTACCAACCAGGCACATAAGTTAAATTACTTTGTTTTGAATGATCTTTACTATTCCCAAATATAATGTCCACACCCTCAAAAGAGCAAAATAGATTGTAGAAAACACCTCAACTCAGTAATATGAACAATGGTTAATTTCCACTTAACTATTCTTAAATAACATTTATCAAAAAAGATACTTTACCAAAGCAAAATAGTCTCCACGGGGTGTTTTCTACCAACATTTTGCATAGTCATAACTTTTGAGGGAAGGACGGAGACTATCAAAGTGACTCACCGCCTCGATATCCAGAATTCTTCAGCATTTTGGTATTCAATAGATTATTATTGCTCATCGGAGAATTCTAGTAAGAGTTACATCAACCAAAATTCAAGGCCATTTGTAAGCACACCGTGCTCTATCCTTCCCTCACGATTATCCAGTTTTCTCATTAAAATCATCCGAATGCCTATTTCATTTCCACGTTCATGTTCTGTACAAGCCATCTGATCAATCTATACATTGTTTTCACGACAACTTTGGAAAGAATGCAGAGGGTATGTGAATTTTAGTGAGGGAATCAAAAAGGAATGAACATTTCGTAACTAAGCCTTCAATTTTGATTTCTTAAATTTACATAAATATTTTAGTATTTATGAATCAACAAATAAAGCCTTTTGAGGCCAAATGTTGTAACAAACATTATTTATTTAAAATTAACATTTAATTATAGAAGTAAAATCTTGAAATTTTTTATTATTTTGACAATTTTACAATTCGAAAACAGATTTCACAAAAAAACGTTATGAAATAAATATTTATACATCGGCAGTAAAATGTTGGTACTTAATTTATTGATACTGTTGATGTTCAATTTAAAGAACTATGTTTTTTTAAATTCAAATTAAACACTTTTGATAGTTCTATATATTTTTTATTAAATTAGTGAGTTGTTTTCACCATAAAAATACACTGAGAGAGTTGTCACTAATTTAATAAAAAATAAACAGAACTCGCACAAGTGTTTAAATTATTTTTTCTAAAAATTGCAGTTCATAGTGGATTTAATTTATTCTATTATCTTAAAATTAAATTTCCACAATTAAATATTACAGAAAACTAGTCCACAACAAAAGGCCAGATCTCCCAAAGTGTAAGCATTACATTTTCTTCTTTCCTGAATAATTTAATAACAATAAACTACTGAACTTGTACTTACTGAATAAAACAATTTATAACACACGTTGTTAAAAAATTCAAGGAAATATTGTCTTCTTAACCGAGTTGTGGAATCTTGGAACAAACTGTCCAATATTTTAGCGAGTGATGTGACATTGAACTAGTTCAAGAACTGTCTGAACAAATTCCTACACACAAATTCAGGAGTGCTGTTTTGTTCTACAAATTTAGATGATAAAGCCAATATGATGAAAACGGAGTCTCATCAGAGACTATATTCCACATGGCTGTCAACAGAGAAAAGTGACATGAGGGGTAGTTCACTTCGATCCCTTCCACCACCCACGCTGTTATGGGGGACAAATTAAGTCCCCACCCAGTGTGATCTACGCTAGAAATTTCTTAATTTTTATAAGTGTGATGTCACATAATGACAAAGAAAGAGCTGCCCAGAGGGACACCATCTCTGATGGCAACACACCTGAGAGTAAAGAGTAAAGAACAGTAGCGACAATGGATTTAAGGTTCAACGTCACAGGAGAAGAACAATGACCTGCAGCGCTGTAAATATAGGGTGTCCGAATAAGAGAGTTAGATTTCAATTGTGCCCCATTTTCGTTTTCTTGTTTACGCGGCGCTGAAAATTTCATAACTCATGTAGATACATTGCGATTGGTAGCCATGGAACACTACACTAACAAACAACACATTATTATTGTGAAAGCTAATAAAAAATAAAAATATCAGCACATTTTTAATAAATTATGCCTTCTTGTTGGGACACCTGTTATACTTATAAAACGGCTTAAAGTTCAAGACCCTCGCAAGTTGCACAGTATTTTCCCAGAAAACTTGGAATGTAGCAAAACTACTTTTTGATACCACTACATCGGAATAGCCAATTGGTCCATAGATTAACTGATGTAAGGCTGAGTGGAGATCTCTTCGGAAGACACGAGGAGTATGAATGTGGTGGACTTGACCACCCATGATCTAAAGACATGTCACCATTGCACCAAATGAGCCAACCCTAACTAAACATAAGGCTAGCGGAAAGAAATCAACTTCTTTAAATTTTGAGTAACGTATTTTGTGAAATCAGTTTTTGTTTAATTTATACTAAATTCTATAAACGCTGGTTACAATTTTTAAGGTTGATATATTTAAAAGAAAGTTTTTAAAACATGTATTTGTTTAAATTTATTTTATTTTTAATGTAATTTAAAATTATTTTAAGTATGTATTATAATATTTAAATGTTTCATGTCAAGTTACCACTTAAAAAAACAGCAGCCAGAAGAGTAATTATAAAATAAAAAATTAATGTTATATTGATATAGTATATTAACTTATAACTATTATTTATAATTACTTAAAATCTAAATATAAATGTTTAAAATCTAAATATAAATAAATTATAAGAAAAAAATGTAACTGAAATATAAGCTTTGTTAAATAAGCTTAAAAATTATAAAATATTGTATTTTAAATAAAATAAATAAAATTTATGCATTCAACCTCTAAACGAGTATGGCCGTATTGTGTACGGCGAGCGAATTTTTACCTTAAGAGAGTATGGACGTACACGGTACGTCCGATGTTTTTATTCCCGAATACATGAATTTATCCATAATAGGGACAAGGCTCACTGTTCAATTATTTTGTATATGGCGGCCGCAATAATGTTTTTTATATTACTTACAAAATCAATTTTTTATTTTACTTACAAAATCTCACTCGCTTAGAGGTTAAAATTATATTTAATAAAATAAACATATTTTGAGTCACAAAATAATACTTGATAAGTGTTACCAAATGTAATATCTAAGAAGAAAATATCACAAATGATAACTAGAATAACTTGACTGATAACCCGTGGTCTAATTGGTAAGGCTCCTGTCTCCCAACCGGAAGGTTGCAAGTCCAATTTCTGTCAGAAACCAATTTTTTTTAATGGGTTCTAGTTTACTTAAGGCCTCTTTAACTTTCTAATTGGGTGGAAGAGATTGCCACATGACAATAAACCTGCCAAGTAGTACTGTATATAACAAAAGTGTAATAAAATACTGATCACAGAAATATATAATTCAAGGAATGATAAATTAATTATTTGAATTTAATATAAAATTATTTGAAAAGAAAAACAAATATTAAAAAGATCATAAGATAATAATCTCCAGAATATCTTATGACTATAAATATTCAGAAAGATCATAAGATAATTTTTCTCCAGAATATCTTATGACTATAAATATTCAGAAAGATCATAAGATAATTTTTCTCCGGAATATCTTATGACTATAAATATTCAGAAAGATCATAAGATAATTTTTCTCCAGAATATCTTATGACTATAAATATTCAGAAAGATCATAAGATAATTTTTCTCCGGAATATCTTATGACTATAAATATTCAGAAAGATCATAAGATAATTTTTCTCCAGAATATCTTATGACTATAAATATTCAGAAAGATCATAAGATAATTAATCTCCAGAATATCTTATGACTATAAATATTCAGAAAGATCATAAGATAATTTTTCTCCGGAATATCTTATGACTATAAATATTCAGAAAGATCATAAGATAATTTTTCTCCAGAATATCTTATGACTATAAATATTCAGAAAGATCATAAGATAATTTTTCTCCGGAATATCTTATGACTATAAATATTCAGAAAGATCATAAGATAATTTTTCTCCAGAATATCTTATGACTATAAATATTCAGAAAGATCATAAGATAATTTTTCTCCAGAATATCTTATGACTACAAATATTCAGAAAGAATAGTCTAACATGAAGAAAAACACTTAAAAACTATAGGAAATGTGATTGATCCATGTATTTTTTTTTATGGAAACTAATTTCAAGATACAATATATATTTAGTGTTAGTCACAAAATAAATTGATAAAACAATCTTATTTTTTTATTTAAAAAGTAGCACATACTGTAGTATGCTTATATGTAATTTATAAACTATAAATTCTACTTCAACTTACTAAATATTAACCTTTAAAAATATATTTTAGTTTTACTATTTCTTTTCATAATCACTGGAAAGCGCAGCGCCTCTCTAAATTTAAGACATCAAATAAAACAGTCACAATTCAAGTAATAAAAAAAATCTTACTTAAAAAAAAAAATTTGAGAGTTTATCATCAGGTTTTTGTACTTTTTAATACTCTAAATGGCAAAAGTCTTTTGACAATCACAACTGGGATCAAATAAAATAATTATAATAGTAAAATATTAATAAACGCTACGATATAAGAAATTAGAACGAGACTACAAATGGCACATTTTTTTGCAATAATGAGCTCCTGATATAGTAACAATGAGCTATACAATATATCGCAGTTATCTTAATTTATTATTTGCATGGAATAGACTTCCTATCTAGTTTCTTTAATTTGTAAATGATTTTGTAGAATTTTGTAGAGTAACAGATCTGTTTTGCTCTATTAAAGCGGTTTCGAAAATGCTTTTTATCGAGTTTACTGCGTAGAATTTTTTTTAAATTTGGTTCATTCATATGTTGACATACCGGAATTGACAATGAAGACATTTGAAGGTTGTGAGACAATATTGTCTTCAGCTCCATTAATTGAAAATTTGGATTTAGAGCCACTGGAATAGATCCGTAACTCGCAGTTTGTCATCGTACGCGTTGGAAATACTAGTGCTCGTAAAGAGATAATGATACTGGCATGCATTAGATGCGTGCGAGTATTGTCATCAAAATGAACTAATTTACAAGACTGGGACTTTTTTTTGTTATATAATTTGGTTGATAATCATTTAGTCAAAAAAATCTTATCTTGTATTACATTTTTAGATTGTATTCAATTTGTTTATTTACTTTTTCAACAGTCATAGCCAAATTTAAAATAATGTAACATAAATTTTGTATACAATCAACCAACATAATTTAAGCAAGCAAAATTGTATTTTTTATGGAATATGACAACTAAAAAGCCTTCATAGACCAGGCGCTAGAAGGAATTGAGTACGCATAATATGAGGACAGCATTTTCTCAATTGATATAACATAGGTTCAGGAGAGCCCAAAGATTAATAATTTGAATGGTGCCAGTTCATTTTATGGTCCGTTTGGTTTTTAACCCCCTCCCCCCCCTGAAGTATTAAAGAAATGTATTCAGCACATGCTGTAGGGCTTTAAGTATTTATTTTGAACGACAATTATTAGTTTTTTTTTATGAAAATTTGTAATTATAGGTGATTACATTAAATAACAGTAAAGGTAAAGTTGATTTAATTCTAATTGTCGAAAATTTGCAAATAAAGTATAATCTATGGTTACGGACCATAAAATGAACCGACAACATTCAGACTATTAATTTTTGGGCTCTCCTGAACCTATATCAATTGAGAAAATGCGGTCCTCATATTATGCGCACTCAATTCCTTCTAGCGCCTGGTTTATCAGAAGAATTCTGCATTTGACACATTCAAGATATATTACACTCCACAGAAATTATTATTATATTACACACCATAGAAATAAATGTGGTGTGGAAGATTATCTATGTGATTTGTCACATAATATAATCTTAAGCAAAATATTATACATACATAATATTTAAACTTATTTAATAACATAAAATAGACTTATTCTAAGCTATAATACCATCCCACAGTTTCTGAGCCTCGACAAACCAATTATGTCCTACGACTTTCATGTATTCAACAAAATCAAAAATTTTCTCGCCGGCTACTGTTTTATATTCGTGGTAAACTTTCGGCATTTCAATTTCTGGAATCGTAATATTCGGAACAGTAATTTCCGGAAGGCTTATATTCGGAAAACTGAATTTGGGAAAAGATATATTGGGAACGGAAAATTCGGGTAAAGAAATGTTTGGAATGGCAAAATTGGGGAATGACAGATTGGGCATTTTAAAATCTGCCATATTTGGCATTGATACAGATGGCAAGTTTTCTTTGTATTCGGGATTCACATACAAAACTGAAAAAGGAAAAGATTATAAATATTAAAAAATAATTCTAATTTAGTCAAATCCTACCTATACACAATTGTTATTAAAATCACACATAACATCACATAGTTAATCTGTCAAGACACAAGGACAAAACATTTTATATCACTTTAAAAATATATTTCATTCACTTGTTCCATTCATACTTTCCTTAGTCTTCCCCTAACCACACCTCCTACTCATATTTGTAATTTAAATTTGTTCTGTCACTCATTCATTGTACATGACTTAACCATCTTTGGAGAGTGAGAGTGCGCTTCTTCATTGTATTACACTTTCTTTGTATACAGGTACAACCTAGTGAACTTATTGCCACATGACAATCTTCTCCAATCTAAAAGAAAGCTGTTAAATGGGCATTGAGTTTAAAACAGACTTGAATCATTTTTAGATAAGAGAACCTCAGACACCTACCTTGGTGTCTGAGGTTCTCTAATCTTAGAAATGCCCAACCCTATGAAATTTAACTAAATGTCTCTATCTATTTTTAAGTCTACATTATCCTACCTTGGTGTCTGAGGTTCTCTAATTTTAGAAATGCCCGACCCTATGAAATAAAAAAAAAAAATTGAATACATGTACAAACATATCCTCACACCGTCTTTCTGTCGGGGTAAGTAGAGAGGAGAGCACCAGACTTTCCTACCGCGACACACATCTTTCCCCTCTTCTACATCCAAACAGCTCCTATGATTTTCCTATTTTTTACACATCCTTCTTTCAAAATATCATACACTTGATCCAACAATATTTTTCTTGGTTTTCCTCTATTATGCCTTCCAGTCACATTTACACTACATATTTATTTAGTTAGTATTTCTTAATTCATTCGTTTCACGTGCCCCAACCATCTCAGAGTGCTTTTCTTCATCTTACTCAACACATCAGTCACAAGTTCACATTCATCCCTAATTACTTCACTCTTGTGCACGCATTTCTACAGCATTCATTCGACCCTATTTCAGTCTTGTTCCACATCCACGTTTCACTCCTATACATCAAAGTTGGTACTAAAATACTGTTATGGACTATCATCTTAGGAGATTTTGATACTATCCTGTTTCGAGTATATATGTTTTAGTGCCCCATTAACTTTGTTTGTTATCGCTACACACCATTCGACATCCATAATAACTCTTCCACATCTGACAAAATATAACCTTAAATAGTAGAGTTCTTCATCACACTCTAATCTTTCATAACTCACCCATACATCACATTTACTTTTCCTTTCAACCCTTAATTAAAGAAAATTAAATAGGACTTACATAAAAGAGGTAACAACAGGAGCAGCAGCAGAATGAGCCACCATTTACGTCTCCATGCAGACTCCTTAGTTGATGTGAACCAACCTGGTAGAAAATAAAATATAAATATTCAATCTTATATTTAATGGTACTCAAGAAAGAATTTAAACTTTTATTTGCAAGTAGTATAAGTTTTTGATTTGTTCAAAAATATATATTATATTTCATTGAACTAAAGCTGGTTACATTGAATTTATTAATTGATCCAATAAAGAATTTATTAATTGATCCTGGTTCTGTCGCATGGAATGGCCTGCCTCCAAGTATTAACGATATTGGTGGCGTGTGCAGCTTTAGGAAGCACTTGAAGACAACCCTTATTATGGGGGTCTTATCCAAGTTTATGATTATATATGAACACTACACACATACACTACATCTAAAGCCGAATGTGTTACTATCACATATCGGAAGATCTACAAAGGTTTCTTTGTAGTTCGTCTTCCCTTGGTAAATCATTTTGATAAAAATAACCTTAAAATATAATTATTTGATTGTTTCTGCAAGACAAAATTTTAAACTAAAGTATTACTGACTTTTAATATGGATCAATATAATAAGATGATTGCAAAAAGAGCTTCAGATGATAAAAGCAAAAGAGATTTCGTTAATCGCAATGAGCAAATGAGACTTTACAGAAGCAGAAAGCCAATGTCAACATAAAGCAGCACAACATCATATTGAAAAATTATTATTTACTTCTGTCATTATTGACGGGTTATTACTATATATCAGGTCTGTAAATATGAAACTGGATTTTTTTTACAGAAAATACACATTTATTGTATGAAAATAGTAAAAAATATTTTATTCAAAGTATTGCCCATCGCTAGCTACACATTTTTCCCATCTCTCTGGCAATTTGTGAATGCCACGCCAAAAAAACTGTTGCTCTTTTGAGGCAAACCAATCATCGAGCCATTTTCGTAAGAAGTGAAGCGCTGCTCAGCAAGAGCGTGTCCTATCGATGCAAATAAGTAGTAATCGGATGGAGCCAAGTCTGGTGAGTAAGCTGCATGCGAAAGTATTTGCCAACTAAACACCTCAATCGTTTACTTGACCGGTTTTGTTGTGTGCGATGGTGCATTATCATGAAGCAAAAATTACTCTGTGTTGCCTCTTTTGATATTCTAGTCGCTTTTCACGTAATGCTTGGTTCAAATCCATAATTTGTTGTCGGTAGCGTTCAGTATTAACGGTTTCGCCAGGTTTTAGCAGCTTATAATAGATGACACACTTCTGATCCCACCAAACACAGAGCATTATCTTCCGTCCATAGCGATTTGGCCTTGCAGTCGATGTCGCTGGTTTGCTTGGAGTTACCCATGATCTTTTAGGCTTAGGATTCTCGAAATACATCCATTTTTCATCGCCAGTCACAATTCGATGGAGGAATTATTTTCTTTTGTACCTGGCGAGCAACATTTCGCCGGTGGTTTTTCAATTTTCCTGCTGTCTTTCATTCAGTTCACGTGGAACCCATTTTCCCACCTTCTGGATCTTTCCCATGGCTTTTAAACGTATGGAGACGGCTTCTCATGTCACATTTAATTGATCCGCGAGTTGTTGTTGTGTTTGAGAGTCATCCTCATCCAACAATACTTGCATTTCGGCGTCTTCAAACTTTCTCGGTGGTCTTTCACGTTTTTCGTTTCTCACGTCAAAATCGCCACTTTTGAATTTTTTAAACCACTCAAAGCACTGTGATTTACCAAGAGCATGCTCACCGTAAGCTTCGACAAGCATTCAATGCGATTCTGCAACAGTTTTCTTCAAACGGTAACAGAAAATCAATGCTGTCCACAAATCGTAGTTTTCAGGCACAAAAACAGACATGTTCAACGCTATGAAAACATATGTAGTTGTATTAAACTTGTATTGTTGTGAGTTAAAAGTTTTTGACAAATTTAAACACAAGAAAAAGGCGCCAATGATGCGGATTGACAGTCACTAAAATTGACAACTAGAGCCATCTATGAGCTAATTCCGTTTCATATTTACAGACCTGATATATCAAAATCACTCACTTGTTTCATCTGTCCGTGTGCTGTAGGATTTGTATGCATCATAATAAGGATATCTCTTAGCACGATCTCTCCCTGTGATCTTGGACTTGATCGTGGTGGTTGTCGTGACAATTGTAGTCCATATTGAGATCAAGATACTCGTTATCCACCAGTGATCATTGCCCTGTGAACCTTTCATTCTACGTGATCCTACTTGCCGATTGTCCACTTCTTCAATATCACTGTCTGATTCAGCCTGTAAAAAAATGTATACATTTATTCTTTAAAAATTAATATGTGTTATCGTCTCACTATACGAAGACAGCAGAGTGTGTTTATAAATAAATGGATAACTCACCAAGTGTTGTTTAGAATTACAAATGGTTTAAAGTAAGTATATGTGATGTCACTAATGTTGTTTAGTTTAACGATAGATTCATGTATGAGGATTTTAAAAGAATATGGAAAAATCATACTACTATATAGTAGAACCTCAATTATACGTGAATTGAATTAACCATTGTCCTATGTAGTACAAATTTTTAATCCCAAATTTTTAAAGAATGTCTACATTTTGAAAATTACAAAGCAAGGAATAAAATCTATGATTTACATTATACCAATTGACTAATGCTTATAAGTTGGCGGTGTTCCCGGTGTCCACACCGACACGAAAATATATGGATTGGGAGCTTCCCAATATAATTTCCGCAGTATGATACTGGCGTTTAGCGGTTGTATGTCAAACATTGAGAAAGCTTGTTCATGTACCTATACTCATCTTGTGTAGCAAAATTTATCTAGCATTTCAACTCTTCAATTTTTTTAACTAAATAAGAACTTAATTTGAATTAACTGGGCTCGAGTCTCCCTCAATTACCACGGATAATCAGTTTTCTACTGTATAGCTGATACTTACGGCACACAGCATGCAGAGACCACAAATTCTTTCCACCCAGGGTGGCGTTTATGGCGGCCTTTGGTGATTTTTTAAGTAAAATCAATTTATTAGCTTTTCTACATACAGATGACATTCCTTTTCTTGCTGATAAAGCGATGATTTATCAGGTTAATACACCGCAACTCTCTTTAATCAGAGAATTTTTTTTCACTCTCATACATACATACCATTTTCCTGTTGAGGTAGGATAGAGTGACAAATATTTATCACGACATACTTCCTTCGCATCAATATGTCTTCTGTTTCTCTTACTCTTTACCTTTCCTTCTTTCAAAATTTCATTCACTTGGTCCAATCATACTTTCTTAATCATCTTCTACCACTTATGCTTGCATTATAAATTAGGAAAAAAACTGAAAGGCATCAAATGAATGTATGACAGAATACAGAATGAAGTGATTATGGATGAGTGTGAACCTAAGGCTGAAGTATTGAGCAAGATCACTCTGAGATGTTTTGTACAAATATATAATGTACATATGAGTGTAAGGCGTGGTAAAGGAAGATCAAGGAAAGTATAGTTGGATCAAGTGAATGATATTTAGAAAGAAAAAATATAAGAAATAAGAGAAATACCCCTTGACAGGGATTTACTTTAGATTTAGTTTCTTATGTTATATTTTGTAAGTCTTGTATTATTGATGGTATTTTGTAAGTCTTGTATTATTGATGGTACTTTTGTTGTGTATTGATATTTTTAAGCATTTTATTTTGAAAGATAAATGTATCTATGGTATTGATACATTATCTATTTTGATTTGTAAGTTTTGCTATGTTAACCTTTCCCTTCCTGTGCTAAAAGAATTCGCCCGTTCCAGTGCTGTGTATTCAATACACATCATTACACATGTAAAAATGAGCGATTTAAAATCAGAAAAATAAGAATATTCATAGCTAATCGCTTAAATTAATTAAATTTGAAGTCAAAAGTAACAATAATTGAAATTTAATTGCTGAAAACATGAAAAAAACATCGGCCGACGTCCACAAAATGGGCAAAGAGACCACCTCAAACGGATGCCCTAGAACTACTGAGAGTTAAGCGAACTAGCACTGTGTATGTTATACCTCGAAGGAAGAAACATAACTGCAAACTGAGATTCTATTTCTTGCGTTCCCATATACCGAAGTAGAGTGAGAGTGAGACGTGAATACTATAGTGTCGCATTCTCACCCATAGCGGTTTTTTAGAATGAATATACCTACGTATTGGTGAATTTATTCCCGATTTTCACAAAATATCTCTGATGTGGCCGATACGTGCTAATTATTATTATATTTTTTTCCATTCAATGCGTAAATGTATTACGGAGGAATACTTAAAATTTGAACCCAGTGTTTATTATATTTATAGAGATATTAAGTTTTTAGAAGCAATGTGTACTAGTTACACATCACAGGGATGGAAGGGTTAATAAATCAATCAATCCAATAGGTTGGGTGGTATTATGATACAGCTTTAATGTAAATCAATTAAAATTAATAACTTACATGATATCTCCTAGCATTGTTTTGATAACTGTTGCTATTCTCCGATGTCCACCTTTTCTTTAAATTTGAAGCGGAAGATGCCTGGTTCAGGAGGGATGATGCAGTGGAGCTGTACAGCATTTCTTCGGTGGAGGAGTAGCCATGGCGAGCAGAGCGTAAGGATGGCCGGGACATGTTCGGGACGGCCACTTGGCCCGGGGCTAACTCCACGCGGTCCTTTGACAGCGGAGAATATGTGTAGTCCGTCTTGGGGTATTTGCTGCAAAAGCAATGGTAAATTTCATTTAATTTATTTTTGGGATTGGGAATACCATGTGTTATGAACATTTTAGAAGAGTGAATGAAATAAAATATCTAATATAATGAAAGTTTTGTCATTTATTTATATGTCAAAATAACTCAACCAACAAAATAACTCTTTTTGTTTATATGAAATATCAAATAAACACAATGATGAATGTACTAGGTTAGTCAAAAAGTTTTGAAAGCGACATCTATGGAGCAGTAGAAAACCAAAATTTCTACGCCATTTTAATATTTCATCTTTCATAAGAACGTAGTCAAAATTTCATTTCGATCTGTCAATTCATTCTTTGTTTACAAGCCATTAGAAGTTGACATGTCAGTGTATTTTTTAACAATGGAAAAATCCAAATATCATGCAGTGATTAAATTCTTTGTTTTGGAAGGTTTATCGGCTACTGAGATCCATGCAAAGATGGTGAAAGTATTAAAGGAGTCTTCTCCTTCATTTCCAACCTTTCACCGATGGGTTTTGGAGTTTAAGCGTGGCCGGACAAGCGTTGAAGATGTTCCACGCTCAGGATGTCCAAAAAGTGCATCAACACCAGAAATCATAGCGAAAATACTGGATATGGTTTTGGAACATCATCGATCGACTGTGGATGTGATAGCTGACACCATAGGCATCTCACATGGAACAACATGGCATATTTTGGCTGAAGTTTTGGGTTTCAAAAAACTGTGTGCACAATGGGTGCCGCATTTGCTAACAATGCAACAAAAACACGTTCGAATGCGACTTTCTGAGCAACATTTGGAGCAATTTCGAAAGGATAAAAAGGATTTTCTGCGTCGATTCATCACTATGGATGAGACTTGAGTTTACCACCATGATCCTGAACCAAAACAAGAGGCTAAGGAGTGGTGTGAACCAGGCACTTTGGCTCTGAAGCGAGTTCGTGTCCAGAAATCGGCCAAGAAGGTGTTAGTGTCAGTTTTTTGGGATGCAAAAGGAATTTTATTGATAGATTATCTCCAAACTGGTAAGACAATCAACTCTGATTATTATTGTGACCTTTTGGACCAGTTGGATGAAAAAATTTGTGAAAAAAGACCCGGTTTGCAGAAGAAAAAAATCATTTTTCATCAAGACAATGCACCTGCTCACACAGCTCAGAAAACCATCGTGAAAATCAGTGAATTGGGGTACGAATTGTTGCAGCATCCACCCTATTCGCCAGATTTAGCTCCCTCTGACTTCTGGCTGTTCTCACACCTCAAAAAATTCCTTCGTGGAAAGCATTTTTCATCAAACGAAGAGGTTATAGCCGTCGTAGAGGAGTATTTTGCAGGCCTTCCAGAAAGTCACTTCCGTGATGGGACAACAATGTTGGAAGATCGTTGGACCAAGTGTATTGATCTTATGGGAGACTATACTGAGCAATAAAATTGATTTCCCCCCAAAAAAAAATGTATTTTCATTTCCGCTTTCAAAACTTTTTGACTAACCTAGTATAATAAATATGCAGTAGAAATGAAAGTGTTGTGTAGAATGTGAAAAAACAACTCATAACAGAATAAGGAATGGAGGATATTAGGAAAGAATGTGGATTGAAAGAAAATGCAGAGCTTAAAATGAAAAAAGAAGCATTAAGATGGTTCGACCACATAGAAAGAATGAATGATGTAGATTTCCAAAAATAATCTATACAAGTAGTATAAATAGAATATATGAAATATTTGAAGATCAAATTCTTAAAAACAGTAGCGTGAAAATCCTTTATAATAGGAGAATATGCATAACGAGGTATGAATGTGGCAAAAGTAAAATATGTATGCCAGGATATAATGAATTTGAGAACTGTTCTCTCTACCTACTCTAATCAAGATACGGTATGATGGTGATGAAATAAATATATTCCATGGTCAAATACATTTTAATTTTGTTTTTATTGTATGCAGCAAATCCATACAAAGTTATGATGTTATGTTTCCTTTAATATCTTAAAACAGGTAGAAATGTGGTTTGGGTCGTCCAAGTCTAAATAAGCATAACGATTCATAACTAAATAATAGGTACAAAAATGGGTGATTTATAAAAAAAAATTCAAAATAAAATATTAGAAAAAAAACATGTTATGAAAGAAACCAAATATAACCTATCACATTCAGCAATAACGACATTTTCGTTAACATTGTTGTTATTCACCGAAACTCGCTTCGCAAACACCTTGAACAAAACCTCCGATACATTTTGTTCATAGTTCCCACTCATTTTGTCATAATATATTATTAAACAAACTTTTTATAATAAAAACTAATCAAACTTAAAAACACATTCACAGTAAAAACAACTGACAACTGATGTAATTATTGTTGCAAAAATATTTGGTATCTGTCGTCCAGGTAACCTAAGAATGGATAAATTTTTAAATTTGTGTTGATTTGAAATAATATTGAAATTATTGATAAGAACCGCCGATAAGGAGTGCCACTGACACTTATACTATACACTTAAAATTCAGATAGAGGAAAGTTAAACACAATTAACGCAATTTTATCGAAACAAAAAAAAGTGGTGACGAAAAGTTGACTCATTTATTTAAACAATTTATGCTCAAAGTTACTGCAAATAAGGCTATAATAGCAATTGTTTGATTAGTTGCGAGATTATCATATGGCTATAAATGGACAATTGTAAGATAAAATAAAAAAATTATACATAAATATTGTATTTTTTTTATTATTAAAGCTTTTTGACTAGAATAGATTGTGAATATGGCAATACGCCATAATAATGCAGTATAATACAATTTTACAATCAAAATTTGTTGTTACAGTGATAGTTATTCGTTTAAATTTTTTTTTGTGTATAATGAAATATACAAAGCATTCTACTGCCTTATTTATGTCTTATTCGAAGCGTATGCCAAGAATAAGAAACATTTATTTATTTTACAAAGCATTTGTGTATAATGAAAAATACAAAACATTCTACTGCCTTATTTGAAGCGTATGCCAAGAATAAGAAACATTTATTTATTTTACAAAGCATTTGTGTATAATGAAATATACAAAACATTCTACTGCCTTATTTATGTCTTATTTGAAGGTTATGCCAAGAATAAGAAACATTTATTTATTTTAAAAAGCTTTTGTGTATAATGAAATATACAAAACATTCTACTGCCTTATTTATCTCTTATTTGAAGTGTATGCCAAGAATAAGAAACATTTATTTATTTTACAAAGCATTTGTGTATAATGAAATATACAAAGCATTCTACTGCCTTTTTTATGTCTTATTTGAAGCGTATGCCAAGAATAAGAAACATTTATTTTACAAAGCATCATTCGTTGATTTGCAGATGTAAAATAGCACTCATAAATCAACAAGAATCAAGGAACAGGGAACTGCACATTAAATACATCTCCATTGCATGATTTTGATCCAATTTGAGTTTTCATCATGTGTCAACGTTTATTGCTTAATAAATCTGGTCTGATTTCTATGAGACATTTTTTGATTTCAGTTTTATATTTACCGTATCTTTTAACATCTCTAAAGGCTTTTGGTAAAGCATACTTTAAAATATAATTTTTGAATTTTTTCTGCAAGACAAAATTTTAATTTAAAGCATTAGACATTAAGCATTACAGATATTACGGATCAAAATAATAAGATAGCTGCAAAAATAAGTGCAGATGTTAAAAGGAAGAGATGATCGCCTCAATCATGAGCAAAGGAGACTCTAGAGAAGCAGCAACATGTAAACTTCAATCAGTAAAAAGATAAGCACAGCGTCACATTGAAAAAAAAATCTATAAAATCTATGAATTTTAGAAGTCAATTCAGTACAACCTGCCACATGGCAGGTTGTACTGCCATGTGGCAGGTTGTACTGAATTGCCACATGGCAGGTTGTACAGCATATAACGATACTGTAATAAAATAATACAATCTTAGAATATAAATTTATCACCACTGAATAAAAACTTGTACTAATCTCCGACGGATAGTTGTATAATAACTAATTTAGTTATAAAGTAACATGAATAAATACAAAAGAACATAATGGCTGACTTAACTCTTAAATATAGAATGGAAGAGCAGGTGTTTCAATGCTAAAATAAACATTTATTTTTCTTTCTTTATCTCCCCTTCATCTATTATATTATAGTAGTTTAACCATTAAGATTATTTTTGTAAGTAAGGCTCATTAAAATAATTTAAACACAATGTTCACAGTTGATGAAAATATTCCTTATAATCAAGCATGTGTTAACACAACAATAATAACACATCGATCAATAAGTCCCGGGACTAACTACTAAAACAACATTTGTTTGCCAAAATTCTTCTTTATTCATCAACATAGTGTCCTTCAAAAGCAATGCTTTCCTAACTTTTCTATGCCAGCCGTGTAGAACGATTTATCTTTGGTTTCAAAATAGGTATTAGTTTCGGCAATCACTTCTTCATTGGAGCCAAATCTCTTTCCCTGGAGCATCTTTTTGAGGTCTGCGAACAGCCAATAGTTGCTGGGGGCCAAATCTGGGGAATATGGTGGGTGCCGAAGCAATTCTAAGTTCAACTCATGCAATTTGGCCATCGTTACCATAGACTTGTGACACGGTGCATTGTCCTGATGAAAGAGAACTTTTTTCTTCTTCATATGGGGCCGTTTTTTTGTAATTTCTGCCTTCAAACGCTGCAATAACGCTATGTCATATTCGCTATTGATGGTTTTTCCCTTTTCAAGGTGATCAATGAATATTATACCATGCGCATCCCAAAATACAAAGGTCATAACCTTTCCGGCCGACTTTCACCGGCTGCTCTCCACTCAGCTGACTGCCGATTTGATTCCGGAGTATAGTGATGGATCCAAGTTTCATCCATTGTCACATACCGACGCAAAAACTTCTGTTTATTTCGCGTAAACAGTGCCAAACAGCTCTCTGAATCATTAATGCGTTGTTGTTTCTGTTCCATTGTGAGCAAACGCGGCACCCATTTCGAAAAAAGCTTTTTCTTGACCAAATGTTTATGCAAAATAGTGTAAACACTACCAAATGGTATCTTCAGGATGTCAGCTATCTCACGCAACTTTACTTTGCGATTTTCCATCACGATTTTGAGGGTTTCTTTTATGATTTCTGGTGTAACAGCCTCATTTGGATGACCAGAGCGTTCAGCATCATTTGTGTCTGTACGACTGCGTTTGAAATCAGCATACCACCGACAAATTGTTTGTTTTGATACAAATTGTTGTTCGACAGGAGCATAGCCCGGATAACACTTTTCAAGCCATTGCTGAGTTTGAACGATAGTTTTTCCCATTAAAAAGCAATGTTTTATCAACACACACGAAATTCGGTTTTTTCCATTGTTTTGAAAATAGCAAAAGTAGCGTTACTAAAACCACTGTAACTGAACGACACAATATCGGAATGTCATGAAAGTTTGACACGTAACTTCTAAAGGTTGGTACTAACTGAGAATGGTATGGATTTGTTATTATAGGCGCCATCTGTTGGTTAGTCCCGGGACTTATTGATCGATGTGTTATTAATCCCTATAGCCCCAATCTCTCGGCACACCTTTGCTGTACTAAAACTACAGTTTTTTTCTGTTAGTGTTTAATTTATAAACATAACCTCATTAATGTATACTATATTTTCCAAAAAAAAAACCTTTTAACCCCCTAACCTTCAGTTTTTTTTCTATGTGTATACCTAAAATAGGCAGGATTTTTTTAAAATACATTTTTCAAAGTGTATATTTTTTTCAGAGTACATTTCACAAAAGCATGTAAAAATAAAATGTTTCCAGTCATTTTTATGTAATTATCTGATCATACTAATAAAGGATCGTCAACACATGGTTTTGCAAAAAAAGAAATAATTATTTATTTTTCAAAACACTCTTTTGGTATGATAAATTATAAAGCATGACTAACGAAGACCTACTTTACATGGACAATAATACCTCATTTCTTTCCTAACTTTTTTGCGTCAATATGAAAAATGTTACTCCAAAAATGTCCGATATAAATACTGGATAAAATACCTCTAACCCAAGTGGTCGATATCGACTCCAATCGATAGTTTTAATAAAAAAATTTGGGGGTCGACGACAGCAAAAATAGGCCCCCTTACTACTGCTATTTGTTTGTTACTTCAAAATATCTGTGATTCCAATAGGTACCTAATCAAGAATATTTGTCTATATTTGTACTTATTTTGAATTTACATATTTATTTCATAAATGTCAAAAATAAAAAAACTCTGCTCGTATTTTTTTTGCTTTAATTTTCATCGGCGAAGATTTCAAATATTAAATGTTGCACAAGATAATGCCATAATCCGTAGTCCTTTTATATTTTTCAATCCTTAATTACAAGTGATTAAAATGAAAAGTTTGATATCTAGTGAAATATTTAATATTGAGTACTGTAAAAACTTATTAACTTGAGTAAGTAAAGTAAATGACTAGGGGGTCGACGGTTTTAAAAGTTCTTGGTAAATGGGTCTGCGGCCGAAAAAAGTTTGGAAACTCTTGCCCTAACCGAACAATACCTACAACGAACGAATGATACTAAAGAAAAATAAAACATGCACTATGAACACTAAATAAACTAATATATAAATATAACTAAATAATTTAAATGAATTTACTAGAAAGTAGCTAGCGAAATAAAAATATGTAAAAACACGCGAAAAAACTTTATAAGACATAAGATTTCTGAGGCCGTTTGTACCGGTAGCAGACGAACACGAGTTAGGTATTTTTATGAACGCTATTGTTTGCCACGGAATACGGGTTAGCCGGTATTTGGCACGCACTTTGCGTATGTATGTACGAATAGGGCAGTTAATACATATCTATTAAAAAGGTCGACTTCAAATCCTTTTTTTTACAATAGCTTTTTAAAATTGACAAATAAGAAAAGCAAAATGGTGTATTGGGAAAATCAATAAACAATCTCTGCTTGTCAATTAAGGATATTATACAACTAGACAATTAACCCATGGCATACAGTTCTAGTTTTTTTAATAACATTTCTGGATTGTTGATATAAAACAGTGCTTGAAGACAAATGAAAGTGTATGTGTATGCATTCTCAAAGATATAAAAAATTCAAGAAAATGTTGTCTTCGAAGACCACATTAAACACAACAATACGACTCCGACACATCAACTGACAGCTGAATGTGACAACTATAAAATCTTCACACATAGGTATTATTTCCTAAAATGAGTATGTGGGTAAAAAGAAATAATTTCAATTTCATAATTGAATTACTACAGTGCAAGTCCCATTTTCAGACAAAATTCAGTGTTCCAGATAGATCTGGATATTTATTATTATAACAGCGACAATATGCGAATTTTTCATCTATTTCTCATATTCAACCAATTAAATTCTTCGTGATATGATCATACTTTCTCAGATTAAAAATGAATTTCATTTTGAAAATGCTGTTTTGTCCAACAGACCCTCCGTAATATTCAAACAACAGACATCCATATACTCCAGAATCGGAAACAGCAGAGATAGAAAGAGCAAAATTTTGATTATAGTGGGCAAAATAACTCACTTCCAATACTCTCCGGCGCTCTTGTACACCTTGTATGGCAAATGCTGTGTCCCATCCACGGAGAGTCTACTACTGTCCGCCAGTACAGACTCAGCGAAGCTCTCGTTGGAGTGATCACTGCCCGAGGGGCTGGCCTGCGAGCGGCCCACGAGGGAGCTAATCCTCCCAGGGCCCAGGTGACTACTGTTGAAGCTGATACTATGGGAGCCGTTGTTGTTGGAAACCATGCGAGACGTGGTGACATGCTCATACTCGTAAGAGTAGTTCTTCAGGTTCTGGAAAAGAAATGCTTATTAGAAACAAAAAGAGGTAGCATTTATTTATATAAAGGCGCTACAACTGCGAGGCGTATCGAGGTCAACAAAACATCTGGTATCTTCAAATATATAAATATTGGAAGACTCCGATGACTGATACAAGTCCATCAAACAGCAAGCTTGAAGGATGAGTTGACAGGTAAAAATTACGATGGAAGGAGTACATCTTCAGGGAAGGAGGCCAAAATACGTACCAATTGCATTGCATTACACTTTTGTTATGTACAGTACAACTTGGCGGGGGCTTATTGCCATGTGAAAATCTATTGAATTTGAAATGTAGTGCTCAAGAAGATGAGAATGAAATATGGTCTATCCTTCTGTTATGTCTACATTCTAGTGTTTTGCATTGCATTTGAACTAAAACTTGTATCGTAAGGCAGAACACTAAACAATATAAAATTTAGAGATATAAAAAATATCACTCAAAACAGAATAAGATATTTTTAGCACTTAACTTATAGAGAATTTTAAAAGGTTTTAAATAGACAATTATAAAAAAGAATTTGTTGTACACAACTACAGCCAAATGCTTCCGAGAGTCTACTGAAAATCTCTGGATGTTGTTAAATTCTGCAATGTCTTAAACTATCCATAATATTTTATGGAGATGAATGTGGATGGAAGCTATTTACATTAAAGATAAATAAAAAAAATGCAAATAAGATTTTTATTAGCATTCGAGACAGGTTTAAAATATTTTAACTCATACATATATTTCTAAATTTATATAACGAATTAAAATTTAACGAAAACCCCTATGACAGAAAAATGTATTAAAGAATTTGCAACTTATATGGGTGTATATTGTTGAATTTTTATGAGAGTTTTGACCTGTGTACTTGCACTATCTTTAAAAAATTGCATATGTATCTTTTCATTTATTTTGAATGTATTGGGTGTTAACATAAGTTGTGTCCGTTTTTTCCAAATTTAAGAATGAACACCAAAAGTACAACAAAATGGTAAAGGTTATATGTCATTCGAAAGAAAATTTTCTGCTCTACAAGATATTTTGTTTGCTTTTACGTTACATATATTATTTTATTTGATTACAAGCCTTCGAAATGGAATGTCGAGTAGACGAAAGTGAGCATTTTCGACACCTCCTTCTGTTTGCGTTCAATCGAGGGAATCCCTTCAAACAACCGTAAAATTGGCTGAGCAGATGAATTGTTGTCACATGACTGTATACTGCCATCTTAAATCAATGAGAAAAGTCCAGAAGTTCGGCGCTTGGGTTCCACATGTTTTGAGTGAAAACAATGTTTGTTGTCGAAATTACCATCATTGAAACGCAAAAACCATCGAGACAGCTCGTCGATGGTTTTTGCGTTTCAATTATGGTAATTTCGACCTGAAAGACATGGGAGCGTTCCGGACGACCAGTGGACTTCGATGAGGACCGCTTAAACCATATTATTCATGAAGATCCCCTTCAAACCACCGTAGAATTGGCTGAGCAGATGAATTGTAGTCACATGACTGTATACAACGTTCGACAATTGATTTTTGTTGTTTTCACTCAAAACATGTGGAACCCAAGCACCGAACTTCTGGACATTTCCCATTGATTTAAGATGGCGGTATACAGTCATGTGACAACAATTTATCTGCTCGGCCAATTCTTCGGTTATTTGAAGGGATTCCCTCGATTGAACGCGAACAGAAGGAGGTCTACTCGACATTTCATTTTGAAGGCTTGTAATCAAATAAAATAATATATATAACGTAAAAGCAAACACAATATCTTGTAGAGCAGAAAATTTTCTTTCGAATGACACATAACCTTTACCATTTTGTTTTACTTTTGGTGCTCATTTTTAAATTTGGAAAAAAACGGACACAACTTATGTTAACACCCAATACATTAAAAATAAATGAAAATATACATATGCAATTTTATAAAAATAGTGCAAGTGCACCGGTCAAAACCTAATAGTTTTTTTTTATTTTTGGAATACTTTTTTGTAATGAATGAAGCACTATTTTTTTTAAATACTGTTAGGACTACAAACATCAGGAAACACAATAATGTAGGACATGGAGTGCCAACTATGAATTGATCAAGATAGAAGCATTTTGTGGCATTCCTGTGTTCCAGGTGGAACATAAAGGTTGATGATGATGATGATTTATTGTATACAATCGATAAGATGGGGATTTTTTCCATCCAAACAGAAAGATCAAGTAAAGTCTTGCATACGAAAACAGGAATAATAAATGATATATTATTTGAATTAAAGAAAATTTGGCGATAAGCTTTATGTTTAACCTCTAAGCGAGTGAGATTTTGTAAGTAAAATATGTATGGAGGAGTGAGTTTTTTTTACATTTTAAAATTATCTGAAATTTGTTTTTTTTTTTTTACCAAATTGTTAGTTTTCTAACAAATATTTTTCACAAATAAAAAACGTAATTACGGCCGCCATATACAAAATAATTGAATGGATAAAAAGATTTGAGCTATGTCCGTTTTATGGATAAATTCATGCAGTCAGGAATAAAAACATCGGACATACCGTGTACGTCCATACTCTCTTGAGGTAAAAATTCGCTCGCCGTACACCGTACGGCCATACTCCTTTAGACATTAAATGCATAAATTTTATTTATTTTATTTAAAATACAATATTTTATAATCTTTAAGCTTATTTAACAACTCGTTTAGAGGTTAAATATAAATGCACCAGTAAAAGAGAAAAAATAGTTGATACTGTAACTTGTAAAAAAATTAAATTTATACTTTTCATTATTTGTGACAAAAGTAAACATTTTGAAATCAAATAATCACATAATAGTATCATTCGCTAAAAAATGGACATTAAATCTTCTATTCGAAATATGCTTTGGTGTCAAGCTTTCCACAGGACCTCGTTAATATAGGTTCACATAAGCTAAATATTGGCACACTTGAATTACTGAACCCTCAATTGGTGTTTAATGAGATGGTCAAAACAACTCGGCCCTAGAAGGATATTGCCAGCTGGTCAGGTTCAATGGAATCAAATTATCTTACAACTATAATTACTGACAAGACGTATATTTATGAAGACATTTACAGTTAAAAACACCTGCAGGTGTTCATATAAACTCTTGTTGGGTGCTCAAAATATCTATCGTCGTTCTACTCTGATTTTTTTGGATGGATTTTAAAACAAGTATAGTATGTTACTGATCAAGTTTATGAGGGTATAGGATAATGGATTATATATGCTCTCATCTTTTTACTTTTTTTTAAGAGTTTTTAAACAAATGCAATTTTTTTAGATTCACTTTTATTTTAAAAGAAATTATTCAGCAGTCAATGTGTAAATGTCTAATAAGGGATAAAACACAAAGTGATAACTTACTTTGACCATAGCAAAAACATCGCTAAGTATTTATTTTAGATATTACTATCACACTGTACTAAAATATGAGAACTTTGAGTAGGGGACATAGCAAAGTGTATTCAATAATGGAAATACTACAACATAGTAACGGTTACTATGGAGATAAGGAAAGCTTTTCTAATCGAGAAATAAAGACAAGCTGAAAATATATTTACTTACTAGTTGCAACCCGTGAAATATTCACGGAAATAAAACAAATTCTACATTTATGAAAATATATATTCATAAATGTAAAATTTGTTTATATATATCATTTATACATCGTCCCCTTTTACACCAGTTCAAAAATTGTTAGCTAGGTATTTAAAATTCGTTCAGTATCACGGACCCACCGAGATTCAAATTTCGAATTACTTTCGGAGAGAATCCAAGTATTCCTCTCTCGCTCTCTTTGTATTAAAAATTCAATTCTCGTATTCTTTCTTTGAAGACAACCATCATATGAGTTTTGGCCTATTTATACTATGATGAACAAAAAACGTTAAACAGAATATATATTCTTTTATTTAGTACTGTCTAAGGCTGCTAAAACAATAATAAAAAAAGGATGTAAATTCATACAATTTGCCATATCAATTATATTTCTCGATCATGCTCCAATTTAGTATTTTTAGTACGAGATCAACCAATAAGATTGAAGTTGTTAAAAATACTGGGATTTAATTGGTTCTACCCCCCCAACCATAGAGATTGGAAGACAGGGATCATAATGAGTCCACGGAAGTCATCTCATATATGACACTTCAATGAGATTCTTATCCCTTAAATGGCTCATAATATGAGCCATTGTTGGATTTAAAAGCTTATATTTTTATATAAAAGATTTAAAAGCTTAAGTTATTATGGATTTAAATTTGCTTCTTCTTTACAAAATACTTGAAACTTTGATTTGTTTAATGGATTATGGTGAACTGTCTTATATTGGAATGCTCAAATAAAAATGACTGAATGCTAAACTTACTATGTGAAATCCAACAAAACATGAACTAGTTTTATGTGAGACAATTTAAGGATGAATGCATATCATAAATGGTAGCAATTTCCAAATTGCTAGATAGTGAAAATGAAAAATGCAACTGAGTCCGATCTTTTCTTCCGACCGACCATACATTGACTTAGTAATACTAACAATGTTTACACTTTGCCATTAACTATATGCTAATAGAATTGAGGTCTATAAAAGTATAAGAAAACTTATAAAAGATAATTGAAAACCAACCCTCAAAAACCCGACTCGCACGTTTGCATTTTGCGAGTAGAAAATTTGTGAGTAACCTATCTGAAGACGAATTTTTTAATTCGTGATTTTCATTTATAACTATTTTTAAACAGATAATTTAATTAATGGCAATAAATTTGACTAGCATTTTTTATTTAGATACAAGTTGCCAAGAACATAGATTTCCACTACATTTCTATCCCTACACTCAACTTATGTGTGTATACATAGGTCTTCTGCAGCAATTTTCTTCAAATGGTAACAGAAAATCAATGCTGTTCGCAAATCGTAGTTTTCAGGCACAAAAACAGACATATTCAATGCTATGAAAACATATGTAGTTGTATTAAACTTGTATTGTTGTGAGTTAAGTCTTTGACAAATGTAAACACAAGCAAAAAGCGCCAATGACGCGGTTTGACAGTAACAACATTGACAACTAGAGCCATCTATGAGCAAATTCCGGTTTCATATTTACGGGCCTGGTACACAAATATATTTATTATGTAATATTTTAAATCTGTCAAAAATAGTGAATTCGAATCCTGAGTTGGAGTGCCCTTGAGGAGAGTTTGCTCTCTGAATGGCGCTATATAAATTGTCCTTTTATTATTATTATTTTGCTAGTAAGTTGAAATAAACAAATTGCGAGTTACTAATGCCTACAATTTTTGAGGGTATATTGAAAACTGTCATCATACTTCTTAAAAGCAAGGTCTCTCAGTATATTGATACTAGTTTTTAAATTTAAAACCTTTCCTGTATTTCAAAAATAAACTGACTAATCAAAAATCCCACCGGATTTGTAACAGCTTTTTAATGAAAGAAAACATGAAAGTTAGAAAGCGTAAAAATATCATGTAAATAAATTTTAACAACAAAAAATAGAAGACATGTTTGATTCAAGTTTTATTTAAGAATTACCTTGGAAGATAAAAAATCTCCGACATTTTTACATCTGATAACACTGAACATAACATTTTTTTCACAACACTCAAGTAAACATTCTCGAATGAAAAAATGTAGAACACTTTCACAATTCTGGCAACATCACCACAATAATCTGCAAGTAAGAGCTAAATAAATGCATAGCAACATTGCTTAACATCTATGCGGCTTAGAAATCCTTGAGCACAGTGAATAAGTGGTTTACACAGTATCTTTTTTCTCAGGATATGGCGCATAAATTTGACTTTAGAGGTTACTCTTGATGTTAACATGGATTACAAGGTCTAGTGGTCAATTAAAAGTTTATGCAGAATTAATTTATTTTGGTTGAAAACACTGTTTCTATTTACATTTATTAAATTATTTTCAAGATCATTCTTTTGAAAAAATTGGATGTTTATCTTAACTGCATTGACATTAAATTATAAAATAACCTAATATGCTTTTATTGGCCTTAATATGTTATATTTGAAGGGTTCATTATATGTGGTAAAATGTACTTAGAAACTGAATTAAATTTTATTTCAAATGTTAGCAAGAAAATCTAACAAAATGTCAAGTTTACAATTGGATGTAAATATCCAGTAAGGACCCAATTCACAAAAACATTTTTTCGGTTTATTTGACATATACAAAAAGTGGTTTCGACATGTTGAACGGGTGGGTGATGAAAGATTGAGTAAAAAATATTATAATGAAACCAAAAAAGGGAGACTAAGAAAAGGATTGTAGGCCAAGTGAATATTTTGAAAATAGGACAAGAAAGGGGTAAAAGAAACAGAAGGAAACGTATGAGAAGATATATAGATGCTAAAGAGGCGAAGGCTTGGCGATATGTCCTCTCTGCCTAACCTAGCAGGGAACTCCTCAAAATGTAAAATGTAACTTTTAAAACATCACAAATCGTTCAAAGCCTAAATGGCTCAAATGAATACTTTTTTAATACAGCATTCATAAATATGTAAAAAAGGATCCAACCCTAATTAAACCATTCAATTACCAAACCCATTTAACATACCTGAAATTTATAGGTTTTTAAACTTCACTAAAAATAAAAAAATAAGTCACTCGAAATATGAATATTCTTACGTGATTTAAGCATTCTTATTTATAAAACATTATTTTACCACAAGAAAATGAATTTTAATTTATGATCCTATGCAATAGAAAAACGCAGATTTTAATATAAAAATTTAATCCTGAACTCTAAGTGAAAACATTAAAATTACCAGTATATTTTACTTTTACGTAAAGGAAATGTTAACTTCCAAGAAAGTAAACATTTATTTTTATAAAGCACGAAGTGATCTAAATTTTAAAATACACAAAACAAAAAAATAACATTTTTGCAACTGTATTTTTATCCGTTACATGTGTGAATCACTCATTTTTAAAAGGAAAACTCAAGGAACAAGTTAAATAAAGAGGAATGTACCACATGTGCAAGGAATAAAGTGAGGGGAATGACTGATCTCTGCATTTAGCCACCAGTCTCCCCCCCTGCCTGCATGAAGTAGCGTGGCCTGGAAGTAGGGTGAAGTGTACTGGCCCGGCTATATTTAGCGCCGCAATGTGTACTTGTGTTTATACAAGGAACTCACTATTCCAGGAATTGAACAGTGGAACGGAATCAATTGCCCATAAAACTTAGTAATCTGTTTTATTTTTCTACATACCAAATACTACCTTTTGAAATTTTATTGTTTTTAAATTCCAGACAAATTATTAATTGTAATTAAATTATTTAAATCAATTTTGGATTTCAGATGCGAAGAGAAAAATTTTAAGAATGATTTTTGCAAAATCCAAAGTTCTGGTGATAGAAAAGTGCGAAAAGAAATGTAAATTAGATATATAGGTGAATAATGAACGATTAGAGCAAGTTGAAGAATTCTGTTATTTAGGTAGTGTTTTCTCAGATGGTGGAAGAGTTAAGACGAATATTGAACGGCATACGGCGATAGGAAACAAAGTCAATAGGGCTCTAAAACACATATACTCGAACCGGGTAGTAACAAAATCTGTTAAGATCATAATACCACAACAGTATTTTAGCACCAACTTTTATATACGCAAGTAAAACGAGAATGTGGAGACTGAAAAAGCCGAATAAATGCATGCACATAAAGACCAGCAACGGCAAAAACCCTGACCCCCGCCTTATTGGATCAAAATGGACATGCAAAATAAAAACCCTGACCCCTGCCTTATTGGATCAAATGGACATGCAAAATAAAAACCCTGACCCCCGCCTTATTGGATCAAAATGGACATGCAAAATAAAAAATTAGTATTGTAAAAGAAAATCATCCGACAAACAAACAATGGTCCATTTGAAATTCCTCATGGAAGTTGTAAAATAAATTATAATGTGATAAACTGAATAAATTATTAATATTTATAGGATTGAAAGTTTGAGGTGTTGAACTAGGTTAAACAACATGAAATGTGCGTATTGGGTAATTGCCGGGTGACATCATACCAGGTGAGAGATAACGCATTTCATGAATAAACTAGATATGCTGGCTCAAATATTTATTATCATTACAAGAATGTTAGTTTAAATTAAATATATTTTACATATCCAAGCGTATTCTGATAAAAAGCAGATGGTATTGAGATAGCGTTTCCTATTACTGTGTTTGGTTTTAATTTGCATTAGTTAATTTAAATTAAAACCAATACAGGAGATCTACTATTATAATCTAGTCTAATAGTTTATAATGATTATAGTAAAGACAATTGAATGGTTGAATTAAAATAGGCACTAAGTACAAAAAAAAACTAAGTATGCAGTTTCATTATATATGACATATAGAACTAAACTGCATACTTAGTTTTTTTTTGTTTTTTTTTTGGTACTTAGTGCCTATTTTAATTCAACCATTCAATTATAATCATTATAAACTATTATAACCAAATATATATGATCTCTAATGAAGAAGATTTACTATAACAAAATACATAAGATCTTTTATGAAGAAGACTATTATAATAATTATAAACTATTATAACCAACACAGAAGATCTCTTATGAAGAAGACTATTATAATTATTATAAGCTCATATAACCAAATACAAAAGATCTCTTATGAAGAAGACTATTATAATCATTATAGGTAGGCAGTTTACATCCTGTTAATATCTACATTAAGTTTAGCTGTCATATGTTCATAAAGAAAAAATCTTGATGATGAAAAATAAAAATTTGGGTGCCAGCGGGAATTGAATTTAGGTTGGAAGACAGGTGTCTTACCAACTAGGCCACGGAGGTCATCTTAGTAACGAAATAAAAATGTGTGACCAAAATTTTCTGGTTGGCTGGAAGAATTTACCACATGGCAATATGCCTGCTAGATTGTACTGTTTACATTTCCATTGTACACAGTACATCCTGGCGGGTTTATATCAATCAGAGAGATGTTCAAGAGACCTTAGGTAAGAACTAGACTGAAATCTTTTTTAAAAAATCTGACTTTAAACGGGAATCAAACCCGCAATCCTCAGGTTGGACAACAAGCGTCTTATTAACTATGTTATGGAAGTTGTCTTGACTAAATAAAAAAAAGTATTTATCACATGGCAATATGCCTGCCACATTTTACTGTAAGTAATAAAAGTAATACACAGTGAGATACAGGCAAAAGCCTAGTTTACTGGGGATACGACAAATGAAAGGTAACAAACCCAGATCCATTAAAATTGTGTGTACAAATTAAATTACCTGTTGTTTTTTCCCAAATTATGTATATTTCTTGTCATGCGTAAAATAAATAATAAAAAAAAAAAACAGTCGGTTTTAAATATTACAGGTATTATGTATCTAAGAAAACTATTTGAAAATAACATTTTATCATAAATCAATCAAATTACTCATAAAATAAAATTATGAAATGAGATTACATTAACTGCCTCCTTGCTCCAATAAATTTACAATGAAATTAGCATTATAATTTGATCAATTTCATAACATGACAAATTTGTCATGAGCATTTTTTCCTTTCACTGAGTGAATCAACTATGAAATTAAATTTATAGCTTGAAATGATACAAATGCTTACACATCCATGGCCTAGTTGGCAAGATGCCAGTCTGCTAGCTCAAGGGGTTGCGGGTTTAATTCCTGTTGAAAGTCAATTTTTCAAAATAGGGTTCCAGTCTGGTTTTCACTTAAGGTCTTTTGAACATCTTTCTCATTGATATAAACCTCCCTCTGTGACCTAGTTGATAAGAAACTTGTCTTTCAATCCGGAAGTTGCTACTTCGATTCCCGTTGGACCCCAGATGTTTAAAAAAAAAAGGTTTCCAGTTTAGTTTTCCCTTCAAATGTGTTTAACATCTTTCTGGTTGGTTGGAAGGGACTGCCACATGGCAATAAGCTCACCAGGTTGTACTGTACACAACAAAAGTGTTATTATTTTTTAGTAACGGCAATTCATCCGAATGAGAATATCCTTTGTATAATTAATTATATTGATACAAAAAAATTACTGATGAAAGAATATGTAAGGAGTTGTCAATCTGGCAAGTTGTTTTCAATCTAGAAATTGATATTATAACCAGGGACAATTTTTGAAAAAAAAAACAGCTAATATTGTATTGTAAGTAACCTACGGAAAAGACATAACAGACTAAGTAGGTAATATTTTATGCATTCAATTGTTTTAAACTTCAATTGTTAAAATGTTTATAAAAAAAATAACTTGTTATAAATCTATGTTGCCCACTAAGATTCATTTTTATTTTTATAAACATGTTATTTCACTCATAAAAAGGTAGATTAAATGCACATACACAGTAATCACTCTCTTAGTGTTGCGAGTAAAATTTCAATTTACAAACTTTTGTTAATTTAAACGCATTCAAGATTATACCATTGTGTTAGATTGCACAACTCGAGTGTATTTAAAAATAACATAAAAATATAAATCACTTTTCGCTTGATAACATTTATACGTTTATCATTGTCTCAAAAAAATATTTATGTTTGGTATTATTCTGCATTGATTAAATTATTAATCAATGATAAATCAAAATAATAATGATAATGAAAGGATAATTTATATAATGCCGTTTAGAGAGCAAACTGTCTTACGCAGGATTCGAAACAACTCATAAATTTTGATAAGAACTCTAAAAAAGGATTGTCTTTAAGTGCTTTCTAAAGTTGCACACGCCATTCACATCTCTGACATTAGGAGGCAGACCATTCCACACCACAGGATCTGCAATGGCAAAATAAATCAACCTCAAAGTTCTACTTCTCTCTGAAAGAACATCCCTCAAACACAGATTCGAAAGATACAATGAGATATCCTTTTAAGGGACTTGAATACAAAGAGACAAAGTTTGAAATTAATTTGTTCGTGACACTTAAGCCAGTGAAGAAGTGGATTAATATGGCAATATTTATGACTATCATATATCAATCAGCCTAGTACAGTACCCAGCGGTAAGTAATACACATCGGGCTTAAGAAAGAGACTGTCAGCCATAATCGTCTAACTTCGGCTTTGTAGAGCGTCATCTCTGTCATTCATTCCCGTATTACGTCGCGATTTGTCAAGCATTCTAGGCGAACAGAAACGACGCTCTACAAAGCCAAAGTTAGCCGATTATTGCCGACTGTCTCTTTTTTAAGCCCGATGTGTATTACTTACCGCCGGGTACAATAGCTACATTGAAAACAGACTGGAGTCTAGAAATTTTTGATTAAGGCCAACCAGAATAAAGTTACAATAATCCAAACGTGACACAATAAATGACTTAATAAGAGTTTTTATTTCACTTGTTGGAAGACATCGATGTACAAATTTTAACTATCCGAGACTATAGAAACGTGAAGAAACTATATAACCAATTTGTCTATCAAAGGAGAGATTACTACCAAGACAGACCCCAAGAAATTTGATGCTATCTTTTGGAAATATACTAACATCCATGACGCATATTCCCCATCAAGAAGATTTTGTCTACGTGGTGAAGCCATTCAGAGAAATTCCGTTCTAGTTAAATTTAATTTTAATTTATTTCTTGACATCATATTCGTATGTTATATTAAAAAAATTGTGACAGGAAGTGTTTTAGATTAAAAAAACCTTTGTTAACTAGAAGGATTAATAACAGTGTTTGTTATTTATTATTGTTTGTATTGTATTACACTTTCGTTGCGTACGGTACAATCTGACAGGTACATTGATTAATAACTTTGGAGATCAACAGTATAAATTCCGATGCATTAAATAAAAAATACTTCTGCGTTATTGTGCAGAAACTAATGACACGTAGCCTTTGTTCAGTCTTGTTAGTCATTCTTCAGTCATTTGTACTACATAACTATCTTACTCAACATATCAAGTCTTAAATTCACATTCATCCCTAATCACTTCATTCCGAATTCTGTCATATATTTTGAAAATAATCTTGATATTATTTTGTAAATGTCCACCAAGTTTTGTCTTGGGATAAGAATGGGTTAATGAGCTATGAAACATAATGTAAAGGGTTACAATGTGAATTTTGATTGATTTTATAAGTCATAACTTGTATTGATAGCAAGAGTTCAATGGAATATGTCCCCCATGTGAATAGAACGAGATCATATGAAGTTGACATCACTTGACACTGGCGTTTACTCCTTCATATAAATAAATAAATAATAAACAAATATAGGTTTATTGATAGCAACATAGTATGTACATAATACATTTAAATATACTTCAAGAACACATAAATTGCAGAGAATACATTAAAGACAGAAGGTGTCAAAAGGTCTGGGCTTATCTAATAACACCCCCCCGGCCAAGATACACCCCCCCAATATAGGGCGACCCCAGCCACGGGGACACCAGATGTTTTTTAGCCCACACCCTTGCACATGTAGAATAAGAGAGAAAAAAACACAGAAAATAAATAGATGGCAGAAAAATGCATTTAAGATAGAAGACATTAAAAGGTCCGGGCTCATCCCACAAACATTCCCCCGGCTGAGATCGGATGTTCCCCGGGCTTTCCGCCCACACCCCCGTATATCTAGATTGAAAAAAAAACCAAATGTATGGCAGAAAACAAAATAAAAAGTAAACCCACATATACTAGCTCAGGTTAACTGTCAGCAAGAACGAAAAAAAGAAAAGCCTCAAAGGAGTCCAAATTTTATAAAAGTAAAATGACAAATGGGAAATAATGTTCACACATAAAAAAAACCATGACACAATACATTGAAATAGTTAAGCAGTAATATAAAAATGAATGAGAAGATAACGCACAATCCCCGATTGATTCACCACCAGCGGAAAGAGAGAAAAGAATGAAAAAAAAAGCAAATAAGAGACCTATTAACCACCCAGAAGATAACACTTTATATATAGGAGTTCACGGCCATTATTCAAGAAGAGTTTAATGGTATTAACACGTTCCGTGCCGCAGTACATTTTGAGAAAATAAGTACCTGCGCCACTAAACAAATTATAGTTTATATTATGTATACATATATAGGTTTCATAAATAATGATTTATTTTGAAAAATAAACTGATTTTAGGTGATATTGTGAGCTTAGGTCACCGGTGACCTACGCGGCGTCGTACGGTAATACATGTATATACAACATAAACTTTTGTAGTCGAAACAAATTGTAGCATGCCTAATTTATTACTTATTATATTTTTTATTTATTTATGTAATATGCTATAGTGTTACGCCATAACATAATAATCTCTTATGATTACTGAGACAATAGCTCCAAAAAAAAGGGTCACAATGTTGCATAGACAATGCACCCTCGTAAATTTCCCGAGTGGGACAAATGGATGGCAAAGATGACAAAAAGAAAAGATGATATTCTACCCTCTTAATTCATATTCCTTACATCATTTATTTATTAAACTTAATTTTTAATTATATAGCTTGCTCATGTACACCTGGAAGTTTTTTAAAAATAATTGCATTTTCAAACAAAATTTTGGAAGTTTTTATGTGCATTATATTCAGGGGCGCCGTATAGGTCAGATTCAATGTTAAAATTCGTAGTAAATGTGACCGCTGGCGCACTGGGACTGTTTATAAAAAAAAAACACGTAGGTCACCGGTGACCTATGTGGCGCCCTGGAAAAAAACATGGTAGGTCACCGGTGACCTACGCGGCGCGGAACGTGTTAAGGACCTATGTATATTTCTTAAGCATATTATGTCAAAGTAATGAAGCCCCGTCATTTAGAATTATGGAAAGGGTGTAAAGTAGACTTATTCTTCAATATATCTTTAGAAGATCTCATCTACTTGTGACCTAGTTTTTTCCAATATTGGGTTATTTTGATTCCAGACATTTGATCTCCTGCCAAGCTCTACACTAGACTAGACAAGGATTTTTTTTGTTTTTTATTTTTTGGTGTAAAACTTGGAATAACTTCAAAACTAAGACAATCAAACTACTTTTATGGTGTTAAATAAAAAATTTAAAATGACATTCTAAATAATTTGACAGCCATCATATACTGTTATAAATATTTTGCAGATTAAAATTAAATAAAAAAGTGTTTCGTGGCCATACTTTATTGGTTTGGCTTTCCGTGGCCCATTACTTGGTAATATTGTATAAAAAAATAGCAAAGGTCAAGAGAAGTGTGAAAGGAAAAGTAAATGTTATATATGGGTGAGTAATGAAAATTAGAGCAAGTTGAAGATTCTGCTATTTAGGTAGTATTTTTCAGGAGTTAGAGGGATATTGAAATATTGAACGGTGTGTAGCGATAGAAAACAAAGTCAACGGGGCTCTAAAATATATATACTCAAACTGGACATCTGTCAAGATGAACAGTATTTTTGTATCAACTTTGATATACGTATGGGAGTGAAACATTTTGACAATTTGTATCAATTGAAATTCAACCATATTATACGATCATTTAACTGACTTTATATTTTAACAATATAACGGGGCAGTAAAAGAGTTCGAATTGTTTTACCCCCAGTTAATCTGTAACCTGATTATTACAAGCCCGGATAATCAAGAGTCTACTCCAGGGTTTTTAGATTAATACATAGCATAAATACACAACACAGGGTAGAAAATGCAGAAGGGGTAGGTCCCATATCGGAAGGCCAGAGAGCCGAGCACCCTGACTGAATTTTCCGCACTTTTCTCAGTCATAAAGCAAATGCAGGGTGATTTCACACGAATATGGGCACGAACCTAATTATTTCCTTCCAAACACTCAGGCATTCACACAAACAATGCTAATGAAACAAATGAAAGAGTGGTTCCGCAAAGAGCCACTGTAATGAGTTCAGAACACCTTTCTTGCACTTCAAACCTGGTGCATCACATACCAGGTATCCCTATTTCCACAACTCGATCCCAAAAAAAAAAAAATAATGTATAGGATTGAGTAATGTGCATTCTATATTTCAAATAAACAAAAAAAATGTATTTTGGGGGTTCGATTTTACAGTAATCCCTCCATTTACACGGGTAATTGGTTCCACAAAAACAGTATGTAAATGGAGTCAGTCATAAATGCTGTGTAAAATAGGTGATCTTTTACATATTTCCAGATATTCTCTTCTTACTTAGTGAAAAAAAGCTGTATTATTTTTAATAAGTCTAAGTGTTTAATGATAATTAATAAAATACACATTTTAATGAAATACTATATATTTACATAAAGAAAAAATATACAGAATTTACAATTTGCTGTACCTTTTCAAAATCACTCTCTCTAGATCAGGGCTTCTTAAACTTTTTTCATTCACGACCCCATTTATGATTGCGAGTTTCCTGGCGACCCCATTTAAGATTGCGAGTTTCCTGGCGACCCCATATAAATATAAAAGAAAGATAAATAAATATTTTTTGATGATTTATTTATTAGGTAACAATATACATATACATATGAAAATATATAGTTTTAGAATTCGTTTAGAAACATACAAAAGTCTATATTTTTTAAATTTAAAAATTTAAATATTTGACATTAAAATCTCTCGCGACCCCAGAATTTTGCTACGCGACCCCATTTTGGGTCGCGACCCATAGTTTAAGAAGGCCTGCTCTAGATGAATTTTCCATTGTTACTGTTGATCTTACAGTTGTGTATAAAAATATTAATTTAGAACTCAAATCATTACCGTCACTATTAGGCATTTAAAATAAACAGAATAAAACGTGTTCAAGTGAATTCACGTAAATGGAGGGATTACTTATTGTATTTAGATACAAACATCCATTTATTTTTATGTACACTAAGCATCAGATTTCATTTGTCTATGAATTATAATGAAAAAGAACAGATAAAATGCAGACATATTGCTTACCTGTACAGCCTCTTCGCTCAAGTATTCAACTTCCTTCTGTGGTGACATTTCAATTTCTTCTGAGGAGTAATCCGAGGTGATCATTGTAGAATGTGGAGCCGGGGTTATCTTATGTTTTAGTGCATTCCTGGTGCGGTGGGCCGGGGGCGATGTGAATACCTCGGGTTCTGATTCTTCTGCAATGGCTTCCACTTCAACGGGAACGAGTCTGAGGACAATTATGTGATTAATGAAAAGTTTAATTAGCCCTCTTTTTCCAGCCTCCAGAGATGTTAAATTTAATATGATTCCAAGATTAGAGTTTTCCAAGATATAATCCACACTAGGACCATACGACAGGAATGTTATTTTCAAAATGAAACATTTCTGTATTAGAAGGCCAAAGAGGTGTTGGCAGGAGGCAAATCTCCTGGCTCCGTAATATACGTGATTGGACTGGCGGCATAATGATGTCTACTCTCGGGTGATATTCAACGTTGGGGGGACCTGAAATGACACTGGGAAGAAGAAGATATGCTGTATTTGTGTTGAAAGAAGAATACATGAAGTATTGAAAATGTAAAATAAATTATGGAATGAAATAACGAAGAATAAATGTGAACTAAGGATTGATTATAAGAAAGATAAAGAAAAATATTCTAAAATGTTCGGGACATGTGGAATGAATAAATATACTAACAAAACAAATTTGCAGTGTGAATATGAGTGGAAAACGTGATAGAGGAAGACTAAAGTATGGTTGATTAAGTGAATGAAATATTGAAAGGAAATATGAATATGAAAGTGAGATCATCAGCCGAAATATGCAGCTTTCGATTGAAACTCCAGGAGGCGTTTTGTGGACACATTAAATGGTGAATGCACGATTGGTCTCCCAAGTGGTGTCACAGGAGTAAATAATGAAGAGCAGAATGGACGGCTAAAATAATTTATGAGAACATTCGAACAAACATGAAGATCTTGGTAAACTGGCATAATGAAGCAGTTTTTCCTAAAATAATAATAACAATACGTGGGTAATGGAGATTTTTATAACTTCGGCATTTTTCTTATTTACTTCAAATTTCCTTTTAAATTTCAATGCATTTGAATATTGGCATTCATCCAGTGCTCAGGAAATTGAGCATGAAACAATAAAATATGAAAAGTCCACTTAGACGACACTTTCTACAGTATATCAACATAATAAATTTTCATTCATAAAAATGTCTTCATACAATAAAATTTCCACGAAATATATCAATATTTAATTTTATTTTACATTTCATATAATAGGCTTAACCCAATCAGATAAAATAAAATGCATAACATACTAATGAAATTAAATAAATAAAAATTAAATAGCAATGATTGAATGAATGTGGAGGAGATGAAAGTTGTATGCTAGGATAGAAAAAATGGAGATCTGTTCTCTTTACCTATCCCACAAGGAACATGGTGTGATGATATGTATGTATGAGAGAACAATGATTACTTATATTTCTCAGTGAAGTGGCTCAGTTTATTAATGAACTCAATCCTCGTTTATCCTTACTTAGGCAATCCTCGAAGACAAGTATAATTGTCACTCCCTTTCGTTCACTCGAACGTGGCTTAAAAGTCCAATCCTGGATCTGCACACCCTCTCGCAGTATGGACACACTCTTCCAAGCACAATTTGATGACAGTTCTAGGCACTGTTTTTGCTTTGTGCACTTTTACTTTTCACGGTCGTGTTTTGTAAACTCAAATAGTGTAACCGCAACTCTATATGGGCATGTATACCATACAGTTTGAGATTGAACTTAAGGTCGCCCTTGTATCTCTGTTTTGGGCTACCCTGGTCTCATTTTATCCACCAAGATATGGAAGATATCAATATCGGAAAATTCGTTCAACAATGTAATTTTTACAGAGCATTGTTTCTGGTTTTTATTTTGCATTATTAATTTAGAATTAAATCAAATAATACTGTAAACTTGCCACTATTCTAATTGAGATCTAATAAAGAAATATTTGTGATCTATTACTCAAAAATCACATTTTCAAAAGAGAATTGAGTTTACAGCCCCATACTAAATGAAACAAAGATTCTCTAAACAGAGAATGAGATATTTTTGATAAATTACAAATTATATTAATTATTTCTTTAACTATAAAATAAAATAGTTTTGTGGAATATCAGAATTCCCCGGCCACAGTTGATCAAACATTAGATTTTTATCTACACCATTCAATTGTAAACTATTGAACACAATGTAAACAAAAAAGTAGTACAACAGTTTTGTAAGATTCATTCAGAAAACCTGGGTTTGTCAAGGTCTTGTTGAGAATACAAAGATGTGTTAAAAATATCCCTCCCAAATGTTTGGTTTCAATGTAAACAAACATACAAAATCGAGCAGTGAATGTAGCTTATATGTTCTTTTTAAAAATGTTCACTGCAGACAATTTTCCAAGTGTTGGAATTGATTTTTGCGTATTTTAAAATAAAATATATTTTTGAATTTATCAAATTTATGTGATGTTGAAAACACTAATATGAGTTATATTATTGTTAGTGATAGATTTTATAGATCATTGATCAGTGAAATGCTAGAATGAGTGTGACTAGTATTGTTCATCTTTCTTGCAAGATTCATCCTGCAGGCTGTTCCAAAAGTTCACCAAAATGCTCATCAAATACATTTTACCTGTTCATAAGTTTGCAAAGAAATAACCATGCATATTGTATTGATATACAAAAAAAACTTCAAAAAACCTTGTATGAAATGGTTCAAGAGAATAGTTCAATTTAATTTCATTCTGCGACTATCTACTCAATATAAATTGAATTATACTACAATATTGACAACCTCTGTAGCCTGATTGATGGGATGCTTGACTTACACTCAGAGATTTCGGGTTCGATTTCCGATTATACCCAAAAAGAATATAAAAAAAAGAGGAACTAATCTAGTAGCAATTGCTCACACATGCTAGATGTGTATGATTGTGGTGCCTCTTCACGTGTGGTGAGATTATTCCAAACAGGTACGATTGCGAATCATGAGTTCTGTGCTTACTCCAGTGGTTCCAAGCTCGAATACTCGATTAACAGGGCCAAAGCCAATATTGTCTCCAGATCACGCATTTCAATGTGTCCGTCTTACCAACACAGATATAGTGAAGGTAATCCGCGTGAATGAATTGATTGCAATATTTAAGAAAAATCGTGAGTTTAGATAATAGATTATATAGCATACTATGTCATATATTAAAAACAGATTGGAGATTTAAAAAGTATACTGAAAAAATATTTTGTTTGGTATACAAATAACACTACTAATTATGGTCTTACATAAGGAAAGGGAGATAAGGAGGTTGGCACTGTTAAAAATGATCTATCATCATGGTACCATATGTAAAATGATCTATCATCATGGTACCATATGTAAAATGATCTATCATCATGGTACCTACCATATGTAAAATGATCTATCATCATGGTACCATATGTATAATGAAGAAATATGGACCTCGACATATTCTTAAATTTGTATGGTACTCTTCAATATTGGTGATACATGTTAAAGATTGTAGCTAAGAGAGAACATCGTTTTTGGTCTCATTAATGTGCCTTCAAGTTTAGAACCACTGGAAAAGGTACATTCCTCGTCATTGCCATTTACATAGACTGTAGCTTATAGAGAAGAAATAATAACTTAGCTAATAAATTCTTAACCAGATTGTGAGACCCGTGTTTTGTTTTATTAAGTACTATAGGGAATTAAAACAGTATATCCAAGGTGAGAAACAAGTGACTTACTAGACAACGGAGGTCGCTTAAACAAGTAGTTTATTTATCATTATTACAAAATAACAGTTTCTCAGAAAATTTATTTCATTGATTTTTATTTATCAAAATAAGAGATAACAGTATTGATTAGATGATAAGCACTACAGGTTATAATGTGGGTTTAAGTGTCTATTAGTAGATCTGATAACATTGTATTTCACTTTCGTTGTATACAGTACAACCTGGTGGGCGTATTGCCTTGTGGCTATGGATTTCAACCTTCCAGAAAGATGTTAGAAGCCTTAAGTGAATCCCAACCTGAAATTGACTTAAAAAATCTAGGCTTCAATGGGAATTGAACCTGCAACCTCCAGGTTGGAAGACAAGCATATTACCCACTTGGCCAGGGAAGTGGTAAATTAGGTAATAATTCATTTTGAAACGAGCAAGATGAAAGAAAAGATTTGTTTTTATCTAAATTAAAAGTAATTTAAAAGAAGTGAATAGTTTCTTCAAAGAAAAATATTGAAGTAGAATATTTTTTAACACTTGATCTTATTATTGCTTTGACATTATTTTTCAAATGATTATTCAACATATTTTAAGAAAGTAAATCTTTGAATCAGAATCTTGAAAAATCAATGATCAAATATTTAGAAAATTAAATGAAATGTAAAGAAACAATATTAAAAATAAACAATAAAAACAAATAAAAATAAACATTTCACTAGGTTCATTAAATTTCAACTAAAATACTGAAACAATATAAAAAAAATAAATCAAGTTTCCATTACAGTGTCTCTACTCTTAATACTGATAATGTTATGTGTAATTTTATAGAGAAGATTTTAATCATAAAATTAATAGATAAGCAAATATATGTATTTATTTAAAAACTAAAGAATAAGATTTTGAAAATTAAAATTTTAAGTTTATGATTCATGGATTATTTTTCTTATCCTGGTGTCATGAATGTATATCCACAAATGAAAATGTTAGGTGTTGCTTCCATCTTTTGTCCAAATCAGCCTCAGTCCCTCACTCCCCAAATGGAACATCCCTTCAACTCCACGGCTCCTCCGATTCCAAATATTTCTCAACCAGGAAAGCCTCTTTTACCCAGTCAATGTTTAACTTTAACTGATTTCCAGTATTCGGAACACACCTTCAGAGAATTCACTCTGTCTTGCCCTGAGAATAAAGGCTGGAAAGACAGAGTTGATGTGTAGCAAACAACTCGTGATGTTTTCTCAATTAGCTCAGAACAGGTAAAATGTGAGTTGGGTAATTTACGTAAATTAACATCCAATGGATGTGATATCACAAATGAAATTTTTAAAGAAGTATCACAAGACTAAAATGTAAAAAAACTGTCAATATTCATAATTGAACACAGGATCTCTAAATAATTTCAGGTTCTCTTTTGTCTACAGTGTAAGCGAAATGATGTCCACTATGTAAAAAAAAAAAACCATGGAATGTCGAGAACATGCGCTAACTTTCTTAACATTTCATATCGAGTTGTTCTGTTTGCATATAGAGTGTAACCGATACAACCAATATTGAATTTCTCAATTACAAATGGTCTTCAAACAGAGTTTAACGGTTCAGTGGCCCGGCTAATCAACTATATCAACACCATCTTACAGATCACTTGAAACACTAAAAACCGATAGAATATTAAATAAAAACTAATAAACATTGAATGTAGCTCATAAAAAATATGTAAGACATTTTTGCTAATAAATATATATACATATATAATATGTTCCATCCAAGACTATTGCAGTAAATATTTTTTTAAAGCCCAATTGATTTTTTGTACAACTTTTCATTGCATTACACCATTTTTTTCACATAACACTATCATTTAATACACAAATTAGTATATTGTTTGGTAAAGTAAAAGTTGTATTAATGTATTTAGGAACTATACTCGTATGGTAATGCACTCCTAACGTAAAACTACTATGCGAACTCGCATGAACAAAATCATATGTGGTTGTATGAACTCACATGACTCGTCAGTTAATAACTAGTCTATAAAGTATAGAATAAAATCTAATATAATAAGATCTAAGAGTATAACCAGTCTAGCAATTAATCTGCCAGGAATCAAACCTGGGGTGCCCACTTGCTTAGCGTGAATGCCAACCGACTAGGGATGGAGGTGTTTTATGGCATCCCTGTGTTCCTAAAGGAATGTATAGGGTGATAAAAATAGTGAAAAAACCTGCATCAATCCCATCAAAGACAGTAGAGCTAAATATTTTGCCCTTTTAAATTATTTTATGACCAATTTACTACCATGCTATGCCAGTTGTAGTTCAAAAAAATATGTTATGAATTGAGCCTTTTGACGGTATGTAACAGGAACCATGGCCTACCTGTTAGGTTTCTCTCTACAAAAGCAACCTTTATTAAAGAATTATCCATTCAACAACGGTTTTCTAATGAAACAATGTAGGTTTATCGGTATGTTATAAATTACTAAGGAGTTTCCCTTGCTTAACTTTTGACCAAAGAATATTATAAAATTAAATTAATTACTTGAGAAAGGGCATCAAGACACCTGTCATACAATTGCTGTATATTCTAGGATAAAGTTCTTTTAGAATATGTAATTAAAATCTACTGAATCAAATAAATTATTTGAAAAAATTAAGTCGTCATATAATACTAAAACTGAATGTTTCACACAAAGTGAGAGAGGATTTGTATTTGCTTTTTATGTTTTCATTTAAAATAAATATTATTGTTACATTATCATTGTTCTTAAAAATAAAGAAAATATTAATGCACATGATTCATAAGCTGGCTGAAAAAAACAAAAATGCCCTTTTTCAAGAACTGAAAGAGTCAATTTTGAGATCTTATCAATCAGGGAATGTTTTAATCGAAATTCACACACATCTTTAACACTCAAAATCAAACATTGAAGTAAATTTCTCAAGTCATGCTATTTATAACTAATCAAAATCTGATAAGAAGAATGCATTTCATGAAAATCATAAATGCTACACAGGTAAAATGTACAGATACCAATTCACCTGTGTCAGTAACACAACCCAGCTGATTATCAATTCAATTGAATGCCATTTTGCAAATTGTTTAAACAAACTCGTTACAGTAACACATTGAACTTGCATGTGCTATTTGTTTTGAATTGCGATAAATCTTTTATATTACATCTAAAACAAAAATAAATATTTGATTTTGTATTACATTTTTTGTTTAGATTATTCTAATACTTAAGGTTTAAACAGAGAAAGTGATCTGTAAAAAGACCTTGTTGGATTATCAATAGCCCTGCAAGAGTTCATTATATTTGCTATGGACTCCAGTGGGAAAACCATGGACTCTAGATTTGAATTAAAAACTCCTGTATCCAAGAAATATGTGAAGCAGGAGATATTGCGAGATGAGGCGGAAACCACAGAATGGAATGCGGAGGCCACGTGGAAAGGATAGATAACATAAGGGTTTTCTACATGACAATAAATTAAATACTTGCTGGTAAGTCGTACCCTGGTAAAATCTCCAAAAAGATGTAAGGATGTATAGCTGGGAGTCAATTTCTGGTCTGTTATCAGGATGAGAGGTAATTCTGATAACAGACCACAGGTCTAATTTAAAAGAAGAGAGAGCTTTTTGGAGATTTTATTTTGCAATTTTCATTTGGATATCAATTCTGTATCTAAGACAACATTGCCAGCACCTGCAATTGATAGATGGTAAACTATCAATCCTAACATTCTATTTGTATTATTATGTTGTGAAACATAATTATTTAATGTGTATGTTTGTTTATAATACTTCATGATTTATCTATGGTTCTCAAAGGTCTTAAAATTTGTAAATGACTTCATCTCAGAGCTCACATAACAATAAAGAAGGTCAACAAATGAAAGAGGATGTTCGCATCACTATGTTTATCTACTTGAATGGTTTACCTTTGAAAATAGGTTTGAGAGATGACAACACGATAAATTTAAATACTGATCTTTCTTGAGAAGTCATCAAGGTAAATAAACAGCTTGAAAGTACATTGATAAATTGAGACAAGCCTGTTTTTCTATAAATTGAACGTTTTTCTAAAAATAATATATTAAATATTTATTATTTTAATAGACGATTTTGACTAAACATCTAAACATGTTAATGTTAACACATACCATCTCGTCATTTAGGGGTAGGCAGAGAGGACAAAGCGAGGAAATTTTCAATCTCGACACACATCCTTAGCCTTTTCTACATCCATACACTTTTTCATACAACTTCTATGATTTTCTACAATCCTTTTTCAAAACATAATTCACTTCATCCAACGATACTTTTCTTGGCTTTCCTCTCACATGCCTTCTATTCACATTTACACTATATATCTGTTTTGTCAGTTTTTTTCATCCATTTGTTCTACATGCCCACCTATAATAAATTAAGAAAGGCAAACAAAAAGTTATAACAAATTGCTAAATCAAGTATAAACCAATGGAATTTGATAAATGTTACTTAAATGTATTATATTATTCTCTTTTAATAATCGTAATAAATCGAAAAATAAAAGTGTATATTTACCGCGTAGGTGTGTCTCTGGATTTGACAGGAGTCTTTCTTCCAGATTTATACACATGGTCAGTTCCATCAGCGCTTTCCAGCTCACGGCTAACCGGCAGAGGGGTTTTAGATCGTGACCTAGATCTCAAACTGGGCGCCGAAACCTCTTCCATGTTGCTGCGACGATATGCCACTTAACGTAAACAAAATAAAAACCGCCTTAACCTTCCATTTGCGATTAAATGTCACGATACACAACCGAAACTAAATCGTAAAAAGGTTGCAGTAAACCTGTTCATACGCAAACCACTGACCTTATTACAATTTTAAATACAAAAAGCATTGCACAACGTTTATTCTATTTGTGGCTGCAGAGAATAGCGTCTCCCGCGCACTTCAAACACTGTGTTGACCGTTGCTAAATTGACGACATACTCTTCAAAAACGTTTTGAAACGTGTTTAGCCAACAGTCGACAGCTCACTCTCGCATCACATCGCGATCACACGCCCGCTCGCCAATATTTTAACTGATATTAACGGATTTCGAAATATACAACGCCGCAAGACGTCACAGTCGTTGAGCCAAAATTCCATAAACTAATGGTGACGTCATATATATTTTCAAGTACAGTAAAAAAAATACAGTCGGCAATGAAGAGCCCTACTCGTACCTGACCTGTTTTCTCAATTATATTTTAGAAAAGGTTCGATTCTACGCTGAATGGAAGAACTTTTTAGGACAAAATAAAGAAAAAAATGGAAATAATTAAAAAAAAAATAACAACGATGTGATAAAAAATCATGGAATAATCAAATTAATCTATTTTTTATCACTGTTATTAAACTAAATAAGTGTTTAATCATCTGAGATATTAGTGACATCTTTTAAGAGAAAAAAATACTATATGAAATTTACAAAAAGTTACGTTAAAATTAGATAGATTACTATTTACCGATCTAGACATAATTAAAAAAATAATTCTTATTTCATGACTAATAATGACATTATGACATCGATATTATTATATTATATTCTCATTGTCGTCAAATCTGGTCATAGCATGGTCAATTTTATTTATATATGACGCAGCTTATCGTAGATTTCTAGATCTATCTAACATTATTTTTCCTCATGCATGTTATGTACGATTCAATGTTTCCATACTAGATGAAATTTCGACATAAAAAATGTTTGCAAATCGCATGACGCTTTCGTAGAAAAAAGCGACCAACGATTTTTATTGATAGTCAATTTAAATAAGAGAGAATATTTTTATCTAAGAGAGAATATTTTTTAATTAAATTTAACTCGTTGATCGTATTTCGACCAAAAACTGAATTAAAAGATGTGGCGATTTTCAATATAAGGCGTTATTAATTTCTAGTTTAAAAATATGCATCTGATTTAAAGAAAAAAACATATCAACTTTGTGACAGTCTCCCATTATTTATGATATAGGAACGCTCTTTATGAATAAAATACAACTTGAACGGCAATTAAATCCATGTTTAAATCGAAGAAAATATTTAAAAATCTGAAAAAATGATTTATTGAGCTTAAGATTAAGTTACCAAGGAATTTTGCCACCAAATAGAAGCAGGGAATTTAAAAAATACTAAACAACAGGACTAACCACATCCTGACCACTCTCTGATATTAGTTATACAGGTGCGTTTTATGTTCCAGGCCGATGTTTTTTTGAATAACTTAAATGAAACACAATTTTATAATTTATATTTAATTTATAATATATTTTATAGCTGCCTTATATACATTACAAACACTGCGTTTTTAAGGTCGTATAGTTTTAAACTACATATTTATTTACTCTTATACTAGAAAATTATTTAACAATTTTGTTTACAGTATTAGATAAATTAAAAAATCTTAATTTCTAGTCAGTAAAAGAACGTGTTTCATTCCCGATTTTTCTTTCCCTTTCCTCTCCACCATGCCTTCATTTTCTTTTGATTGATGATATCTCACTTTATATGAAAAACAATGTTCGGGCGATTGTCCGTCTTTGTGGGGTTCGTGGGCATATGCTCACGTATGTGTTTATGAATTTCGTGGGATGGATAGTCATTTGAATGATTTATGCAACCATGTAACTTGCTTAATTTACTTTTGTCTGGTTGGTTGGAAGAGATTGTCGCCTGGCAATAAGCCCGCCAGATTGTATTTGCAATAAAAGTGTTAAATAAATAAATAAATAAATTATTTACATTAGAGTTTTATATAAAAAATATACGTCATATATATTTAAAATTATTATTAGTTAACCTATACACCGCGTTAAAAATCAAATTCCACGAATCCTGTGCGCGGCATAATTTCGGCGTTTTTTAATTTCTAAGTTTAAACACGTATTTTGTTTAGAACCACTGATATTTGATTACACCACCAAGTAAACATGACATTCAAGTAATTTTCTGATAGTAAATAATAGTCATTACTCTTAAGGATACTCATTAAATAAAGGAGATAAACTAAACATTACGTAAAATACACAAAGGAATGCTACAGATCAGATCACAGGCGTTTGTGCTTCCCGCGAGGAACACGTTAATAAAGTCAAACTAAAAGAAAATATCTATCAGTATATCGTAAAAAAATGATCTAAAGAGAGGGACTCGCAAAGTCAACCTTACTTAATACTTAGTGCAATGGACATAAAGACCAGCTATCTATAATTTTTTAATGCAAATTGCCCACTCGTGGATTTATTTAATTTCCTTTTGATTTAAAATATACAATGTATATGTTTATGTGTTATTATTTACGTTAATTCGATATAATACATTTTTGTGGAATCCAATTGGATTCGAGTTAGAGTAAATATAATGACGGTAGCCGAGTCTATCGGTTAGCTTTCATGCTAAGCTAGCAGGCGCTCCAGGCTCGATTCCTGGCGGATTCACTATCCGGCGGGTTTTACTCTGAGACCATTTTACATCTCAAGTTATATTTTTCTCTAGCTTATATGAGTATATGAGCTTATGCTTAAGGACACGGGTCGGCTTAAGGACATGATACCGATGCTTAAGGAAATGGGTCGGCAGCCTTTTGTTGTAAGAGGGCCAAATATTTTACGTGGGGATTAGTGCTGGCCGCATTTGGGACATATGTCCTTACAGTTTACCTATAATATTTGTGTACAAATATTTTAGTTTTAAAAATAAAATGCTAATTATACATTTACAGTGGCGTTACTGGCGTTACTCGTCGACGGAATGAGGCAAGGTGCGGGTGGCGTCCGTTCTCGCTCCCTTTTACTCCGTTGTGTATGATATCGTCCGTCACGTGCGTTGCGGCTTCGTGCTTAAGGACAACATTCGAAAAGAAATTGCTGAAATAACACCAGAAGTCTGCGAGAATGTTATGAAAAATAAGCTTGAAAGAGCTCGCATTTGAGCCACGGCCACTTGACCGACATTATATTCCATACATAATGTAAAGACCATATAATCAATCAATTAAATATAAATTATAAAATTGTGTTTAATTTAAAATTTATTCAAAAAAAATATCGGCCTGGAACATAAAACGCACCCTGTATATCATATACGTCGCACAAATGATATCAAACCATTAATTTCGAACCATTAGAGATACATAATAGCAATTGGCTAAATGAAAATACTGATAAATAACCAAAATATGTAAAAAATCTCCTTTAATTTTTTCCCTTTGGATCAAAAGACCAGTGTTTCTAAAACTTTTTCACATTACTGCCACCGCAATCTGAAAAAATAAATGTAAGGCTTCGTAAAAAATACAATTTTTAGCAACCATCAGTGGTATATTAATTACTTGTATTATACATTTTTACTAAAAATAATGAAACACATCATTTACCAGTAAAAATTTAATAAAAAATAACTTAAAATTTAACTATTACATTTGCAGTCAACAAAAACATTTTAATGAGAGTGGTGTGATTGCATATTTTTAATAATCAATCAATATCCTGTACAGTGTTTGATATTATTATATAGATTATGCGTGTCAACTTTTATAAACACAGTTATGTTAATATCCAATTAACCAATTCAATCGATAATAAAAATAGTCCTTCAACTGTATATTATACTCGTATTTTGCGCAGACAGCTGTTAAGCTTATTGCCAGATACTATAAAATCTTCATTATATTTTAAATTATAATATTGCCATATTTGTATTGCTTCCGGACAGGTAAAAAACAATTACAATATATTTGAATATGGTTAGAAAGAGAAAAATAACACAATATTCTATTTAAATCGATCGATATGATAAAAAAATTAACACTGCATTTGCACCGTCTCCAGACAAAAACAATTCAGTCGTAACATGCAAATTACGAGAATACGAATTTCGTACAATGTAATATATTTTTCCAAACAAATTAAAGTAATTCGAAAATCAATTTATACATATTAATAGATCTTATTTTTTAAATATTGAAATATTTCACGGCTCCCTAGAGACCGCGCTCTCTAGTTTGAGACACCAATTTGACTTAAGCATTGTTTTTGTAACAAATAAGGGTCTTTCAACCTGAAAATAACCTTGAAATAAAATGTAGAAAGACGTGTCACGATAATAAATTTAACTGGTGGAATCATATTTTTTTACTTACATGCGTACTATCACACCTTTTTTGGGTAGGTAAAGACGATAGAACGTAATACCTTCCAATCTCGACACACATATTTCGCCTCCTTCACACCCATTTCTCATACAATTCTACGATTTCTCTTATTTTTTACATTTTCTTCTTTCAAAATATCATTCACTTACTCCAATCATATTTTCTTTAATCTTCCTCAAATATGCCTTTCACTTAATTTGCACTGTATATATTTATTTTCTTGCTAAATATTAGTATCTTAAAATGTCATTTTATTAAATATTATTTTGTTGTTAAATATTTTAATATGGAGTTTCACAAAGTTAAAGCTGCTGTGAAGTTTGGCGAACGCCAAACTATTGTAAATAAAATGTTGTGCTAAAAATTAATAAATAAAAATGTCTGAAGTTTTGATAAATTTCTTTACCTATACTTCATGCCCATTTGATGCCGATCTTAAAACAATTTAATAAATTTTTTGCAATCTTCTAACGAAATTTTAGCAGTAAAAATGTATAAATTGTTTGAAATATATGTACTATTATATTTAGCGGAAATTGAGTCATCAACATTATATGTTATATTTTGATATTTAGTGGTATACTCGTATATCTTATTCGATTTTAAGCTGTTAGTTTTTATCGTTTAAATATCTTGTTCGAATCAAACTGGTAGGAATATTTCTTCCAAGTAATAGCTATTTCCCCACATTTACGACTTTGTTCTTTACTAACCTCAGTATATCGAGTCAGAAAATGTTTCACATGTAAACAATATTATATACACGTCAATAGTAAAAACTCCAACATACGAGTACTTGTACCGGACTACGGTACAAAGAACTGTAAATAGGTGCGATGGTTGCTGCGCAATGCTCGGAGAATTCAGGTCAATTCCAAAAGGCGTAGATCGATGAGAGAAGGTGGCGATGGTGAAGAGATTCCTCTTATGGCAGGTTATAGCAGGTCTCAAAGTAAAACACAATGTACTGAGAATATGTAGTAAGTAATATATTTAAAAATAGAAAAAGTCCCTTCTTATGAAAGGTCAGTAGGTCATCGCAAGCGCTCACACCTCACAAAATGCAACAACTTTCGGGAGTTTTGCGCAATGCTTAAACCGACCGGTCAGGGATCTAGTCTCGACGCCCGTCCATAAGTCTAAATATCCACTGCGGTCGCGATGCCGCGCGGACCCAAACAAACAAAAATATTTCATACAAAGTCAAGAATTTCAAGTATCAAATTATAACCAAACAAATATATCAAATACAACTAAGTATCAAACATCAAGAATACACCTACAATATTATTATCATCTTAACAGGAATTTATAAATCCATAAAGGCAATCCAATAAAACAAATATCTACAAATATTAAAGGGTGATGCATACGTCCGATATAATACTCGTGCAATCGGTTATCAATGTTAAACATTCGTAGAACCAGAAAATCATAAAACGGCAACTATTATAGTTATGCGCGAAACACTTGTAAATAAATTATAATTGCATTTCTGCTGATAAGTATCTACCATTAAAATATGTTGTTCGTAATTTATCTAAGATTTCGTCTTCTCCTAAGCACTACTTTCGTATCAAACCGATATTATTCCACCTGAAGAGAGCCTTGGGATAGGAAGTAGAAAAACGTGTAGCAGGGATCAATTTAATTAGTAGAATAACAAAGTAATATATCGTTAAATATTCTATACTGTTCGTATTTTGAGAGTCGGTATGTTTTATTTTCATCCGTCGTATTTACCAATTGAGCTGGTAGATGGATATGCGTGTATATCATTTAAAGATGTTACATTCGATTTCAGATTGCTTTATTTAATTTAAATGTACTGTGATCGATTTCAGTGGGAATATATCTTTAATTCAAAGATAATCGATTTCAGATGGTAGGTACGTTATTTTCAGAGATATTTTGTTGGTTTTCAAGGGGCAGTCGTAGCACACACATATCTACCACCAGAAATCGATTCTAGATGCGTGAATTTCAGGCGTTTTTTCAGTCTAAATAAAAAAAAAAACTAAAAATATTTTTGATACATTTTATTTATTGATGATTTGAGAATGTATAAAAAAAATTTAGAATTTTTTTTTTAAATTCAAGATGTTATCAGCTGTTATATCTTGTAAAAAAGGGCGGGAGCTGGTCGACATGATTGGAACCTTTTCGTAAATTTAAAACAAAAATCATACACAGTTTCTTGATAAAAGAATAATGAATAATGTCCTTATAGTTGGTACCAAAGAGAAAAAAATCATAAAATGGCGGCTGTACAATTTTTTACCCTTCTTTTTCAAATTTAATTTTTTTTTAAATGGAAAAAAAAAAGTTTTTAATTTTCCAATGTAGGAAAACGATATAAAAACATTTATTGAAGTTTTATACTAAATTTGAAGGCAATCGGTTGGATAGAACTTGAGATTTTATGTCGACCAGGTCGAAAAAAGTAGTTTCGAGAAAAACGCGTTCAAAGTTTTGAGATTATTGCCGAGTCATTCCGGTGCGGCGTAATTGCTGCCACATTTATAGCTATAACTTCGTAAATGTTGAGAATTTTAAAATTTCCTTTTGAGAACATATTCTTAAAGGTCTAACTTTAAAAATATGCAAACAAAATATTTTTTTCAAATTTCTAGAGTAGAATTACCCCCTTAAATCTTTCGATTAAAAAGAATCGATTTCTGGTGGTAGATTTTATATAAAATATGGTTAGACTTATTTGAATACTGTAATTTGAATGAATTAACTGGTTTTTTTAATGAAAAAAATAAGGCAAATTTTGAAAAAAAGTGAATGTAACTAATTTATAAACTATTGCATTCAAGTGATCAACTTTTTATTTATAATTATTATATAATCGCTAGTGCCTTTTTCTATTGGCTAAAAAACCAACTGGTTCTCTTCAGAGTTCTTTGTTATTTTTTCTATTCGCTTATAATTTTATTCCGACATTGTACAAGGTTATTATTGGACATGTGGTCTGCAATTTGTTACATAAACAACGGATCAAAAGAAAGGGAATTCTAATGAAATAGCAATGCGGACTTAAATTTATGGCGCATGGGTCTTAGCGAATACAGCGAATACGCATGCCTGCAATCGCAGCGGCGCACGCATTTCGCGTCTGTCAAAAATAATGTTGTCAGTTTTAAAAATAAAACTTCACGCAAGGAAGTTAAAGGTAACTTATACTGGAAGACAAATATTTAAAATTAGTTTTATGATTCAAATTCATTCATATTGTAACGAAGTATATAGATTTGTAATATCAATACACTTATATTTTTCAACGATAAAATAGTACTTAAATATAACAGTTTCTCTGTATTTCAACAAAAAAAATTGTATGAAATAATGAAAATATAATAAGATGAACATAAAATTTCATTCAAAAACATTCCAAATCTAGCTTTTAATTAGGAATAAGTGTCAATTTCAACAACATTTCATGACCTTTGATTCAAAGTTTAACACAATTTTCTTTGGTAAAATTATTAGAAACTGAGTAATTGCTACAATTACATATTAAAAAATGATTGTAACCAGAGCGGTGTCTTAGTAAAAAAATACTCATGTTTACAACTCTCTTCAATTTTTTTCCAAGTTTCAATGAAATAAGAATACTTTTATGGCTTGAATACTAAGCAGTGTATTATATATTTTTAAAAATTTTGTTTTTAAATAAACATGGTTTTAAAACACACGAATAAAAGGTATTTTCAAAACAAATTTGATTTGAGATTGAATTATTTTATCAGAAAAATTAACACAATACTTCACAATTGTAATTAATCTTAAGTGGGGAATAAATTCTTGTAGAACTGACCACATCGCGCACAGCTGTAATAAGGCCGCTTACAAACTAAAATATTATTTACCTACGCTGCTCGCGCTCGTGATGAAATCTATTTTACTTGTTTAGCTCGATTATTTCTTTGATATTAATCAGTGCATATTTTAATTTGTCCTTACATAAATATTTATTAAGTGAGTGCTTTATTATAAAACAAATCAACTCGTGCAGCCGTCAATCGCAGGTATTTTTTCGCAATCATCGTGGAAATTAGTAAAACAATTTCACTTTCAAATATTCTCGTGCTAAACTTTGCAAAGGCTGCATTCTAATTCTAGAATTCATATTTATTTTTAAGTATAAGAAAGATTTTAGAGAAACTAACGAACTTGCATGATACTGCAAGAAGTGTATTATTCTTTTTAAAAATAAAAATAAGTTTGTTCAATTTGAATTGCATTTTATGGTTTCGCCGTTCCCGATATGTTCGGGGACGTTTTCTAGCGGTCTACCACAAGTCTAGTTTTCAGGTGAGTGTTTTATTTAATCTGTAAATAAATGTTATATTTTAATTTTGCGGCGCCTGTATGTCTGGCTGTCACGCCTCTCGAGTGTTTCTGTTATGTTAGTTCAATGCTTTGTTATGCAAATAACTTTTGTTAACTTGAGTTCAATATTTATGTTATATCTTAAATGGTTAACAAATCCAATTCAAATATATAATGATATGAACACAATATGTTGTGTGTTTTATATGGGCTAAACTCATCCTCAAAATTGTATTGAAATTGTAGTTTAAATTTCAAACGCATTGCTATTTTTAACAATATACTATTAAAATCAATTGCATTACATTTGGGTTGTATACAGTACAACCTGCCGGGCTTATTGCCACGTGGCAATCTTTTTCAAACAATCAGAAATATGTTAAAGAGGCCTTAACCAGACTATAACCCCTTTTTAAAATCTTGATTTCAACTAATCGGACCCGCAACCTCCTGGCTGAAAGGCAAACGTACTACCAACTAGACTACGGTGGTTGTCAAATTGAACTGTTGCACAAGCACTCAACTTATAAGTAAATATAACATTTTCAATGTAAACGATAAATGATTATTTGAACGAAAATCTTAGAAATGAGATTAATATAAAAAGTATCTTATATAGTATTCTCTACATACGAGTAGTTTTGATTTTTTTCAAGAACTTCCACAAGTTACTTTGAGGCCTTTTTATCACTTTTGACTAGTTACCATAAAAACTTTATTTTCCTTTTTTATTTGATATTTCATATAAAACCCAAATAACTCTTTTTCCACTTTCGTCTTGTCCCTATTCAAAATAAGGTGTTGGACTTAAAACTTTTGAATAAAAACGGTTCACGATTTAACTTGACCTGGAAATAGAATGTAATATATTAATAATTTTTATACCCATTTTCGTCTTTAGACCACGATTGTCAAAAAAATATGAAGAACTTAGTGCTTTACCACATAATCCGTGACCCAGTTGGTAAGACACCTGTCCAAGTTTTGACTCGGCGGTTGCGGGTTCGATTCCCATTGCTACCCAATTAAAAAAATGTGTGTCAGTCTAGTTTGTAATTCAGGCCTCTTTAAAATCGTTCTAGTTGGTTGTACGATTTTAACACACGGAAATAAATCCATCAAGTTGTGTTGTATACAACGAACTTATAATAGAAAACATTAATTTTAGTGATCAATATTGAAGTCAATACATATTATTTCAACTTGGGTATAATTTTAAGTGATTTTCGTAAAATATTTTATATACTATACATAATTATAAATCTCAATTACTACGACGGTTGGTTTTTCGAGACTGGTCAACAAAACGACAAGTTAACGACACATTTCTATTGGTTTAATAAGTGCCGTTTTTATGTGTAATATACTTCTTCTTCTCAGTGTCATGTCAGGTCCCCCCAACGTTGAATATCACCTGAGAGTAGGTATCTTTGTCCCCGGCAGCCCGAAAAAGATCTCCAACGCTCCTTATACCAGTTCAATCACGTATATTGCGGAGCCAGGAGATTTGACTCCTGCCAACACTTCTTCGACCCTCTATTTTTCCTTGGATGATCAGGTGCAGTAATTTGTACTTTGCTCCTCTAAGTACATGACATATAACAATAGCTGTATATTACACTCCTCTAAGTAGTGTAATATACAGCTATTGTTATATCGTCGTCGTTGCTAGGCGTCGTAGTCGAGGATCCCCTCGCAATTCAACGTCAATTCACTTGGAAAGCGAAGCTGTGCCGTGGAGTTTTATTGTTTGTTTTTTTTCTTCTCTTAAGTGAGTGATCCGTTGCTTACCAGCAAACTCACCGGCTGTACTGGATCTGATGGCATACCGAAGTGAGACGATCGGAGCACACTGGCATGTTTTTTTTTCTCTTTTGAAATAATATATATGACCGAAGTCATAGGTATCCTTATACTCTCGATTACTAGTCGGAAAAATGACTGTCATTGGGTAGAAGTAGTACAGCGCGGGGTTCGAACCTGTGACTTTCCGCACGGAAGTTCAGTGCGTTACAGCGCGGCTATGCAATATTGTTACATACATAAACATTAGCAAGCTGTGTCGTTTGCTGGATAGGCAAAGAGAACAGATTCCTTAACTTCTAGTAACTCCACACATCATCTTACTTCTGTCAAATCCAAGTTTGTCTTCTGTACGGCACCGGTGGGTCATTGAAAGAAGGGTAGCGACAGGGAATAAGATCAAAAGCTCTTAATGTTATATATAACAACCGCGCTAACAAAAGTAGCAAAAATAACAACATACAAGTGGGTTGATACAGATATTGTTAAATAACAAAAAGTTTCTAAAATGTACATTCCTTACTTTTCAACTTAAAGGCAGATTAAAATGTTCATTCCACACTGCGGACGCTCTTGGTATATAGTACATAGATTAGATAAAAATATGAAATTACCATTAATGATTTTTGTACTATATATGTTGTATTTTTCAATGTTACTTGTTCAATGATGTGAACTGTGTGTACATACACATACATACATATCATCACGCCGTTTCCCTGACGGAGTAGGCAGAGAGGACAACGCCCCAGACATTCCTATCTCGACACACATCCTTCACCTCTTCTACACCTATAAACCATCTTATACAACTTCTAGGATGTATCTGACTTTTTACGTTTCAATTGGGTATAAAGCTAATATAATATATCCTAAATTTGATCAGTATCAAAATCTGCCAAGATGATAGTCCACAACAGTATTTTATTATAAATTTTAATGTATGGAAGTGAAACATGGATGTTGAACAAGCCTGAATTGAGCCGAATAAATGCTTTCGGAATTGGCGGGTCACGTTCAAAGAATGGATGAAACCAAGTATCCTGGTATAGTTTCTCATGTTACCATGATAACGGGATATTGGCGGGGTCACGTTCAAAGAATGGATGAAATCCAGTATCCTGGTATAGTTTTTCATGTTACCATGACTACGAAGCAGATTTCCAAAAGCGATTATATTTACCAAACAACCTCTTTTAACCGACTTGTACCCTTTTCTATATTATTTTTTTGAGTACCATCGGCAATCGAACCCGGATCGATCGCACAAATGTCCAGATGCCAGTCTGTTTTCAATGCACCGGTTACGCTGATATATGCTAGTAATAAATATTGTCATAAGTCCGCTTTTTTAAATTCTACACTGACTGGCTTAAGTGTCGTGAACGGATTGATTTCAAACTTTGTCTCTTTATTTTCAAGTCCCTTAATGGGATATCTCCATTGTATCTTTCGAATCTGTGTCTGAGAGATTTTCCTTCGGAGAGAAGTAGAACTTTATGACCGAATTCTTCTTCATAAATTATTTGTTTCAAATCGATCCAATAGAGCGGGGTATTATAATAGAGCTTTTGTCGTTGCTGATTCTGTGTCGTAGAATGCTTTGCCTCCTAGTTTCAGAAATTTGAGTGGCGTATACAATTTTAGGAAGCACTTAAAAACAATTTTTTTGGGAGGTCTTATAAAAATTTATAATGTATGAACAATACACAATACACTACATTAAACCTAAAACCGAATATGTTACTATCACATATCGGAAGATATATAAAAGTTTCTTTATATAGTAGTTCTTCTCCCCTTGGTAAGCTTTCTCCGGTTTTCTTACTAAATATTTTTTTCAGAATATACGTATGTAGATGCGGGGAGCTGTTTTGTGACCATTTGAAGTAAACTGCTACAGAATCCCATCGAATGCTTGTCAAAGCTTACGGTGAGCATGGTCTTGGTAAATCACAGTGCTTTGAGTGGTTTAAAAAATTCAAAAGTGGTGATTTTGACGTGAGAAACGAAGAACGTGGAAGACCACCGAGGAAGTTTGAAGACACCGAATTGCAAGCATTGTTGGATGAGAATGACGCTCAAGCGCAACAACAACTCTTGGATCAATTCAATGTGACACGAGAAGCCGTCTCCATACGTTTGAAAGCCATGGGAAAGATCCAGAAGGTGGTAAAATGGGTTCCACATGAACTGAATGAAAGACAGCAGGAAAACCGAAAAACCACTTGCGAAATGCTGGTCGCCAGGTACAAAAGAAAATAATTTCTCCATCGAAATGTGTCTGACAATGAAAAATGGATATATTTCGAGAATCCTAAGCGTAAAAGATCATGGGCAACTCCAAGCAAACCAGCGACATTGACTGCAAGACCAAATCGCTATGGACGGAAGACAATGCTCTGTGTTTGGTGGAATCAGAAGGTTGTTATCTATTATGAGCTGCTAAAACCTGGCGAAACCGTTAATATTGAACGCTACCGACAACAAATGATGGATTTGAACCAAGCATTACGTGAAAAACGACCAGAACATCAAAAGAGGCAACACAAAGTGATTTTGCTTCATGATAATGCACCATTGCACACAGCAAAACCGGTCAAGGAAACAATTGAAGCGTTTAGTTGGCAAATACTTTCGCATGCGGCTTACTCGCCAGACTTGGCTCCATCCGATTACTACTTATTTGCATCGATGGTACACGCACTTGCTGAGCAGCGCTTCACTTCTTACGAAAATGTACGGAAATGACTCGATGATTGGTTTGCCTCAAAAGAACAAGAGCTTTTTTGGCGTAGCATCCACAAATTGCCAAAGAGATGGGAAACATGTGTAGCTAGCGATGGGCAATACTTTGAATAAAATATTTTTTACCATTTTCATACAATAAATGTGAATTTTCTATAAAAAAAATCCGGTGTTATATTTACAGACCTGATATATATGATATGTATATATATTTATTTTGTAATATTTCAAATTTATTAATAATAGTGGGCTCGAATCTTGAGTTACAGCGCCCTTGATTGTGTATGTATGTATATGTGTGTGTACCATATATGTATATATTTATTTTGTAATATTTCAAATTTATTAATAATAGTGGGCTCGAATCTTGAGTTACATGTATGTATATGTGTGTGTACCATATATGTATATATTTATTTTGTAATATTTTAAATCTGTCAATAATAGTGGGTTCGAATCCTGAGTTACGGCGCCCTTGAAGAGAGTCTGTTCTATATCATATACTGCGCTATATAACTTTTATTATTCGAGTGGAAGTCAAGCGTTTTACCAACTAGGTCACGAAAGTCGTCTATCATGTATGCAAGTCCACCTGCATATAGTATAACAAAATGTGGCGCGTAAGTGTTTGTCTTATCAGTGAGCATTTCCTTTGTTCATTTCTCGTGTATTCCAGTTACAACAGTTGTATAATTGATATTAAAATTGAGTATGTATACAAACAAAGGAAACAGGAAACAGCTGTTGAGTCCGGCGGTGGCGTGACTACTTATTACTTATACTTGACTAGGCATGTCTAAACTACGGCCCGCTGGCCAGATCCGGCCCGCGAGATCCGTTTTTGTGGCTCGTGTAGACGAAGGAAATTTATACCATATATACGTATATATAAATTGTATAAAATTCTTAAGACAGAAACTATGTGAATTTGCAAGAATGAGCGATGAAAACGCTTGTGATATTTGATTAAACTTATATGGTATATACGAACAAACTCTCAATAATGGATATCCATAAATATCCAACAAGATCAAGATAAACTGCTACCCGTTTAGAAGCGATATTGAGGATGTCATAAACAATCATGCAGTGTCATGAAAAAAAAATGACAGAAGATACATAGCAGCTTTGTTTTTCTCTTTGATTATTTTTCAATTCATCATAATTGATTTATATGATTATAATTGAAACTCAGATCTGATTATAATTGATTTCAGTTGCCAACCAAATTTCATTATTGTTATTTAATGTTTCCTGGAATCTGCCACGCCTAAACAATTAATGTGTGAAATAAATTTACTTTCATTTTATTTTCATGTTTATTACAATTTAAGCTGACAGCATTTTCAATTTACAAAACGTGTGTGTTCATTTCAATGTTTGAATATAAAATATTTTTTTTATATTTTTTTGCTTTTTCACTTTATTAAAAAAATAAAGTGACAAGTTTTTGTAAACGCACTGTTACTCACACTATTGCAAAATGACTCTTCTGGCTGAACGATCTATACTTGACGTTGGTACCACCGGAGACAATTTGCGATAGGTATATGCTATTGCATATATGGCAAGAAGCTTTAATACTCGTACTTGCAATAGCTTGTCTGCGTATTCTTTCTCTAATGGTTCCCTAATAATTAGCAACAGCTCTACGCTATTTGGCTCAATCTGTTTCGTTTTGTTCTCAGTTGTGCTGAGCATTCATGTTTTTGAGAATGAATGAAGAAAGACTAACAAAACAAATAAATAGTGCATGTATGAGTAGAAGGCGTGGTATGTTAGATGAAGACTCCACTGGGAAACGGCTTGATGTTATGTATTTACAAGTATGTTACCTATATATGATAAAATTAACCGACGTTGCCCACAATTTTAGAATAAAATTGACAGTAAATTTTTCATTCAATATTTATTAAAATTTATCAACCAGTTCAGCGATATGATGCTTATTTGTAAATACATAACATCAAGCCGTAACAGAGGAACAGCCGGACAAATTACAGCGTCTTCAAAATGTGTGCCTAAGATTCATTTTCAATCTACGTAAGTACGATCATATAACTTCATACCAGAAGACATTGAACTGGTTGAATGTTAGAAATATACGCCAAATTCACATACTGTATATATTGTATAATATCATTAACTGTCCCGCCGCCCCCTCTTATCTCGCCGAGAATTTTCAGCGTCTTTCCAATCATGGATTAGCGCTACGCTCAAAAAGAGATTGTTTATTGGCCTTTCCAGTTCACCGCTCCTCTTTCTTTACATCATCCCTTACTGTCCATGCAGTGAGACTCTGGAATCAGTTACAAACCAATATAAGACTCGCTCCGTCCTTGGCATGCTTTACGAAGCGACTGAAAAACCTTTTAATTTATAGTCAGTAAAATAACGTGTTTCATTCCTGATTTTTCTTTTTCTTTCCTCTCCACCATCTCTTCCTTTCCTTTTGATTGATATCTCACTTTATATGAAAAAGAATGTTCGGGTGATTGTCCGTCTTTGTGGGGTTCGTGGGCATGTTTTAAAAATATACTTAAAAAAATTGGATGCTACCGGCTCATTCAAAGTGTCGAAATTGAAATCCCGCGGTGAATACTCGTCATTCAAGATCGGAATAGAGGTAAGCAAGACCGAATCGATTTTATATCCAAGTAAATGGCCCCGAAAAACCTTTTTGAAAAAATGGATTACCAATTTGGAGGCTCCTAAACTACCGAGCCATTACTGACAGAATGGGAAAGAGAAGCGGAATACTTCGTCTCTCACAATACTTAATGTGTACTATCAGAATGTGCGCGGCTTGAAGACGAAGACAATAGATTTTTTCAACAATGTTGCTGCTTCCAATCACTCTCTGATTGCACTTACCGAGACGTGGTTGGACGCCTCTGTCTATAGCCGTGAGCTTTTTGATAGTAATTATTTAGTATTCCGACGCGATCGCTCGACCGCTGATGGAGTCTCCGCAAACCGTGGTGGCGGCGTGTTATTTGGATTGAGAAACTCTGATTCGGTTTTTGCTGAACGAGTGTCATTCTTGGAAACGGGTAATGAAGATCTCTGGGTCAAAATCACTGTAAATAGTTTTTTAGTAATATTTGTACGTGTGGTTTACTTCCCACCAAACTCAACCGAGGAGAAATACTCGCTTTTCTGTACCAACATTTTAGCTCATGTAAATTACATACGAGATAGAAAAGTAGTAATTCTTGGCGATTTTAACTTAAATAGCGCGATAGGGGCACGGGGGATTCAAAACGAATTTTCGTGTGTTTCAACTGCCTACAGTTTGTTACAATTTAATAATATCAATAATTTTAATGACAGGCTTCTAGATTTAATATATTTAAATATTAGCACCAAGGTGCAACACGCCCCTTTTCATTTCGTACCAGAAGATCTTCATCACCCGGCACTAGAATTCGATCTCATAGTCTTCTTGATCAAGGACAAAATAAATGCATCTCCAAAAAAATTTGAGAATCCAGAGTTTAAAAAATGGCGATTTGACAAAGGAGATTTCCATTCCTTATATCTGAAGACAAGGGATATTAACTGGGATCCCTTATATTCAATTTTGGACGTGAACGAGGCGGTAGCATATTTGTATGAACATGTTTATTGCGTATTTGATGAGTGCTTTCCCGTAAAACCTAAAGAGCTACGTAAGTGGCAATACCCAAGGTGGTTCACAAGTGAAATTGTTAGGAATATTAGACTTAAAGATTCTCTTCACAGAAAATGGAAGCACTCTTGTCGTCTGAGTGACTACGATGCGTTCAAAAGTGCTCGCGCTCACCTCAAACATAACATTAGCACGGCTTATAATGACTTCATAAAGAACTTAGAATGTCGAATGGTACGTGAACCAAAACTATTTTGGAATCATATTAAATCCATGCGTAACGATTTTCCAGTGCTTAATGTTATGCATTGGGATGGGAATCAAATAACTGATCCCGAAATATCTTCTGCATTCGCAAATTATTTTTCAACAGTTTATTGTAGGGACTCCGAGGCATTTGTTTTTGATGAACACCATACTTCCTCGGGATTTAACCTAAGCATCACTACATTTGATATACTCAAACAAATAAAGTTGATGAAAAACACGAAAGCAGTTGGGCCGGACGGAGTACCTACATTCTTTCTTAAGGGCTGTAGTGAATTGCTTTCTGCACCTCTTGCTTACATATTTAATCTTGTCTTCCGAGTCCATACTTTTCCAAGTGAATGGAAAAATACTCGAGTTATTCCCATATTTAAAAATGGTTCTAAGGACGATGTAACCAACTACAGACCTATCGCCATACTTTCTTCAATAGCTAAGCTCCTAGAAATGTTTATGGATCGCACACTAAGGTCGTTAGTGGACCCATATATAATTGATGAGCAGCATGGCTTCAGAAGAGGCAGATCTACCGAATCCAATCTGATGGTCTTCACCGACTATGCTTCAAGGGCTGTAGATAGTGGCAATCAGATTGATTGTTCGTATCATGACTTTGCAAAAGCTTTTGATCGCGTCAATCACAAAAAAAATATTAGAAAAAATGAGTGAACTTGGGATCCCAGGCTAAGGCTGCTGTCAGATTATCTTACAGATAGAAAACAATTTGTTTCACATGGAATCTACAACTCCGATTACTTCACTGCCTACTCAGGTGTTCCGCAGGGGTCTAATCTTGGACCTACCTTATTTCTTATTTTTATTAATGATATAGGTAGAGTTATAAAAAAATCCACATTTCTTCTATTTGCTGATGACCTCAAAATCTTTAAAAAAATTCGTTCTTATACCGACTGCTTAGACCTACAGTCAGATCTCAACAACGTTTGTGAGTGGAGCCACAATAATAAATTATATTTCAATGCATTAAAGTGCAAAATTATGTCGTATTATCGCTCACACGTCTTGAAATTCCATAGATATACACTAGAATCTACACCTATACCCCGCACAGATAATATTAAAGATCTGGGTGTCTTGTTCCACAGCAATCTCGCGTTTGGTCCTCACATAGAAGTTATGTGCAACTCAGCTTATAAAAATCTAGGATTTGTAATGAGAATCTCTTAAGTCGTTTGAAAACCAATTGGTGCTCAAAACGTTGTTGAATTCATTGATCCGTAGTAAACTAGAAAGCAATGCTTGCATTTGGAGCCCAGTGGGGACGCAGAACTCGCTCATGGTGGAGAAAGTACAAAAAAAATATCTACGATATCTCTATATGAGAGAGTTCGGTGTCTATCCATGGCTTTATCCTACTCATTTCCTGCTGGGCATGCTCGGGTATAACTCCTTGAGCGTAAGAAGAGATGTGCGTCTCCTGGTATACGTTGTCAAACTCGTTCGAGGAGTTGTGAGCTGTCCAGAATTACTACAAAGATTAGCGTTAAATGTTCCTAACAATTACACTAGACTGCGCCGGCAAGAACTGTTCTCAATAACATACGCAAGAACGGGTCTTCCAGCCGCTATGCCTGTTGGAAGGGCCTTAACTCTTCTGAACGGGACTGCTTCGGATATTGACATATTTCATATCACATTACCAAAAGCAAAAGTAAATTTTCTTCTTAGATTGAGCGCGTTAGAAGGCACTCATCAACATACCTAAATGACTGTGAATATATGTGTGTAATATGTTTGTGTGGATATACTCGTTTGTATGCATATGCATTATTTTTTATTTTATGTAATTTTTTAACTTATTTTTTTTCCTCTATGTAATTTTTCTTCTTTTTTGATGTTTTGTATTTTCAAAGTAATTGGGCTAAGCCTGTTTTGAAAAAATAAATAAATAAATAAATAAATAAAATAAAAATGTGCTCACGTATATGTTTATGGATTTCATGGGGATGGATAGTCATCTGAATGATTTAAGCGACCACGTAACTTCCTTCATTTACTTTTGTCTGGTTGGTTAGAAGAGATTGCCGCCTGGCAATAAGCCCGCCAGATTGTATTTGCAAAAAGTGTTAAATATTTTATCAACCAGTTCGTCTAAATCGGTGCTAACCCATAGGGGGATATCACAGGAGTAAGTCGACAAGCATATACAAAACATACATACGTAAACGATAAATTCTTATGGAAAAGGGTTGTTGTGTAGTAGTGTTGGGTCTTTGAATGCCCAACGAAATTAATAATAATATTCTCAAGTCAATAAAGGCAACTACGACGTAATTTCTCTCGTCTTTGCATTTGTGCGCAATTGGTCCGCCAATGAGCCTTAAATATGATACTTAATTTTAAGTAAAAATATCAAGATTTAATGCGAACACGAGTTTAGTTTGAAAATAGGAGAAACAAAAATATCATACTAGTATATTTCAGAATATTCATTTTTGTTAACTCTTGTAGTTCCCATATTTTTCTTGAGGTTTTCAATTGCATTTATAGCGCCGTTAATAATAAATCTGAGCGTACGTTTCAATTTAAGGCTATCCATAAAAAACAACATTTTTAGCTTTGAATGTTTCTGTGTATAGATAGTATCCTCGAAGAATGTTCCTTTTAAGCTATGTATCTAAAAATCAAGTAAATGCAAAAATAATATTCGTTTTCGTATCTACTACCTACTGAGAAACTCGACGGGAACAAATTATTTATTCCTTCGTAGCCTCAATACATTCGAATTTAAGATATGGATATGTTGATGAACGTGACCGGGAGACAATATTGTCTTTGGTCTCGGGAATCGATCCTTCTGGTTAAGAACCACTAGAGTTGGCAATCTTACGTGTTGGAAATACTTCCCCACGTGGACAGGCAAGAACACTCGCACATTTCTAACGCGTGCTAGTATTGTTACCAGACGATCCCTTAAACCAGACTGGGAGTCTTTTTTTATCACATTTGTTTTGGGTATCATCGGGAATCTAATCTGAATCTCCCGGGTGGAAGACCAGCGTTATAACAACGGCCATGGAAGTTGTCGTAAGAACAAATAAATTGGCATTTTAAAGATTGATTGAGTAAAATATTACTTACATACCATCACGCAATTTCCCTCTCGGAGTAGGCAGAGAGTAAGAGTATCAGTGTTTTCTATCTCGACACACACCCTTCGCCACTTCCACACATCTTCTCATACAACTCCTACGATTTGTCTAACTTTTTACATTTTCTTCTTTCAAAATATTCCAACTCAACTTTCTTTGGCCTTCCTCTACCACGGTTTCACTCACATTTACACTGTATATTTGTTTTGATTCATTCGTTCTACATGCCTAAATCTTCTCAGAATGTTCTTCATCTTACTCAAAACATTAACATTAAGTTAACATTCATCTTTAATAATTTTGTTGTGTTCTGTTATACATTATCACCCCATGTATTCTTCTCAGTTCACGTATTTCTACAACATTTATTCTACTCTTTTGTTTTTTTCCTCGCCCTAGTTTCAGTTCCATACATCAAAGTACTTAAATACTATTGTTTTTCCTCGCCCTAGTTTCAGTTCCATACATCAAAGTACTTAAATACTATTGTAATATAAAGGGTGTCCCAATAACAGCGCCGGATTTAGTTTACCTCTTTCACTGCTGAGACAATTTCCATGAGAGCCGATGAGTGCGCAATATAGTTGCAGTCCGTGATATTTTCACGGAAGTAAAACAAATTTTACATTTAAGAAAATATATATTCATAAATATAGAATTTGTTTATATATATCATTTATACATCGTCCCCTTTTACACCGGTTCAAAAATTTGATCGACCAATCAGAGCGAAGGACATGCTGTAAAGGTGGGGTTACACATGTAAAAAATATTCTCAAATAAATTAAAAATTTTCAAGCAAATATTTTTTGGTCCTTTTTCAAATGTGTTTATTTTTATGTTATTTTTATTTTGTCCATTGGTAATTCGGCGCAAAATGAGATACCCAGTCTTTTTATTTTTATCAAACGTATTTGAGTGACTTTTTTGTGTGATAAGAGTGATGTCGGTATTTTGACGCATACCGTAATGGTATTGAATGGAGGTTTTTATGACATTTTTCGAACAACATTATATTACAAAAAAAAAACAATATTTTATAAAAACGAACTGAAAAATATACTTACTAATTTGGTGTACACAATAATTTTTTTTTAAATAATTTAATATTTGTGGTAAAGTTGGAAACAAGGATCCAAACAAAGACCAGGTTGTGTGGGGCAATCTGGACAAAATAATAATGAAGCATTTCTTTTCTTAGCTGTATCCCAGCATTGCCTACATCTGCGTCTTTTAATTTTATTATCAGTGTCTTTTTCACAAAACTTCGGCAGATGTATCTTGGTTTTTGATTGTACTGTTTGTCTCGGAATTGATGATGGAGGTGGACCTAGTAATTTTTTGATTATAAATAGCCTGAAATCATACAACGGCATTTTCTGTGAATTGTCTGCATTGTATAAATGCCAAGAATTCAATAACATCGTCTGGAATAGATGAATGGCCAACTTTTTGTACCAACGTAATGTTTTCCTTTTGCATGGGTAGTAAGCTAACATCTGGTCATGATAGTCTATACCACCCATATGATTGTTGTAATTTATTACCATATTTGGTTTGGTGACCACTTGACCATGTCGGTTTTTACTATCAGACAGGTCCCCATCGAATTCAGAAGAAATCATAAAGACTTCTCGGCGGTCTTTCCATTTGGTAACACATATACCATTTTCTGTGTACTGACTCACACTTTCTCCTTTCTTTAGTTTTTTATTTATAACATCGATCGGGTTTTCTTTTCTATTTGCTCGTAGTGTTCCTGTGACATATGTGTTTTGGTTCAATAATTTTTTTGTAAGAGGAACGCTATTATAGAAATTATCCATGTAAACTGAATATCCGGCTCCCGTCTTCCCCTCGAGCAATTTCTGAACGACTTTATTAGTGTGGCTTTTGCCACCTAACTCTTCATCTGATGATCCACCATATACAATTATTTTTACGGCCAATCCACTTGATTCCCCTAACATGTAAAGTTTTATACCATACTTGGCCTTTTTGCCTTTTATATATTGGCGAAAAATCAATCGGCCTCTCCAAAGAATCAATGATTCATCTATCGATAGTTGTCTGTGTGGATCATAAATTACTTCCATCCTTCCATTGAATAAATCAATCAATGCCCTGACTTTTGCCAAGCTCGACAGATCTTCTTCATTATTGTTAAAATGAAGTGCCCGTAAGATGAGTAAAAATCTATCTCTTGACATGAATTGTGGAAATGCCGGTAAATTGAATAGGTAGTCCGTATTCCAGTAGTCACTCAACCGGTTCAAACGTATTGTTCCGGTGTGTAGTAGTAAACCCAGCCACACCCTCATTTCGTCTTTAGTGACATTTTTCCATCGCGTGATTCTGCTTGTATCACCTTCTGATTTCGACAATACTTCAACAGCATACAAATTAGTTTGGGTTGTCACAAGATTGTACAAATCTTCATTGAAAATCAAATCAAAATAATCTATTGGTTCTTTACTTGACATCTCAATTTTCAACCCGGGTATTTTTGAAAATGGTATAGAGGCTGGTTGTTTTTTTATATTCGACCATTGCGTAGAGCTAACATCTGGTGTTCTAGATGTTTGTGAAACAGTTTCAATTTGAATATTGTCACAATTTTCAATATCTGACTCAAATTCAGAATCGTCCTTGATGATGGTGAATTCCTCATCACTAACGTCACTAAATGAATCATCCATATCATCCTCAATCTTTTGTCTTTTAGAGCTCGATGGGCGATCCATTTTTCAAGGTAAACGTATTTTTTTTCGTCAAATCAAAAAAGAAACTTATATGATACTAAATATCACTATGTATACACCAATTACTATAATATATTTTTCAAAAGGCACTTATTTTTGCTCACAATTCACTATGTCACTCATTCAAAATTGAAAATAACTAGAACACATAAACAAAATATCCCTTGCAGTGAGTGACCTTTTCACAAAACAGCGCTAGAGAAATAGTCCAATTATTTTTATTATCAAGTCTCACAATGAAAACAAACGGAATAAGAACTAGATAAAATATTATTTACAACTGCGGGTGTAACCTCAACTTTACAATGCGTTGCACATGCGCAAACGCCCGAAGCGACGGAATCTTCCAAAATAATGACGAATATCATATGCTGATGTAATAGACTAACAATATTTTGGCATGAACACACCGCGCGTGTTCTGAGCATGAAGCCGATGTTCACATGGACACGCCACGCGTGTTCTCAGCACTGGACGAGTTACTGGATTGAGTTCTTGAATCAGTTGGATCTTTTAGTCCCTGAGGTTTCAGTAACACTTTCTCTCACTGCGGATATGTTTTCGAATGAACGCCCGCTACGAGGGCGACTTATTGTCCAGAATTGAACCAGTTTTCTCAATTTTTTAATTAATCTTCGAATTGATGACTCATTTGGACCATTATTTCGACCGAAAATTCCACGAAGCTTACGAAGTGTTTCAGCAAAACTTTGTCCATTTTCATAATAAGTTTTAACAATAAAAATGCGTTGTTTTTTCGTGTAGCGTTCCATATTTACTAATCGCAAGATTGACATATGGCATATATGAAATTTTGCGGCGAGCTGCCAACCTTATAAAACAAATGGCGCGAAATCCGGCGCTCTTATTGGGACATCCTATATAGTAGATAACCACCAAGTGAGACAAAGATAATACACGTATTATCGTGAATTGTCTATATGTATTCTTCCCCTTTAACTAATAGTTCTTTATCCAGCACTTTGACCCAGTTGCCACTCTGAACAAGTTAACCGCCTCTCGCCCGTCCAACTTTCAGAGATAAACTGTGCAGCCATATATTACTTCTATTACGAGGACTGTTGAGTCTCCACTTTCAACTATTCTGCTGGAAGTTCGTTCATTTTGCCTTTTCGCTACTCAAACTCAAAGAGAAGGGGAAGTTTTGAATTCGGTTTTAGGCTCATAACACAGTGTATACTATGACGACCTCCGTGACTTAATAATAATAATAACAGAACAATTTATATAGCGCCGTTTAGATAGCAGACTCTCCTCAAGGGCGCTCTAACTCGGGAATGTTTTTTTTTAAGAATATATATGACCGAAGTCTTATACCCTCGAACACTAGGCGGAAAAAGTGCCTGTGTCGTTCGAGGGGTTCGAACCGACGACCTTTCGCACGGAAGTCCAGTGTGTTACGGCGCGGCCATGCACCTCAATAATCGAACCAATTATTATTGATAGTTAAAGATGTAACAAAATAAATCAAGTTGAGTTTATAAATTGGAAAGTAGTGACTGCGGCCATTAGATCAGCTACTTCCTCGCATCTGTATGTGTTTAGAAAGACAAATACGGTAAAAAAACTGCAGTAAACTTACCAGGGAAGACTGACTATTATTATTATATTAAAAGTTTTTTTTTAAGAATATATATGACCGAAGTCTTATACCCTCGAACACTAGGCGGAAAAAGTGCCTGTGTCGTTCGAGGGGTTCGAACCGACGACCTTTCGCACGGAAGTCCAGTGTGTTACGGCGCGGCCATGCACCTCAATAATCGAACCAATTATTATTGATAGTTAAAGATGTAACAAAATAAATCAAGTTGAGTTTATAAATTGGAAAGTAGTGACTGCGGCCATTAGATTAGCTACTTCCTCGCATCTGTATGTGTTTAGAAAGACAAATACGGTAAAAAAACTGCAGTAAACTTACCAGGGAAGACTGACTATTGTACAAAGAAATTTTTGTAGATTTTCTCATACAAGTACAGTACCCGGCGGAAAGTAATACACATCGGGCTTTAGAAAGAGATTGTCGGCTTTGTAGAGCGTCGTCTCTCTCGCACGGTGCGCATGACTGTTAGCGCATCGTGCGATTGAGACGACGCTCTACAAAGCCGAAGCTAGCCGATATGGCCGATGTGTATTACTTACCGCCGGGTATGATAGTAACACATACTTAAAAGAACGCTTGTTTTCCAGTCTGGTGATTTCGTGTTCGATTTCCGATGCTACTAAAACTAACGGGGCAGTAAATAACTTTCTGATTAGTCGGAAGAAACAATGATGGTTGAATCAAGTAAAAATTTGGAAAGAAATAATATATGTGTAAAAAAAATAGAAATTGAGGGAGTTGTATGGGAAGGCGAATGGGTGTGGAAGAGGTGAATGATGTATGTCGCGATAGAAAAGTCTAGCGCTCTCTCCTCTTTGCCTACCCCAATAGGGAATCGGCGTGATGGTATGTACACATATGTATGTATGTTTTTTATCTGCAAATCGATGAAGATGTCTTTTATGGTAAGATATTTTTTTAATATTCAACTTTCGTTCTATACAGTACAACCTACATTGCCATGTACCAAAACTATGTTACAGAGGCCGTTAGTGAGACTAAAAAAAGATTAGAACTTTTTTGAAAAAAAAAAACATCGGGCCCAATGGGAGTCGAACCCGCAACCCCCGATTGGAAGACGTCGTCTTACGATGAGATAATCAATTATTGTCATAAAACAATAAACACGTGCCCTACCATTTCACAGCCGATTGTTCACCCTCGATTAGAATTTATATAACTTATTAATTTTTTATGTTTACTTATTATTTTTTTTCTAATATTTTATTTAGCCTTCTTTCCCCTCATCTCTCATGCATTAATCATTTTAAAAGAAAATAATTAGTAAAAAAGGAGTATGGCTTTCTTCTTAATATTTATTGCAACTTCAAATATAAACATTCATTTTTCTTCTTTCATGTAACAGCGTCGGACTAGTGGCCATTAATATTAAGCTACTAACTTGTGTTGGCATTTTGGACGCAATATCAAGTCGGGGTTTCTTAATACAGACGTTGCGTAAACAGTGATCCCGGTTTTACCGGTTAACGGATATATCCCGGTTTTACCGGTCAAGGTACAATGTACCTTATGTCATAACAAAAATAATAAAAATATAAAAGAGCCGGTAGTGAGCATTAAGGACAGAATATATAATATAAAAATATAAAAAATTATTTTACACAATTACAACAAAAATAATCAGAAAAAAAAACAAGTATAAAATCGTACAAAATCGCATGTAACCAACACAATACGAGACCGTCCACAGGCGCACAACCCGCACTGTGTAAAAAATACAAACAAAAGACAAATCATTCAAAAACATATTAAAAATAAAATACAAATTGAAAACAAAATATAAAAGACGGAATCAGACCAGGTACAACTTCGCAAATTTTCTTCAGCACGGGAAATAAAACACATTTCATCGATTAAAAAGCAGTTTAAAAAAGTTCTTCAAAAGTCCTCGAAAGACACGCGGGATTCCTTTTCAAGTCTCGGATATTCAGAAGTGCCTTTTCACGCACTTCTTGTTGGTCAGCAAAGTAACTAAAAAAAACGGCCGCGACTGCCGCGTACTCATTTCCGATACTGTGTAGTTTTTTTTAGGTATGGGAGAATTCGCAAATTCATTTATTCTATAATTTTCACATAGAAATGTGTCTTGCAGGCTGGTAATTCTTGTCGGAACTCGAATGCTAATCAATTCCAAGAGTTTCGGACAATCGATCATTCCATTCACGACTTTGAAAAGTACAATCAAGTCCGCTAATATTCGCCGATCAGAGAGACGAGTACCAAATTAAGGTTAGATAACAACAAATTATAATTTATATTATTCATATATAAGGTCTGAGAATAGTACTTGTATTGCAGTATCGTTGTATACAGTACAACCTGGCGGATCTATTGCCGTGTGATAATCTCTTCCGACTAACCAGAAACATGTTTAAAAGGCCTTAAGCGAAAACCAGACTGGGATCCTTTTTAGTAAAAGTTTGAATCCGAGTTTTAAATCTGAATTTATGTTTTTCTGTTGCATATATGTCGCTTAGCATAAAATCTTATAACGCTATTAAGCAACACAAAAGTAGCGCTATGTAACGAAAGGCTGCAGCATATTAGACTTCCAAATCGTATTGGAACTTTAATCTCTTAGAACTTTAATCTCTTGGAACTTTAATCTCTTGGAACTTTAATCTCTTTAAACTTTAGGTTTGATTATCGAGACTGTGCTTGCTGAAATGCAAAAGCTTGCACACAATAAACCAAAACATGCACAGGTGTCGTCCATCCGCATGATGGTTGACAATCACGCTTGATATCGAGGGATTACCTATTCATTCTGAATTCATTCATGCTCGATAACGAGGATTGCCTATTCATTTTTAACTTCAACTTTGAATTGTTGGTTTGCTCATCAAGATTGTGTGCTTGCTGAAGTGCAACAGCTTGCACAAAATAAACCAAAACATGCACAGGTGTCGTCCATCGGCAGGAGTTTTGAAAATCATGCTCGATCACGAGGGATTGTCTACGTATTTTTAATTTCAATCAAATTTTTTTACAGCACATTCTGCACTTGATCCTCAACACTTAAATATTAAATACTTCTTGACGAAATTAGTTTGTTAAAAGTATTTATATTTTATTTGAACTATGAGTATTATAAATTCAATTATAAAAAAGTAAGTTTCAGAAGGCGCAGGATTTATTGGTCAAAAATCGCAGAAAACATTGATACGAATAAATTTTTTGTGTATATTGGAATCGTGTCAATTCGAGATATTGATATTTTTTTTATTTGGCCCTTTATCGCACAAAGGTGTACTCAGCGTGCTTATTACCCCTACGGCAATGACTTCCAAACAACCAGACAGGAAGGTTTCAAAGCTTCTAGGCTATAAATAAACAGAAAACAGTAAAAAGTCATAACAAACTAAAATTAAGAATTTAAAGTATGTATGTTATAAGGAAATCAAAAGAAAACACGTATTTTTTTTATTATCACTAATGACTTGGAAATGAGGTTGGGGGATAAGGAAAGGAAAAGGTGAACGGTGAATAGAGAAAAACACGCTTTCATTGAAAAAAGATTCGACGATTTTTAAGTAGCTATTTGGAGCTTAGGATGAAGAGTGTAGAACAAGGTTTCGCAAACTCTTTTTGAATGGTACCACTTAATGAAAGTTATAAAGAGTGGCTTATCAACAGTACCCCTTTCGGCCCTCTCCTCTTTCCCTCTCCTTTCATAAAAGAGGTTCTTATAGATCTAATCTCTTTACTCACTGTAATTGATAGATTGGTTTTGTTTAATCGGGTAACCGCCGCGCTAACGTGACCGAGTTGACAAGTTAAAAATATAATCGTAAATCCGGGTTAGCAGAGCAAATTTTTGTGGCGCAATGCATTTTATTCTGTTAACTGGGTAACCCTTGGTTACCTCGATAAATATCGTTGACGCAAGCCGGTCTTAACATGTTGTATCATGTTTGACTCTTGCTTGTTCGTATACCACTAAACTAGGGCTTGCGTACCTCAAGTGGTACGCGCAGTCAACCATAGTTAACCATTGGTTGGTTGTTTCTTTTGCAAAAAAATAATATAAACTGAATGAAGTAAAATTTTTCAAACCAGGCACACAACGTCTCGTCGTTGTTGCTGGTCGAGGATCGAGGATCCCATCGCCATTCGAATATCAATTGAGCTGGAGAACGAAGCTGTGCAGTGGAGTTTTTTTTCAAGTGAGTGTGCACTTTGCACACCAGCAAACTCACCGGTCACACCGCTGTACTGGATCCGATGGCACACATGTAGTGAGACGATCGGATCTCACCGGCATGTATTTTTTTTTCAGAATATATATGACCGAAGTCATAGGTATTCTTATATCCTCGAATACTAGGCGGAAAAAATACCTGTGCCCTTCGAGGGGAAGTAGCATAGCGCGGGGCTCGAACCGGCAACCTTCCGCACGGAAGTCCAGTACATTATCGCGCGGCCATGCGCCTCGATGTACGAATATATAACGTCTAGTTAATGTCGGGAATTTTGGGATATTATAATTGAAGTCTAGTCCAAACCTTCGTCTCTTGAATATTTTAGGACCAGAGAAAAATATAGAAAATAAAAAATATAATCTTGCTTGATAGTAATGGAATCGAGCCAATACCGAAACAAATATTTTAATTATTCCGTTTTAAAAACAAACCAGTTTCGGTTTCGGAAGCCCTGTCATCGGATCAGCTGTCCATCCCACCGTCATGGCTCGAAGCAGTAGGCGGGGGTATTTTGGTTTTGGCACTAGGTAAACATTCGCTGTACTACGATTCGAGTGGGAAAAACTTGTTTGTTTTTCATTGGCGAAAATAAAATGACTAGTTATTTTTCAAAAATATGTGAGAAATTTTATTTTAGTCATTGGAAGATATTTTGACTTTGTAGCATATATTTTTAACGTTCTACGTGGCGTCGAAAATTGGTAAAACGCTTGACTGCACCCAGAGGTTTCGGGTTTAATTCCCGATGCCCCCCAATACAGCAAGGGTCCTTTTATGGTCAAAATAGTTCGTCATGTGTTTGTTATTAGTCTTACATGCGTGCAGTAGTATGGCCGACACATACATACGAATCTCTATAACCCAGTTGGTAAGATGCTTGACTTCTACGCGTGAGTTTCGGGTTCGATTCCCGGTGATACCCAAAAAATATAAATAAAAAATTAGTACCATACTGGTAAAAAAGTTCATCCGGTTAAAGTACTCATATACCCCAAGTACGCGTGTAATTGTTTTTGCTTCACGTGTGGTATTGCTACCAATGCGTGTAATGACGAACCACGAGTTTCATGCCTACTCGAGTGGTTTTAAAGTCATGATTAATGGGACCGAAAGCAATATTGTCTCCTGACCATGCTCTTTAATATGCCCGAATTACTACTCCGGATCTGTTGAAGGTACATACGAATTGCGAGTGAAGTGCCTAATCAAGGCGTATAAACCAAAGGTTTGATTAATAGAACTTGACAAATTCGAGTTCAGAAAAATCCTTCGTTGACAAAAAAAACAGAGAATTAAAAATTTAATAAGTAAGACAAATTATGTTAGCTATTATAGTCAAGATCTGGTTTCAATGTTTTGATAGCAAGAAGTTCATTAATGGCCCAACCATTGGCTTGACATTAAAACTAATTGAAGTTAGTTCATTCTTCAGTAAAAACTCCGTTATAAGTATTTCGACTCCCTCGAATTTCTCGCAGTCGCTGATGACTAGTGAGTCACATTCTAAATTCTTACTTTTTGCAGATTCTGGGTTTGCGAACACTGAAAATGCCTTATCTCGAAAATTGTTTTTCGCTTCTAATGGCATTTCTTGCTTTAAACTTTCAAGGTCCATATTGAAAAACAGATCTTAAGGTCGATTTTTTTAGAATCATATTTTTTTATATTTTAAAACAAAAGATAAAATAATAATTAATGCTGTTGAGATGTGTGCACTAAGAAAAAAATGTGAAGTGTCAATGTATGAAAGCAGATGGAACGAAGACATCAGAAATTAATGAATGGATAAAATGAAAGTAAGATGAATAAAGGAGCAGTACCAACACACAATTTATGTAATGACATTTATACTACTTTTAATATAGCGCGGTTTTTGTATATGTACATACTCGTCTTACATTGAGAGCTCCGTTTACCTTGATCCCTGTCGCTGCCCCTCTTTAATGTTATCGCAAATAAGCCACAAAGGAACTAAATTCAGATGTGAAATAGTCTAACCTAACTCTAATTTTGGCATAATTTACCTAAACGGTGTCAGATCACATGATCTTGGTGGCTAATTAACATCACCGTTTTCGGATATTACAATACATGAAATAATTCAACAATTTGAACGCGTTGTTGTATTGTATACGACTTCATTTTTATAAATTTCATATATTACAATTCTCAAATGTCACAAGACCCAGGCATTTTCGCGACGCCATCTGTGTTTTATCCAAGAATAAAAAAAAAACGCTCAATCTGAAAGACCTTTTATAATGAATTAATATACTGACAAAACAAATATACTTCAAATGTGAGTGGAAACGCGGTAGAGAAAGATCAAGGAAGTCATAGTTGAATAAAGTGAATATTTTAAAAGGAAATGTAAAAAGCTAAGAGAAATCGTAGGAGTTGTGAATAAAGAGTGGAAGGATGTTTGTATATATATAAAAATCTGACGCTCTGTCTTCTCTACCTACCCCTACAGGGACATCTTCAACATTTCACAGAATGTCGTACGTAATGTGAGTTAGTTATTTCGGCTTACAGTTATTTCCTATTTGTAATTTCTATTACTCTGTATATTTATCTTTAAGCTTTGCATTCAATTAGGTTTAACCTGTGTATGTAAGCTATGATATAGTATATAAAATAAATAAATTCAGAGAATCAGTTGTTTTTTTTATCTACATTTTACAGTCTTTTACCGGCCATTAAAACAGTCACAATAGTAATTTATTTATCACAAAAAATAAAAGCATTTACATGAATCATACACAATAAATATCAGAAAGAAGAACGTACATGTATACTTTCTACCATACATACGAGTATAATACAAAAATGAGACAGTGTCGTATTAACAAATGCATATCATCACGCTTTTTCCCTGCTTGGTTAGGCAGAGAGGACAGATCGTGTTATTTTCATATCTTGACACGTATATTTCGCCTTTTCAATATCCACACACCCCATACAGTTTCTACGATTTGTCTTTCTTACTTTTCCTTCTTGTGGTTTGATGGTATGTCTGTATGTGGGAAGATTGTCGACATAAAAAAAACTTAATAAACTCACTTATTCCATGTCGCGTAATCAACCATGAATGTTATTAGCAATGGTCGACTAATGCACTCCTTTCAAAAAATAAATAAAAACAGACGCAAAACGTAAACACTATTACTGACAATACGAGCTTGCATGTTCAATATATTATACAGTTGTATAAACAACACGAGACAGACACCAGGTGGCATCCTCAACACTTCAGCCTTACTCAACACGTCAGACTGTTCACAATTAAGATGATTTGTGCTATCACTGTTAAAGTTATAAATGCTATAACGAGATAATTAATATATTATATTAATTTAAATAAATTAAAACCACCACATTTTTTTAAAGCTTCATCTGATTAAACACATATGGAATCGAAACCTCTGTCGTAACAAAGCGAATAACGCAAAAACTATTAGTGACACAGAGAGCCATGGAGAGGAGGATGCTGGGAGTTTCACCGCGAGACAGAAAAACCAACAAATGGATAATAGAGAGAACCAAAGTCACGGACGTAGTTGAGAGAGCAGCTGCCTTAAAATGGAGCTGGGCGGAACATATTGCCAGATGCTCTGACTCTCGATCGACGAAAAAGGTCCTGGAATGGCAGCCTAGAACGGGCAGGAGAGGTATGGTGAGACCACAGGCTAGATGGTCGGACGATATAAGACAGGCCGCAGGGGTGAAGTGGATGCAGTGTGCCCGAGATAGAGAGTTGTGGAAGATCGAAGGGGAGGCTTATATCCAGGGATGGATCCAGAACGGCTGAAGAAGAAGAATATGTGTAACCAATAAGTTTTTAAAAAAATGTTAAATATTTTAAGTTGGAGTCTATTTTAGAATAGTACCTTCCTACTCAGACTCTGATTTAGACTCCAGAAAAAAAACCAACCGAATCCACGACTCCGATTCCTGATTCCGACTTCTGACACCGACTCCTGACACCGACTCCTGACACCGATTCCACAACCCTGGAAAGTATTACACCAATACATATGTAAACACTGTTAGCTATAACAAAACATTTTGACCATTATGGTACTTCGCTACTATTAGGTCGGCAGTGGACTTGTTAAAGCGGAGGCGCTCAATAATCGCGTCTATGTAAGATCAATCAGCACGGTAATTCAATAATTATTATTCGACATGGCGGTGGGTATGACTAATTGCCGGTTCAATTACACCCGTGACCCGCACCAGTAGTCGACTTCCTCCTCGACTGATTCAATTTAGCCGACAAGCGGCCTTGGGGTGACAAGGCTAAGGAAGGCACCGCATCTCTGGTCCAGGTTCGCATTAGATGCAGTGTCGTCTTCCAACCCTAAATAAAAAAGTTATTTTCTATTTAATTTTTTTACAACGCACGGTCGATTTTGACCATTAAAATAATACATATTCAAATTTTAGTGCACAACAATACAAATCGCAAGATGTTACAAAGTATAATAAAAAAAACATTAAAATACATACCATCACGCCATTCCATATCAGGGTAGGCAGAGAGGACAGAGCGCCAAACTTTGCTATTTCAACACACATTCTTAGCCTTTTCTACATCCGTGCGCCTTCGCATACAACTTTTTCGATTTCTCTGACTACATTTCCTTCTTTCAGAATATCATTTACTTGATCCACCCATATTTTATTTGGTCTTTCTCTCACACACGTTTCACTCACATTTGCACTATATATCTGTTTTCATTCATTCGTTTCACCTGCCCAAATCATCTCAGCGTGCTTTTCTTCATCTTACTTAACACATCAGCCTTAAGTTCACATTCATCCCTTATCACTTTATTAACATTATATATACAAAATTATAATCTAAAGAAGTATACACATACTACCACATAGACAAGTACACAGTAAACCAAGACCCAGGGCTGTATCCCGTGCATGAAAGGACTCAAAAAACAATATACATAAAAAAAAACAGAACCAAAATTTAGTCGCTTAATTCATTCACTTAATACATAAAGAAACACTCTCTTTATGAATGCATATTACTCGTAACAAGTATAATAGATGGCACAATACAAGGTGGAGGGGAGGGATTAGGGTGTTTGTCGTTAGTCCTACCGGAGATGACTAGTAAGCCAATTTGTGATAGGCATATCCTGTTGCATAATAGGACTTTGAGTTCCAGCACGTGCAGCTTCTCTGAATCTTTTTTCTCTGTTGGGTACCTGATAATAAGTAACAGTTTGACTCTGTCTGCTTTTGTTTGCTCCCAGTTGTGCTGAGCATTTATGTTTTTAGCTCATGCAGTACGTCCTTACTTGCGCTGTCCACCTTGCCTTCTTTTGCCCAACGTCAAACTCACCAAAGAGGATATTACAGGCGGCCCTCGACTTTCGCACAATTCGCTATTTCGCACATTTTAAACAAAAACATTTTTTTAAAGATTTTTGTCGATAATGCAAAAATTGTTCGCTTCAATTCAGTCGTTCCCACTTTTTTCGACGAACTATAATATTTGGAACGCAATAAACAATATTGGAAACTCGTGGGCTGAAATAAAAGAGTCAACAATGAAAGGTGCCTGGAATGCTCACAAATGATGAGTGATTTTATAAATTCTGAAAAAACTCCGGAAACTATCACAGATGAAATAGTTAGCCTAATGAATTAACTAAACTTGGACGTCAACAATGAAGATGTTAATGAGTTGATTGAATCTCACTCAGTACCTCTGACAAATGAATACTTAATTGAGCAACAAGAGTTTAATGAAATACACAATGAAAGTGAGGAAGAAGAAGTTAATAAAATCTTCAAGACTTTGACAACCAAAATATGAATGAAGCCTTCATGCATCTTGACAAATTTTTGACTATCATGGAAGAATGTGATCCCAATGTAGAACGTATATCTCAAGTACGTAGGGCGATTGAGAAAGACACGGCATGTTATTGAACTCTTTATCAAGAAAAAAAAAGGTGGTATTCAACTAACTCTTGACAAGTTTATAAAGAAAACACCTGAAATCACTTAAACACGCCTCGTTAACTTAATTATATATCTTCTCCCTGGCTCCATCCCAACTCATTGTCTGCGAATACTGTTGGGGTCAGCTCTCCTCGTCCTCAGGTTGTATGCTCTTCTGTCCCGGACTACGTCCCCCAGGCCGTGCCTCTGCATCAGGTTATCTTTTATCACCACCCATGAATTCTTTGGTCTTCCTCTGGTTGTTATTCGAGGAAGATCCATGGAGATTGCCTGGTTCACAATGTGATCGGGTGCTCTGCGTCCAACGTGCCCATACCATCTCAATCGCCTCTCCTCCATCTTGCTGTTGATGTCTGTAACACCTAGGCTTCCACGAATGCGTGAGCTTTTTATTTTGTCTCTTAGGGACACACCAGCTGACCATCTTAGCATGCGCATTTCAGCAGTTTCTAGTTGCCTAGAGTAAGAGTTATACATCGTCCAGCATTCGGAGCCATAGAGGAGTGCGGGTCTGACAATCGTTTGGTATACTTTAACTTAATTATATATATTGATAAATAAATATTTTTATTATATTATTGATAAATAAATATTTTAAAATACAATTTTTGATGTTTTTTTACATCCCTCTACTTTCGAACATTCAACATTCGCACACATTTTCAGGAACCAATTATGTGCGAAAGTCGAGGGCCGCCTGTACTTGGATGTTTTGCTTGAGTCAGGCATTCGAGATGCGTGTGCAGATCAATATAGAGGAGCACGCGACACCAGAATCTCTATTTATTTATTACAATACTGACGGAGAAACACTTATGTAAACATAAATTAGCAAAAGCACACAATATGACGTATTATGGTACACACATTAATTGTTACAATTATTCATCTGTCATTAAAGATTTAATGTTCTAGTCTTCCGAATTGTTGTGCCTTGAAAGTTGTCCGACATTTGGAGGCGTTGCAGGTTCCGTCTCAAGAACTATTCCAAAAACAACTACTGTTTATACGTCGGCAAACTATAAAATCACGTCGAAACATATTATGTTTACTCAATATAAAATAATTACCCAGATCTATTCAGAATACTCTCAAGTCTGTCGGAAGTGAGAAAAAAAATTCTAATCTAAAACCAGATGTCGCCCAAAAAGCACATTATTCTCGATGATAATTTCGACAGTTCTGATTTGTAACGACAGTGTCACATTATTTCATTTTTGTAAATAAAATGAGACGCTCTGTTATGCAATACCCTTGCCCGGGACAGGCAGAATGGATAGAGTGCCAGGCTTTCCTGTCTCAACGCACACATATTTGTTTTGTAACTCCATTCATTCGTTCCACACGCCCCAACCATTTTAGAGTGCCCTTCTACATCTTATTTAATATATTATACTTGAGTTCACATTCATCTCTGTTCCCTTCATTCCGTATTCTGTCGTACATTGTCAACCCATATATTCTTCTTAGTGCACGCGTTTCTACAGTATTTTTTTAAATATTTTTTATCGATGTCCTGATGTAGTGTTGAATAAATGATAGTTGCGAGGGAAAATTTTATAGGTTTGACATTCAGCGCTCAGTTGATGTGTCGGGGCGGTATTGTGGTGTTTAATGATCTCTTTTATTTAGGAAATCGATATAAAATGTGTTTGCAGAAGTAGAAAGTACTTGAATATTTTATAAACATGCACCGTTTTATATCAGTTCAGAAACGTTATAAAAAAACTCTGAAACCTTGCATGGCACGGGTTAACCACCTAGTTAGTTACTCAACAATAACCGTGATAATATTCTTGTCTCTCTTTCATTCCTTGCTCGTATCGTAAACGTTGCGTTTAAAGGACGCCCATATCGGATATGTTGATTTGGCATAGTTACATATAGCTATTATGGCTTCATGTGCGAAATTTCTTCTGTACCTACTCCGTATTTTTAAGGCTTCCCCAAGAAAAAAGCCCCGAGGGCAAGTACAAGGCTTTTGCGTTACGCTCTCAACGAGGGTTAACGGTGTGATGGATCGAAGGCGACCGAGGCCTTGGGAAGGTTTTCTCGATTTATCTTTATTACATATGGGGTGACTGTTACTTGATGGGATATTTACGTACGATTATATAGTATATAACAAATAATCCAGAACACTATGGTCAGTAATTTCATTTGACTTGTATCGGACGTATGCATCACATAGATTAATTTTTATTTATTTTGCATTACCGGTAAACATTGTAAAATAATTGCTTTATTTTTGTTGTATTCTAATAAATCGTCTTTTCGTCTGCTCCTCCCACTACCACTTCATATGATCAGACGGCCTATGCACGCGATAAACGCGTGATGAGCGTTGAAGTAGCGCTGAATGACTGCATATGTTATGTTGTCCGACCGAGGTGCTTGCGATGTACGATGGGCGAAAAATAAGGGACACAAAAATGAGCAAAGTGGCCTTTCTTCCTTTCGCTCTGTGTTGAAATTATCTCAAAATTTTTCTTACACACACCACAGAGAAAGATGCCTGAATCCCGAGCTCTTCTATAATTGATAGATACTTCCTCTCGAAGTCCAAGGAATGGATAAGGTTTTCTGGACGTGCTGTGCGCAAATCAATGGATAAGTTCGTCTGGAGTTGCTGTACCCAATAATCGCCTCCAACGTCACAACATCTCAAATACATAAATTATTTGTATATTGCGTGCATTGTATATCCAGGTCTTCGCATCATACTAAAAATTGAGATAACGAGGGCTCGGACCAATCAAGTCGTGGTCTTTTTTATGAATCTTCGATCCCTCATATCAGTTACTTCTTTAATTGACTTAACACAAAATCTTACTAAACTGGGTGTTAACTCTTCTACACTTCACATACAACTGAAAAAGTATAATAGAAAGATTTCCAATGTACTAATACCAGAGTACCAAATACATAATCCTTCTTAGAATTGGTCACCTGAAAAAACTCTTTATATAAATAATTTCTGAAAATGTGTTATTATTGTCTATCACGGGATTTTAATGGTTTATTATCCCTGTTTGTAAGGCCAAAACATTAATTTAATAGAATCAGGGCAATAATAAATCAGTCCTTAATAAAAACATCAATTGCTGCAATGCCAAACTTACTTGCAGGAAATTTTATCAAGTGGTCTAAGACTTTCGCACAGCACTCTATATGTATTTCAGGACATGGGTTAACAATGTTTGACAGAATATAGAATTAAAAGACTAGTGATGAATATGAACTCTAGTATTAAGAGCACTCTTTTAGTTGTATAACAGGCGTAAACAGGCGTGTTTATTACTATGTTTCAATCTCTTCCAACCAACCAGAAAATATATATTAAAGAGACTTCAAGTAAATCCAGATTGGAATCCTTTTAAAAAAAAAAATGCATACCGACGGGAATCAAACACAGCACCCGGGTTAAAAGATATGCAAACAATGCAATAATCGTAAATAAGAATGATTTTTATGTGAATAAATAAGTAAACGGTCGTAAAAAATATTGAATTATTTACTGAGATAATATCATAAGATAAATAGGCCAAAACCCGTACGATGGTTGTCGTCAAAGAAAGAATACGAGAATTGAATTTTGAATACAAGAGAGCGAGAGAGGAATACTTGGATTTTCTCCGAAAGTAATTCGAAATTTGAATCTCGGTGGGTCCGTGATACTGAACGAATTTTAAATACCTAGCTAACAATTGTTGAACCGATGTAAAAGGGGACGATGTATAAATGATATATATATATAAACAAATTCTATATTTATTAATATATATTTTCATAAATGTAGAATTTGTTTTACTTCCGTGAATATTTCACGGGTCGCAACTAGTGTATATTAAATCTCTTTTCCGTTGAAGTTATTTTTATTTATTTATTTTTTATTTATTTCACCTGGCGAGTTTATTACCACGTGGCAATCTCTTCCAACCAACCAGAGAGATGTTTTAATGGACCCTAAGTGAAAACCAGACTGGAATTCCATTTAAAAAAATCTGGATCCCAGCGGGGATCGAACCCGCAACCTCCGGATCGGCAGACAAGCGTCTTACCACCAGGCCACGGAGGTCGTCGAAGTTACATAATAGGTTGTTCGAAAAGTTATTTCATATTTTTAAGTCAAATTCAGATTCTTCTTTTTTTTTTTAATTTTTTGTAACATCATTCTGTAAATCTGATTTCGATAATTTCAGTAACTCGGGTATCATTCGTGTCCTGGTTATTTTCGATCAAAGCCTTGATTTGGTGGTCATCGATAATAATCGACATTCCACAGCGTATACGAATTCAAGTGTCATGTATCACTATTACGGTATTTTTCAAACCACATTTCACACACATTATATGATGTCTTACTACATCGCGTTGCCGTACACATTACATATATTTTTTGTGGTTTATGCCGAATTTTTTCCTTTGCGGTGAAGCATCAACCACCGAAAAAAACATGTTTTATATTGTCTTAAAAATGATTCATAAAAACCACTCTTAACATATTGCTTATAGTTAAGGCATTAAATAATTTGTGGAGGTTTAAAGACATTGTAATTTGTTTTATCAAACACTGTTTATTCCACTTTTTGTAACGGTATAACCCTACCGGTTTCAAGGTGCACACCTCATCTTCAGGGGAGTCTTGTTTGTGCTCCCCTGAAGATAAGGTGAAAGCCTTGAAACCGGTAGGGTTATACCGTTACAAAAAGTGGAATAAACAGTTTTTGATAAAACAAATTACAATACCACTCGAACCATTTTGCGGAGTCATTTCGAAAACAATGGCCGAAAAAAGAGTAAACAATGTCCGTAAAAATGCACTAAACTTTTTACATTTCGTCGTAATATACATTCAGCATGTTTGAAATGCATTTAGCAAAAAAAATTTACTCCCACGACGTCTATTCGAGAAATACGAAATTAATCAACGGACAATACATTTTTTCTTTTGTATTTTTTTATGAGGCCATATTGCTATTTCAACCTTGTCTAAAGCCTCCCAGCTATAATTTTGCGCAACTGCCTTATTTATAAAAAAAAAAACAATAAAATTCTGCGAAAAAACTAATTCACAAATATTTAAAGAAAATTCCCATCTTTTATGTCGCTTTACTGTGATACAGAAAATGTCTTGCATCACGTACCTACACGTGAAATAAATATCGATAAGAAAATACATAAATATTTAATGTATTGCAATATAATACATACCATCACATAATTTCCCTGTTGGATAGGTAGAGAGGACAAAGCGCTAGATTATTCTATCACGATATTCATCTTGAGTCTCCTCCACATCCATTCACCTTCTACGATTTCTCTGACTTTCTACTTTTCCTTCTTTTAAAAAATGATTCACTTCAACCAACCATACTTTTCTTGATCTTTATCTCACACGCCTTCCACTCACATTTGCACTATATCTTTGTTTTGTTAGCCTGTATTCATTCATTCGCTCTACATGCCCAAACCAGCGTTTAATACAGCGTGTTCGTCTTCGTTTTACTCAACACATCAGCTTTAAATTCACATTCATCTATAATCACTTCATTCCGTATTATGTCATACATTGTCACCCCGTGTATTCTTCCGCGTATGGACGTGGAGAAGGCGAAGGATGTATATCGAGATAAGAAAATCTAGCGATCTGTCCCCTTTGCGTACCCCATCAAAGGAAACGGCACAATGGCATGTATGTACTCGTATGTAAAGAAAATTTTACTTGTAACATACGAATAATATGGACGCGCGATAACGTACTGGATTACCGTGCGGAATGTCGCTGGTTCGAACCCTGTTCTAAGCTACTCCCCTCGAATGACAGGCATTTTGGCTGCTTTGTGTTCGGGCGCATAAGGATACATACGGTTATATCTATTCTTTCAAACAAAAAAAAAGAGGGAAAAGGAAACATACTCGTACCGGCGTGCTCCGATCGTCTCACTCAAGGTGTGCTATTGGATGCAGTACACCGGTGTAGCCGGTGAGTTTGCTGGTGCGCAACGGCTCATTAACTTAAATAAGTGGAAAAAATATACCAGTGTGCTCCGATCGTCTCATTTCGGTGTGCCATCGGATCCAGTACAGCGGTATAGCCGATGAGTTTGCTGGGGTAAAACACCTGAATTACTCGTACTTAAAAAAAGAAACAAAAAAACTTCACCACACAGCTTTGCTTTCCAACTGAATTGAGATTGTAATAGCGAGGGGATCCTCGATTACGGGGTCCAGCAATGACGACTTGTTATAAACAATAAAATATATCCAATAAAAAAATAGTGCTGAAAACGATGACGCGGTGAATTTGAGAGGCATGCCCTTGTTGATACAGCCATGTGGTAGGGGGAAAAGACTCAGCGACCTCGCGTATCGGTTGGAAAACATTTGCTGTGTGTTCAGTTTGTTGCATTTTGTTATTGATTAATTACCATTGACTTTGTCTCGAGTTAAACTGGTTTAATTCAATTATTGTATCGTTATTCACCATCATCACATGATATTAAGATCTATTTTCTTCTAAATCGAACTTTGATATCAGGAGGTGGTTTAATTCAATTATTGTGTCGTTATTCACCATCATCACATGATATTAAGATCTATTTTCTTCTTAATCGAACTTTGATATCAAGAGGTGGTTTAATTCAATTATTGTGTCGTTATTCACCATCATCACATGATATTAAGATCTATTTTCTTCTAAATCGAACATTGATATCAGGAGGTGGTTTAATTCAATTATTGTGTCGTTATTCACCATCATCACATGATATTAAGATCTATTTTCTTCTAAATCGAACTTTGATATCAGGAGGTGGTTTAATTCAATTATTGTGTCGTTATTCACCATCATCACATGATATTAAGATCTATTTTCTTCTAAATCGAACTTTGATATCAGGAGGTGGTTTAATTCAATTATTGTGTCGTTATTCACCATCATCACATGATATTAAGATCTATTTTCTTCTAAATCGAACTTTGAAATCAGGAGGTGGTTTAATTAAATTATTATGTCGTTATTCACCATCATCACATGATATTAAGATCTATTTGCTTCTAAATCGAACTTTGAAATCAGGAGGTGTATTCGTGTTATCTGATTTTATTTTAAATTACGACTTTTGAAGAAATTTAATAACATTTAAAGAAATTTATTATTTATGGTTTAAAGCGTTAATACCGTGGAAGTTTAAAGACAGTGTTTTGTTTAGTAAAGCATTGTCTTTTTTCCATTTGGATCTCGTCATCGTTGCTGGGCCTCGTAGTCGAGGATCCTTTCGCCACTCCAACGTCAATCTTGAGCTGTTCTTCCATGTCGATCATGTGATGTGTGAGGAAACTGCCGCAGATGTCACAGAGATGTGAATCCTGTAACATCTGCGGTCTGGCAATGTTGACGCATGTTTACATCACGCTGCCTAGCCGTTGAGACGCCATCAGCCCGAGAACAGATGGCTTTCCAGCCTTCACGGTCTCGAATCATCTGCTCCCAGTCCCCGCACAAAGTCAGCGACTCTCGCAGACTGTCCTTATAATACTTTCTCTGCTCACCAACCTTTCGCTTGCCTACTAATTCCCCGTGCGATACTCGTTTTGGGAGTCTATGATCGACCATGTGTATCACATATCCGGTCCATCGCAATTTCACCGTTGTAACCCATATATTCTTTATAGGATTACAGTTGGAGCGTTGAGGGACCGAGATATTTGTGACATGGGTCTAAGGCACAGACAAGAGTATTATTTGTGCTCCCCTGACGATGAGGTAAAAACCTTGAAACCGGTAGGTTTATACCGTTTTGTTAAGTGGAAAAAACAGTGTTGTATTAAAAAAATACAAAATTTAAGGAAATGTTAGAAGTGTCATTCGAGTATCTTGATTTGCGTACATGACACGAACATCAAGGTTAAAAATAATAATGAAGGACAATTTATGTAGCGCTGTTTAAATAGAAAACTGTCCTCAAGGGCGCTCTTACTCGGGATTCAAACTCACTATTATTGACAGATAAAAATATTACAAAATAAATGTACATAAGTTGAATGTTGGCTGCGGCTATTCGTTTAGTACTTCCCCTTATATATATTTGTTAAAAATATATATAATTGATAAGAAAACCGCAGAAAACTTACCAAGGGAAGATGAACTTGAAGAAAGCCTTTGTAGATTTTCCGATATGTGATAATAACATTCGGCTCTCGTTAGACTTACCAAATAACAGCGTTAACGCTCTAATCAATTGGATTCAAGAACCATGAAGATTCTTCCCTATTAGCCTTAAGTCCACGCACGCTTTTATTATATCCAAAAAGGTTATTCGAATATATTCAAAGTGTTTGTCTTCGGCCCCATAAATGAAGCCTTCGTGTTAAGAGCCGCTTGAGTTTAACGAGATGGCATTACTATCGCACTTGAGGAGGCGACAACACTTGCACACGTCTATCGAGCCTTTTTTATTATTGATTGGGGGCCTTTTTTATTATTTTTTTCGGGTTCTATCCCCAGGAACTCCAGGATGGAAGCCAAGCATCTTGTCATCTAGAATCTAGACTACAGAATTGTGTATATCAAATTATCGATCGTAACCCTTGATAAAAAAATGCTGTATATTTTAACAGTTTTAAAATAGAATCAAAGCGATGGGTGGCTTTACGCTCTGAGACAATGCTTTCATTGTTATTGCTCGGTTTATTGCGTTTGGTTTGTATTGTTTCGCTCGAGGTTGCCATTTTTTATTCTTTTATGCATTGCTGTGTATCATTATTTGTTTATTCGAACAATAGGAAGATTTCCATCACCTTCCGCTTTTCAGCTCTAATAAAAAAATCATGCACAGTGCTTATGAGTGCGTGAAATTTAGTTATTCGAATATAGTATATTTATTTAATTCGAATATAACTTAGTCACCGTTTGTTTGTGTGATATTTATTTAATTTGAACATAACTTAGTCACCGTTTGTTTAATTTGAACATGAATAATGTGTTATTTTTGTTTAATTCGAACGTTATGGGAGTTATTTGTTAGGAAAATACCAATAGCTGAATAAATGCTTGCGCTTAGAAGAATACAGGGGGTGACAAAATATGAATGAGGTAACTTCAAAATATGCGTTTTGAATGCATCAACCGCTTCTTCAGGCGTCGAAAAACGTTGACCTCACAATTTATTTTTGGTATTCGGGAATAAAAATAAGTCATTAGGTGCCAAATCAGGGCTGTACGGCGGATGACCCATCAATTCGATGTTTTGAGTGCTCAAAAAGTCACTTGTTTGAGCCGATGTGTAAGAGCTCGCATTGTCGTGGGGGAGAATGATCCGTCTTCGGCGGTTGGTTTTCATAATTTCTCCGAACACTTCTGGCAAACAAATAGTGGTGTACCATTCAGAAATGACCGTATGACGTTCCACTAAAGGCACTGTTGCGACATGACCATTTATACCGAAGAAACAAGCCACCGAAGTACTTCGTGCGCGAACAACTTTTGTTGGATTTGGCTCGCCTTGAAAGACCCATACAGTCGACTGCTGTTTAGTTTCTAGCTCATATGCATAGATCCATGATTCGTCGCCTGTCACGATCTTATAGACGTATTTTGAAGCACCGCGATCGATTTTTTTTCAACATTTCTTTGAACCAATCGACACGAGCCTTTTTTTTAACGATTCTCAAATTATGCGGTATCCAACGCGAACAAATTTTTTGACGGCCAAAAGCTCATGCAATATTGAATGTATACGAATGGAACTAATACCCAAACATGCCTCAATCTCACGATAAGTCACATGACAATCTTGCAATATCAGTTCACGCACAGCGTCGATGTTTTCTGGCACAACAACCGATTTTGGACGACCATCACGAAATTCGTCCTGGAGTGAACTACGACCACGATTGAATTCGGAAAACCAGCGAAAGACAGTGGCCCGGGATGGTGTTTCATCACCAAAAGTCGAAGCGAGTTGATCGGCCCACTATTGTCGAGTTAGTCCGCGTCGAAAATAATAAAAAATCATCGCACGAAAATGTTCACGATTTAATTCCATTTTTGGCCGAGATGAATTTTTCAAGTCACTGTAAACAACACAAATAGCACTCGTATGACAAAACTTTCTGAGCACGTATCCCATTGAAAACGTCAAACTTCACGATGCTGATGTCAGATTTGACGTATCTACACTGTTGTTTCCACATCTCAAAACTTAAGTAGCAACCCTCGTATTACACAAATTCACGAAAAAAATATTTGATGGCATATTGAAAATCAAAATAACAGTTGTATGTTCGATGTGTGAAACTGCCTTGATACTTGGTTGGTCGCCTTTAGGAATCCAACGCAAAATCTCCAGATGGAACAAACATTCTATCACTAGGCCACCGAGGTCGTTGGTCATCGTTTTCTAAAACAAGATTGTATCACGAAGCCTTCCAATAATAATCACATTAATGCTCCAAATCCTTCAGTAATATTTAATACTTCGTCTGTTTTGAAAGGTTGTAACCAACATTTCTATGAAGCGGGTCGTTAGGGAAGTAAACATCGCTCATATTATATATGATATTTATTCTAGTTCTATTTGTACTAGATTCGTAGAATAGTAATCACGGATCGATTGTACGTGGAGTTTATCAACAAGACAAGGAAATAGTGGGCGAGAAAAATACTTCGAGGTAACACATATTAAGGAAATTATTTGGGTGCTTTGGAAATTTGAAAAGAAAACAGAAAAAAACTGATCGAGCAAAATATAAATCAAAGTAATGGTGATAGAAAAGTGTGAAAGGAAAAGTTAAGACGATTTACGAACAATTCAGGATTGGAGCAAGGTGAGGAATTCTGCTATTTGTGTAGTATTTTCTCAGATGCTGGAAGAGTTAAGAGGGACGTCGAACGGCGTGTAGCGATAGGGAATAAAGTTAATGGGCACTTAAACATATATGTTTGAATTGGACAGTATCAAAATCTGCTAAGATTATAGTCCACAATACTACAATATTTTGGTGCCAACTTTGTTGCGTGGGAGTGAAACGTGGATGTTGAAAAAACTGAAAGGAACCGAATAAATGCGTTTTGTGAAATTTTATAATGTCTCTTAGCCGTCAACTTCGAAGTGTGATCATTTTTCTGCCTCGATACTTACAAAGATAAATAAATATAAGTTTATTGATAGCATCACAGTATGGAAATGTTAAGGCAATGGAAAATACATTTAAGAGAGAAACTATCAAACGTTATGGGCTCACCTCATAACATCCTCCCAATCAAGATACACTCCCACCAATAGAGTGCGAAATTGGCCGTGAGGACGCCAGCTGTTTTTCAGCCTATACCCTTGTACATAAACTGTTGTATAATTCATCAAAATGATATTAAATAAGCTGTTATATAATAATTATTAAAAATATAAACGTATATATGTATGTGTGTATGTATATATACACTTACAACCCTAGTGTACGGCACCGGTACAAATACTGTAGCAATAGGTGGATGGCTGTTGCTCAATGCTCGAAGATTTCGGCTCACGATGAATAGGTCGGTGAAAAGTAGCAGGGTGAAGAGATTCCTCTTTAGCAGGTAGTAGATGGTCGCAAGTAAAAGGCAGTAGACAGGAGTGAACTGAGATTGTATTTCCAAGGTGTTTGGCGCTCCTTATGTGCGGCCAATCGCTCATCGCAAGCGCCTGTTTTCACCAGTGCATGCCGTCATAACTTGCGAAATATCACAATTCTCGCAATTTTCATCATGCATGGGCCGACCTTTGATACTGTCTCGCGATGGCCGCGCATAAGGAACATTTCAATTACGGCCGTGACAGCACGGACCTCAACAAATATTAAATTATTACATAAAAAATACCAAATGGCATCAAAATATAACCAAGAATTTATACATATAAACATAAACAAGAAAACAAATAAATCATAGGTGACGCATACGTCCGATACACCTAGATTAACTGCCGGCGAAAAATTAAAGAAAAACAAATAAGAGTCCAAATCTTGGCAAAATAAAATCGTTAACTATTAAGGTGTTAATCATCTATTATCTTATTTTTTTTACTCTCCTCCCCAACTTTTACACATAATATGTCACGTGCTGTGCATTATGATTTGAGTTCATTTTTTTAAATTGTATTTACTTTCTGTTTTGCTGATTGTTCATAATTCTAATTTTCATGTGGAATTTTATTTTTGGTTAACTGTTAAAACTTTACTTTATAAATTTATTGTACTGTCAAATTCCTGAAACATACTCGTATTTCCTTTCGGTTGACGCATGCTGAGTGTGCGCGCAGCATTGTGCGCTCTGTCGTTACATGTGACATTTATAAATATTTATCTTCGCTTCGCAAGGCCGACCGATTGCTTGCTACAAGTATTTATACAGAAGATTTCTTTTTACCGGTAGCAGTTTCTCAGGTAAAAGAAGTACGTATCGTTATTGTATTTTTGAAGATTATATCATTTGCCAGTCTTATTGTATGATTTTTCTTCATTCTTTACATGGTATCTTTTGACATATCTAAATTGGTGTTTTAGACATAAGAAAAACGTTGCCGGGTCTTCGGCCTCAATAATCGAACTTTGGGGTATGCGTAAATTCCGCGGTTTGTGATTATATGAATTGTCAATACTACCGCACGTAAAGAGACAATACTTCTACATGTACTTAACGCGTGTGAGTATTGTTTGCTGTCTGACTTACCCATTTTTTTTTGGGTACGATCGAGAATCAAGCGTGAAATCCTGGCGTGGAAGTCAAACGTCTTACCAACTATGCCACGGAGATCGTGATTGTACGATTGCGAATGTTAATAGGACTCAAGGAAAATACAAATATGGATATTGATCTGCATAAAGAACATAACCTAATTTTACATATTCTGGAATAATTGAGGAAACATCGGACTGCTTTGTTTGAGCTTGTATTGAGATTTTTTAAGACGAAATTCAATATTTCAAATATAACAAAAAATATGTCTTATTGATTGTTTTATATTATCTTACACTTTCGATGCGTACAGTTTTCGATGCCTGACGAGTTTATTGGTATGTGGCAATCTCTTACGGTCTTTTTGGTTAGTTCCTTTTTGGATATATTCTTTCATATCATTACTGTATTGTACTTTGTTGAATTAAATGTCAATTGAACATTCAGATCTGTGTTCGGACTATCAATCACTAATCTAGCACGTGTTTCCAAATTGAAGTAACGTAGATCAATAATTTGTTTCAATCAGGTGTTGATTCGAGTATATAGTACCGATGTCCGGACAAGTTTAGTTTGTGTTTGAAGTTTTGTATAGCTCCACAATCACATGCAATGCTACTTTCGTTCAAGAAACCCCATATCTGCATGTTCGCCTTGGATCTAGTCACCCCTACGAGGGGTCTATCCAGGACTCTCCGAGTTGACAACGCAGTTGGTCTCTTGTCTACCCTGTCATCAGATGTATTTTTCTTTTCACTCCAGAGTTTTTCTTTATTTGTTATTTTTACATAATAAGTATAAGTAATATGTATTTATAATATTATAATAAATTGACTCCAGGAACATTTTTTTCAATTATTGATATATTAACGATGATTTCGCGAATGGAATCGGCGAATCTTATCACGACGGGTGCTCATTTAGCCACACTGCACATTAAACCCAATGACAAATCAGCCGGGATTTCGTTTCGCCGCCACCTTCTTGGTCGCTATTATTTTAAATCTGTAAGTGTGATGCTGGTGATAGGAAAACATTCGCGATCGATAAAGGTGTTATAATACATTAAAAAAACAGAACTTACAAAACAAGTAATTTCAAGTGGAAATTATATGAACCTGACATTTGTTGTAACTAGTAATAAGAATCGTAGTAATAAGAATCCTAGTAATAATAATCATAGTAATAATAATCATATTGAAGGGCGTATTAACCTAGTAATAAGAATCATATTGAAGGGCGCTCTAACTCGGGATTCGTACGCACTATTATTGTAATTAAAAATATTATATAATAAATATATATAAGTTGAGTGTAAGGATTTTAGTCTTGGCTATGGCCGTTAGATAGGTATTTCCCCGCATCTGCACATGTTTGAGAAAACTTTCCACAGGAAGGACGATCTAAAAGGAAGATCTAGGTGTAGTGAAGTAGTGCTTATATATAAGTGTATATTTTGATAAGACCTCCCAAAAAGGCTTGTCTTTAAGTGCTTTCTAAAGCTGTGCACGCCATTCATATCTCTAACACTTTGAGACATCTTTCATAGACAAATTCAAACGTAGTAAATTAGGCTATTTTTTTATTTGTCTCTGATTGGGGACATATGAACACAAAAAATGGGTTGACGTTTTTACTGCTTGTTGACTATTAGTTAATTTTTTTTCTTTCATTAACGTGATAAGTAGTGAAACCTAATAACAAGTATGTACTACGTGAGTCAACCTTTTGCGTTCTGCATCAATTTAAATTAATTAATTGCCTTTTTCACAAGTCCTTCGTACATTTATCAAAAATATATTGAATAAATCAGGAACACTGTGACGATTAATGCCCGAGTAGGTCTCGGATGAAGATTTCTCACAAAACCACTTCTATCGATTCTAAAAAATATATAATTAATCGCTTTATATTTAGTTTTGTATCCTTTATTTATATACTAGGCGACAATAACTAAAGAGTAAATAAATAAATAAAAAAAAACTTTTTAAGACGTTTAAGTATCTGTTTGCAACAAATATTCTATACGTTTTAACGTAATTTTATTCCAAATCCCTTCACAGTCGGAATATAAATATTTATTTTAACAATTAAAATATAAGACTCGCTCCGTCCTTGGCATGCTTTAAGAAGCGACTGAAAAAGCTCTTAATTTCTAGTAAGTAAAATAACGTGTTTCATTCCTGATTTTTCTTTTCCTTTCCTCTCCACCATCCTTTCCTTTCCTTTTGATTGATGATTTCTCACTTTATATGAAAAATAATGTTCGGGTGATTGTCCGTCTTTGTGGGATTCGTGGGCATGTTCTCGCGTATATGTTTATGGATTTCGTGGGGATGCATAGTCATTTGAATGATTTATGCGACCACGTAACTTGCTTCATTTACTTTTGTCTGGTTGGTTGGAAGAGATTGTCACCTGGCAATACACCCGCCAGATTGTATTGCAATAAAAGTGTTAAATAAATAAATAAATAAAATATAACTGTACTAATACAATTAAATATAACTGTAAAATATGTTATATAAATATTTTTGGGTATATATAGCCACGGGGCTAAGTCTTACCCACAGTTTGACAAGGCCATTGTATGGCGAAACAGCATGTTATTAAGTAAATAAATAATTGATACATTAAAGAACTATCCAAGCGTTTAATTTTGATTTTCCTTATTAAACATTGAGTTCTTTAAATTGAATATCGACACCGTCAATAAAATAAATTATATTATTTAATTTATTTGCTTGTCTTAACATTCCCGCCAGTAAGCAAACTTATAAATACTAGTATCTTTGCACTTTATCTGGAGGAATCATTTGTTCTTACATTATTTTCAATCGAAAGTAATTTCAAAGAAAATCTTACATTATTTTCAATTTGTATTGATAGAAGCATGTAGATATTGAAGGAGTAGAACCAGATCATTTAAAACAACTAGAGCAGGTCAAAAATGTAGGCTTTATATCTTTGAACTTTATCTGGAGTAATAATTATTTCTTACATTATTTTTGAAGAATGTAGATATTTAACACTTGCCTTACTGTGCTAAAAAATTCCGCCAGCCACGGTGCTGGACGCTAAGCGTCCAGTGGAAAAATTGTATGTTTTACATTAAAATTATGCAAAGTCTGCTAGCTTATTTTTTGTAATTAGCTATAAAAATCATTTTATTATGTATTTAAACGTCGAATAATCAAATAAAATATAAGTCCTGGTCACTCGCTATCCATCACAGGGTGGCAAGTGTTGTAAACTAGAGCAGAGCACTTGCAACAGACAAGCTGATTAGGTCAAAAATGGAGACTTTACGTATCACGCTAGTTGCAGACCGGCTAATGAATATGAAAAACTTAAGTATCCTTTATAGCATGGGCGTTCAGACTTTAACCATCGGCGATCTACCATAAAAGCATTAGACGGGAAGCGATCGACTAGGTAAAAATATAATACAAAGTTTATAAATGGTAAATATTTATTAATTGCAAAGATGATCACACATATAAATAAGTATTATCATTGAAATAATAAGTGTTCTGTAACTAACGTTCTTTTGATGTCGATGCATTGCACTGCACTGCATGTCCTCTGCATACTTTTCATAGGATGGCACGTAATTACTAAGTGCCAAACGCTAGCATGAATTAAAATGTTCGTCACTGAGCCGATTACGATATTTAGATTGAATTATTTCCATTTCTTCTAACGCAGACTCGCACAAATAAGTTCACCCAAACAATGCTGTTAACTGACAGGCAATTTTTTTCAAACATGGAGAGTTTTCTTAATGTCTTTGATGTTTGTGTGTCGGAAGGTTGAGACGCGTTTGGTAACTGGACGAGATAGAGCTATCTCAACCCAAATAACATATATTTAATGTTAAATTATCATCTATCAGATAGATGATAATTTAATATTCGTGACTATATTAACAAATATTAGGTTAAAATAATTGTTAAAAAATATTTAGTGTACTTTTTATAAATTGAATGTCAGAAATTTCAAAAATATAATACGAAATTGATCGACTTACGAACCTCCCGCGATCGACCGTTTGAGCACCCCTGCTTTATACTATGCAATCTGCAGGGTTTCAGTCACTAATATGTTTTCCAAACATTATTGTACGAGTATAAAGACACACCGGAATATTTTTCCTTCGGCTACTATCGGAGCATTGATAGAAGACAAGCAATCTAACACATGGCCACGAAGGTCGTATCCTAATTTATCTCAATTGTGTTATATTTTTCTTGAATAATATTTAACATGGTGGGTTTATTGCCACATGACTTCCTCTTCCAACCAACTGGGAATATGTTATGGAAATCTTAAGTGAAAATCAGACTGGAACCTTTACTTTCAAATTGATACCATTTCTTCTTTTATTAGCTCGAATTCTCCAATAAAATTTCCGTTTTCATAAGTTATTCCATTTCATCTTCGGACCCCTGTTCACTTTAGTATCTCGTTTTCTCTCCCGTAATTTCTTTCGCAATGCAATATTCACAGTATTTCCGGTTCTACTATCTGTGATTTCATATTACCTTTATGCCGGGTTCGCACTAAAATTTCACTGTCGTACGGTTCAAAGGTAGTAAATGGTCAATAAAACCCAAGTAATATTTTATTATTTCCACTCTCTGTAGAATATAACTATGGGTTCAGAATGATCAAACCATACTTCGCCTCTAAAAACGATTCAATCGCTGTATGTGGACAACGACTGCCAAAACTCTCTCGAGGTTTTCTATTTCACATTTCATCATCACCTGTCTCATTCGATGTAGAGAAATCTTCAAAGGCTTTACTTTTGGATTTTCCAATTCGTCGATCCATTTTTATCACGTCGTTTTTTTTCACTTCATACCGTTAGACTCAGGAACCAACTACCAGCTAATATAAGTCTTGCCCTTCCATGCCCCTTCTGATTGTTTCCTCCACCTTCTTCTTGGCCTTCGTATTTGTTTTCTTCCACTTAGGCTCTAGATCAACTTTACAACAACTCTCTCTCTTTGTTTTCTATTGGAGGACCGTTACTTGTATATGAGACCGCCAAGTTCCAATCTTGCGACCTTTCTTGGACCTGTGCCTATTGCTACTGCATTCTGTATCTGCATAACTTCTCCGCCAGCTATCCCATCTTTGGTTCATGCTAGAAATATACTAATGTAAATTTTATGTTCAATTGTCTTCCAATGCATTCCATGCGAAGTTTCCCTTTTCCTGAGTCCTGTGGATTTATGAGTGCTTTTTTGTTTCTGCAAATGAGTGAATGATCCTTCTTAAATTCAATGTGTCTGATTTAAATAGTTTTTGTTTATGTAATGCGATTTTGTTTATTTTTATTGTTGTCTTCTGTTTAAGTGTGATTGCTATCAACTTTGTAAATCGAATGTCTGATACTCTTTGGTGGTGTAATGTGATTACATATGTTTATTTTGATATTACATTTTTCTGTTTAAGTGTGATTTTATGAACTTTGTAAATTAAATGTGCCTGATTTGAATGCTCTTTGTTGGTGTAATGTGATTATGTTTATTTTGATTATTATCCTGTCTTCTGTTTTAAGTGAGATTTTTATTCTCATGACTGTTTTATATACGTTTATTTATTTTATGTTTTATTTTGTTAAACCTTTTTACCTTAGGTCGGGCATACGGGCCTACTTAAAATGGGGAATGCTTTGAATATTTCATTGTAAAAATAAAAAAATAAAATATATTTGAGAAAAAAAACGAAACCACCATGCTACGAAATTAGGTGTGTCGACTAGCATCTAATTGGGGCCTTTTTTGTAATACATACATACCATCACGCCATTTCCCTGTCGAGGTAGGCAGAATGACTAGATTGCCACACTTTCCTATTTTGACAAACATCCTTAGCCTCTTCTATGGTATGCCCATAAAGCTTCTCACACAACTTCTACGATTTTTCTGACTTTCTATGTTTTCTTCTTTCAGAATTCTCTTTCACATGCTACAACCATGATTTCCTTGGTCTTCCTTTCTAGCGCCTTCCTTTTACATTTGCACTATGTATCTGTTATGTTAGTCTTTCTTCATTCATTCGTTCCACGCACCTAAACCATCTCAGCATGCTCTTCTTCATCTTACTTAACACACCAGACTTAAGCTCACATTCATCCCATATCACTTCATTAACATGATTTGTACAAAATTATAACCAGGAAAAGTACGCACATATCACCATATATGGTAGACAAGCACGCAACATGCCAAGGCCCAGGGCTTTATCCCGCGCATGAAACGACTCTCAAAAAACAACTTTTTCATCTTACCTAACCGTTTGAGAGTGCTCTTCTTTATCTTGTTCAACACATCAGCCTTAAGTTCACATTCAGCACTTATTCCATTTCTGTAATACAATCTTGAACCTCTTCAGACCTGGCGTCCATCACAATGGACACCGAGTTTATATGTACTTTGTAAACAACTTTGTGGTATATATCTGTTCTCAATGATAACAAATGAAGTATTGGATACTGTGTTATCGACTTTGAAGGCTTTGGGCGCCATCTATCTAAACTTATATGTATACGACATAATGTTGCATTTAGTGTAAATAATACACTCACAAACAAGAATATTTTTTTAAACCTTAGAATTAATACAGGTCTGAAGAGGTTAAAATAAGTTTTTGGAATTTTTCTCTACAATTTCGTGATTATGATTGAGATGATAAATATTTGAATATATTTGTTCCCTTAAACGGAGTATTAGCTACCAACAGCCTTGTCCGTCTGACCTTTGTGTGGTTTAAATAATAATGGACTCTGGCTATTGGACCATCTTGTGTAATTACTCAGTGCCTATAATAGAGCATCATTGTTTGAATGAATTTAAATAGTCTACTACTTGGAAGCAATAATTACTGACAGTGGCGGACTTAATGATTGCTTTTGTGTGCAATTTCATTATAAATGGCATTCTGAGCGGAAGATCTTCTGTTCGATATTCATTTTGATATACTTTCTCTTCGTTTGAAAGAATGCTTTAAATTGATTCAATTATGTTGTAAATTCTCAAGTTTTCATTTTGATATACTTTCTCTTCGTTTGAAATAATTATGTTCAATTATGTTATACTATACATTCTCAAGTTTTCATTTTGATATACTTTCTCTTCGTTTGAAAGAATGCTTTAAATTGATTCAATTATGCTATACATTCTCAAGTTTTCATTTTGATATACTTTCTCTTCGTTTGAAAGAATGCTTTAAATTGATTCAATTATGTTATACATTCTCAAGTTTTCATTTTCATATACTTTCTCTTCGTTTGAAATAATGCTTTAAGTTGATTCAATTATGTTGTAAATTCTCAAGTTACTTTTCCTCTTTACTTCTTCCTTCTTCCATCGATAAATGAGATTACATTTTTTCAATTAATTTATATATTCTTTTGTGTTCATAATTATGACTGGTGTATCTGGCGGGCTTACTAACATACAGCAATAACAACAATACAGCAGTTTCTTCCAACCAATTTTGGGTACGAAAAGTTGTTTTAATAGATGGCAGTTGTCAATTTAAAAAAAATTAAAATCAAGTGAAAAAATGACCTCTCTTAATAATACTGGTTGGACTAGAGGAAACGAATTAATTATAGGATAAGAAAGGGAAACAAAGAAAATTTAAGATGATATAAATTATCTATTGAACACGAATAAGGGTGGTGTTACAATTATCCTGATTTCAGCTTCCCTCTAGAGCAATTTAATATGTCCATATCCATTGTGTATCCCAATCTATGCAATCGCGTTAGAGGTGAGAAAAATCTATAATTTATGGTATGAGCTCTCTTCCTGTAGGCCCTGTTGACGTGAAACAAACTGTCTAGAACATTAAGAGATATCTTTGATATGAGTTCTCCAACTATATCTTTGATATGAGGGACTACTGAACAATTTTATTTTACAGTAGTCCCCATAGAATAATCGCATCAAACATTACTCAGTTCTCCTGAATTGGGGCCAGTTTCAGTGATCTGCGAACGGGCCCATAATCACTGTCTTGTATTTCAATGTCCATTTTAAGTCATGAATCTCTAATTTGTTTACTCTCTACACCTCATATGTACGTATCATAGTGTAACGACCACACAACTGAAGAGTATTACAATGTACTCTTTGAATCAGAGGTCACGTTACATTCAATGTCTTGAATGTAAGGTTTGTACATTATCCTTTGACATGTTATTACACCTAGATCTCAACTCACAGCACACATGATAATAACCATAATTTCGTGATTATGAGTATTGCAACGCCAGGTGGGTCAGTTTGTTTTATTTTGTAATTCTTTTGGCTCCTTGCTAAAAAAAAACACCTTAAATATTTAGAAGTTGTTATCCTATTGGTGGGTATAAATATTTTCGGAATATAATGCAAGATTACTCAATAAATGCAGAGATTACCAGTTCACGAAATATAGATTAACAATTAACCAAACTTATATCTGTTTTACAGTTATCGTAGGGAATAGTTTTCGATTTCAAATGCTCTCCTGTCTCATTCAAGAGCAAACTTTTTTGCTTCAATCTTGTCCTTTTGCCTTGTAATGTTTGCGGCCATCTGGATCAAGATGGTAATAATAGTCGATAATTTCCGAAGGGATCTCCACTCACCTTTACATGTATTCATTTTCGAACCGATTGGCCACTCCGAGCCAGTGGTGTCAAACGATAGTTTTGCTGCATTGGAAGTTTTCTGTGACAGCACTGGCGACTTGTTAGAACTCCAGGCCTTAAGTCGCTTTTTTAGTATATTTACTGCGCTAGGAATATTTTTTCTTCTTCCATGACGTCGGAACTAAAGTTCGTCGTTGCTTTTTTATTCACACTCAAGTGTGTCATCACCGGAGGAGGAGTTCCTTTACGCAGTTGCTTCTTCGTCACTACGAGACGTCTTGCTCACAAAAAAGATTTCGATCTTTTAGTGTAGATCGTGCTGGACGGTGACTTAAGTTATTCCCCATAACAGTGTGGGTAATGGAGGGATCAAACTTAACTGAACTGGCATATTCAAGGAGACAGTTATCAGTAAGCCAGGGTGGTAAGCACTCACATCCATAAAAAACAGCACTCGAAAGATCACTTCGCGTATTCCTGATGGTAAAAAAAACATATTTAACTTCTTCTTCCTCTTAGTCTAGGTCGCATGACCTGTTTGTGACGGTGAGCTGTCTTGGAATAATGACGTCCAGCTGTCCTTCCACCTTTTCGGCGACCTTCCTGGTAATCTCCTGCTCCTGCTAGGGTTTTCAGTTTTAGTAATTTTCGCAAGTCTCGTATCCTCCATGCGGTCTACATGATCCCTCCAGAAGCGCCTTCTGCTTCTTCCCCACCTCACTATGTCTTAAACACCACACAGACTTTATCGTCTCATTTCTGATCCGATCTCTAAGAGTTCTGCCTGCAATGGAGCGTAGGGTGCTCATTTCTGCCACTCTGAGAAGGTTTTTTGTCCCGTTGGTATCGGTTCTCACTTCTATCCCATATGCCATGATGGATTGAACAATTTAACAAAATCATTCTAAACTCCGTTACACTCGTCTGCATTCAAAAGATGACACTTATGTGTAGACAAATATTTTATTATTTAAAGATTCGATATATTTAACGTTTTATGAGTTATCTTGATAAATAAAATTTCTGCATCTAATTACCGGATACAATTGATAAAACTTGGCGTCCTGGGATGGTTCCAACATCTACGAGGGTGGTCCCAGAAGTACCCGACCTGACGTATAGATGGCGGTTGTTGCTTTAAAAAAATACTATGCTAGAAAGTACTACACTTATAAAGCTTAAGTTTCAAGTTTTAAGACTCTACGTTGTTTAGTATTTGTTTGGCAACCTTCAATAGTGAACGCTCTCAGTGAATTTGTAAACATGGAAAAAATTGGTCATCGTTATGTGATACAATACATTCATTTGAAAGGTCTAAGTTCAACCAATATCAAAGCCGAGCTAGATTCTACTCTGAGGGAGTCTGCTTCTTCGTTTACAACAGTAAAATAAAAGGGTGGCAGAGTTTAAACAAGGCCGTACGAGCTGCCAAGACGAACATCGCAGTGGTCGATCAAATGAGGTGACCACGCCAAAAATGGTAAAGAAAATCCACAAAATGGTATTGGATGACCGTCGATTGAAAGTGCGCGAGCTAGCAGACATGGTAGGCATTTCAACAAGTGCTGTACATCGCATATTAACTAAAAATTTGGACATGAGAAAGCAGTGCGCAAGATGGGTGCCACGTTTGCTCACAATGGAACAAAAACAGCGTCCTGAGGATGTTTCAATCGAGTGTTTGGCGATGTTTCACAGCAATAAAGCCGAGTTTTTGCATCGATTCATAACCATGGATGAAACATGGAGCCATCACTTCACACCTGAGACGAAGGAACAGTCAAAACAATGGACTGAAAGGGGAGAATCGGCTCCAAAAAAGGCGAAGACAGTTCCATCTGCAGGCAAGTTCATGGAGTCAGTTTTTTGGGATGCGCGCGGGATAATTTTCATTGATTATCTTCAAAAATATATTAAATATTGCTTCCTCACGCACCCTATTCGCAAGATTTAGCCCCCTCGGGTTATTTTCTTTTTAAAAACTTGAAAAAATGGCTCGGTGGTAAAAGATTTGCCGAAAATGAAAAAGTGGAATCTGCGGTTGATGGCTATTTTGAGGCGCTCGACGGTTCTCACTATAAACAGGGTATCGAAGCTATTGAACATCGCTGGGAAAAGTGTGTCGAGCTGAAAGAGACTATGTTGAGAAATAAAAATATTTTTTCCCAAATTTTTTGTGTTTTCTGTTAGGTCGGGTACTTTTGGGACTACCCTCGTAGGTTAAAATACATAAAGCTGTAATTTCAAAGAATTATGTATTCAGCTTTTACGGTCAGCTGCGCACAAATGTATGTACTATGTAAAAAAACTAAAGATTGTATTGTATAATATTTTCATTGTATACAGTATAACCTGGCGGGCTTATTGACTGTGGCTTGTTATCTCTTTCAACCTACCAGGAAGAGGCCTTAAGCGAAAACCAAACTGGTGTCATTTTAAAAAAAAAACTGGATTCTAACGGGAATCGAACTCGCAACCCCAAGGTTGGTGTCTCATCAACTAGGCCACAGCGGTAGTCCATATGACTTCAAAATCAAAACGACGAGAAAATTCTATCGAAATTTACATTCAAAGTGAAAAATGGAGAGAGAGTGCGATAATCCCTATAATATACTGTTTTGATATTATTGGGATTATTGCACACACTCTCTCTCTCTCTTTCTTTCTGGAAGGGAAAAAAACATGCTGGTGTGTTCCGATCGTCTCACTTCGGTGTTATTGGACCCAGTACAGATCGCGGTTTTTATACTACGAGTATAAGAGCAAGCACATTTGAGGAGGTAACATTAAAAAAAGATCATGTCCATCGGATACAAAAAATGAGTTGATAAAGCAGATTTCTTTTTATCGGTGGTACGGAGCCGTTTAACATTTTAATTATAATAAAAAAAGCACATAAATCTTTTTAAAATCATAATAACAGTATTTTTTTCAAAAAGAATCTTATTTATTTATTTATTTTCTCTTTTATTGCAAATACAATCTGGCGGGCTTATTGCCTGGCGGCAATCTCTTCGAAACAACCAGAGAAAAGTAAATGAAGCAAGTTATGTGGTCGCATAAATCATTCAAATTACTATCCATCCCCACGAAATCCATAAACATATACGTGAGCACATGCCCACGAACCCCACAAAGACGGACAATCGCCTGAACATTATTTTTCATGTAAAGTGAGATATCATCAATCAAAAGTAAAGGAAAGGGGTGGTGGAGAGGAAAGGAAAAGAAAAATCAGGAATGAAACACGTTATTTTACTGACTAGAAATGAAGAGGGTTTTCAGTCGCTTCTTAAAGCATGCCAAGGACGGAGCGAGTCTTATATTAGTTTTGTAACTGATTCCAGAGTCTCACTGACTGGACAGTAAAGGACGACGTAAATAAAGAGGAGCGGTGAACTGGAAAGGCCAATAAACAATCTCTGTTTGAGCGTAGCGCTAATCCATGATTGGAAAGACGCTGAAAATTCTCGGTGAGATATGAGGGGGCTGCGGGACCGTTAAGGATATTATAAAATAGACACAGTATGTGAATTTGGCGTCTATTTCTAACATTTAACCAGTTCAATGCCTTAGGGTATGAAGTTATATGATCGTACTTACGTAGGTTGAAAATGAATCTTAGGCACACATTTTGAAGACGCTGTAATTTGTCCAGCTGTTGCTCTGTAACATCCAAGTAATCTTGTCCAGGCTTTAAACCAATCAAAAAAGATCATGTCCGAATTGACCAATCATAGCTTTCCGATTGTGTCTAACTTCATACCAGTTCACCAGCAACTGTCAGTTTTAAATCGTACGTGCAGTGTTATGCCATTATACAGCTTTATGTACCTACATATATTTATAGTTTTATAGTAATATTTCTTGTTATTTTGTAACTATTTACTTATTTTATTTGATTAAAATTTAAACAAATTACTCTACCCAATTATTTTTTGTAAAATATTTTTGAAATCGAACAAAAAACATCATGTCCCAGACCTGTTCAATAAAAAAAGATTAAAGTAGAATTGTTCACTCAAAAAGGGTCATGTCCATAGTTTAAACTAGAATAACTATTTTAATTATTATGATTCGATTTTAAACAACAACTCAAGTCACCTTAAGCGATTTTAAGGATTTCAGATATTATTACAATGAATTATTATGTCATATATTTTTAATGCAAACAGTTTTTGGCGATTTCCCAACATTCCGATTTGGTGGACATGTTCTTTTTTTAATATTACCTCCTCATTTCTAACATGATGTGTCCAAGAAATCTTGAGGAAACGTCTGTACATCCACATATCAAAGTCTCAAACGTGATACCATGCCTCCATTTGTAGAGAGGACCATAGAGGAGAGCTGGGTAGGTTCGGCAGTGAACCATACGCATCTTCGATTCCAAGCTCTGGTCTCGACTTGTAAAAAGAGGCTTCATTTTGATGAAAATACTTGTGCGGTATGCGGTACGTAAACCACTTAAGGTAAATCGTAAAAAAAAGCTATGGGACATATATCAAGACAATATATGGTTGCCTAAGATATGTATATAGGTTCGGCAGTGAACCATACGCATCTTCCATTCCAAGCTCTGGTCTCGACTTGTAAAAAGAGGCTTCATTTTGATGAAAATACTTGTGCGGTATGCGGTACGTAAACCACTTAAGGTAAATCGTAAAAAAAAGCTATGGGACATCTATCAAGACAATATATGGTTGCCTAAGATATGTATATAGGTTCGGCAGTGAACCATACGCATCTTCCATTCCAAGCTCTGGTCTCGATTTGTAAAAAGAGGCTTCATTTTGATGAAAATACTTGTGCGGTATGTTGTACGTAAACCACTTAAGGTAAATCGTAAAAAAAGCTATGGGACATCTATCAAGACAATACTATATATGGTTGCCTAAGATATGTATATGATCTGGAAAAACAAAAAAAAAACTGTTCGAATTTACGAATATATTATAATCGGCCTCCTGGTACGACATCGCATGCCAGACAGGCCGCCTAAAAGGTGGAAAGATATATCATACATAGCTGGTGCTCTACCTCTCAAAAATGATTTTTACAACGACAGATCAAAGATCTAAATCCAGTAGAAGAAGGACTTTAAAAATCTCCGAATCGTCCCAGTTAGCATCAAACGGAACTAACTGTATACGAGTATAACATAACATAATATACAGACAAGGCGCCTCGTGGTTGGTATGCAAGTATATTTATTTTGTTTTCACCTCAATAATTTTTCACGACCCCGGTTCTGTCCTCATTTTCTAAGTTGGTATGTATTCATATAAACTTGGCTATCGGATGCAGATCGCCGGGATTCCTGAAAAATAATTCACCAAACATCTCTTGGCCCGAGATTGAAAACACCGATCCTGACGTCATACCGTCAGCCGACCAAGAAGTTCTGCGAGGGACAAAAATAAATGTACCTTTCTTAGTGACTTGCTGAGCAGGACATTTTGCGGAAGTTCATGTTTATTATATTACACGCAGTGTCAATAGACATTAGATTGTTGTCGGGCGTAAGTTATGTTGCAACTATTCTAAAGTTATGTTAGAAACGCGAATATGTTAGATACTTGTGTTAAAACGTGGGGTTGGAATATTGGGGCGAATTTATTGTACAAAGTAGATAATTTTGTATGTCGAGTACTAATACTAATACGAGGCATATCCAGAAAGTAAGTGTACTGAATTTTTGTAGGTTACAATTTTTTTTATTTAAACAAAAAATTACGTGGTTACCGTAGTACATATGTAAGCTATTTTTCGACATAGTCGCCATTCCTCTCAATGCAGGTGGTGAAGCGGGGTATCAACTTTTTGATGCCTTCCTCGAAGTAGTTTCCCGCCAACCCCTCCGTCCACTTTTCCACCTCCTCCTTTACCTCCTCGTCGGTTGAAAACCTTTTTCCACCCATGTGCAGCTTCAGGGAGGTAAAGAGATAGTAATCTGAAGGTACTAGGTCAGGGGAATGCGCGGGATGGTTCAGGACATCCCATTTAAACGAGGCGAGCAGTTCCTTCGTGGCGTTGGCCGTATGTGGTCTGGCATTGTCGTGCAGCAGGCAGACTCCCTTTGTCAGCATGCCTCTCCTCTTGTTCTGAATCGCCCTCCGCAATTTTTTAGGGTCTCACAGTATCTTGCAGAGTTGATGGTCTCCCCTTGAGGCATATATTCAATTAAAATTATGCCTTGACAGTCCCAAAACACGGATGCCATGATTTTCTTGGCTGAAATTGTGGTTTTGAACTTTTTGGCGGAGGGTGAAGAGGTGTGACGCCACTGTTGAGACTGCCTTTTGGTTTCAGGCGTGTAGTGTGCAACCCAAGTTTCATCTCCAGTAACGATGGAGCGGAGAAATTCATCTCCATGGAGTTTGCAGCGCCTCAAAAACTCTTGCCCGGCCTCCACTCGATTTAACTTGTGTTGGTCTGTCAGCTGTTTTGGGACCCACTTCGCGGACAGTTTCCGATATCCGAGGGTTTCTGTGATGGTTTCGTGTAGTAGAGATCTGGAAATTTACGGAAACATCGCAGAAAGTTCATCCACAGTCAATCTGCGATCGTCACGGAGCGCATTTTCTATTTTTTCCACAATTTCGTCAGTCACAATTGAAGGTCTTCCGCTCCTCTGATCGTCATGCACAGACGTACGACCGTTTTTAAACTCGCGACACCACTTGCACACTCGTACGATTCATAGCTTTATCACCATATGCAGTTTTCACCTCATTATAAACCTCAACCGGAGGTTTTCCCTTCCAAACGAGATAACGGATGACGCCGCGTATTTCGAACTTGGCGGAAGATTGGATTGACATTTTTCACGAAACGTGTTGTCGCGTCGACACTTCTCAACGTACTTACCTCGAACCGGTCTCGTTGCGGAGGGGAAGGGTCAGGCTACACGGAAGTGTAGCCAACATGTCGAAAATAAAATCCATCCGGTCGTGAGAGCCTCAGTACACTTACTTTCTGGATACGCCTCGTACATCCGGTAATGATACTTGCCGTGGCCTAGTTCGTAAAACCCTTGGGTTCCGAATTCGATTCCCAACGGAACTATAAATATAAATTGATAAAATAATTTCATTCTGGTAAGAGTTCGCCTGGTTACAGTACTTGCAATATGAAACGGAAGGTTAGCGCTTCGAACAACCTGTTCAGAAAATAAACGAACTCATCTTCTGTTTTTGTGTTATTCGGCAGGTGAAAATGTTTGCGCTGCCTTGAATAAATCGAGTCATATTGGTCAGGTGGATGTATTTCTGACATTCCGTTTGATCACTGATTGCCTTAAACTAGCGACATTGAATAAGCTGCACGTCACAAAAATCGGGAGATACGTTGGAAGCAGTGATGTGAGATCTAACTAATTGAATGACCTCAGACATCCTTTGCATAACCACCAGCCCCTAGGTTAAAATCCAGGCACACCTTCATTAGGACCATAAAGCCTCTGGAACAATTGTCTTCTATTGCTAGGATGAACGAGTGAAGAGGCCTCGACGGATGAATTTTGTCTGTAGGAAAACTGCCACTTGACTCTTAACTGCTCCGGAGAACTGAAATTCTCTTAATTGGTTCCATACATGGGGAGAACCAAGGACACCTAACAAAATGAGGAAGGTTATTTGATAGATGGACTATCTGTATATGCGGTAAGGAACAGTAGTCTGTGCGACTCTTCCTACAGTGCCCGAAGTGTCTTGCATTGAAGAGGACATCGTGGAACCCCAGTACTATCTATGTGGTAGAATTCTGGACGGAAGTAATATACGAGTAGGTATAGTTAGTGCCTTTGATATGAAATGAAGATCGTTTTATGAAAATCTTGATTATACACTAAATGTTGAGGGGTACCATACTAATGAATGAAAAAAAAACATTAATTGCGAATTCGTGTTAATACTGGCACTCACTAGACATGCGCGAGTGTTGTTGCCTTTCCACTAGCATCTGGAATCGAACCAGAAACATGCGGGTGGAAGACCAGTATTTTATTAGCTAGACCACGGAGGTAGTCTATCTTACAATTATTTCGTCCTTTGCTTATGGCAATTGAAGTATGCGATATTAAAAGAAAACTTATTTATTATAGGATTTCTGAAAGGAAAGTGGTACTTCAGCGTCTGAATCTTTTACTAATTTGATTCGAACACCGATAGATGTAATTCAAAATAAAAAGATAAATTGTAACACCGTTGAGAGATCAGATTCTCCTCAAGGGCGCGGCGCTCTTAGTCAGGATTTGAACCCACTATTATTGACAGATCAAAAATATTACAAAGAGAACAAGTTGAGTGTAACAAAAGGAATGTGGTGGCTGCGACCATTAGGTCAGGAACTTCCCCGCATCTGCATACGAGTATAACTAAAAAAAATATGTATTTGGTAAGAAAACCACCTTTGTCGATCTTCCTACGAGTATATAAACACAACTAGAGGTGTGATCTTTCAAAACGCATAAAAAATGTTTTTTTTTTTAAATTTATATGGTATTTTTAATTTTTACAATGAAATATAAATATACAAAGCACTTCTCTGCCTAACTAGACGTATGCTCGTCTTAAAATAAAATAAAATAAAAAAACATGTAGACATAAATGTAAAACGAGTATATACTCGTAGAGCAGAAATAACTATAAAACGAGTATATAGAGCAGATATAACTATAAAACGAATATATAGAGTAAAACGAGTATATAGAGCAGACATAACTATAAAACGAGTATATAGAGCAGACATAACTATAAAACGAGTATATAGAGCAGACATAACTATAAAACGAGTATATAGAGCAGATATAACTATAAAACGAATATATAGAGTAAAACGAGTATATAGAGCAGACATAACTATAAAACGAGTATATAGAGCAGACATAACTATAAAACGAGTATATAGAGCAGACATAACTATAAAACGAGTATATAGAGCAGACATAACTATAAAACGAGTATATAGAGCAGACATAACTATAAAACGAGTATATAGAGCAGACATAACTATAAAACGAGTATATAGAGCAGACATAACTATAAAACGAGTATATAGAGCAGACATAACTATAAAACGAGTATATAGAGCAGACATAACTATAAAACGAGTATATAGAGCAGACATAACTATAAAACGAGTATATAGAGCAGACATAACTATAAAACGAGTATATAGAGCAGACATAACTATAAAACTAGTATATAGAGCAGACATAACACATCAATCAATAATTCCCTGGACTAACTACTAAACCAACATTTGTTTGCCAAAATTCTTCTTTATTCATCAACATAGTCTCCTTCAAGCAATACATTCAATCCAACGCTTTCCTAACTTTTCTATGCCAGCCGTGTAGAACGATTTATCTTTGGTTTCAAAATAGGCGTTAATTTCGGCAATCTTTTTCATTGGAGCCAAATCTCTTTCCCTTGAGCATCTTTTTGAGGTCTGCGAACAGCCAATAGTCGCTGGGAACCGAATCTGGAGAATACGATGGGTGCGGAAGCAATTCGAAGTTTAACTCATGCAATTTGGCCATCGTTACCATCGACTTGTGACACGGTGCATTGTCCTGATGAGAGAGAACTTTTTTCTTCTTCATATGGGGGCGTTTTTTTTGCAATTTCTGCCTTCAAACGCTGCAATAACGAAATGTCATATCCGCTATTGATGGTTTTTCCCTTTTCAAGGTGATCGATGAATATTATACCATGCGCATCCCAAAATACGGAGGCCATAACCTTCCTTCCCGGCCGACTGTTAAGTTTTTGGTCGCTTCGGACGACTTTCAACGGCTGCTTGATTTCGGAGTATAGTGGTGAATCCAAGTTTCATCCATTGTCACATACCGACGCAAAAATTCCTGTTTATTTCGCGTAAACAGTGCCAAACAGCGCTCTGAATCATCGATGCGTTGTTGTTTCTGTTCCATTGTGAGCAAACGCGGCACCTATTTCGAAAAAAATCTTTTTCATGACCAAATGTTCATGCAAAATAGTGTAAACACTGCCAAATGATATCTTCAGGATGTCAGCTATCTCACGCAACTTTACTTTGCGATTTTCCATCACGATTTAAAGTTTTTCTTTTATGTTTTCTGGTGTAACAACCTTATTTGGACGACCAGAGTGTTCAGCATCATTTGTGTCTGTACGACCGCGTTTGAAATCAGCATACCACCGACAAATGGTTGTTTTCGACGTAGCAGAGCCCGGAAAACACTTTTCAAGCCATCGCTGAGTTTGAACGGTATTTTTTCCCATTAAAAAGCAATGTTTTATCAACACACGATATTCGGTTTTTTCCATTGTTTTGAAAATAGCAAAAGTAGCGTCACTAAAACCACTGTAACTCAATGACACAATGTCGGAATGTCATGAATGTTTGACACGTAACTTCTAAAGGTTGGTACTAACTGAGAATGGTATGGATTTGTTATTAGAGGCGCCATCTGTTGGTTAGTCCCGGGAATTGTTGATTGATACGTTAACTATAAAAAATCCTACTTTTATCACACTACAAAAAAGCATTTAAATTAGAAACATTAATTTTACAAAGGATCGTTCACTGATATTTAGACAAAAAATGGCACTCATTAAGCCACAAAAAATTAAAAAAACTGCACATGCAATAAATACTTCTCCATTGCATGATTTTGATCCAATTTAAGTTTTCACCTTGTGTTGACATTATCATATCTCTTAATAAATCTGGATAGTAACACATTCGGCTTTAGGTGGAATGTAGTGTATCTCTGTAGTGGTTATTATAATCAATAAACTTTGATTATACCTCCCAAAAAGGGGTGTCTTCAAGCACTTTGTAAAGCTGCACACGTCACCCATATCTTTTATACCAGCAAATCTGAACCGGCCTGCACGTAAACCACCGGATACATATGTGGTTGTCCTAAAATTTTCCAGTTTTTGCTTCTATGGTAAGCGTTAATTAAAAGTTTGAGAACTGTTGTCTTACACCATTCATCGCCACAGGACAAGTAATTCTAAAAGTCCTACGTCGCCTTATTGAATCGATTCGGAATAATCTATTTATTCAATTAAGGCAAAATCGAACTCAAAGAACATTTTTCAGTCGCAGATTCTAAAAATACAATGGAGACATCCCAATAGGGGACTTGAATACAAAGAAACAAATAATCTAAAGCTGCACACGTCACCCATGTAACTTTAAAAAGAGACGCATGAAAGAACCGTCGAAGAGCAGTGCCTTACTGAAACTTAATCTTAAATATGTACTATTTTAAGCTCGATTTTCTCTTAGTGGGATTATTGAGCTTGGGGATTTCCTTGACATAAGAGGTATACTTGAGTCGTGTTCACGTATAATGGACCGTAAAGATCATCGGGCATTGGGGAAAGGAAATGTAATCGGGACTATCGGAGCGGAATAAAGGTCATCGGGTAAGCTATGTACACGAAATAAATTTGTTTTATTGCTGAAAGTATATTAACGCAGACAGTGACTGAGCCAGATGTGCAAGAAGTGACGAAATCAAGTGGCGAAAAAATATATATTATATCTATTTTTTTCCCTTATTATGTCCGGTCGATTTTAAACATTAAAATAATACATACCACAATTAGACAGATTATAGGCCCTGGAAATATAAATCAGTTCATTGGGATGTGCAACTGATAAATACATATTCACAAGGTCTCACCGCAGCTTGCCAAGGTCATCTTCTGCCTCCCTCCACCCTCCACCCACAATCCCCACTCCGATTTTTTATCGTTAAATGCGTCTAGACCAGCGATCGACAAACATTTTTTGTAAAGGGCCAAATAGTCTCTGTGGGCAAAGAAGTAAACTCGTGAATATTTTTGTAGGTAAACATCAAGAAAAAAATCACAAATTGATTGAACAATATGTGACGTACTAATTATGAGTAGACTAAAAAAAGACTACAATTGTTTGAAATACGGCTCTACTAATAAAGTTCGCTGACCGTACAGAAAGAGACGGCGGCCCGGATTTGGCCCGTGGTCCGAAGTTGGCCGACCCTTGGTCTCGGTCTAGACTGTCGGTCCCGGCTCGGGCATAATTCAGTCTTGTTTTTCCCTCTGATGATGAGATGAAAACCTTGAAATCGGTAGGGTCTATACCGTTACCGTATGTGGAAAAAAACAGTATTTTATTTTAAAAAAATCAATGTCTTCGTATTAAAATGTTAGTGTTTATTAATATAAAACACAAGATGTTACAAAGTATAAACATCAGAACATTGACACGATTTAGACAAAATTATAATCAAAAGAGGCACACCACATAGACAAGCATACATCATACCAAGACACTGGGCTGTATCTTACGCATGTGTGGCGGTCGCCCACTCGGAACACTGTGGGCCTTCATACATACGGTCAATGACCGATGAAATGACCTTCGCATTCCTCGACAAATCTAAATAAACAAGTCCGAAGTTCACACGCCGGCCATTCAACCCATAGCCCGGAGCGGACCGCATTCCATACTAGAGCGAGAACGCACCACGCTTGTCTCGCTAGTTCCGTATTTGAATGATACCTACATACAACATTAATCGTTTTTGCATTCGCAGGAACGAGACGTAGGCATATCGCGAGCACATTCCCGCGCACATTCTAAAATGATATAAATACCTACGTTACTAATAAAGACTCTCTTTCCGCATTGCGATCTAACGTGTTTTATTATTTATCAATAAATCATCCTCATCATCTCTTCCTTAAAGGACGATCTCCTAAACATGGAATGATTCTCAAAAAATAACATAACATAGACACAAACAAATTCGTTTAGTGAAAAAAGGAAACAAAAATTCATTCCCGTAATTGATCTACTCAATACATATAGAAAAACACAATAATACTCACAACAATATGAATCAAAACCCTAACCAAGAATAAAATATAGTATCAATAACAATTTACAAAATATGAAAGGACGAAACTCAAGAATAGCTTATTATAAACAGTTATATGCATTAACATTTTAAAATCCGAAAATATGATATATAAATCAATACAAGAAAAAAAGACTCTTAAAAACAAATCCATGCACCGGTCTTCAACAATTCTCAATAAATGACTGTAAATATAAATATACAATATCCAAAAAATCCATGGCGCTTCAGTTTACCCAACAGAAACATTCTGACAAAGATCATGTTGAACAAGATATACAACGCTTCAGCAACTATAGATGATCTCGAGATACATAAATACTTACCATAAAATAATTTCTGGGGTAGTTAAAGGGAATAAAGCGCTTTTGTCTGGTTATCGCTTAAGGCTTCTTTAACATCTTTCTGGTTGTACTGTATAAAACGAAAGTGCAATACAATATTACAATAACATACTCGTATATCTTGGTGTCTCGTTTTGGATTCACTGAATGTCTGAATTGAAACAGAACTTTCACGAATAATCTGTTTTAAAACAGATTCATTCGATGATATATCTTGGTGTTTCGTTTTGGAATTCACCACTGCATGGCTGAATCGAAACTGAACTTATACGAGTAATTTATTTTAAAACGGATTCATTCGATGATATATCATAGCTTGGTGTCTCATTTTGTAATTCACCACTGCATGGCTGAATTCAAACAGAACTTTCACATGTAATCTATTTTAAAACGAATTAATTGATTAACATAATATATTGTTTTGGATTCAACACTAAATTACCGAATCGAAACAAAATTTACATTAGTAATCTATTTTAAAACGGATTCATTCGATTACACTCGTATATCTTGGTGTCTCATTTTGGATTCACCACTGAATGGCTGAATCGAAACAGAACTTTCACGAGTAATTTATTTTAAGACGGATTTATTCGATGGTATATCTTAATGGTTCGTTTTGAATTAATTACTGAAAGGCTAAATCGAAACAGAACTTTCACGAGTAATTTATTTTAAAACGGATTCATCCGAGCATATATCCTGATGTCACGTTTTAGATTCACCACTAAACGTTCGAATTGAAACAGAACTTTCACGAGTAATTTATTTTAAAACGGATTCACCTTTTATTTAGTGTAAAATGGCTTTCTGTGGCATATCGCATTGTGAATGAAAACCTTACAAAGAAATGGCGGAGGCATTTAAAACCCACCCGCACAGTGAAGGGACGAAAGGTAAAATTAAAACTATGTGAACCACTGAACTGGAAATTCACATAAGCGGCAAATGTGTATAGGGTAAAGTAAAGTAAAATACAAGTAAAATTACGTGGAAATAACGCGAGGTTTTCTTTTTTGAGTATGTAATTTTTTGTATAAATGTCCATTCTATCAAATAAGACTTGAAGATGTAAATCGTAACTAACTTAATGGATTCCTTCATCAATACAACTAACCTAATGTAAACATAACAAATAACGACAATACTTGGCCTCTGGAGTTCAGTAACCCTGTATACACATGTGGAATATTTTTATGTTGCAAAGCAACTTGCATCTCATGCTACAAGTAAGCCCATCATGTGTTTGTTAAATTTTTAAGATCTATCCATTAAAATTAGCGATAAATCTTATTCTTGTTCTATGTAAGCGTTGTACCACTAATAACAAATCTTAAGTACGAGGGTTATCCAGAAACTAAGGTTACAAGGGCTCCTGAGGCCGGGGGAAATTTTTTGTTTCAAAGTTGGTGCACCTGGCGTGTAGGGGGGATCCTAACGGTCAGTTTGTTTTGTCCCGCGTGGGTGTTGGCCATTTTGTTCAGTCACAGTAAATTCTTCCGATGGAGAGGTCGTCGTGCGCTCCCGCGAACTCTCGTCCGTGCGAGACCCGCGCGGTTATCAGTTTTTTGACTTTGTAGAACAATACCGCCGCGAATAGCCATCGGAAGCTCGTGGAAATTTATGGTAGTGATGTGATGAGTCGACAACATGTCACGAAGTGGGTGAGGTTGTTCAGAGAAGGCCGTACTGATACTCACGACGAGGCAAGATAGTGATTTCTGACGAATTTGTGCAAAAAATTGAAGAACAAGTGCGAAATGACCGCCGTGTGACGCTTGACGACCTTCACGAAGAATTTCCTGACATTTCTCGAAGTCTCCTTGGTAATATTGTGTCGGAAAAACTTGGTTACAAGAAGTTGTGTCCGAAATGGGTGCCTAGAATGCTCACACCGGAGCACCGTCAAAATCGCGTGACCGCCGCGCGTGAATTTTTGGATCGTTTTGCACAGGAGGGAGAAGCTTTTCTGGACTCTATCGTGACGGGAGATGAGACGCGGGTGTGTCACTACACCCCAACAATTTTCCAACGATCAGGAGGTCGAGGAAGCTGTGAAGAAGTGGCTGAAAGAGCTGGCGGCGGAGGTCTATGACACTGGCATACAAAAGCTGGTGCCCCGACTACAGAAATGTCTCGATCTCGACGGCGATTACGTTGAAAAATAGTTTAATATATTTGTGAAGTATCCTGTGAATTTCAATTAAATACAAGCATTTTTCGATCCTACATAAATGTTGTAACCTTACTTTCTGGATGACTCTCGTACTTTACTTATTCTGTTTCTAAAAATGAATTGAACTGATAGTAATGCACGTTAAAATAATATCAATCTTCTTACTAACAAGATTCAACTAGCATATTGATTGAACAATTAAATCATACAAATTTTCCCCTATAAAATATGTTCCATTGTTATATACAAGTCTACTTGGCTAAATTTAGTAATATTTTGTAATGTTTATATAATATATCGTATATATATTTAATTTAAACATACTCGTACATATACATATAAAATAAATTTAAACAATTACTTTGTAATTATTACTACTGTTTTTTTGCATTTACATGTTAATTTAATAATTTTAAGTATTTGTATTAACTTGTCTTACGTGCAATTGTTTGTAAAAGACACAGCTTTGTCGTAAATTGATCAAATAAATAAATTATAGGTCCAATGAGCCGATTTATCGGCGCACTTTTGTTTCGCTAAAAGATCCATGGTACTATTACAAGTGTCATAAAACGGAAAAAAACAGGTAATCAAATCTTTTTGTCGGCAAACTAGACGCTGAAATGCATTTCCTCACTATTTTCTCAATTTTGCTTTAAATTCATTTTTGTAGTTAGTGACTTTTTTATTCCTTTTTAATTATTAATTTTTTTCACCTGTCACAAAACGGTCAACAACAAATGAAAAAACCCTTTTGTCGGTAAATTACGTAATTTTTTTAAACGGTTTCAAATCTACTTCATATAAAGTTTTTATTTGACTTTTTTTCGTGTAATATAAAAAATGTATAATTGTAATGTTGTGGAAAAAGACCATCGTTTTGTATTTGTCACCGGGCCATTTCTTCACCTTATTTATGACCAGATAATCGTGCAAAATTCGAAGCTATGTGGTTTTGAAAAGCTCACACCGTGCTGCTATTTCTTTTGATTTTAGTGTTCCATCTTGTAACACTTTCTCTTGCACTAATGCCACTATTTCTGGAGTGAGTGCCTCTACTATTCTGACTTGACGATGGGCATCCTCAATTGTTTATCTGCCTAAGTGAAATAGTTTAGCCCAATCTTTCACTGTGTAATATGACGGAGAACATTTTCCGTCGACAGTGTCTTAACGTCGTTTAATTTCTGACAAGCTTTTCCCTTCTTTTAAAATATGCCAGAAAACCGCGCCATATTCACTGCAATTAGCATCTAAAAGTTTGTAAGTACTCGTAGATATTTTAAAGATATCAAGAGGGTTAGTGAAATTAAAAAAAACATTTATAATATCATCGATTTTTCTCTAGCTAAGATTGTAATGAATGTGTCTATTTCTTAGAAACGATGCGTTTTCAACAGTTCAGCCCCTGTCTGATTTTTCTTAGCCAAGAACTGATATTTTAAATAAAATTATACACGATACTCGGCATCGATGGGCGTTGGATTTGGAGAACTGGTGTAATATGTGGTGGTGTAAATAAGGACTCTAGATATAAACCAATCTATCCCTTTAAACCGTGGTTTAAATGTGGGAATTGACAAGATGGAAGTGTCAACCATGTATCGTTTGCGTATGGGCCACTGCGTTGTGGCTAGTCATCTTTACATAACGGATATTGTGGAGGATCCTGGCTACGAGTGTTGTCTGTATGATGGGACTATAGATCATGTGTTTTTCGGTATTGCCTTATTTGAGAATCAATTTTGTAAATGGCATACCTTTATCACGTCCAACGATTGTTGCGTTTGACTTTCTACCAAGAAATTTTCCACTTAAAGATCGATTGTCAGATTTTTCAGTTGTTACTTTAAACTATCTAAAATTGTTTTTTAAAATATATTGTCTCTTATAATATAATTTTGGGCTTGAATGTGACGGTACACATAAATCCTTCTAGTGTGGGTGGATTGCCTGTAATAAAAAAAAATTGGGAACATTAAATTGTTCGAATACTCGCCAATAATAGTTATATTTATTTAAATAAAATATGGATTGAAAGTTAATATTCCCGAATTCCTGTAACCCACCTACTCCTTGAGGTAGCCAACGGCTTGAAATATGTTAATAAATTGTATTTAATTTTATAAATAAATAATATTTGAGCAGCCCGAGTTTCTCATGAATAAAGGTCGTTTCACCTTCGAAACGATCCGTTTAACTGACCGTATTTCTCTTTGAATCGGCGATAATCTCCGAGAAAATAGACGTCAGAGCCCGCCAGGTCCTCCGTATAACCAAGAGGATTTATTACCTCGCACGGCAATCATTTGCAGGCAAATGTTAGGAGGTATATTATTTCACCAATTTCCATGTAAAATATTAAAAAGGACCATTATATGGTATATTTTTCTACTTTCTATATTTTACGATGTACAAACATCTAAGTAAAGAAATCAATTGCAATAGGAATAAAATGGCTAGTCTAGAGGAAAATCACTCGCCATAGGAGAGTAATATGGTAAAGAAAAATCTGTACGGCGATGATACTTGGGTTTCATACATAATCGTATAGAGTTAAAAAAACGTTACGACGACGATACTTGGGTTTCATACATAATCGTATAGAGATAAAAAAATCAATCAATGTGGCGGGGACATACTTACGCTCATCAAGAAAACTAAAAAAATGTCTGCAAACTCTTTCTGCCAGGATAGTTATGGCAACTGTCTTTTGGGACAGAAGAAGAGTCTTGTCGGTGGGTTTTTATGAAACGTGGCACCAAAATCTATACGAAATTGTATTGTGAGACATTAAAATAGTTAAGCAGGGCCATTCAAAACAAACGATCCATTTTGAGCTTTGGTGTAGTTTTCTCGCACGACAATGCCCGCCCACATACTGCCGAACGAACTCGAACTTTCCTGCGACAATTCAAGTGGAATTGTGTGATCACTCTCCATACAGCCCGGATTTGGCACCTAGTGATTACCATCTCTTATGAAAATGAAGAAATGGTTTGCACCCCAGTGCTTTGAGGACAATGAGGAGTTGTAGTCTAGCATGGAGGGGTGATTTAAATCACTGGTGGCATAATTTTACGACAATGGAATCTGGCTGGAAATTATGTAGAAAAATAGGGGAAAGTAGATATTTTAAGTTGAACATGAAAAAAAGGTTGTCAATATACTGGTATACGAGTATATTGGGTGTTAAGATAAGTTGTGTCCGTTTTTTTCCAATTTAAATGAGCACCAAAAGTAAAACAAAATGGTAAAGGTTATTCGTCATTCGAAAGAAAATTTTCTGCTCTACAAGATATTGTGTTTGCTTTTACGTTACATGTATTATTTTATTTGATTACAAGCCTTCAAAATGGAATGTCGAGTAGACGAAATTGAGCATTTTCGACACCTCCTTCTGTTCGCGTTCAATCGAAGGAATAAAGCTGCCAAAGCTGCTCGCGATATTTGCGAAGTGTACGGCGAAAATCCTATGAATGAAAAGCAGCTCATCGATGGTTTTTGCGTTTCAAAGACGGTAATTTCGACTTGAAAGACATGGAGCGTTCCGAACGACCAGTAGACTGCGATGAGGACCGCGTAGACCATATTATTCATGAAGATCCCCCTGGCAGCTTCATTCCCTCGATTGATCGCGAACAGAAGAAGGTGTCGAAAATACTCACTTTCGTCTACTTGACATTCCATTTTGAAGGCTTGTAATCAAATAAAATAATATATGTAACGTAAAAGCAAACACAGCATCTTATAGAGCAGAAAGTTTTCTTTCGAATAACGTATAGCCTTTACCATTTTGTTTTACTTTTGGTGCTCATTTATAATTTGGAAAAAAGCGGACACAACTTATGTTAACACCTAATATATAAATCAATACAAGAAAAAAAGACTCTTAAAAACAAATCCATACACCGGTCTTCAACAATTCTCAATAAATGACCGTAAATATAAATATACAATATCCAAAAAATCCATGGCGCTTCAGTTTACCCAACACAGAAATATTCTGACAAAGATCACTCGATGACTAATCGTCATGCAACGTGGCGCGAAGCGTGCAGTGCTACCACTGCAATAGTATGCGGTACGTCGGTTCGCTAGGATATGTCGCCTAACTCGCAACATAGCTCTAAGCATCAAGCGAGGCTCCTGTCTGTGTGGCCGAGGCCTAACTTACGCCGCGTAATACCAGTGAAGGACTCGTTATATTGTTATCTTATCTTGCTTGAGTCGTGGTATCTTGCGGTTTCTATTTTTGTGAGTTGCATCGAAGCGATCATTTTAATACTGGATTTAAATTATAAAGACAAAGAATCACTTCTCTTTCGTATTTTAGCTCAACTCGATAAATGGGTGTACTCGTATTTACAGAAGTATACAGCAAGGTCTAAATGTAAACGACGTACGTTATAGAATAAAATCTGGCAAGCTGTTTTGGTAAAATTTTCTTGAACACCAGGAGAAACTTAAAAATACTATTGCTCAACTCGAATTTCTAATTCTTGCACAACACAATTGTTGGACAGTTATACAATGCTCCAATGGACGAAGATGCGAGTCGGATGCAATAATGCTTTCCGTTAACTTTTCGATAAGAACGCTTATCGAAAAGTTAACGGAAAGCATATTCTGTAATGTGAGTGAGATGTTCCACTTAGAATATATTAATTTGAAGTCTTAATACGTCGTAGAGCAGGATTTTCGGTCCCGTATTATTAAATTAAAAATTGTATTTCATTGTTTCGTTGTACGTGGTACAACCTGGAGGACATCTTGCCACATGGCAATCTATTTCAACTAACTAGAAATATTTAACGAAGGCCTTAAGTGAAAATGAGACTGGAATCCTTTTTATAATATCTTATAGTTATTAAAACTATATCTTATTAAGTCTCGTCGCCAACTTTTGGACATACTTCCCGACTTCACGCCGAACAGCGAGAAGAAACCCTACAACACCACATCCTCGCTTGGACCGTGAAGTTCTATAAAAGCCAACAAAATCACATCAATCCATTAGTCGCTGCCCTGGGGGCTTACGAGAGTAAATCCGACCTACCCTTCCGTTATAAGCACAAGCTCCCGAAGCATTATCTGTTGCCAGACTAGTCCACCAACAATATTAGCTGGGACGATCAAGGTCTGAGTGAATGTGATTGAATACAAGTAGCCTGAACGAGTGGACTTGTTTTTGCTAAATAATTAGTGTAAGAATTGTTATCTAGTTATAAGTAGTATGTAGGTGTTAATTATTTCTAAGAAATCATATATTAAGATTGAAAAAAATAAAATAAAATGATATATAGGAAAATAAGATTAAGTAAGTTCATAAATGATAATATATAATTAAGATTAGTTAAGTAATAAATGTGTATATAGGTATAGACTTGACAAATGTTTGTACAATAATTTACTTTGTTTAATAAAAAAAAAAACTTTTGGACATAAGGAATAAAAAGGATAAAGACATGAGGAAACCATTTATCTTTTTTGTAACCTTTTAATTATCTTTCATATATGATTTTTGTGAACCTATATTATATATTAATAATCAATGATATTTTTTAGGTGTTTTATTCCATATTTATTGTTTTACTATGTTTGTTGTATAATATTATAGTTATATTTTGGTCTCTGTTAAAAGTATGGCTTGTGTTGCAAAGTACCATTTTGCACATTGGCTGGTGATAAATTGATTATTACTATTTTTAAAATGCCTTGAAGCAAAAAACTAGACTGGAACTTTTTTAGTGAAGTCACGAACCGAAAATTGGTTGAAAGACAACCATTGGGAAACTAATTTAGTGATGTTATTCAAGTCCACTTTTTTGTATTGATCAATTTTGCAAACGCTTATATGTAAGTATAGCATTACGCCGTTTTCCTGTTGGGGTAGGCACATATGACAGAGCGCCACACATATTTCGTCTCTACATTCATATACCTTCTCATACAGCTCCTACGATTTCTCTTATTTTTTACATTTCTTTCTTTAAAAATGTCATTTTCTTGATTTAACCAAACCTTCCTCGTTTTTTCTTTTTATCACGTCTTCCACTCACATTTGCAATATATATTTGTTTTGTCAGTCTTTCTTCATGCACTCGTTCCACGTGCCCAAACCATCTCAGAGTGCTCTTTTTCATCTTACTTACTACATTAGAACATTCGTCCCTGCTCACTTTCTTCCGTACATTGTCGTGAATTTGTATAGCATTTATTCGACTCTTTTTTTCCATGTATAAAAGTTGGTACTAAAACACTGTTGTGGATTATGATCTTAGCAGATTTTGATATTTTGTTGTTTTTGTATTTTGATATTCCACTTTCCTTGTATACAGAACAAACTGATGGTCTTATTGCCATGTGGAAATCTCTTGCAACCAACCAAAAATATATTAAAGAGGCCTTGAGTGAATACCAAACTGGAATCCTTTTTTACAAATAATCTGGGTTCCAACGGGAATCGAACTGTTGGGTATTATCAACTAGTACTGTCAGGTTCGAATATGTAATTTATGTTTTATTGTCCCATTGACTTTCTTTCCTGTTGTTAAACGCCTTTCGATATCCCTCGTAACTCTACCATCATCTGAGAAAATACTATCTAAATATCAAAATTCTTTAACTTCCTCTAATCTTTCATTTCTCACCAGTGTGTTACATTTACTTTTACATTTTTTTACTTTGGATTTCACAACGTTTTGCTCCTGTAATTAAATTCTATAAAAAATATACATTTCTTGTCACTCTACTTTTCATTTTGTTTTTTTTTTTATTAAATTTGACACTCGTTTTTTTTTTGTAATTTGTTATTTGAAATCGTATTTTACTTTGGTAAAAAATTTCATTTGTGAAATGTTTTCCTTCTCTTGTTATTCCATTTGAAAATTGTAGAAGGGTTTTTCATGATTCCACCTTAATAATTCAATCTCTGTTAGCCCGCTGTCTTTTTCGACATATTTTCCATTACCAATACGTAGGCATTTTATTTTGTTTTGATATAAGGAAAATATATGTTCATTTTGATTCCTGTTTCCAAAAAGCCCCTAAAAGTTTCAATGTTTTTATCTCGTACTGTGAAAAAATAAAATAGCCGCTACTGTTCTCATGTACGAGTATATATACAAAATGCTAATTTGGTGATTTGGAAGTTGTGCTTTTAATCACCGGTTTTGTTTCTCTTTGAGACCTTTTTGCATTAAATACACGAATGCTCAATAAATTATGATAATTCAGCACCATTTAATTCGGTGATTTGATGATTTTCGAATCAAGATCAGTTTTTGTGTTTCACTTTCGTTGTATTCACTACATCCCGGCAGATTTGCTTCCATGTAGGTAATCTCTTTCAACCAACAATAAATATGTTATAGGCTTGTACAATAGTAAAAAGCTGACTCGAAGCCTCTTTTACTCGTAAATCAATTAGATTTCATAGGAACCCTCAGGCTGGAAGGCAGGCTTTTTGCTTACTAGACTGTGGAGTTAGTTTTTTATTCCCTTCCGATCTTTCTAATTAATAACGTCTAATAGTACTATTGGTGTGATAATCCTAACACATATCACAAAACTGACCCATCCCAAAAACAAACATTTTACGATTTAGTTATTAGGTTGTTCCGAAAATACTGACCGATTTTAATATTATACCATTTCCAAACTTCTTTACGAACAAATATTTATTCAATAGTTTTGTTTGAAAGTTAGGAATCTGCAACATTTGTTTACCAGGTATGTGAATATGAAACCAGAATTTCTTCATAGATGGCTCTAGTTGTCAATGTAGTGACTGTCAAGCCGCGTCATTGGCGTCTTTTTCTTGTGTTTACATTTTTCAAAGACTTTTAACTCACAACAATCCAAGTTTAATACAACTATATATGTTTTCATAGCGTTGAACATGTCTGTTTTTGTGCTTGAAAACTACGATTTGCCGACAGCATTGATTTTCTGTTACCATTTGAAGAAAACTGCTGCAGAATCGCATCGAATGCTTGTCGAAGCTTACGGTGAGCATGCTCTTGATAAATCACAGTGCTTTGAGTGGTTTAAAAAAATCAAAAGTGGCGATTTTGACGTGAGAAACGAATAACGTGGAAGACCACCAAGAAAGTTTGAAGACCCCGAATTGCAAGCATTTTTGGATGAGGATGACGCTCAAACGCAACAACAACTCGCGGATCAATTAAATGTGACACGAGAAGCCGTCTCCATGCGTTTGAAAGCCATGGGAAAGATCTAGAAGGTGGGAAAATGGGTTCCACATGAACGGAATGAAAGACAGCAGGAAAACTGAAAAATCACTTGCGAAATGCTACTCGCCAGGTACAAAAGAAAATCATTTTTCCATCGAATTGTGATTGGCGATGAAAAATGGATATATTTTGAGAATCCTAAGCGTAAAAGATCACGGGTAACTCCAAGCAAACCAGCGACATCGACTGCAAGGCCAAATCGCTATGGACGGAAGACAATACTCTGTGTTTGGTGGGATCAGAAGGGTGTTATCTATTGTGAGCTGCTAAAACCTGGCGAAACCGTTAATACTGAACGCTACCGACAACAAATGATGGATTTGAACCAAGCATTGCGTGAAAAACGACCAGAATATCATAAGAGGCAACACAAAGTGATTTTGCTTCATGATAATGCACCATCGCACACAGCAAAACCGGTCAAGGAAACGATTGAGGCGTTTAGTCGGCAAATACTTTCGCATGCGGCTTACTCACCAGACTTGGCTCCATCCGATTACTAGTTATTTGCATCAATGGGACACGCACTTGCTGAGCAGCGCTTCACTTCTTACGAAAATGGCTCGATGATTGGTTTGCCTCAGAAGAGCAAGAGGTTTTTTGGCGTAGCATCCACAAATTGCCAGAGACATGGGAAAAATGTGGAGCTAGCGATGGGCAATATTTTCAATAAAATATAATTTTTACCATTTTCATACAATAAATGTATATTTTTTATATAAAAATTCCGGTTTCATATTTACAGAACTGGCTTTTTTTTTTTTTTTTTAAAGAATAGATATGACCGAAGTCATAGGTATCCTTAAACCCTCGAACACTAAGTGGAAGAGGTGCCTGTGTCGCTCGAGGGGAGTAGCACAGCGCGGGGTTCGAACCGACGACCTTCCGTCCAGTGAGTTACCACACCGCCATGCACCTCTCGTCTCTTATTGAGTCTACCTATCTTATTGAGTCCGACATTTAATTTGCTTTGCAATAATTTAATAATTTGTAAAATAGTTTTTGTTTCTGTCAAGCTAATTGGAAAGGGGGTAAAGCTTGATATTCTTGAACTTAATGAACATAATAATTGTCACTTCGAAATGTGTTCTTCGTTGCTGTTGGGTAACCGTATTGATCCATCTCTCAATCGGGATCATTTATGATAACTGTAAACGATCCGCGCAATGATTCAATTACGATGAATCACTAAACCATTATGCAAAACCTAAATTGCATCAAAAAAAGTTAATGGTTACTGTATGGGTGGTGTGCTACTAATGGTTAATGGTTACTGTATGGGTGGTGTGCTACTGTTGGTTAATGGTTACTGTATGGGTGGTGTGCTACTGATGGTTAAAGGTTACTGTATGGGAGGTGTGCTACTGATGGTTAATGGTTACTGTATGGGTGGTGTGCTACTGATGGTTAATGGTTACTGTATGGGTGGTGGGCTACTGATGGTTAATGGTTACTGTATGGGTGGTGTGCTACTGATGGTTAATGGTTTCTGTATGGGTGGTGTGCTACTGATGGTTAATGGTTACTGTATGGGAGGTGTGCTACTGATGGTTAATGGTTACTGTATGGGAGGTGTGCTACTGATGGTTAATGGTTACTGTATGGGTGGTGTGCTACTGATGGTTAATGGTTACTGTATGGGTGGTGTGCTACTGATGGTTAATGGTTACTGTATGGGTGGTGTGCTACTGATGGTTAATGGTTACTGTATGGGAGGTGTGCTACTGATGGTTAAGGGTGTGGCCTGAAAAACATCTGGTGTCCCCGTGGCTGGGTTCGCCCTATATTGGTGGGGTGTATGGGTTTGCCCTATATTGGTTAATGGTTACTGTATGGGTGGTGTGCTACTGATGGTTAATGGTTACTGTATGGGTGGTGTGCTACTGATACTCGTTACAATTTTCTTGATCAGTCTATCTATTATTGGGTTATATAGCGAAGAATTGGAATAAATACGCCGAAAATTACTCGACAAACAACCAGTACTCATTAACCGAAGAGGGCCCATTTTGCTTTACGACAATGAACGACCTCATATTGAGAAATCGATAATTAAAAAAAACGAGTTAGGCTACGAAATATTACCTCATCCGCCTTATTCACGCGATCTATCGCCAACCGATTTTCACATTTTCAAGCACCTCGATAACTATTTACGGCAGAATAATTCAGTAACAGAAAATCACCGGATTTATGTCTCAAAAAATTATTGGATTCTAATCCGCTTGAGATTCATTCTTTAGGCATAAATTAGCTTGTAATTCATTGGCAAATATGCATGCACTAAAATGGCTCTTTCTTTGATTAATAATGTTATTTACTCTAAACTTTGATTGAATTTGAAGGTTAAAATTGCACATTATTTTCGAAACAACTATCTAATAAAATATCGAATAAACATACTTCAATTGTTAATGTTTAAACATTACTACGAAATATGCCAGTAAGCTGTATTTTGCAGTTGAATTCAGTTTTTAAAAAATCTCCCGTACGAAGCGATGATATGTTTTATCAATTAACCTAAAACAGGTAAATACGGGTTGGATCCTTTTTGCTACTCACAATTATATTTGAAAAAAAAAAAAATGTTGTTTATAGTTAAGGCATTAACGTTATGGAGGTTTAAAGACATTGTCATTTATTTTTATCAAACACTGTTTATTCCACTTTTTTGTGACGGTATAAACCTACCGGTTTCAAGGCTTTCACCTCATCTTCAGGGGAGCGCAAACAAGACTTGTTTGCGCTCCCCTGAAGATGAGGTGTGCACCTTGAAACCGGTATGGTTATACCATCACAAAAAAGTGGAATAAACAGTGTTTGATAAATATAAATTACAAGAATTTATTTATTTTTTACCATTCAGAATACAACGTTTGCAATTTGTACAAGTACATGACAATACAAAAAAATCGACATTTTGTGGGTATAAAGAACCTTTTTACTGGCAAATCCTGTGGCGAATTAATCTCATTCCTTAATTACAAATTTCATATGTTTGCTCCAAATAATAAAACACTTGGCTGAAATATTCACACTCTGCATTCCCATCCTTACATATTCATATATGGTACGTGAACCAAAACTATTTTGGAATCATATTAAATCCATGCGTAACGATTCTCCAGTGCTTAATGTTATGAATTGGGATGGGAATCAAATAACTGGGCCCGAAATATCTTCTGCATTCGCAAATTATTTTTCAACAGTTTATTGTAGGGACTCCGAGGCATTTGTTTTTGATGAACACCATACTTCCTCGGGATTTAAGCTAAGCATCACTACATTTGATATACTCAAACAAATAAAGTTGATGAAAAACACGAAAGCAGTCGGGCCGGACGGAGTACCTACATTTTTTCTTAAGGGCTGTAGTGAATTGCTTTCTGCACCTCTTGCTTACATATTTAATCTTGTCTTCCGAGTCCATACTTTTCCAAGTGAATGGAAAAAGACTCGAGTTATTCCCATATTTAAAAATGGTTCTAAGGACGATATAACCAACTACAGACCTATCGCCATACTTTCTTCAATAGCTAAGCTCCTAGAAATGTTTATGGATCGCACACTAAGGTCGTTAGTGGACCCATACATAATTGATGAGCAGCATGGCTTCAGAAGAGGCAGATCTACTGAATCCAATCTGATGGTCTTCACCGACTATGTTTCAAGGGCTGTAGATAGTGGCAATCAGATGGATTGTTCGTATCATGACTTTGCAAAAGCTTTTGATCGCGTCAATCACAAAAAAATATTAGAAAAAATTAGTGAACTTGGGATCCCAGGTAACTTACTAAGGCTACTGTCAGATTATCTTACAGATAGAAAACAATTTGTTTCACATGGAATCTACAACTCCGATTACTTCACTGCCTACTCAGGTGTTCCGCAGGGGTCTAATCTTGGACCTACCTTATTTCTTATTTTTATTAATGATATAGGTAGAGTTATAAAAAAATCCACGTTTCTTCTATTTGCTGATGACCTCAAAATCTTTCAAAAAATTCGTTCTTATACCGACTACTTAGACCTACAGGCAGATCTCAACAACGTTTGTGAGTGGAGCCACAATAATAAATTATATTTCAACGCATCAAAGTGCAAAATTATGTCGTATCATCGCTCACACGTCTTGAAATTCCATAGATATACACTAGAATCTATACCTATTCCCCGCACAGATAATATTAAAGATCTGGGTGTCTTGTTCCACAGCAATCTCGCGTTTGGTCCTCACATAGAAGTTATGTGCAACTCAGCTTATAAAACTCTAGGATTTGTTATGAGAATCTCTAAGTCGTTTAAAAACCAATTGGTGCTCAAAACGTTGTTTAATTCATTGATCCGTAGCAAACTAGAAAGCAATGCTTGCATTTGGAGCCCGGTGGGGGCGCAAAACTCGCTCATGGTGGAGAAAGTACAAAAAAAATATCTACGATATCTCTACATGAGTGAGTTTGGTGTCTATCCGTGGCTATATCCTACGCAGTTTCTGCTGGGCATGCTCGGGTATAACTCCTTGAGCGTAAGAAGAGATCTGCGTCTCTTGGTATACGTTGTCAAACTCGTTCGAGGAGTTGTGAGCTGTCCAGCATTACTACAAAGATTAGCGTTAAATGTTCCTAACAATTACACTAGACTGCGCCGGCAGGAACTGTTCTCAATAACATACGCAAGAACGGGTCTTCCAGCCGCTATGCCTGTTGGAAGGGCCTTAACTCTTCTTAACGGGACTGCTTCGGATATTGACATATTTCATATCACATTACCAAAAGCAAAAGTAAATTTTCTTCTTAGATTAAGCGCGTTAGAAAGCACTCATCAACATACTTAAGTGACTGAATATATATGTAACATACGTTTGTGTGTAAATACTCGGTTGTATACATATGCATTATTTTTTATTTTATATAATTTAAAAAAATTTTTTTTTTTTTTTCCCTGTAATTTTTCTTCTTTTTTAATGTCTTGTATTTTTCAATGTAATTGGGCTAAGCCTGTTTTGAAAAAATAAATAAATAAATAAATAAATAAATATACTTAAATTCTAAGCTATCACACACACAAATCCAATCACACCATAAAATTAACACCACGTTGTAATCATGCCCAACAACTTTTCATCACACTCTCAACATTCGCATCAGTCATTTGCTCATATGCCTATGTGGAGATCTCCAAAAATTCCATATTCTTCTTATTTGGTGATATCCCTTTCATTTTACTTATTTAACTTCTTTTTACGTTTCTTATAAGTATTGTTTATTTCTAAGTAAATGTGATACAGGTTTGTAATAAAATAATTCTGTTATTTAAGTAGTATTTTCTCAGGTAATTTTCTCTCAGTAAAAATCTCAGGAAGAGTGACGAGGTATATAGAACGGCGTGCAGCAAAAGGAAATAATATCAACGGGGAACTAAAACATAACCACTCAAACCGGACATTGTTAAAATCTGTTAAATTATAGTTTACTACAGTATTTTAGTACCAACTTTGATGTATATGAGTGAAACGTGGACGTTTCAAAAATACTGAAAGGAGCCGAATAAATGCTATAGAAATACGTGCACTTAGAAGGATACGTGATATGACAATATATTACAGAATACGGAATGAATTTATTTAGGTATGTTAATCTGAACTTAATGTTGATGTGTTGAATAAGATAAAGAAGAGCACACTGAGATTGTTTGGGCATGTGGAACGAATTAATAAAAAAAAGACTAACATACAGTGTCACTGTGAGTGGAGTACGTTATAGAGAATGCCCTAGAGGTGCATGACCGTGCGGTAACGAACTGGATTTTGGTGCGGAAATTCACTGGTTCGAACCCCGCGCGATGCTTCCCCCCTCACATAACACAGCAATTTTTCCTGCCTAGTGTTCGGCGGCATAAGGATACTTATGACTCTGGTCATATCTATTATTTCAAAAAGACACAAAAAACATGCCGGTGTGCTCCGATAGCCTCACGTCGGTGTGCCATCGGATCTAGTAAAGCGGTGTTGCTGGTGTGCAACCGTTCACTCATTTAAAAAAAATCCATGACACACAGCTTCACTTTCCAACTACTATAAATTAACGTTTGAATCGAGAAGAGATCCTCGACTGCGAGTCCCAGCGACAATGAGAGAAATACCAAGGAAAATATGGTTGGATCGTGTGAATGATATTTTGAAAGAAGGAACAATAAACTGTAAGGCCGAGGCCATACCAAAATGCTTCGTTAGGTGCTAAGCTAGATTTTACGTGACTCATATACTAGGTGACTTCATGCCTGGCCACACCAAAGTGCTACGCACAAATTCATTTGGCAGTTGGGAGCGGTTGAGTCAACACACGATGTCACTCTCAAAACTTACCAATTTAATAACTTATGTTACCATCTTTATTTACTTTCTGTGCAACTTTATTCCGAAGTGATTTTATTACAGGTACATTTGTCTATAATTTGCTCGATGGGCTCCACAAAGGCTTCCTTTTATACACAGCTGTCATTAAAACTTCCGCCATCTTGTAAATTAACCAACACGTCTGTTCGCTAGGAGATTCACTCGATGACTAATCGTTATGCAACGTGGCGCGAAGCGTGCAGTGTGGCCACTGCGATAGTATGCGGTACGTTCGTTCGCTAGGATATGTCGCCTAACTCGCAACATAGCTCTAAGCATCAAGCGAGGCTCCTTCCTGTGTGGCCGAGGCTTAAGAGAAATCGTTGAAGGTGTATTAATGTGTAAAAAAGCGAGCTATGTGTGTTGAGATAGGGAAGTCTGATGCTCTGTTATCTCTGTCTAACCCAGTATGGTAACGGCGTGATGGTATGTATTGTTTATTTAATACGTATTAATTTTTTTATCAAAACTATCTTTTTTTGGTATGAATTGAACGCGTTTCTCGTTATTTTAGTATATTATTCCAAATTAATGTTTAAATCGCGAGAATCTGTAACCATCCCACGCCCTTTTTGTTCATCCACGGCCTTTCAACAATGGCTAATACAACAAAGCAACAAGCGATCAATTTAATATTCTCGGACATCTTAATGGAATGTTTTTGTACGCCACCCGTTTATATATTTCAATTCGAAATTCCCATTCCACTCTCCCTTTATCCCCACACAGATGTCCCTGGAGTTAACATACAAAAATAACTTTTCTCTTTCGCAGAAAATCATTATCCCGCTCAAGTCATTTTCTCTGACAATTTTCTGGTGTAACCAAAAAAACACCATAAATCTTATTTCTACGACGCAAAGGGAATTAGATATTCTTACTGTAAGGATCATAAAAAAAAAAATACTGGATACCCATGGTATCATCATCATCATCATCATCAGCCTGTACCCATCCACTGCAGGATGTAGGCCTCTCCAAGTTGTCCCCACAAAATCCTGTCCTTTGCACATTGCTGCCACATAATACCTGCATGCTTACGTATTTCGTCCACCCAGCGCGCCTTAGGTCTTCTTACAGGTCTTTTATACCTATTGGGTACCACTGGATTACTTCATACGTCCAACGATGGTCTGTTGCTCGGGTAATATGTCCAGCCCACTTCCACTTGAGTCTTTTTGCAACCTCTATAACATCTTCAACCTTTGTTTGGGCTCGTATCCACTCATTACGTTTTCGGTCTCTTCTGGTATAACCTAACATGCACCTTTCCATGCTGCGTTGTGTTGTTTGGAGCTTTTGTATCGTTCGTACCGATAAAGTCCAAGTCTCGCATCCATATGTTAGTACTCGCAAGATGCATTGGTTAAATACCTTCCGTTTGAGGCAGATTGGGAGCTTGCTCTTGAAGATGTAGTTTAGTCTATTAAATACTGGATATCTATGGTATATATGTGGGCCTATTAAATACATCATCTCAAATCAAATGTTTCCAAGACCAAGGATTTTATTCAACGGTAACATACAGCTACATATGCCCGCGTGGTAACACGCTTGTCTTCTGTACAGAATGTCGACGGTTTAAACCCCATTTTCCTCAAATTATATGGACTTTTTTGCTGTCTAGTATTTTGGGATGTAGGGGTGCCTATGGTTTAGGTCAGGGGTCTCCAAACTTTTTAGCCTAAGGGCCAAACTGACTCCTCCACTAAGTCCCAAGGGCCAAGACCTAGCTAGCTCATACCAACATAGTGTAGTTTTGAATTACGCGCATTTTTTTGTATTAGGACTAGCCGGCGAGTGAGATATCTATGGCGCAGGGTGCGGGGCTGGACTCCGCTCCGTTCGCAATTTCGGTTGGTTCTTACGGCTTGTGTAGCGATATTTTTAAAGAAAAATATTTCAAGTTATCATTGCTGGAATTTTATAAGTCTTCCACCCACACAGTTTGATCAGTTGCATAAATTTGTTCGTGGCTTTTTTTCCGCTTTCGGCACTACTTATCTGTGTGAAAAAACTCTTCTCATAAATGAAATATACAAAAAATATTTACAGATTCAAATTAACTGATGAGCATTTGAAATCGCTGCTGATGATTTCCACTAGTAAACTTGATTTACAAACTGCAAACAATTGTCAGTGGAAAGTTCCAGCTACATAAATCTCATTAATCATAATTATAATGTTTAATTTCGTTATGTGAATGACCTATGTATGTCACATATTGTAAGTTTTTAAGATAAATCTCATATCATTAATTCAAGTTAAAATGTTCAATTTCATTATATCCTCAGTGAGATACAGGCAAAAGCCTAGTTTACTGGGGACACGACAAATGAAAGGCGACAAACCCAGATCCATTAAAATAATGTACGTCCAAATTAAATTACCTGTTGTTTTTTCGCAAATTATGTATATTTCTTGTCATGTGTAATAATAAATAAATAAAATAAAATTATGATGTCAGTTATTGTGTTTCTTAATTGGTCGTTAAATGAAAACATCTGATTATTATTTTTTATGATTTACTTACATTGTAAATTTTACAATGTAATCAAAATAAACTATGACGGGCTGGATTAGTGGTGCTCGCGGGCCGGTGTTGGCCCGCGGACCGTAGTTTGGATACCCCTGGTTTAGGTAATATTTATTTTGTTTTTAATAAAAAAATGTCGTGCATTGAGACTGCACGCGAGGAAGCTGTGTTACGAATGGCGTATAGCGATAGTAAACAATCAATGTGGCATTAAAACATATATGGTATACTCGAACCGGAGAGTATCAAAATCTGTAAGTCCATAGCAGTATTTTAGTACCAACGTGTATGAGAGGGAAATCTGGATGTGGAAAAACACTGAAAAGAAATCTGGATGTGGAAAAACACTGAAAAGAAATCTGGATGTGGAAAAATACTAAAAGGATACGTGGGGCACTATATATGACGTTATACGGAATGAAGTGATTAGGGATGAATGTGAATTTAAGGCTGATGTGTTGAGTAAGATGAAGAAGAGCACTGAGATGGTTTGAGCATGTGGAAAGAATGAATGATGAAATAGTAACAAAATAAATATACACCGAAAATCTGAGAGGAAGACGTGGTAAAGGAAGACCAAGGAAAGTAAGGTTGGATCCAGTGAATGATATATTGAAACAAGGAAAAGTAAGAAGTGAGAGAAATAATAGGAGCTGTGTGAGAAGGAAGGTGTATAAATGTGGAAGAAGCAAAATATGTGTGTCAAGATAGGAACGTCAGGCGTTTGTCCTCTCTGCCTACCCCATCATTGAATCGGCGTGATGGAATGTATATTTTTATGCTTGTCAAATCTCACGAGCGGCTGCAGAACGAATTTGTTGGACTATTGTGTTGTATTACACTTTCGTTGTATACAAGTACAATCTGGTGGTCTTATTGCCATGTGGAAATCTCTTCCAACCGTCCAGAAAGATGTTTAAGAGGCCTTAAGTGAAGACTAGATTGGAATCCTTTTTTTTTTCTTTTTTTATTTGGGTCCCAACTGAGATAGAGCCCGCAATACCCGGGTTGGTAGACAAGCGTCTTACCAACTAGACTACGGAGGTATATTACTACGAGTATAGCAATATAGTATATACGTTCCTTTTACGGGTGTATGTCAGCTGTTTCTGAGCAGGCAATACCATAGACCTAGTGAGACTGCAGATCTAGGTAATACCATAAACCTAGTGAGACTGCAGATCTAGGGCGTTTTTCTTGGGTATTGAACTTTTTGTAAAATAAAATAAATAAATGTCACGTTGAACATCGTTTTAAATCTGTATAAATGGGCTGATTCGATATCCCCTCTTTACTACTGTTTAGGGGAAGCTGTGTGGGCGGTTGCGCAGGGTGGTTTCGCTTAGCGAAACAAATCCTGCGGCATGAAAACGCAATGCGTACACGACGTAGTGTAGACGTTTGATAATTTTAAAAAAGATATCTTTATTCCGTTGTATTCTTTGTTTCGTTTGTTTGTTGGAAATAAATTTAAAATTCCATTACTTCTAACTTCAAGCTGGTATTTTTTTCTTTGTAAAGGGGGAAATAATTTCACATTTTTTCTTTCAAGCGGAACAAACATATTATATTGTTATACAGATCGTCGGGTTTCTGGTACAAATTGGTAAGTGCAAATTTTCGAAAATTTTAATGTTTTGATAATTCTTATCAAATGGCCAATGTAATGATTACTGATTACGTTGTGGCTTGGGAGGAAAGTGAAAATGAATTGCAGAGTTTGATAAGTAATTTGTTTTAGATATACGAAGAGAAAGATCTGAGAATGAATTTTGAGAAATGAAGGGCGTGTGAAGGCGCAAAGTTAATGGGGTACTAAAAAACCTCAACAGCATTTAAGTACCAACGTTGATGTATGGGAGTCAAACATGGACGTCGAAAAATACTTAAGAGCCGAATAAATGCTGAAAAAAATGCGTGTTGTAAAATATGTAGTTGTATGATAAGGCGTATGGATGTAGACGAGGCGAAGGCTTGTGTCGACATTGGATATATATTTTTAATAACATAAATAAACCCCTTATTTTTTATTTTGTATACACCACTGTTTTGTGGCGAATACAAAAACAGTGGTGTATACAAAATAAGCAAATAAGTGTTTAATTTATTTTATTAAAAAAATATAAACATGACACCACAAAGTGAAACAAACGTCTTTTCCAAGATTCAAGAGATATGATAGTCTGGTGCGCTGTTTTCTCTGCCTACCTTGTCTAGGTGATGGCGTAATGGCATGTATTTATGTATTCCAATTCGCATATTTGTTTTTTATATTTTAATAATTAACCGTTTATTTATAGTTTATTTATCAACGCGGCCCCTTAGCCATAATATTTGGCCGGGCCTGATCTGGTTAGTAATATAGACTCTTTAATAAATCTGTTTTTGAACTTGGATTTATTAAGCATTTGCGGTTTTCCGTAACTTGCCGACTTCCATACTTCCAAGTTGGTTGGCGTGTTCCATGATTGTACCATAAACTTGGATAGTAATTTAAATATTTATCCGTTGTGTAATTTCCGTGCTTCTGTCTCGTCTCTTATGGTTGGGATTTTGTATTTTTTGCCATTTCTCGTATCCATATTTTAAGGGCATCTTAGAATTGTATACTTTACTTAACTTACAGTATATCTTGGTTTCTAATAACTATTTACGCATATTGTAATTTGTTTTATCAAACATTGTTTATTCCACTTTTTGTAACGGTATAATCCTACTGGTTTCAATGCTTTCACCTCATCTTCAGGGAAGCACAAACAAGATTCTTGTTTGCGCTCCCCTGATGACGAGGTGAAACCTTGAAACCACTGGGGTTATACCGTTATATAAAGTGGAATAAACAGTGCTCGACTTAACAAATTATAACGATATTAATTTATTTCATCGCATTTTTTTATTTAGGGTTATTAATATATTTTTTTTAATAGCTTTTGTTATATTTTGAAACAAGTATAAATCTTTTAGCATATACTTGTACCGACATACACACTTCTAACGGTAAACATTCGGGTAGGGGATTGTGGGTGGAGGGAGAGAGGAGACAACTTCAACGGCGAGATTATGGGAATTCAGTCTTGTTTGTGCTACCCTGATGATGAGGTGAAAAGTTATCCTCCATGTAACCCTTTTATTTAAAATATAACAGCAAACAAGCTTTTTCAAATTCTTGTGTTCTGCTTTTGGTAAATGGTGCTACACAGATTTCGCATCATTCCTGTTGTCCCAAATAGCTTAGTAGGCTTTTAATGTTAGGCAAAGCAGTACTGTGCTCTTTATCTCCATATTTTTCTATCCGAACACACAATGTTTGTCTCCCCCCCTTTACCTTCTTTCAAAATTTGGTCCATTTGGCCCAGACACGTTTTCCTCGGTCTACCTCTTCCACGCACACCTTGTTCTTCTGACTTGTATACTCGCTAAGTTATTCTTTCATTATTCATTTTCTTAACATATCTAAACCATCTAAAAGCTCCTTTCTTCATCTCTTAAAACATCAATTTTGTCCATGCTTTCATTTCTGATGTTTTGATTCTGATTTTATTCAAACATTGATACCTCAATTTTTTTAGTGCATACCCACAACATTAATCTTACTTACTTATCTTGTCATTCTTTTGCCAAGTCCAAGTTTCACATCCACATATCAAGGTGGACACCAACAGACTATTATGTATTGTCATTTTTGTTACTGTTGATATTACTTAGTTGTTGTATGCAACATTAAGTTCTTCGTTTACCTTGTTCCCAGTCGCTTCCCTTTTTCAGGCAAATTATCATCTGCATTTATCCAATCGAGCATATTTTTGGGATTTTTTACTGCCTTGGTTAATCTGCAACTCGGTTAATGTGACCCCAGATAATCGAGTCCTATGTATGGTATATAATATTATACATCTTGCTTACTGTTATTTTTTGTAAGACATGTTGATTTTTTGAATTTTTAAACCATCTGAATTTTTTTTATTTATGCGCACTCTAAATTAAAATTTATATGCTGTAAATATTTTAATGGTATAAATAAATAGTCTATACCAGGGCTGCCCTATCTTTTTGTACACGTTAGCTACTTTTTTTTAAGGGCGACGTCGCGGTCTACCAGTGTATATGGAAAAATGCAAAATTATCCAGTTATAATAATTTGATATTTGTTATGAACAAAAAATAATGGATGGAAAAAGAAAGGTCTACTTAAAAGTGTGCCGCAATCGATAGATCGTAGATTGCGATCGACTGGTTGGGCACCCCACCCCTGTGTTTACCGATATGTTGAAAATAAGAATCTATTATCTATTGAAGTGTTAATTATTATCAACACTTTTTAAAAATAAGTTTATGAATTATCGGAACATATGTTTAAATATTAAATATGTAAAAAAACGGTTTGAATTGATCTGCTGTGAAAAATAACATTTATTTTTATTAATTTGCTAAACGAATCATTTTATTATCTGGACATGTTGATTGAGTTATGATTAAACCTTGCTTGCATTAATCAAACGAACGGCTCCTTAAGTAAACATTTTTTATAGATACAGCAATTAAACAAAAGTTCTTTTGAATTGACTTAGGTCACTATTTGACTTTATAAAAATTAAGAGATTCACGAAAGGAGCGCAAGAACTGTAGATTCCTTCAAATAAAGTGTGTTCTCTTTAGTAGAAAGAAAAACAAATCTCACGACTGTATATACTCGTATCTCTCAGATAAGTAGACACTAGAAGACCAACTGCCTTCGCTTATTTGAACAGCCCTGAATAGAGTAGGAGTAACGAAATTGAATGTTAACATGCTGATGTGAGGGTTGTTGAATGAAAGTTCCATTGAAAGTGATTGTGGGACTATACATGACTCACAACACATGTTAAATTGTCTGAACATCGGGAATACTAACTTGGGGCAAGACTTGATTTTTACGAGTATTGGGTGATCTCTGTTGTCTCCTATTGGAAATATGTGGCATAATTAAGAATCGATGATCCGGATACGTAAATTAATGATAGATAAATGTTTTTTCAACTATATGTTATTTATAACAACTATATGTTATTTTTAACTATATGTTATTTATAACTATATGTTATTTTTAACTATGTGTTATTTATAACAACTATATGTTATTTTTAACTGTATGTTATTTGAAACAATGCCAATGGGGCACTAAAACATATACGAATATACTCGAGCCGGACAGTATCAAAATTTTGCTAAGATGATGATGGTATACAACAGTATTTTAGTGCCAAATTTGAAATATGGGAATGAAACATGGGGTGAAGAATATATGGGGTGAATGTGTGATAGAATGCGGAATGAAGAGCTTCGGGATGAATGTGAACTTAAAGCTGATATTGAATTAGATGAAAACGTACTCAGAGATGGTTTGGGCATGTGAACCGAATAAATGGAGAATATTTAACCCTTCCTTCCCTGTGATGTGTAACTAGTACACATTGCTTCTTAAAACTTTAATATCTCTATAAATATAAAAAATACTGGGTTCAGATTTTAGGTATTCCTCCGTAATACATTTACGCATTGAATAAAAAAAATAATAATTAGCACTTATCGGCCACATCAGAGATATTTTGTGAAAGTTGGGAATCAATTCACCAATACAATCAAACGTGTGCCAGTGTGTGACGTAGGCAGTGCTTTTTTTGCGGTGGATCGCAGTGGAGCGGCGCTCCATCACCTTTTTTACGGTTTACAAAAAGCTTGACAAGAAGTGAGCTCCGGCACATTTAAAAAAAAAGGCACTGACAATGCTTTTTTTGCGGTGGAGCGCAATGGAGTGGCGCTCCACCACCTTTTTACGGTTTGCAAAAAGCTTGACAAGAAGTGAGCTCCGGCATTTTTTTAAACCACTGGACGTAGGTATATTCATTCTAAAAAACCACTATGGGTGAGAAGCGACGCTATTCACGTCTCACTCTACTTCGGTATATGGCACAATAGAATCTCAGTTCGCTCACTCGCTCACTCAGTACGCAAGAATAGAATCTCAGTTCGCTCACTTCAGTAGCTCGCGGGCATTCGTTTGAGGTGGTCTCTTCGCCCGATTTGTGAACGTCGATGTTTTTTTCATGTTTTCAGCAATTAAATTTCAATTATTATCACTTGACTTCAAAATTAATTAATTTAAGCGATTGGCTATGAATATTCTTATTTTTCTGATTTTAAATCGCTCATTTTTACATGTGTATTGAATACACAGCACCGGAACGCGCGGATTTTTTTAGCACAGGTAGGGAAAGGTTAAAAAATTAATATATAGAGCAAATGGAGTGGAAGCCATGGTAGAGGAAGACCAAGCAAAGTATGGTTGTATTAAGTTTATGATATTTTGAAAGGAGGAAACGTAGAAATTCAGAGAAATTGTTGGAGTTGTATGAGAGGTGTATGGATGTAGAAGATGCGAAGGGTGTGTGTCAAGATAGGAAATTTTGGACGTTCTGTCCTCAGTGGCTATAAAAAATGGCTTGATGGTTTGTATAATATATATGTGTATAATATAATCGTATTTGAAATATTTTGATTCTTAGGAAAATTATTTCGATTATGAGTACTATACTTCATACTGCTTGCCTGTAAGAAGTGAACACAAGCATACAATATTTAATAATAAACAAATCACTTTGTTCCTTCTGAATTCTGGGGCATTTTCAGTATTCTATATTTTACGAATCTCTTATCCACTATAAATTAGGTCGAGTGACCCAGAATCGGCTCATAAACCGAGAATGAATTTGAATATTTATCCGTTGTGTCACGTTGGTAGCTTTGCTCTCTCTGGCAGCCTTTCCAAATGTTCCCACTTTGAAATTGCACGATGTATCGATAAATATAATGTTATACTTCGACCCACTTATTTCCATGCCTCTCCGGACTCTCGAGTGGTGTCACCATTATCTTCACCCGTTGTGCTTGATTCGTTATTATTCATTTATCCATCACACGTTCATGTATTTTATCAACGATCAATTTATAATTATTTTGTCAGCAAGTGGTAAGTGTAATATATGGGTGAATTATGAAATATTAGAGCAAGAATTCTGCTATTTTTTTCCTCTTACATGGAACTTTTAGCGGATGAAAAAAATCGAATGTTAAGTGACGCATTGTGATAGAAACGTGTGAAAGGAAAAATAAATGTTATATTTTGATTGGAGAAATTAAATATTGGACGATTTCCGCTATTTGTGTTGTATTTTTTCAGGTTATGATAGATATCGAGTGGCGTGTAGAGATAGGAAACGAAGTCAATGTGGCTCTTTATATTTTCGATCTGGACAGTGTAAAAATTTAGCTAAGATGTTGTCCACTACATTATTTTAGCATCACATTTGATGTGTGTGAGTGAAACGTTGACGTGGTAAAATACTGCCGTTCAGCCTTGTTTGAACTCTGGTGATGAGGGGAAAACCTTGAAACCGGTAGGGTCATACCGTTGTGTTAAATTGATAAAACGGTATTTTAGTTAAATCAATTAATCTGTTGTTATGTAATTTATTATATTTTTTATTATTTTGTCACCATATTCGTATTCCTTTTATCTTGACGGTCTCCGTGGCCTATTTTGTCACCATATTCGTATTCCTTTTATCTTGACGGTCTCCGTGGCCTAGTTGGTAAAATGGGTGACTTTTACACGGAGGTTTTGTTTCCGATTTCCGAAACAAATTAACATACTGTCTATTGTATAATATCCTTAAGTGTTCCGCCGCACCCTCTTATCTCGCCGAAAAATTTCAGCGTCTTTCCAATCATGGATTAGCGCTACGCTCAAACAGAGATTGTTTATTGGCCTTTCCAGTTCACCACTCCTCTTTCTTTACGTCGTCCTTTACTGTCCATGCAGTTAGACTCTGGAATCAGTTACAAACCAATAGAAGACTCGCTCCGTCCTTGGCATGCTTTAAGAAGCGACTGAAAAAGCTCTTAATTTCTAGTCAGTAAAATAACGTGTTTCATTCCTGAGTTTTCTTTTCCTTTCCTCTCCACCATCCCTTCCTTTCCTTTTGATTGATGATATCTCACTTTATATGAAAAATAATGTTCGGGTGATTGTCCGTCTTTGTGGGGTTCGTGGGCATGCTCTCACGTATATGTTTATGGATTTCGTAGGGATGGATAGTCATTTGAATGATTTATGCGACCACGTAACTTGCTTCATTTACTTTTGTCTGGTTGGTAGGAAGAGATTGCCGCCTGGCAATAAGCCCGCCAGATTGTATTGCAATAAAAGTGTTAAATAAATAAATAAATAAACAAAATTGAAAAAAACAGTCTCAGTTTGGTTATAGTTCGTCTGGTAATAATACTGTTCGAGCTAGCGTAAGTGTCGGTGCCTATTCATGTGTGTTAGTATTTCCAAAAACATGCGATGACGAACTGCGAGTTCCGTGCCTACTCCAGTGGTTATAAATCTGATAGCGCAATCAATGATAGCGAACATATAGTGTATTCTGACCACGGTCTTCAATATGTCCACATCACCAATTCGGAAATGCTGAAGCGTGCATGCGAAAGAAAAATAAAATATGAAAATCTCTAGTCTATGATCTCGTCCCACGACCGACAACCCTCGAGTTGCAAGACATCATCTTCGATAACCTGTTAGGACCCACATTAAAAAAAAATTGGACTTAATGCTTTTCAATGTCTTTCTGGTTAGTTTGGAAGAGACCGCCATATGAAAGTAAACTCGCCAGGTTGTACTATATACTAGGTATGTCCAGAAAGTAAGTATACAGAATTTTTGTAGGTTACAATATTTTTTATTTAAACAAAAAAAATACGTGGTTACCGTAGTACATATGTAAGCTATTTTTCGACATAGTCGCCATTCCTCTCAATGCAGGTGGTGAAACGGGGTATCAACTTTTTGATGCCTTCCTCGAAGTAGTTTCCCGCCAACCCCTCCGTCCACTTCTCCACCTCCTCCTTTACCTCCTCGTCGGTTGAAAACCTTTTTCCGCCCATGTGCAGCTTCAGGGAGGTAAAGAGATAGTAATCTGAAGGTGCTAGGTCAGGGGAATGCGCGGGATGGTTCAGGACATCCCATTTAAACGAGGCGAGCAGTTCCTTCGTGTGTGGTCTGGAATTGTCGTGCAGCAGGCAGACTCCCTTTGTCAGCATGCCTCTCCTCTTGTTCTGAATCGCCCTCCGCAATTTTTTTAGGGTCTCACAGTATCTTGCAGAGTTGATGGTCTCCCCTTGAGGCATATATTCAATTAAAATTATGCCTTGACATTCCCAAAACAATTTCGTCAATTTCGTCAGTCACAATTGAAGGCCTTCCGTTCCTCTGATCATCATGCACAGACGTACGACCGTTTTTAAACTCGCGACACCACTTGTACACACTCGTACGATTCATAGCTTTATCACCATATGCAGTTTTCACCTCATTATAAACCTCAACCGGAGGTTTTCCCTTCCAAACGAGATAACAGATGACGCCGCGTATTTCGCACTTGGCGGGAGATTGGATTGACATTTTTCACGAAACGTGTTGTCGCGTCGACACTTCTCAACGTACTGACCTCGAACCGGTCTCGTTGCGGAGGGGAAGGGTCAGGCTACACGGAAGTGTAGCCAACATGTCGAAAATAAAATCCATCCGGTCGTGAGAGCCTCAGTACACTTACTTTCTGGATACGCCTCGTACAATGAAAGAGTAATATTACATATCTCAAATACAGTTTTTATTCAATCAAATAAAAATTTTATTCAATCAAATAAAAATTTTATTCAATCAAATAAAATCTTAAAATATCTACTTAAAATCACATTTCTTTTCCATATTTGCTATTCAATACACACATCCCATCATGCCGTTCTGTTGGAGTAGGCAAACTTTTCAATCTCCACAGACATATTTTGCCTCTTCCACATCCATACACCCTTTCATACGTCACCAACGATTTCTCGCCCTTCTTAATTTCAAAATATTCACTTCATACAACCATACTTTCCTTGATCTTCATCTATCACGTATTCCACCCACATTTGCGCTGTACATTTGATTCGTTAGTGTTTCCTCATTCATTCTTTCTACATGTCCAAACCATCTCAGATTGATCTTACTTTACAAATTAGCCTCGTGTTCACATTCATCTCTAATCAATTCATTTGTTTTTCTCTCATACATTGTCACACCGTGTATTTTTCTAAATGTACGCATTTATTCGGCTCTTTTCAGTATTTTTCCTTGTCCACGTTTCACTTCCAAACATCCAAGTTGGCACTTAAATACTATTGCAAACTTTAATTATGTTTCTCAATTCTGTTCTTCCACGTAAATAGGGTTTTCCTGATCCAATATGCATAAGACTAAAAATACCAGCAGTCGACTCTAAACCTAATAATAGATCACCCGTCTGACTCGAGTGGAAGTATCGGATTTTTAATACCTTTAGAATTCGCTATTAATATCCTTTTGCATTATGACCTGTGCGAATTCGGTACGGAAGGTGCAGTCCGTTCTATATCCAGTATCTGGGTCGCCCCCCTCTCCGTGAAGGGAGGGCCGTGACGTCATCGCGCTGCAGACTGCCGTAATACCATAGTGTTATTCGCCGCTATTGTTAACTAACTAAATTCGAGTACATTCACCTTTTGCAATTCGTCTTTGTTCGACTTTTCAGTCACTGCTGGCTGAAAAATATCGTTAACTAACGCACAATAAATCGTGATATTATTTGTCGTGGGTCGCCTGAAGGTCTCTATTATTATTTTTATTTAAATTACATAAAAGCGGCGCGTATTAAATTGAAAAATACATACCATTCAGCCCCAAAAGTTTCCAGTCTGAACGAGCTAGAATGTGACATATACCGCGGCTTAGAGTCCAGGATGACAAGAAAAATGAAGCTCGAAATCGTCAAGAGTCATCATCCTATCGTGTAGCTCATGACTGAGCATCGTGACTACCATGATAGCCTCTGACGATTATTCTCCACCCATCCATGCCCTCTGCGGCTCGGGGCAGTTTTCAAGGGTAGTCCAGTTAGTTGTTAAGGGTAGTCCAGTTGTGTCTCTCACTTGGTCAGTCCAATGCATTGGGATTCTTCCTCATTGGTGGCAGTTTGTTACTGCGGTCTTGCTCTCGTGTTCCACCTATTTAAGGAGATTCTTCTGATGTGGCAATTAAGGTCGTGTCATCTGTACAACTTAGATTTGAGAGATTTCTTCCACCAATAGTAATCTTGCCGTCCTAGTTTTCAAGTTCTTTCCTCATAATATAACATATTCTCACCTGCACCTTTGCCGTACATCATTTAGCATTTTAAATTATTTTGACTTGACGTTGTTGACTTTTGACTGTTGCATAACTATGTTGGTACAGTGACTTAATAAGGTTGAGAAAGTGTGCTGGTACTCCCATATCTAGAAGTGGCACAGCTTCTCCCATTCCACACAATACAATCCTTTTTTATAACTATGAAGCATACTATAAAACTGCTGGCATCTGAAATACACAACTTTTCTATCAACTGTCGAATATGGAGGATTTGTTCTCTCGTCCCTTTTCCCTTAACGAATTCTGCCTGTTCTATTGGTATCTGCCAGCTGATTTAAGGCCTCAGACGGTTTTTGATTATACAAAGTAGTATTTTACTTGCATCTGATATGACATAATCGTACATAGTCCTATTAGTTCTCATATTTCCTTTTTGAGCCCCTTTTATGTAACGGGACACTGAGACTCCGTCAGGAGTGGAATGGTGTTATTATGAAGGACCAAGATTTGAAATATCGAAAAATCATATATCAATGGTACACGTGCAAAAACATCTAGTTAAATAGTAATTTCTTCGTTAAATCTAGCCTTTAAAATATTTTCCGTACAGCCCCTATAGCAAACCAGCGTGACGTTTCCTCAATTATCTCGAAACATGTAGAGAATGTGGAACGTTTCCTCATTTATCTCGAAACATGTAGAGAATGTGGAACGTTTCCTAATTTATCTCGAAACATGTAGAGAATGTGGAACGTTTCCTCAATTATCTCGAAACATGTAGATAATGTGGAACGAACAAACGAAAAAGAGTTCTATTATTTATGTTGAAAGTAAGAATTACGTGTTATGTCTATTATGTCAGGGGCTGCTTTTTCCACTGTTGTGTCATCTATGTGGAGTGTGTGTCTATCACATGTATACCTGGAGGAAGTTTTTGAGTAGTTATATTCATTTTAGTTGTTAATGGGTCCCCTCTCCAATCCCGATACTTCGATGAATTTATCCCGAGATATTAAAGGTGAACATATCCAAAGGGATGAATCGACATGTGAACGGCTCTGACGGCATCGTTAGGTTTCAACGTCCACCCTATCGTCCCGTCCCGTTCAACAGTCCTTCGAAGGCAGTAGCCCGGCTCCCAGGAACAGCAACATACTCGTACATCCGCCGCGCAAGACGATAGAGAAGAATGCACAGCTTGGTGAAGAATAAGAAGATGTACATGATGTTTGATGGGTATTTTTAGATTAGCTATAATATAAAACGGTAGAAGTGTACATTGTGAGAATTAAAAGGTAGTGGCTGCGGCCTTATAAATTAGAGCTTCCTCGCATTTGCATATGCGTTAGAGCATATTTGGTGAAGAAACCGCAGAAAACTCAGCAAAGTAGAATGTGAATTCTGTCCTTTTTATTTAAATTCGTACTAATGTACATTTCTTCCTTACCCCCTCCCATACTCGCCCCTCTCGTTTTTTATTTACCCTTCAGGAACTAAAGCGATGGCAGGGACTTCACACGTCGTGGACCCTTTATTTATTTCTTTAATTTATTTCAACGGACAAATTACGTTTTTGATACAAACATTAAACAAACAACATATAAAGTTTAACCCTTTCTGTCCTGTGATGTGTAACTAGTACACATTGCTTCTAAAAACTTAAATATCTCTATAAATATAATAAATACTGGGTTCACATTTTAAGTATAACTCCGTAATACATTTACGCATTGAATGAAAAAAATAATATTAATAATTATTAACACTTTTTCACAAAATATATCTGATGTGGCTGATTCCCGATTTTCACAAAATATCTCTGATGTGGCTGATAAGTGCTAATTATTATTAATAATATTTTTTTCATTCAATGCGTAAATGTATTACGGAGGAATACCTAAAATCTGAACCCAGTATTTATTATATTTATAGAGATATTAAAGTTTTTAAAAGCAATGTGTACTAGTGACACATCACAGGGAAGGAAGGGTTAAGTGTAAATCTGACCAGAAACTTTTCCGAAATTTCCGAAAACTTTTCCGAGCGAAAAAAATTGAGCACTAGAATCGTATCAGTACCGGGGATTGAACCCGCAACTCCCAGGTCGGAACACAAGCGTCTTATCAATTAGGTTTAGTATTTCGAAAAACCAAATTGGATCTCTTTTTATAATAAATTTAGTTTAAATGGATATCGATCCATAACCCCTGGTTACCGTTTCGATTGCTATTTGAGTACGGCTTCGAAGACCGAAAACGAAGTTTTTTCGATAGATTTTAAACCGTTTTCAATATTAATAAATAGTAAAAAAGCTTTGTATTTTAAAGTTTTAATAAGAGTAGTTTGAAATTACGGTAATTTTATTTGAAAATATTTGACATTACATATTAAATTACTCAATTATATTTTTTGGTATATATTTATTTATTTAATTTACGACGCAACAGTGTCTTTATTTTTTATATACAAATGCACATGATAAGTTATACAAGTACTTAAAATTAAGTAGGTAATATGCCTGAATTTCATCGTTTTCTAGAATATATGGAGTGACCATGTATGAAAAAATACGGAATTAAGTGATTATGTAGGAATGAGAACTTAGGTGTAAGATGAAGAAAAGCACGCTGCGATGGTTTGGGCAGGTGGAATGTATAAAATAAGACTAAATAATAAAACAAATATATAGTGCAAATGTGAGTGGAAGGCGTGTGACAGGAAGACCAAGGAAAGTATGATTGGATCAAGTGAATGATATTTGAAAGAAGGAAACGTAATCAGAAAATTCGTTGTAGAAGTTGTATAAATCATGTTGAAGTGATATGGGATGAATGTGAACTTAAGGTTGATGTGGTAAGTAAGATGAAGAAGAGCACGCTGAGATGGTTTGGGCACGTGGAACGAATTCATGAAAATGATTTACAAAACAGATATATATGTTAGTGCAAATATGAATGGAACGCGTATGAGATAAATACCAAATAAAGTATGGTTGGATCAAGTCAATGATATTCTGAAATAAGGAAACGTAGAAAATCTAGAGAATTCGTAGAAGGTGTATGGATTTGGAGGAGGCTAATGATGTGTGCCGTGATAGGAAAGTCGGGTGCTCTGTCCTCTCTGCCTATACCGAAAGGGAAATGGCGTGATGGTATTATGTACGTTCTAGGATTTTTTAACAACAAAGGGTTTCTCGTAATTTCTGAGGAACACAGACGAAAATATATAACTGTCGACTACATAATAATTCTGAAATCATATTATACGAGTTTCTATCATCCAATTTATCCCAAACTTCTCTTGACGACCTCTGTGGTCTGGTTGGTAGGAGTTCCAGACAGGCATCTTACTCAGTATGCCACGGAGGGCGTCTAAGTTATTATGTAACATTTCTCAAATATGTTTAACAACCCTATTCAAGGCCTATATGCTGACAGCCTGATTAGGATTCAGGAATTTATTTGTGGACCCCCCGGATAGAAGATTATCATCTCACAAATAAATAGGTCATAAAGATCGTCAACGTTTTAAAAAATCTCGTAGAATATGTTTTTGGAAAGTGAAAGAATTTTGAAAAGAGCCGAATAAATTCTGTAGAAATTCGACGCTTTGTCTTCTTTGCCTATCCTAGCAGGGAAATGACGTGATGTTATGTATGTATATAAGATGTTGACATTTAGCTATTTTTTGCAGTAACACCACGATACATGCTTTGCCGAAACTTTTTTTTTCGGTATTCGAAGGATCGACGTATTCTTAAAAGCTCATAACACGTGACATTTCCCATTTATTTTGTGGAATCCCAAATTCTGTAATATTGTTGGACTGTTCCATGTTTTTGTATTCCACGTAACCCTCGTACGAGTATACTACTTGTGGACGAATTTTTTGAGAAAACTCTTTCTCGGGAATTCATCCGGGTTTATGTATATTTTATTGTGTCTTTATTTACAAAGACGTTTGTATTGTGTGGAACTTATTATGAGATTTATTTTGTAACATACTACCCTACTCAAAAAGTTATAGGACTTTATTCATAAAATCTAAAATACAAGTTTATTCGTCAAAATAGATATGGTCCCCTTCAAAGTACTCCCCATCGACTGCAACGCACTTAAGCCAGCGCTTGATCCAATCCTCGAAACACCGCTGGTACTCAATTTTCGGTTTGTCCATCAGAGCCGTCTTCGATTTTTTCATGACATCCTCTCGGGCGCTGTAACGCGTTCCGCGAAGCGGTGTTTTAAGTCGGTTGAACAGGAAAAAGTCGCAGAGTGCCGGATCAGGTGAATTCGAAGGCTGCTGGATAGTATTCGTGTTGTTTTTGGTCAAAAACTCATGGAAATCATGTCTTTCGCGATTTCAACGCGGTTCTTTTTTTTGCATGAAATTGAGGTCTTTCGGCACCAGTTTTGCAGCGACACGTCTGAGGCCCAAATCACTAACCAAAATGTCTTGAGCGGATCCATAAGCGATGTTCAAGTCCCTTGCCAGCTCTCTGATGGTCAATTTGCGGTTTTCGGCCAACATTTCTTTGATTTTATCGATGTTTTCATCGGTTTTCGATTGCTACTGCGTTCGTCATCCTCGACCGACTCACGACCACTTCTGAAGCGTTCGTGCCACCGAAAAACACTTCTCCAACATTTCCAAGGTCTGCGGACCGTTAAATCCGTTTTTCACACAAAATTTAATGCAAACTCGTTGATGCACAGTTGATGCCATTTTCAAACTTATAAAAAATCGAAAACACGCACAAAGCTAGATGTACTCAATACAGCGTAAGTTTTACAAATGTCAAGCTATGACGCTGAAATTTGAAGGGAAGTGTCAATGATAGATGTGGTAACCTAACAAAAAAAAGAATTCAAATCGGGTGACTGACAGCGCCACGCGGAGGCTGGTCCTAAAACTTTTTGATCAAGGTAGTATATGTTATACACGGGGTGATCAATAAAAAACCGGACAGAAATCATGCCGCCAGTATAGACTAATGGTGAGGGTATATACGAGTATGTTACTATACTAATGCTTCTACATAGTTGCCAGTTGCGTTAAGTCTTGTGACTCAGTCTGCCGATTTTTTTTGTGCTGTGTACTTGTTTTGAACCCTCTATTGCGCATTCAGAACTTGGCTTCTCGACCATGACAACGCACCGGCGCAGTCATCGATTAAAACTCCAGAGTTTTTGACATCTAACACCATGTCTGCCGTACACACCCTCTCTAATCACCGGATTAATTTCCGTGTGACTTATTTTTCTTCCCGAAAATGAAGTCGAAACTCTAAGGGTGACGTTTCGAGACGGTAGAAGAGATTGCAGGCGGTTCAAAACACGTGTTAACAAAATTGCTTTGCTAAACAGATATGGATGGATGCTCACAACACAAAGCATGGCCGCGCGGTAACGCGCTGGACTTCTATGCGGAAGATCGTCGGTTCGAACCCCGCGCTGTACTACTCCCTTCGAACGACACAGGAACTTTTTCCGCCTAGTGTTCGAGGGTATTAAGGATACCTATGACTTTGGTCATATTTATTCTTTAAAAAATAAAGGTTTTCGGGTAGACTGAGTTACAAGGCTTAACGCAAAATACAACTAGAGAAGCATTAATCTACAATATCTCGGCGGCCTAACTTCTGTCCGGTTTTATATTGATCACCCTTCGTATACATATTTCATACATCACGCCGTGTCCCTTGCGGAGTAGGCAGAGAAGACAAATTTCCAAAATTTTCTATCCAACCAATTAACTTTCATCTCCCTCACATTCATACATCTCGTCATGCATAATCTTCTATCACTCATACTTCTCACTTTATCTTCTTTCAAAATCAAGTCCTTGATCCTGCCATATTTTCCTTGGTTTACGTCTACACGCACACCGTGTACTTCTGACTTCTATACTGGAGTGATGATTTGTGAAGAGTTTGATTCCGCATGATGTTTCCAGTTGTAATTGGGTGTCACTGTTGGTCAGGTTGATGAGAACGTGCAACGGAGTTTTGTTTTTGTGTAATCAAAAATCGGAAAGAAGTATCGATTTATTTTTTCATCCTAAATATCCTCAGTGAGATACAGGCAAAAGCCTAGTTTACTGGGGATACGACAAATGAAAGGCGACAAACCCAGATCCATTAAAATAATGTATTCCTAAATTAAATTACCTGTTGTTTTTTCGCAAATTATGTATATTTCTTGTCATGTGTAATAATAAATAAATAAATACTCGCTTAGTCATTTTTAGTCATTCATTCTTTCTACATGTCCATTCCATCTTAAAACCCCTTTCGACATCTTTAAACATATATTTTTACCTTGTATTAATTTCTGATGTCTTCTTTCACAGTCAATCCACATTTTTTTTCTTAGTGCTCACATTTCCACTGCATTAATCTTACCTTTATTCTTCTTCTGTCAAATTCATACATCTCGTCATGCGTAATTTTGTATTGTTCATACTTCTCACCTTTTTTCTTTAAAATGTGGTCCACTTTATACAACCACGTTCCCCTAGGTCTTTTATAAATTATTTAAAGACGTCTGCCTTTTCAAAGAAACAATTTTACTAAAGATGTTCCTTTTATAAGTAGATATTATTTTTTCTATAGTGTCTCAAGTATATTTTAAAGCTTTTCATTTACTTAACACCCTAATTTGAAGAGATACAACAGATCAATCCCTCCCCCCACCCCCGGTTGCAGTCTCCGAGAGAGAATCCCAGTACAGTCCTCGGCGGGCGGCTCCTTTCATATTCGGCCAGTGATGGAGGGGTAGGGAGTCATTTTCTCACCCCCATCTCTTTTCTCCCTCTAGTTGGCGCGACGCCAGAACCGATACAACCTTGACCCCACCACTTCTCCGTCTTGGGTCGGATCAAATCTCCCGATAGCAAAGGAAAGTGGACTTCGTCATGGTCACTGAGTATAGATCCACATTAAGTTCCAATAATAAGATATATAAAATGAAATACACTTTTTTACTTCAGAAAACCGGTGTAAATAAACTGGCATTTTCGAAGGTTAAAATGGAAATATTTTTCCGCAGTAAGCAAAAGAGTGAACCCTTGTTACATCCTCTGTTAAGTTGTTAAAAATGATATTTAACTTTTTTTCAAACGGTCGTAATTTCAATGGTCTTTAGGTGTAAAACCTGGAGAGATAGAATATACGATGCACGAAGTGGTGAACTTATTAAAAGAACAAATCCTGTTATTTTGAATCCAATAACTTAGAAACGAAATCCCGGTCCTTTTTTCGATTACTGCTCTATATTTTTTTATATCTCAGTACGGACGCGTAGCGCATTGAACTTGACTTTCATCCCCTGAAAATTGTTTTTCAGGGAAAGGTCGATATGAGCGCATATCACACGAGTTGCGTAAAATTTTGCGGTTTTAGCTTTTAAAATGATTTAACGGTACTCCATTTTAAAATTCCCTTGGAAAATTTATATTTCAACATAAAATAAAACCGTTGTATGGGAGTTTTTTTTTGTTAATTTATCTACCCTTTTCTGTGAAAAATAAAATTTTCCATATTTTTCGACGCACCGGACCATAAGACGCAACCCTAATTTATGAGACAATTTTTAGAAATGAATATTTACTACCCAAAAATATTTACAACTCTTAATTTTTAGTTAGTATTACCATAACTTATGACTACAGCAATCAGTTCATCTTCATTCGTCTATTTGCTGTCATTTTTCAAATTATTGTCTGAACTATTGTTGTCACTGTTTTCATACACGAACTAATCTTCGATACCTTCCAACGCGTTACTATAGCACATCACTTAAAATATTTTATAATTATCTCTTCTTTTACAGCTTTACCTGAAATTTTCAACCGTTTTTATTTGTTTTGCGTGCTAAAAGAAACTTTCAAGTCAATATGTAGACATTAAATAAGGGCTCTAGATATAAATCAATCCATCAATCTATCCCTTTGAAACGATGTTTTAATATAATAAGAATTAACAAGATGGAAGTGTCTGTCACATGTCGTTTGCGGACGGGCCACTGCGTGGTGGCTAGTCATCTTTACAGAATGGGTACTGTGGAAAATCTTGGCTGCGAGTGTGATTTGGATGATGAATCTATAGATCATGTATTTTTCGGTTGTCCTTTGCGATTTTATTTATTAAAAGCCATACATTTACCGCAACCAATGAATCTTGGCCCTTTCTTCTGTCTTTACGGAACTTTTCCACTTATAGATCGATTGTTAAATTTTTGAAGCTTTATCAGTTAAAACTTAAAATTGTCTAGAATTGGTATTTTTTTAAAAAAATGTTTAATTATATTTACTCATAATTGCATAGTGACTTTTATTTGGTGGCACAAATCGTCCTAGTTTGGTTGGATTGGCTATTATAAAAAAATAGGCATAGGAAAAATATAGGGTGTCTCAAAACAATGTATAAACACTTTCATGCCGTGCCGTTTACCTGAACTTGATGGAGACATTTGTCATACTGCCCATTCGTGAAGAGTTTAGGAATGAGGAGGACTCTTATTTTCAGTAAGATGATGTACCTCCCCACTACCCTCGAGACGTGAGAGCCTATCTTGATGAACATCTGCTAAACTATGGATTGGGTGTAAAGGTTGCATTGAATACCCATCACGCTTCCCAAATCTCACGCCAATGAACTTTTTTTTAATGAAGACTCATCAAGAATAAAGTAAATGACACAAACACCTACAACAGTTAATTAATTGAGAGCAACCTTCTTCTCCCTGGATTCATCCCAACTCACTGTCTGCGAAGACTCTTGGGATCAGCTCTCCTCGTCCTCAGGTTGTATGCTCTTCTGTCCCGGACTACGTCCCCCAGGCCGTGCCTCTGCATCAGGTTATCTTTTTGCACCACCCATGAATTCTTTAATCTTCCTCTGGTTGTTATTCGAGGAAGATCCATGGAGATTGCCTGGTTCACAATGTGATCGGGTGCTCTGCGTCCAACGTGCCCTTACCATCTCAATCGTCTCTCCTCCATCTTACTGTTGATGTCTGTAACACCTAGGCTTCCACGAATGCGTGAGCTTTTTATTTTGTCTCTAAGGGACACACCAGCTGACCATCTTAGCATGCGCATTTCAGCAGTTTCTAGTTGCCTAGAGTAAGAGTTATACATCGTCCAGCATTCGGAGCCATAGAGGAGTGCGGGTCTGACAATCGTTTGGTATACTTTTCCTTTTAACTTTACTGGCATTTTCGGATCACATAGAACTCCCGTCATTGATCTAAGCTTCATCCATCCCACACTAATTCTATGTGTTACATCTGCTGCACATCCTCCATCGCTATGGATGAGTGACCCAAGATACTGAAAGATAATGCAGCCAAATAACAAAAATATAGGTTCACGAAGTTAATAAATTAATGGTTGAATTAAAATAGGCACTAAGTACCAAAAAAAAAAACAATTAAAACTAATTATGCAGTTTCATTATATATGACATATAGAACGAAACTGCATACTAAGTTTTTTTTGTTTTTTTTTTTGGTACTTAATGCCTATTTTAATTCAACCATTCAAATACTGAATTTTCAATCATTTGAAATCTGTGTATATTTTTTTGAGACAACCTGTTTAAACTATGGGAACTGCAATTATGTTAAGGGAGTAAATATTAAATGTAATACATAGGTATTAAAATAATACTCAAGCATGGGTATAAAAAGGAGTATAAATAGAAATGCGTGTATAATATTTATTTTGGTAGTTTAAATTATTTTCTGCAGGAACCTATTACCATGTAAGACCTACCTTCGGAGCTTCTTCTTCTTTCTGGCACTGTCCCAACTCTGTTGGGGTCGGCTCTTCTCGGTCACAGGCTGTATATTCTTCGGTTCTGGGTGTCGCTTTCATCTAAGCCGTTTCTCTGCATGATTTTGGAGCATTGAGTCATCCAGGAGTTCTTTGATCTTCCTCTGGACGGCTGTTGAGGAGGATCCACAGACATTGCCTGATTTACCCTATGGTCTGGTGGCCTCCGTCTTACCTTTGGAGCATAAGACTCATTTCAATTTGAAGTCGAAGTTTATTGGTTGAAAGGTCTTAATGTCCGAAAAATACGATTAATGACAGGGAACAACAATATTTCAAATAATTTGCATCAAATGATAATTTTTAAGACGACGACCTCCGTAGTCTATTCGGTAAGACCTTTGACATCCACGCGGGGTTTTTGGATTCGATTACCAATAGTAACGGAAAATAAATATATAAAATGGGTGCAAGTCTGGCAAAAGAGTTTGTCTGGTATCAATTCTCATACGTGTTTGATTTGTGCGAGAGTTTTTGCTTCTTCACTTGCTGGGTATTATTGCTAACGTATTCGATTAAGAACCGCTAGTTAAGTGCATAATTCAGTAGTTTTAAACCAGAAAGTGCGATGGTGAACACAATATTGTTTCCGTGACACGTTTTTTAATTTTTTCCCGATTCGCCACTTCGGGTATGTTGTTTGATATCGTACAATTGAATAGAAAGTTTAAAAAGTACTTAAGAATTTAAATGAATGATAGATTTGATTTTTCAAAGTTGTTGTTAGATATGATTAGAAAATATTTTTTTAAAGAATTATTACTCACTGTGTATTTTAGTATTATATCAGTCACTTTCCGAACGCGATCACGTAACGTGTGACTCCTGAGGATGGGCTATGTGATTATTTCGAAACACAGATAAACCTACTGGAAAATAAAATATACAGTGAGTAATGCATACATACCATCACAACATTTCCTTGTTGGAGTAAGCAGAGAGGATAAAACGTTAGACGTTTTTACTTCCACCATGTCCATATATCTTCTCAAACAACCCATTCTATGTCTTTTTATTACAGTTATAATCCAGATTTTTTTTAAATATTTCATTCTGATTTTCAATCAACGCTTGTTTTACATCTTTTTGGTTAGTTTGAAGATATTACCATATGGCAATAAAACGCGTCAGGTTGTAGTGTATACCAGTGGTCCCCAACCTTTTTGTCGCCGCGGACCGGTCAACTTTTCATAATTTTACCGCGGCCCACTGGGGGGGGGGGGAGGGGGGACATTGAATGTAGTTTTTTTTTTAAATTTAATAACAATATATTTGTACAATATATAATAATAAAATTTACAACTGTATATATATTAACAATGAAGGATTATTAAGTTTCAGATAATTTTTAAATTTTCTTTTGGATTTTCACTTTTTTTAAGTATTAATAAGATCTCAAATCTGATAAGACGACTTTTGACATCTTATGTATATATAAAGTGTATAAAATATATAGTATTTGCCTTGTTTAAGTTACGGCAAGACCGCCTTCGGAATCAAGGACGACTCCGCATGCGGCATGCATATGGTAGTGTGGTGTTGTTTTATTTCGAAGGTATTGTCGGAAGGTCGGTGGTAACTTAGCGTGAAGGGGTTTTCAACGGAATAATTATTTTAAGCTATAGTTAAGTTTTATTGGGTATGTTCGATTTTTCAAAAGTAATTTTGATTTTTAAGCAGGCCCTTGCGCGGCCCAGTACCATTTGGTCCACGGCCCGGTACCGGGCCGCGGCCCGGGGGTTGGGGACCACTGGTGTATACAACGGAACTGCAATACAATATAATTATTTTTAATCACAATGATATAAAAAAGAATGAATAATTTTCGTGTTTTCATTAACAAGGATCTTTTAAAACTAAAGATATGAATAATTAAGTAAAATACATGAATACTAAATAATTTTATAAACAATCGCTTAGAACAGTGGTCGGCAAACTTATTAGCCAAAGAGCCAAATATGTACATTACAGCGATTAAAAAAAAATTGAGAGCCAAATCTGTTTATTAATTTAGCAAACCTTTATTATAATTTAAGCACTTTATTAAATTACGGGTATACTGAATGAAACTTGATTCGTACTTAATAAAAAATTTATTCTTTGATAAAATATATTATGTAATTAAGGAATCCATAAATTTAAATCATGACAATGACTGACAAACACTTAATGTGAACAATGTCCTTGCATCTCCTTGGGAAGTTTAAGTAAGTCATGTTTGTATGTTGCTATTCTGAATTTTAGGCACGATTTCAGGTTCTCATCAATAAGACGACTTCTCAGTTTACTCTTGATAAAGTTCATGCTTGAAAACGATTGTTCGCATGAATATGTAGAACCGAAAAAGGAAAGAATCTTGCGCGCTTGCCTGTGGATATTTGTGCCAGAGCCGCACTTAAGGGGCCAAAGAGCCGCACTTTGCCGACCTCTGGCTTAGAAGAAGAGCTTATTAATATTTCGATCTTGATATCTTTATCAAGGAAGATAATCTTAAATAAAAAAGTGAAGCTTTTGTGTTAATTATTTACAATTTTTAGGAATATATTAAGGAATATTTATTTATCGCTTATAGGCATCTGGTCTATCTAAATATTTTTCGTGTTTTAATTCTCAAAGATCTTTTAAAACTTTAGATATAAATTATTAAGTAAAATACATAAATACTAAATAATTTTATAAAAAATCGCTTACGAGAAGAGCTAATTAAAATTTCGATCTTGAGAACTTTATCAAGGAAGATAACCTTAAATAAAAAAGTGAAGCTTTTCTGTTAATTATTTATAATATTTTGGAATATATTGAGGAAAATTATTTATCGCTAAAATATACGCGAGTAAAGCAGACTGTGTTTTAAAATGATGCTAATTAATCCTGTGTCTGAAAAATATAATTTGATGTTCCCCAGAACTGGAAAATAGAGTGGAAAAATATATCAAGTTGAAATTAAAATTTTGCTAACAATACCAGTAAACCTAACCCTAGCCTTCAAACTTCCATCGAGACAAGAATTTAATAAAAAAAATCATCCCCTTTTCCGTTCCTATTTAATGTTGAAAGCGGAAAATTATATTTTATTCCAAAAAGTATGCCATACAATGTGTTGTTTATTGAAGGGTTGATTCTTATCGAAGTTCTTAGAAAACCAATTACTTAGACAGACGTAACAAGAATAACCAAGTGTTATTTCGTCGGGTTTCTGACAGAAACTGGTAAGTGAAATTTTTCTAAAAATATGATTTTTTTTGTAATTATCGTCAAATGGCCAATGCGCCTATCTGGTAAAAATTAGCTTTTGATATTTTAACTTGAGGTCCCGATGTTTATGCCATCATCATCATCATTGTCAACCAGGGTCAATCCACTGCTGGATGAAGGTCTCCCCAAGTTGACTCAAAATAGTTCGGTTTTTTGCTCGCTGATGCCATGTGATGCTGCCATGCTTCCTGATTTCATCTATCCAGCGTACCTTCAGTCTTTTTCTGGGTCTCTTTATGCCTCTTGGGTACCATTGGATTATTTCGGATGTCCATCGGGAGTCTGACATTCTGGCTACGTGTCCGGCTCATTGCCACTTCATTCTTGTTTATGTATTTTAACATATATGTTTATGATGTTTATGTATTTTATGATGTTTATGTATTTATGATGTTTATGTATTTTAACATATATTAGGTGTTTCAATTTTTAAATTGAAATATTTTGGAAAAAGTAAAATGTTACTAGCTAATTTGTGCCAAAAACCCGACGATTTTAAAGTAAAAAAAATGATTACGAGCTTGTTTCTACTCTTATTATATTGTTGCACTTTAGTTGTATACAGTACAACCTGGCGGGTTTATTGCCATGTGGCAATATCTTCGAACCAACCAGAAATATATTAAAAATGCCTAAGGGAAAATCAGACTGGAATCTTTTTTAACAAATCAGGGTTTCAACAGGAATCGAACCTGCAACCCTCGGATTGCGAGACAAGTATCTTACCATCCAGGCCACGGTAGTCACTTTTGTGGTTACAATGAAATTTAAAAAAATGCATATATTATATACGTAACTAACGAAACGTTTATGTTATGCACCACTAACTTTGAAAAACCAATGTAATGGAAGTGAACGAGAATTTTTGACAAAATAATTAAATAATAACCAACAATCGGTAAAAAGTATATTTTAATTTTTTTATGTTAATATGTTCTCAGTAAGATACAGGCAAACACCTAGTTTACTGGGGTCACGACAAATACAGGAAACATACCCAGATCCATACGAGTATACAAGTATCCGGCGGTAAGTAATACACATCGGGCTTAAGAAAGAGACTGTCGCCCGTAATCGGCTAACTTTTGCTTTGCAGAGCGTCGTCTCTGTCGCACGATGCGCTAACAATCCGGGACGGACAATTGACAAATCGCGACGGAACACGTGTATGAATGACAGAAACGAAGCTGTACAAAGCCGAAGTTAGCCGACTATGGCCGACAGTTTCTTTCTTAAGCCCGATGTGTATTACTTACCGCCGGGTACTGTACTAGTCATTTTAGTTGTTCATTTGAAATGATTTGTTGTACTAGCCTGTCTTGTTTTTTTATGTAAACTTATTATATATACTTGTTATGTAAAATAAATATACCATATTCTATTATACTCGTATATTGATAGTTTTGTTGATTTAGACCAATTGCATTTTAATGGCGTGCATAGCAAGTGCAACATTGATAAATAATTACTATCAGAACATACAGCGGCGATTGCACTCGCGCTTGCTGCTGCCAGCTCTAATTTATCGCTTGCAGTTTGCAGCACTACTAAGAAAATGCTGTGTGGCAAACACTGATGTGTAAACATTGCGGTTTGATTCATAAAATAAATTTAACCCAACTTTATGTGTGTTCCTTGGCGTGTTCGTAAGAACGTGGAAGCAGCGTGGTCACTGATAATTTACTGTGTTGGTTATGCATTTTACATACATACCACCACGCCATTTCCCTGTCGGGGTAGACAGAGAGGATAGGGCGCATCCTATCTCGACACATCCTTAGCCTCTTACATCCATGCACCTCATACAACTTTTACGATTTCTCTGACGTTCTACGTATCATTCTTTCAGAATATTATTCACTTGATCCAACCATACTTTACTTCGTCTTTCTCTATAACGCTTACCACTCACATTTGCATTATATATTTGTTTTGTTAGTCTTCCTTTATTCATTCGTTCTACATACCCAAACCATATCAAAACGCTCTTCTTCATTGTAGACAACACATAAGCCATATGTCCACATTCATCCCTTGATAACTTTATTCCATATTATGTCATACATTCCATGTGTTCTTCTCAGGACATGAATTTCTACAGCGTTTATTCGGCTCTTAGTCTTTCCACGTTCACGTTTCACTCCCATACATTAAAGTTGGTACTAAACCACTGTTGTGGACTATAATCTTAGCAGATTTTGATACTGTCCGGTTCGAGTATATATGTTTTTGTGCCCTATTGACTTTGTTTCCTATCCCTACACGCCGTTCGATCATTCGTAACAACCTAAACTAAAAAGTACTAGATGTTTGGGAAGACCTAAAAAACGTGATACGACCAAATTAATTGTTATTTGAGAGAGAAATATAAATAGTCTTAATAATTGAAGAGTATGTATGACGAGAAGTTCGGACCTGCAAAAGTAAAATATGTGTGCCAGGAAAGAATTTAGTGGATATTTGTTATCTCTGCCTACCCCAATATAGAGACATGGCATGATGATGATAAAATATACTTGAATGTATGGACATGTTAAAAGGAAACCAGCTAAATATATGAGAAATCAGACACTGGGAATGGGGAAGTTCATGGAAATAGCTAAAGAAGTGTTCACGCAAAATGTTCTCAGTTTTCCCATTACTAATGTTGTCCTATTTCTTTGAAACAATGAATTATTAGGTTGTTTTTTTTTTTTGCTTAAATAAAAAAACGTTTTATTTTACATATTTTCATTATTTTCTTTTCAGGTAAGAGTTTTCTTCACTTCAATATAAGGTATTTGATGCTAAACAACCATGGATGGGGTAAGTAGCAAATTTCTGCAAACAACTTTGCGTAAGTAATCGTTATTTAGGTTTTATTTTATACGTTAATAAATTAAAGCATTAGGTGAAAAAAATAGCATATCTGCAGGTCGTTTATCGAATCGGTCAAAATCGTGATCGTCTGGGTTTGAGTGTTGTTACCCTTCTATTTTAGATCGGGAAAACGTAGTGAGTTTCCCAGCCAGCCTATGGAATGATCGGCATTACGAAACCAATTATTTCAGTCATCGGCAGTGCGCTTATCTCGAACACAACTTTTGAGAGCGTCCAAATTCGCAAACGGGATGACTTTATCATATAACTTTTTTTTTAAATCGAGATTTTTTAAAAGTATTTCTAGACATTGTAATTGGGTGTGATCTGTATCAACAATCAAACAAAATAGTTTGGATAAAGAAATAGACGATATACGAATGACCTCTAAGTACTTAAATTACTATTTTTTGATATGGCAACGATCTCAGAGTTTAGAATTAAGTAGAGTTGAGAAATAAATTATATATTGTATGAAAGTTGATTCTCAGGGGAAACCATGGGAACGAATGGAAATTATTTGTCCTGAATAAACTTAACAATTAAGTTTATTCAGGACAAGACTAGTCAAGAGAAAATAATGTCACTGAGTGTGTAACTGAGTGAGTAAACGGTAGCGATCTATTAAATATGTACATTTGAGCTTAATTGCTTACATAGCGATATAAAAAAATCATTGTGATCAGAGGACTTCTAATTTTTGGCAATATGCATAATTGCACGGTTTGTAATTCTTCGGAAATTGTATGTGAGATACGAAGAGAACGATCTGAGAATGAATGTTGAGAAATCCAATGTCATGGTGATAGTCCAAGTCAAGTGAGAAAGGAAATACGGGTGAACAATGAAAGATTGGAACAAGTTGAGGAATTGTGTTATTTGTATTTTCTCTGATGATGGATGAGTTACAAGAGATATTGAACGACATTTAGCAATAGGAAGCAAAGTAAATTGGGGAATTAAAATATACATATTATCGAAACGGATTATGTTAAAAAATCTGCTAAGATGATAGTCCTCAACAGTATTTTAGACCCAACTTCGATGTATTGACTGTAAAAGACTGAAAGGAATCGAATAACTGCTGTAGATATTCATGCACTGCGAAAAACATATGGGGTGACAATGTATGACAGAATATGAAATGAAATGATTATGGATCATTGTGCACTTAAGACTTATGTGTTGAGTAAAATGAAAAAGAGCACGCTGAGATGTTAGGACATTTACAATAGAATGAATTAATTAAGAAATACTAACTAAACAAATGTTAGGATTTGTATGAGAAGGTGTATGGATGTGGAAGAGGTGAATGATGTTTTGAAATAAGAAATTCTGACTCTCTGTCCTCTCTGTCTTCTCTGCCTATCCTGACAGGAAAAGGCATGATGGTATTTATGTGATTACTCTGTATTCTCGATGATCCGACGCTGATAAATGGATTATCCAAATGAATTGAATTCACTAAATTTTAAAATTAATTACACACATGCCACTATAAATAAATATTGTCTTCAATATTTCGTTTTTTTTTTTAAGAAATAATGTTAAGCTATCTTTACAATGATAGTTAATTTTTTCGTGGTTCGATTACCTTTGTACTTATTTTATTTTGCAAAAATATCTCAATTAATATTATAGTATCCCTACTCCAGTTTATTACTCCCAGAATGCGACAGTTCTCGATTACATCCTTCAGCTATCTTAACTTCGGTCTCCCCACTCTCCCAAGTCCCGTCGGATCACTGAATAGACGATGCCTTCTGTGCAGGGTCGGTGTTGGACACATGATGTCAATATCCTTGCCAGTGTTGCCTAGCGACTCGAATTATTATCACTATACTGTGTTAAGCTCACGGATTCTAGAGTTTTTCGTTGTACATCTTTTCTCCGAAGGTACAATAAAGTCCACAAATTACGAATTCACAAATTGAACCGAATATTCTCTGGAGAATTGTCGAGAATCATTCGGGTCTCCGATGTTAGCCAGAATATTTTGTTAACCGAATGATTGAAATACTGCTAAAAGTTTTTTATCTGGCAGAATACTTTTCTAGGAGAAAAATGTTATACTGACTGTTTCTTTAAGAGTATATATTATGTTTTGGTGTCTCGAGTGAAAACTTTTCTTGATGTACAAGTTTGTTTTATGCGTAACGAAATGGGGACATTTTTTTCTGGCAACAGCGTGAAAATATTTTATTTATATTTATCATCTTTTCAATTCTTTTCGAGTTCTATATGAATATTTTTTTTGATCTCTTTGATAATTAATGTATATGGAATAAAAATGACTTTTTTTCAATTTTATATTTATCTGGACTATTTATGTTTATTTATTCAGTGAAAATTTAATTATAAACTTATTATTTTAACCTAATTAATTTACATAAACAAAATGTAACGAAATAATTTATATCCAAGTACTAACATTTGCATTCCGTTCTCGCCCACATTCTCAAATAACTGAGATTCATCGACTGATTATCGGCAATATGCCTTCGACGAGTCTTGGCACATTGCTTGTGGACAAGGAGACAGTTTAGAGAGACTTGTGGCTAGTGGAAGTGTGGAAGGACGACGCACAAGAGGAAGAATCCCAATACGTTGGACTGACCAAGTAAGATACGCAACTGGACTACCCTTAACAACTACCCTTCGAGCCGCGGATTGTAGGGATGGATGGAGAGGAGTCGTCAGAGGCTATCATTGGGAGTCGCGATGCTCAGTCATGAACTACACCACAAGATGGATGGTCATTTATATTTTTTCCATTTCAACAATACTAAATATACATACATACCATCATGCCGTTTCCCAGTCGGGGTAGGCGGACAGGTGAGAGTGTCAGACTTTACTTTCACCTCTTCTATATTCAATTCGTCTTTTCGCAATTTTTACGATTTCTCTCACTTGTTTACTTAAATTCTTTACATGTGTTGTATAATAATACATCGACGTCGAAAAGTTCGGATACTCTCGGCTTCTTTAATACTTCTGGCATTTCTTTGAAAATATTAAAACTTTTGCAGTACTCGTATAAGCTATTGTGGCTTTTTGTCATTTTAGCTTTTTGAAGCCGAACTTCATCATGACTTTTTGCGCCGTTCAAAATATCAAATAAAAGTCCTTGTATCATATACTATACGAGTAATAACGTCGTGCAGAACGTTAACTAGGTCGACTCATTTAACTTATTAAGAAATTCAATATATTTAAATGACGTAACTAGTTTTTTTTGTTTGGAGTTTGGAGATTAAATAGTTTCCAGTAAAAAAGTTAACTCATTAAGTGTCATGTTAAAGTTTTGATTATTTATATCCTCATCGTCCCCGTATTTTCCCATATTTGTATTTGGGGTCTGCGTGACGAGTCGCCTCTCTCCATCGTGCTTTGTCCAAGCCCATCTTAGGAGTCAGGTTCCCATCACCCATGTTTTAGTTCAGTGGTCAGTAAACATTGTTTGTTAAGGGCCAAATAGTAAATATTTTAGGTTCTGTGGACCAAGAGGCAATTTCGAGAATATTTATGAGGGTAGGCCTACTTAAATAACAAAAAAAACTAAAGTTTTCCTAAAATTACTAAACAAAGTGTAACGAAATCATAATAAATTGACTGAAAAAGATTAAAATAGTTTGAAATACGACTTTACTTATGAGAATAATATAATTTCCTTTTTTTGAGATAACATTTCACCAAATTGGGATTCAAAGTTAGTACTCCCTATCATTATAATTCATTGCAAATGTTCACCTGTTCAATGCTGACTTATGTTGAGATTTTGCTTATTTCATCTTTGCAAAAGAACATCGATACACATGACCCTGGAAACGCAGCCGAATTATAATTGCGTGGCGTCACAGCACAGCCCACTAAATGCGAAGCTATATGAGCGCCACCTACGGTTGTATCTCGCAACTTTTCAATTCGGCGGTCGGCCGTTCCGTTATATCGCGTACTTTGAAATTTTGAAGAATTTAAAAGTCCATTCTTAGCTCGCGGGCCGTATATAAAGAGACGGCGGGCCGAATTTGACCCGCGGGCCGTAGTTTGCTGACTCCTGTTTTAGTGGATATATCATTCCGTCGCTTCCCTTTTTTTTCATATATATTATTTTATGATTTATAAGTAAATTTTGAAAATGATACTAGCCAATTTTCATAATTACACATACCATATACATTCATTTTGTATATTATTATTCGTAGATAATTTTGCCAATAATTTGACATGACTTATATAACGAAAATGGAATTAAATATGGCATTCTCGTGTGTAACATAAATACTCGTTTTCAATTCAAAAGAAAGAGAAAGCGACGAAATAATTTCATATAAAATATCAGAATTTACAACTGTTTTAACTCGTATTGAATACCGAACGTATTCTACCGTTAGGAAGGAGCCGTTTTAAAGGTCGACTCACTAAAATGTAACAGACTGAAGAAGCGAGCAGAGCCGAGACAAGGTCGACTGAATCACGAAGGGCGCCAAGATGTGTGAGACTGTCATTAATTCACATTAGCGTCATTTCATATTTTGTTGTACATGAAAATTATCACAACATTTATTTGAAAGACTTTGCATAAATTGTATTCTACTGCGCTTTTATCACATTATAACCTGGCGGGTTTGTTGCTATGTAGAAATCTCTTACAACCAACCAGAGAGGTGTTTAATAAGCCTTGAATGAAAGCCAGGTTAGAACTCTTATCTTTTTAAATCCAGACACGAACGGGAATTTTCCCCGTAATCCCTGGGCTGCTATACACTGCGTCTTTCTAACTAGTTGACTGAGGTTGTCTTTAATTTACATTAGGTTTATTTTATGTGCTGTCAAACATCAAAATAAACATTACACAAATTTGGAAAAATTTACATAAATTGCATTGTATAATATTACGCTTTCGTTGTATACGGTGCAACCTGGTGAGTTTATTGTCATGTTTTAATCTCTTACAACCAACCAAAATTATTTTAAACAGGCCTTAAGTTAAAACTAGACTGGATATTTTAAATTGTTCTGGATGTTACGGGAGAACAACTTGGCTTCAGCGATTACAAAACGTACTCGTATGTTAGATATACATTTTCAACCTAAAAACATGATCATATAGTCAGACTGATACATATCCATATAACCTTCTCATCTATATGAGAAGGTATATGGATATGGAAGAACTCCTACGATTTCTTTGTTTTCTTACTTTTTTCAAAATATTCACTTGATTCAACCATACTTTCCTTGGTTTTCCTTTATCACACCTTCTACTCACATTTGCATAGTATATTTGTTTTGTTAGTCTTTTTTTTTTCGTTCATTCGTTCTACGTGCCCAAACCATCTCAGATTGTTCTTTTGCATATTTCTAAACACATCCTCCTGAAGTTCACATTAATTTCTAATCTCTTATTCTGTATTCTGACATAAATTATCAGCCCATGTTTTCTTCTGGGTGCACGCATTTCTAAAGCATTTATTCGGTTATTTTAGTGTTTTTCAACGTCCACGTTTCACTCTCATAAGTAAAACTTGTTACTAAACTACTATTGTTTTACTCTTAGACTATGTTTTACCTGACTTTATGTTTTACTCTTAGACTATGTTTACCTGACTTTATGTTTTACTCTTTGACTATGTTTTACCTGACTTTATGTTTTACTCTTTGACTATGTTTTACCTGACTTTATGTTTTACTCTTTGACTATGTTTTACCTGACTTTATGTTTTACTCTTTGACTATGTTTTACCCAACTTTATGTTTTACTCTTTGACTATGTTTTACCTGACTTTATGTTTTACTCTTTGACTATGTTTTACCTGACTTTATGTTTTACTCTTTGACTATGTTTTACCCAACTTTGTGTTTTACTCTTTGACTATGTTTTACCTGACTTTATGTTTTACTCTTTGACTATGTTTTACCTGACTTTATGTTTTACTCTTAGACTATGTTTTACCACTAGAAATTACTTTTAAGAACAGATTTTTGAGTTTTTTTCATATGCGACAGGATAGCATGAAGTGAATATATGTTATCTTGGCCTACTCTAATAGAGACATGACATGATGGTGTTTGATGACGGGGAAAATTTAAAAATCTCATTTAAATCAAGTTGGCCCACTACAAATCACTTTTAAGAACAGATTTTTTACAGTTTTTTCATTCACGGCAGGATACAATGAAGTGGGTATATGTTCTCTCTGCCAACTCCAATAGGGGCATGGCGTGATGGAGTTTGATGATAGAAAATCTCAATTAAATATTTTTTGCACACTACGTATGTATCATTTTTAGGAATAGATTTTTAGGTGGTTTTTTCATACACGTCTTTCAATGTGCTTAGGTTGTTAAATGGGTGCACGAATACCTTTTTCCACCTCTGAAAATCAAAAGGTACCTACGCTGTAAAAGATGGGTGTAAATTAAATATGTTCAAGTACCTACACGCCGGTTACGTACATACACATCGTTCTTTTGTATTTCGATTGAGCAAGTTCGCTGAGAAAACGCCACTTTTGCATTAACAGCGTCGCTGGCGGACATGTCATAATTTCTGTAGTATGTGGTATATACATATGCCCATACATTTATTGGCAATCGTCTCGCGACTGTTGTTAGCTCGGCGCAATAGTCACTGAAAGCGCATTTTCAGTGTTTCCCGCGCGATTCGCCGATACGGCCATATATTTTATTTCCGCTCTTCTCATCATAAATAACATCGCGGTTGTATTTAAAAAAAATCAAACAATTCGAAGATGGAACGAAATTCTTTTGATGTTCATTCTTTTTTCTGTCTTTCGCGTGAAAAAAGTAACGGTTAAAAAGTAACGGAAAACGAGAAATACAAAATAATCTTATTTTTTTAATACTGTTTTGTGTTATTGAATTGCACTGCCTTCATAATAATAAACTAAAGAAAGTTTTCTGTATTGTGGAATGTGGAAGTCATTTAAATAATATGTTAGAATCACGTTATTATTTAGTGTTAATTTTTTAAAATATTGTGGGAAATAAGTGTGAGTGTGTTTTTTTTTTTCAACAATGCGGATTTTAATGCTATGTTGATTTTGTGAAGTGCAATATTTTATTTATGTAGTGTTGTGTTTATTCAAGGCGTTGGTTTTTTTTGCCACAATGGTACGTAAGTATTTTGATTATATATTCATTATGGATTGTTGGTGGCAACATTTTGTTGACTTTATAAATTTGTTTGTTCTTGTTTTTGAATTAACAGTAACCGTATATTATTAATTCGGACATCACGAAATTCATGGCCACTCACATAATAATACAGTTAGTTGCCAGATTTTTTTTGTACGGTAGATTCTTGGGAGATTTTCAAGCGTCGATAACGCAATGAAGTTTTTATATATTTAATAGAGATGTATTCCATAATTTCGTTTCCTATCGTGGTTGGTAAAAAGGAGAGAACGTCGTACTTTCCTATCGCGACACAACTTTTTCGCCCCTTCTACATCTATACGGCTCCTACGATTTCTCTGACTTTTTTACATTTTATCCCTTCAAAATATCTTAAACTTGATCCAACCATACTTTCCTTGGTCTTCCTCTACCACACCTTCCACTCACTTTCTTCATTCATTCGTTCCACGCGCCCAAACCATCTCGGAGTGCTCTTCTTCATCTTGCTCAACACATTAGCCAGAAGTTCACACTTATCCCTAATTACTTCATTCCGTATTTGATCATACATTGCCACCTCATGTATTATTCTAATTGCGCGCATTTACACTGCTTATATTTGGCTCTTTTCAGTCTTGTTCACGTCCACGTTCCACTTCCATACGTCAAAGTTGCACTTTTAAATATTCTATAATGGTGCAGTTCTAAAAAAAATCTTCTTTCTCTTAAATTAGACCTGTCGTCTATTTATCATCCTCAAGGCTGCCTCTCTTGAGGTGTTTATCCCCAGCTATCCTTCCATATGTTTGAGGTCTTCTTGGGAGTCGACTGCCAGCGGACATTTCACACATTGCCACGTAGGGAACTCCTGTGTTATCACTATCCTCTACACATGGCCTCGCCAGCTAATGAGGCCATGTGGAAAGGGTGGACAGCATAAGAGTTCCCTACGTGGCAAATAATAGTCGTATTGCTTAATCTTTTTGAAGATTTCAATTATTGACAGATGTAGTGTTTGCTAAAAAAGCGTTTCGGGTTAGTTTCAAAATCTACATCTTTCTAATTAATTCATTAAATACTACATAAATTTAATACTGATTATTTCGCACATTAATTAATTAGATACCACGATTCACATCAAAACCCGCCAGCTTGTACTGTATACAACGAACGTTTAATACAATACAATTTGTACATCTTATTTTATTACACTTTCATTGTATATAAAGGGTCTTTCAAATTGAGCGTTTTTTTTAATTCTTTGATAAAACACAGATGGCGGCGCGAACTTGCCTGAGTCTTGTGACATTTGAGAAGTGTAATGTATGACATTTATAAAAATGGAGTCGTATACAATGTATCAACGCGTTCAAATTGTTGAATTATTTTATGTATTGTAATCTCCGGAAACGGTTATGTTAATTGGCCACCAAGATCATGTGATCTAACAACGTTGGACTATTTTCTCTGGGGTTACGTGAAAAGCCAGGTCTATAAGAATGACCCCTGATCAATTCCTGAGCTGAAGGACGAAATTATTCGCGTTATCGGTGGAGTTAGAACTGCAATTATGCCAAAATTTCATCGAAAATTTTGACAAACGAGTGGACATCTGTGGAGCTGCAAGGGGTGGACATTTGGCGGATATTGGTTTTTTGCGTTTAAATGGCATACATTATACTTCAATGGCCAATAAAAAGTTTTTTGAAATCAAAGCAAATTGTGTGTTTTATTCAAGAATTTATTAAAAAGACCGCTCAATTTGAAAGACCCTATAGTACAACATAGCGGGTGTACTGTCATGTAATCTCTTTCGACGAACTAGAAAGGAAATAAAAAAGGCCTTAAATGGAAAACAGACTAGATTGTCTTGGGTAACAACAAAACACGAGCCCGTAACCCCCGGGTCGAAGAACAAATGTCTTACCAACTAGGCCACGAAAGTCGTCTTCTCACGTCAATAAAATGATCAATTGAGATTGATTGATTAAGGTCCGATGGGTTGGCCTGATGTTGAATAATTAATAATACCCGTTGAATAAACTCAAATTCCCATCCTTAAATTGACCCTACGTACCATCTTTACTTACACTTACACAAATAACATGAGACCATTTCTCTGCTGAGGTAGGCAGAGAGAAAACAACGCCATAATTCCACTCAACAATGCATATTTCGCCTATTCCTTTAATTAAAAAATAATATTTTTATTATTATAATAATATAAGTATAATTTATATAGCGCCGTTACCAGAAAGCATTATCTCCTCAAGGGTGCCCAGCTCGACACTCGAAACCACCATTATTGACAGATTGAAAATATTGCTTAATGAATATATATTGATTGATAAGTTAAGTATAAGGATGGGAAAGTTGTAGCTGCGGCCATTAGATAAGATAGTTCCGTGCATCTGCATATATTCATAATAACATTTTTGGTAAGAAAACCACTGAAAATTTACCCAGGGCAAGATGAACTACAAATAAACATTTTTGCTTTTCCGATATGTGGTAAGGTTGCCTATCTGGATCAATCTTATTTATTTATTTTATTTATATAACACTTTTATTGCAAATACAATCTGGCGGGCTTATTGCCAGGCGGCAATCTCTTCCAACCAACCAGACAAAAGTAAATGAAACAAGTTACGTGGTCGCATAAATCATTCAAGTGACTATCCATCCCCATGAAATCCGTAAACACATACGTGAGCATATGTCCACGGACCCCACAAAGACGGACAATCACCCGAATATTCTTTTTCGTATAAAGTGAGATATCATCATTCAAAAGAAAAGGAAGGGATGGTAGAGAGGAAAGGAAAAGAAAAATCGGGAATGAAACACGTTATTTTATTGACTAGAAATTAAGAGTTTTTTCAGTCGCTTCTTAAAGCATGCCAGGGACTGAACGAGTCTTATATTGGTTTGTAACTGATTCCAGAGTGTCACTGCATGGACAGTTAAGAACGACGTAAAAAAGAGGAGCGGTGAACTGGAAAGGCCAATAGACAATCTCTGTTTGAGCGTAGCGCTAATCCATGATTGGAAAAACGCTGAAAATTTACGGCGAAATAAGAGGGGGCGGCGGGACAGTTAAGGATATTATACAATAGAGACAGTATGTGAATTTGGCGTCTATTTCTAACATTCAACCAGTTCAATGCCTTCTGGTATGAAGTTATATGATCGTACTTTCGTAAGTTGAAAATAAATCTTAGTCAAACATCTTGAAGACGCTGTATTTGTCCAGCTGTTCCTCTGTAACATCCAAGTAACAGACGTCCGCATAGTCCAGAATCTTACTACACACGAGAAGTACAAAATGTTGTTTTTATACATATCACTTCTAGCACTTTGAGGCAGGCAAAGATCAATTCAATTGAAATATCAGTGGAGAAAACGTATATTAACCAAAAATAAATATGATCAATCCACTAAACATACATATCATCACATTGTGTCCTTTGCGGGATCGGCAGACAGAAAATATCTCCAAATTTAATTTATCAACACAAAAAATGACAAGGATACCGTGAATGCACAATGCGGTGCCCTTATCAGAGCTTGTGTTCCTGATTACACGTCCGCCGAGACCTCTGATTAATTTCTCTCTCTGATTAATTTATAATGAGGCTGTACCGGACAGGTACAAAGACTGTAGATAGGGCGTTGGTCGCTGCGCAATGCTCGAAGAATTCAGCTCGCGGATAAAATCGTCAATCACCAAAATATTAATTGGTGGCGATTTATTCCGTTCGTCAATGCGCCTCTGTCTAGGGGCGGGGCTTGGTCACTGCTCCGGGCGGAGCCTATACGTGATATCCAAGATGGCCGCTCGACCTAGCTCCAGGGACGGACTCGGTGACGATGATTCCGGAGAAGTGAAGATGATCGAGAGAGATTCCTCTCTGGTGGATCGGAGAAGGTCAGATGAAGTGAAACACAGTTGTAGAGAAGTAACAGCGATGTTTTGAGGTATATTTTTGCTTTAATTTGAGGCTCTATATTAGCGGAAAGTCAGTCAGAGTAAGCGCCCGTTGCCCGATAGGTTAACCCATGTTCGGGGCTAGCGGGGCCGCTTAGACTGACCGCTTTCCGCCTTGGTCTCGATGGCTCGGCCACGGCACAATTTCCGCCGCGGTCGCGAGCTCATTCGGATTCAAAGTGACTATTATTTTACATAGAAATTAGAATACATATTACATACAAATTAGAATACATATTACATTTTTACAGAATAAAACACACAAATTATAAGGGCGAATTTGCCTCCAGATCTACACACCATTGTCTATATCATTATACCACATACACACACAAGGGTGACGGCATACGTCCGATACACTCCCCTCGATGTTGCCTCCGTATAGTCATCCTCGGAGCAACATCTAAATGGGCAAGGACGTGTGCGTTGTCACCTCGCAGAGGTTGATATCCTCCCGGCGTGGTCCCCCGGTCTCGTGGTAGGGTGCCAGCCGTGATCATCGCCTTGTTTATCCGTGTATGTGGTACGCCGAGTTCTTGGCAGGTGTGTAGATCTGTCTGCTTGTGCGCAAGTCAATCATTGACTTGCGCGATGTCCTGTGCTGGGGGAAGGTGAGGCGTGCATCCTCTGGATGCGATGCGCCCGGCCTCCGCGTGTCCCTGGTCTAGTGGTGAGTCGTCTTGTCTTCCTGGATGCTCGGATGTCGAGCCAAGGCGACACTCCCCTCAGTCTCGTTCCAGGGAGGAGACTTTCGCCGCGCCGCAGAGCTCTTAGGTCAGCGCGAAAAGTTTCCTTTTGCGCAATCCCAATTAACCTGAGCTCCGCGGTTCGAAGCTCCTTCGTGGTCTGCGCGCCGTTGGTCCTGTGGTATCTAGGGCGGCGGCAGTTTGACACGCACCGTTTCGTTCATCCGGTGGTCCGTGTCAATATCGCATTAGTAGCGCAAGTGACACCAACGTGTGACACTTGCGCTTTCATTGTCGAGGCGGCGTGGTCCGGTTTCTGCCGCGACCTCTTTTCACGCCGTCCTCCTGGCTTGCGCGGTTTCACCACGACACAGCGCGGCGGGCATGGTCGCGCCGCCATTTCTTCCCCAGACGTCGCGCCTTTCTTCCGTATGGCGACGGCGCCATCTGTCTTGGCGCGATGTGTCGATGAAGGTTCATCCCGGCGCATCCGTTGATCCTCGGCGTGATGTGTCAGCTCGGGTCGCGTATTCTGGTCACGCGACGCCGCATCCTGGCACATCCCGGCGCGCCGCCCGTCTCGCGGACACGCGTTGTCTCCCTTCCGGGCAGACGCGCGCATTGCACAATGTCGTTTTGCGCAATGTCCGGTTGCACAATGTCCATTTGCGCAATCTCGGGTTGCGCAAATCTTTCCTTGATCTGCGCCAACCTTTTCGGACGCCTCGCTGGCGTTTGGCTCGGCGACGGCGTCCTCTCTCTCAGCGTGATGTGTCAGCTCGGATCGCGCATTGTCATTGCGCTCCGCTGTATCCTGGCATATCCGCTGCTTCTCGGTGTGCCGCTCATCTTGCGGACACGCCCTGTGTTCGTTCGCGCCAATCCGCCCTTGATTCGCGCAATGTCGGTCGCGAATCGCGGTGATCAGCGCGATCATCCGTACAACCACTTCACAGGCTGGTGCTGTTAAGGTTCCCCTTTCGTGTGAAGATCGGATGAGCTCCGCAAACATCGCTGCCATCTGCACGTATGGATCCTGTGGCTGGCTCACCCAATCATTGGGGAGCCGCAGGGGATCAGCTGCCAGAGCATCAGGAACGCGTTCCTCCGATGGTCCACGGATGGCGTCATCCGTCGCAGCTTGCAGTCTCAGCTCTCTCTCAAGAGCGGCCGTTTTCCGCTTTGCGTTGCGGAGCACCCTCTGAAGCCTCCTGATCTCGTCCTCCGGATCAGCATGTGAGGACCAAATCCAATCATCGTCCGATGAATCGTCGCTCTGGTCTCTCGCTTCCATTGCGGGAGTTTTGCCAGAACGAGGAGACGGCATGATGATGATGATCCAGGTTGCTTCTGATGCCGACGATTCTCGAGACTACGCAGCGGATCCGGCTCGAAGGACCACTTTGTACCGGACAGGTACAAAGACTGTAGATAGGGCGTTGGTCGCTGCGCAATGCTCGAAGAATTCAGCTCGCGGATAAAATCGTCAATCACCAAAATATTAATTGGTGGCGATTTATTCCGTTCGTCAATGCGCCTCTGTCTAGGGGCGGGGCTTGGTCACTGCTCCGGGCGGAGCCTATACGTGATATCCAAGATGGCCGCTCGACCTAGCTCCAGGGACGGACTCGGTGACGATGATTCCGGAGAAGTGAAGATGATCGAGAGAGATTCCTCTCTGGTGGATCGGAGAAGGTCAGATGAAGTGAAACACAGTTGTAGAGAAGTAACAGCGATGTTTTGAGGTATATTTTTGCTTTAATTTGAGGCTCTATATTAGCGGAAAGTCAGTCAGAGTAAGCGCCCGTTGCCCGATAGGTTAACCCATGTTCGGGGCTAGCGGGGCCGCTTAGACTGACCGCTTTCCGCCTTGGTCTCGATGGCTCGGCCACGGCACAATTTCCGCCGCGGTCGCGAGCTCATTCGGATTCAAAGTGACTATTATTTTACATAGAAATTAGAATACATATTACATACAAATTAGAATACATATTACATTTTTACAGAATAAAACACACAAATTATAAGGGCGAATTTGCCTCCAGATCTACACACCATTGTCTATATCATTATACCACATACACACACAAGGGTGACGGCATACGTCCGATACAGAGGCAATAAACTTATTGCATAAATATTTATACATTCATCATTTCAGAAAGTGGTTGACTTGATATTTAAATACAGTGGAAATTGCTTAACACGAAATCATGGATACAAAAATATTTTTTGTGTTAAAAGAAGTATGCAAAAACCCCATTAGAATTGCAAACACATCAGCTTTTTCCATTAACATAGGTCGTGATATTGGAGAATTCTGAGACCTAGCTTGTTTGAACCAAACAAGTAATGCAGTCTCCAGATCTTCATGTTTAGTTAGACCTTCTCATCCATTTCCTATATTGCTCCAACATAGTACGCTCAAACGTTTCAGTAACTCTATTCTTTAACTATGATTGTTGAATTAGTGATTCCGAACTTTTTACAAATTTGACTTTCCTGCCATCGCACTGTTAAGGGAAATAAATATATAAGTTTTTCAACACATAATTTACCACTTAAGACGGTCAGTCAATTTAAGAATAAACTGTAACTGAAAAGTGAAATATTTTAACTGGAGACGAAATGCAATGTTTTGCCTGCTGACGGATAATCCCATTTATTTACAACGGTATGTATGTATCTACCTAATAGTAAGGTGTGCGTTTATTTTGACATGTTGGCTTAGTCAATAGGAAGTGAGCCATAATCAGTAAACAATTTGACGTTCTTTAAAGATGAGAACTTTTTTCGTGTTAAGGATTTTTGTTTCGTATCAAAATAAAATAAATGTTTACCAATTTTTCCAATTTTTACCAATTTTTCATGTTTACCAATTTTTCATGTTTACCAATTTTTAATGTTAAGCTTTTTCGTGTTAAGCGACTTCCAATGTACATAATAATTAAACAAAACATCAACTCTGATTTAAAATTTTACGCGTTAATGTTTATAATCGTCCTCTGAACTTTACACGCCTCCTTAAAATTAGTCCTATGCCTGCCTGTTGACTGAATGAAAGTGAAAATTTTGAAAGCTCATCAGTTGAAACTTTGTTCGTTCATTTATTTAGTTCAAAAATAACTTTTAGCTTATTCTATTCGAATAAATTTCCATCTATTATCGTTAGTCATTTCGAATGACCGATCATAATAATTTAACCTTTTGATCCTTGGCACGTTCATTAGTTTGGCTACAATTTATGAGAAACATTTGACCTCAGTGTTTGTTTATATTTAAAAAAAAATTATGTACTAATTTTAACCTAATTAACATATATCCAAAAACTTTTATTTACATTTGATTCCCACATCAATAATACATAATAAATTTATCTTAAACGTATGTGTATGTATAAAACATATATACAACGACAAGTTATGATGATCTAGGCTTATTTACGAGTGTCATCCAGAAAGTAAGGTTACAACATTTATGTCGGATCGAAAAATGCTTGTATTTAATTGAAATTCACAGATATATTAAACTATTTTTCAACGTAATCGCCGTTGAGATCGAGACATTTCTGTAGTCGGGGCAGTTTTTGTATGCCAGTGTCATAGACCTCCGCCGCCAGCTCTTTCAACCACTTCTTCACAGCTTCCTCGACCTCCTGATCGTTGGAAAATTACTGGGGTGTAGTAACACACCCACGTCTCATCCCCCGTCACGATAGAGTCCAGAAAAGCTTCTCCCTCCTGTGCAAAACGATCCAAAAATTCATGCGCGGTGGTCATTCGATTTTGACGGTGCTCCGGTGTGAGCATTCTGGGCACCCATCTCGCACACAACTTCTTGTAACTAAGTTTTTCCGACACAATATCACCAAGGAGACTTCGAGAAATGTCAGGAAATTCTTCGCGAAGGTCGTCAAGCGTCACACGGCGGTCATTTCGCACTTGTTCTTCAATTTTTTGCACAAGTTCGTCAGAAATCACTGCCTTGCCTCGTCGTGATTATCAGTACGGCCTTCTCTGAAAAACCTAACCCACTTCGTGACATATTCTCGACTCATCACATCACTACCATAAACTTCCACGAGCTTCCGATGGATATTCGCGGCGGTATTGTTCTGTAAAGTCAAAAAACGGATGACCGCGCGGATCTCGCACGGACGGTAGGTGGCGGGAGCGCGCAACGACCTCTCCATCCGAAGAATTTACTGTGACTGAACAAAATGACCGACAAACACGCGGAACCAAAAAAACTAACCGTTAGGATCCCCCCTACACGCCAGGTGCGCCAACTTTGAAACAAAAAATTTCCCCCGGCCTCAAGAGCCCTTGTAACCTTACTTTCTAGATGACCCTTTGTAATACTATTTGGCATTTCATTATAATGGGAGCGAAACATGGACGTGGAAAAGACCGAATAAATGCTTTAAAAATGTGTGCATTGTGAAAAATACATAGAGTGACAATGTATGACAGAATACGAAGGGATAATGGATGATTTTGAACTTAAGGCTTATGTGTTAAGTAGATAAAGAGTATATTTAGGTTGTTTGGACATGTGTAACGAATTAATGAAGAAAGACTAACAAAACATCTGAAGTGCAAATGTGAGTGAAAGACGTGTGAGAGGCAGGCCAAGGAAAGTATGGTTGGATCAAGTGAACCATGTTTTGAAATAAGGAAACGTAGAAGGTCAGAGAAATCGTTGACTTTGTATGAGGTGTATAGATTTAGAAGAGGCTAAGGATGTGTGTCACGCTAGGAAAGCATGGCGCTCTGTCCTCGCTGCCCACCCCGACAGGAAAATGGCATGATGGTATGTACGTATCTGTATGTTATAGGTTCTTTAAATTTATAGTGTAAGTTATTTAGACTTATTGTCATTTTGCTTTCTGTAAGCCAAAAAATATCGCGACTGCTCGTGTAGCAATTATGAACCTCTTTATTGTATCACATCTTTTCGAGTATACGAATTATTGTATCATTTAAAAATATAGATTGTAAGATATTAAAAAATAAAGATTGTTTTACATGAAGTAGTTTACGAAGTATATCCTCAATTCTAGTATATGAACCTACACTTAATTTTATAATATGTTAGTCCTCATTCCGTTATTCTGAAAAATTTGAAGCTTTCTAAACTTTTATCTATCAAAAAACCTCCACGCTATCTATTTCCTTTTATAAAATGGCGCACGCTGTCCTGTTGTGGGTGGATTATCTTATAAACATTTTTTAAGGAACATTTAGGGGTTCCTATTATTTTTCTGTGAATTTTTATATTTTCCTTTGTTCGTGATTTTTATTGGCATTTATTACTTTGCAATTCTCTGTAATATTATATTAAAAAAAAGATAATCATAATACATAGCATGTTAACCTTTAGATTTAAACAAATATTTAATTGTTTGATTCTTAGAAAATACGTTTGTGTCACTTTGTGGTGTCATGTTTATACATTTTTAATAAAATAAATAAAACATTTTTTTTAAATTTTGTATTCGCCACTGTGGTTTCAAATACCTCTGTCTTCGTCGTTATGTAAAGATGAACTAAATTATAGGAGAGGTGGCGGGGAGTAGTTGCTAATAAGGGGAGGGGAGTAGTTGATAATAAGGGGAGGGGAGTAAGTAGGCGTCAAATGGAAGACTTTTAAACGGGAAACATTTAGCAGATGGCTATTGTTGAAAAAAAAATTCTACTCCAACAGGGAAGCCGCGTGAAGTACTGCATTTATGTGTTTCTGTAATATCTGAATTTGATATTTTTCATAGAATACTAAAGGTAATTTTAATATACACATATGTTGTTAGTTTTTTTTATTTATTAAAAAAAATAGTTGTGTATCTCTGCAGCTGACCGGGCAACCTATAGAGCAAGTCGACTGTTTGAAATATCTAGGAAGCTTAATTACTCGTAACCTTGATCCATATAGAGAAATAAGATGCCTAATTGAATTGGCACGTGTAGGATTTCTCAACGTGAGATTATTTTTCTACAATGATAATTTGAAACTTTAACATTGGCAACGCATGAGAACTGCTTTATTTGGGCTATTTTACTTTATGACCTTGAAAAATGAACCATGAAGACCAGAATGCTAAAAAGGCTACAATCATTCGACATGTGAATTCATCGGAGAATGATCAGGGTTTTTTGGTCTCATCGTATCTCAAACGACAAGCTTTCGACAAAGTTGATCACGATATATTACTTAAGAAAATGCACAAACTTGGCTTCAGCGATAATCTAATTGGATTATTGCATCTTACCTAAAAGAAAGATCTCAATACGTAACAATCCGTAACAAGTCTTCTGTGGAATTTATCGCAAAATCTGGTATACCACAAGGATCCAATTTAGGTCCCCTACTATTCCTCATATTAATAGACGACATTCAGAATTCCATAAGTCACTCGACATGTTTATTGTTCGCTGACGACTTGAAAATATTCAAAAAGATCAATTCACCTCACGACTGTGCACAGTTACAACAGGACCTAGACTCCCTAGTCTCCTGGAGTGAGCAAAATCATCTTCTGTTCAACATTAACAAATGTGTCTGTGTATCTTATAGTCGATCGTTTTCACCAATCCACCATCAGTATACTATACAGGGAGTGGCACTAAACAGAGTTTCTGAATTCAAGGATTTGGGCGTAACCTTCGATGTCGGACTCACGTTCGTTAACCATGTCTCACGTTTGATATCGGACTGTTACAAACTACTCGGTTTTGTAATGAGAATATCAAGAGAATTTAACAGCACCGATATCCTCCGAAACTTATATAATTATCTAATTAGAACCAAATTAGAATATGCATCTACGGTTTGGGCTCCTCACCAGCTCAAATACAAAAACAATATAGAACAAATACAAAAAAAATTCCTCAGATATCTATGGTACAGAACAAAGGGCGATTACCCAAAATATGCTCACCATGCCGAACTTCTCACGGTGTGTAACTATAGAAGCCTTGAAACAAGAAGGCAAGAATCCATTGCGATATTCCTAATAAAGGTTTTCCAAGGTTCCTTTAACTGTCCCGCGATTCTAGAAGCACTAAGTTTATATGTACCCAATAAATATATCCGTGCAAGGAATCACCCTCTGTTCTACATACCAACTTACAGGACGAATATCATGGCTAAACACTCAGTCACGCGTGGTATAGAGATATTGAACCAACTGAATGACACGGTTGATATATTCTCGGTACCGTCTAGCAGTATGAGAAGAATCCTGGCTGATATTATTCCTAACGAATAAGCTAACGCTAGAAGCAAACCCTCTTTGTGTAACAGGAGAAATCCGTGCAAAGTGGATAAAAAAAAAAAAAAAAAAAACCATGAAGCTGCGTTCAGCAGGTGTAGAATGAGAGCTCGTAAAATCCATAAACTCCCGAAAGATTACCTATCTGGGCTATATATATTTACAGGAGAAAAATACCACATCCAAAGATTAATATTGATGGGCAAAATTTAGGGTCGACGCGGAATCGATATAAATCGTCTGTCTTGGTTACGCAACATTCGCGAATATACAGTTGAGGAGCTGTTCCGTGCCGTCAAATACAGATATTTTCTCAACAGTGATCGTCAACGTTAGGGAGACCGGACACAGCAAATGAAGAAGAAGAATAACCTTTTCATCTAATCCTTTAAAAATCTTTACTGATCTATAGCAAGAATATAATTTTAAGTTGTTATAAAAATTCAAGTTTATATGTTACAGCGGAAGCGTTTGTTCATAGAACGTTAACTATTAATAGTGAATTTATACATTCACTTAACGATTCAGTGCATGTGTACTAAGTGTTAACTGCAATTTTTTTTGTTATATTTTCACTGTTCATCGTTAGTGAACGTTTTGGAATGTGAACATACTATGCGTATCCAGAAAGTAAGTGTACTGAGGCTCTCACGACCGGATGGATTTTATTTTCGACATGTTGGCTACACTTCCGTATAACCTGACCCTTCCCCTCCGCAACGAGACCGGTTCGAGGTCAGTACGTTGAGAAGTGTCGACGCGACAACACGTTTCGTGAAAAATGTCAATCCAATCTCCCGCCAAGTGCGAAATACGCGGCGTCATCCGTTATCTCGTTTGGAAGGGAAAACCTCCGGTTGAGGTTTATAATGAGGTGAAAACTGCATATGGTGATAAAGCTATGAGTCGTACGAGTGTGTACAAGTAGTGTCGCGAGTTTAAAAACGGTCACGTCACACTTCTTCACCCTCCGCCAAAAAGTTCAAAACCACAATTTCAGCCAAGAAAATCATGGCATCCGTGTTTTGGGACTGTCAAGGCATCATTTTAATTGAATATATGCCTCAAGGGGAGACCATGAACTCTGCAAGATACTGTGAGACCCTAAAAAAATTGCGGAGGGCGATTCAGAACAAGAGGAGAGGCGTGCTGACAAAGAAAGTCTGCCTGCTGCACGACAATGCCAGACCACACACGGCCAACGCCACGAAGGAACTGCTCGCCTCGTTTAAATGGAGTGTCCTGAACCATCCCGCGCATTCCCCTGACCTAGAACCTTCAGATTACTATCTCTTTACCTCCCTGAAGCTGCACATGGGTGGAAAAAGGTTTTCAACCGACGAGGAGGTATAGGAGGAGGTGGAGAAGTAGACGGAGGGGTTGGCGGGAAACTACTTCGAGGAAGGCATCAAAAAGTTATTACCCCGCTTCACCACTTGCATTGAGATGAATGGCGACTATGTCGAAAAATAGCTTACATATGTACTACGGTAACCACGTAATTTTTTTGTTTAAATAAAAAAAATTGTAACCTACAAAAATTCAGTACACTTACTTTCTGGATATGCCTCGTAATACAAAGATCGATGCGAACAACTACAATGAATCGATATGTTTTGAAATAAGACTGTTGTCAATCAGGAAATATTGCGAAATTTCAAAATATCTAGTTATTCCGGCTACGAAACGTTCTCTGCCGGTACTGACGCGAAAATATCAGATCTAACAAATTGACCATAGAAATGCACAATATTTCATTTGAATAAAACTATACAACGCTTTCTAAAACAATATATGCCAAATATGAACGAAGAATACAATTCAGAGAAAATATTATTTAATAAATGTATTAAGCTGTTTTTTTTTCAACAGAGAATTTTCCGTGGAATTAAAATTAGATTGTGTTTATTAATATTTATTTTGTAATTTGTTTTATCCAACACTGTTTATTCCACTTTTTGTAACGGTATAACCCCACCGGTTTCAAGGCTTTCACCTCATCATCAGGGGAGCACAAACAAGTCTTTTTGTGCTCCCCTGATGATGAGGTGAAAGCCTTGAAACCGGTAGGGTTATACCGTTACAAAAAGTGGAATAAACAGTGTTTGATAAAACAAATTACAATGTATTTAAACCTCCACAATGTTAATGCCTTAACTATAAATAATATATTTATTTATTGAACAATAATTAAATACTTCAAGTCTTACCACTAGTTTTACTAAGACCGTAGATAAGCTTTACTCTATCAGCATCTACAGAATGCTAAAAAACTACATATACTTGTATGTCACAGTTAAAGCAGATTGTCCAGTGATAATAAACTATTACTAGTTAATAAACAACATCGCTGTAGTACAGAGTTTGAAAGAAATCGTTTGTTAATAAACACATATTCACTAGTAAGTGCATACCCTCTGTAGTGTTTGTTAAACTTATTGCATTACATTACACATTCGTTGTATACAATACAATATCTTCCAACCAACCAGAAATATGTTAAAGAGGCCTTAAGTGAAAACCAGGCTGGAATCCTTTTTTTTTAAATCTAGGCTGCAACGGGAATCGAACCCGCAACCTCCGAGTTGGGAGACAAGCGTCTTACAAACCAAGCCACAAAGGTCGTCTTACCCACGAGGAATCTTACTAATGGAGGTTGAAAAAAGTAAATGTACGAGTACAATGATGACATTCAAAGTGATACTGGATTTTAAACTATAATGAAAATGACAAAATATTGACTTTTTTTTATTTTTGAGACATAAATTTACCTTGTTTATGCTCCCCTGATGAGAGTCTTGTTTCTGCTCGCTGATGATGAGGCGAAAACCTTGAAACCGGTATGGTTATACCGTTGTATAAAGTGGAATAAACAATGTTTGATTAAACAAATTACAATGTCTGGACTATAAATAATGTATAAAAAATTGACCCATTTTTATCACAAATTAACTGCTAAATTCATTATTTGGGGCTATAATATATAACATGTTTCCATTTTAGTGGAATCACTATAAGGGGGTTGTATTGACTGCTTATTTATTGTTAGTATTTTTTTTTGTTTGGTTTCACCCTCTATTGGTGGGGGTGTATCTCGACTGAGGGGTGGTTATGAGTTTTATTTTGATAGCTTCTCTTTTAAATGTATTTTCTTCAACATTATCCTGAGATATATTATGTAATTTCAGGATATATTTTTATATGTACATAATATGTTGCTATCAATAAACCTATGTTTATTCATATTTTTTATTATATGTAATAATATATTGGTATATTCGTTACACGTTCTTTGTAGGCCCACCTGATAAAATGTTTTGTTCCATAGTGAAGTGGTTGCAACCGATTATTCGTACGACTCTTGTTTACCAAGACTACACAGATTGCCTAGTCAATATGCGCATTATACGGTATTTCATGTGACTTTGACTTCTTAGAGTAGTTGAGATAAGTTGTTCTTGCTGAATGAATTGTATATGCTTGCTTTGTTGTATTTTTGTCTAATACTAGTTTTTCTTCTTCTATTCCATAACCCTGCTTAGATATCACTTTGTTTTAATTTTTTTAAATCTTGTGTATCAAAAGGGTTATTTGACCGTTGAAATAAAAAAAATATGTCATCATCGTTGCTGGGCCTCGTAGTCGAGGATCCCCTCGCCATTCCAACGTCAATTCAATCGGAAAGTGAAGCTGTGTCGTGGAATTTCTTCTCTCTTTTTCCTTTTTCTCCTCTTTAAGTGAGTAAGCCATTGCACGCCAGCAAACTCACCGACCACACCGATGTACTGGATCTAATGGCACACCTGAAGTGAGACGATCGGAGCACACTGGCATGTTTTATTTTCTTTTCTATAAAGAATAGATATGACCGAAGTCATAGGTATCCTTATATCCCGAAATACTGGGCGGAAAGAATACCAGGCCGAAAAAATATTCGAACCGGCGACCTTCTGCACGGAAGTCCAGTGCGTTACCGAAGACCACGCAATTCATGTGTATGTTTCATATCAAAATATAATATATTGTATATACTCGTATATATTTCTTAACTGAAAACCAGACTTAACCCTTTTTTTTAAAATCTGGGTATTAATAAGAATCGAACCCATAACCACCTAGTTGGAAGGCTAGTTTTATGCCTATTATGTCTTTAAAACTACATGAAAATCTGAAGAAAGATAAACAAAATGTACAAGTACAAGTTGTACTTTAGAAAATGAAGGAATTAAAAATTAATTTTGTGTATACTAGAACGTGCACCACCCCTAATCTATAAATGGTACGAGTATATCAGAATTAGAATATGGTAAGGTGATAGATTTTATGTATTGTGTTGTGAAATTAATGTCAAATTCTTCTCGGCAACAATAATCTCGCTGTTTATCTAGTCTGGGGCGCGGGTAGCAATGAACGGCATAACAATATTAATTGATCGCTGATCATTGATCAGTCTTTGACCGGTCGTACAACTCCTGCATCATTGGTCTAGATAATTTGTACTATTTTTAGAATGTAAATAATTGCACAGAAATCATTAGGATGTCTGTGAAAATGATTGGGCCTCAGATCGAACAAATAGAGCACGTTGTATCTATCCGTTATCTGGATGACTGGCTGTTTTTCATAGCATAGACCAGCGTTTTCCAATCAAATTTAGTTACGGAATCCTTAATATACATACATACCATCAAGCCGTTTCCCTGTCGGTGTAGGTAGAAAGGACGGGAGCGCCAAATCTACTCCACGTCCATACAACTACGATTTTCGATTGTTTTTTTCTCTTTCATATCCCATAAATAAATGTAACTGTTCTGTATACGTGCCTCTCAGGGGGAAATAGGTTTTAATTTTAATTGAATGATTTATTTCTTTATGTGTTGGTCGGGTGGTTATAGCGAAATACATTGGTCCTAGGGGCTGGTCCTAGGGACTCATCCATAGCGATGGAGGATGTGCAGCAGATGTAACACATAGAATTCGTGTGGGATGGATGAAGTTTAGATCAATGACGGGAGTTCTATGTGATCCGAAAATGCCAGTAAAGTTAAAAGGAAAAGTATACCAAACTATTGTCAGACCCGCACTCCTCTATGGCTCCGAATGCTGGACGATGTATAACTCTTACTCTAGGCAACTAGAAACTGCTGAAATGCGCATGCTAAGATGGTCAGCTGGTGTGTCCCTAAGAGACAAAATAAAAAGCTCACGCATTCGTGGAAGCCTAGGTGTTACAGACATCAACAGCAAGATGGAGGAGAGGCGATTGAAATGGTATGGGCACGTTGGACGCAGAGCCCCCGATCACATAGTGAACCAGGCAATTTCCATGGATCTTCCTCGAATAACAACCAGAGGAAGACCAAAGAATTCATGGGTGGTGCAAAAAGATAACCTAATGCAGAGGCACGGCCTGGGGGACGTAGTCCGGGACAGAAGAGCATACAACCTGAGGAGGAGGAGAGCTGACCCCAACAGTGTTCGCAGACAGTGAGTTGGGATGGAGCCAGGGAAAAGAAGAAGATTTATTTCTTTATGTAAATAAAGGTACAATGTATGTTATCTTATAAAAAAAATGATAAGTTTGTAATTTTATAAAGAAATCTCCAACAAACCACTATAGCTCGATCGCGGGAGCATTGGACTGAATAAACATATTCATTAAAGCTAATTTGTATCGGTGTATAGATCTAAGAGTATTGTAGTAATTTTTTAATTAATTACTATAATTTTTCCTTAGATCAAACAAGGTCTACGTTCTCAATGAATCTGCACAAAAGAACCAAACCATAAAGCCGTGTACATTGCGACCTGATCGTATATTTTAGAAGAACAACAGGATAAAAATATTATGCAAGTAATATCGCTTATATAAAAGCTCATTAGGGAAATGGGGCGAATTTTTCGCAAGTTGGAAAAAATCTTGAACCACAGTATTACAAGTAATGTTAAAAGTATCCCGAGCTTTTCCGCCACCAGTAATGGCAATAATGAGGCCAGCTTAACAGCGACACTATTCCATTTTGCTTCGTATAATGGATCTTACTAATGAGCTTACCATCTGGGAGGGGTGTAGCATTAGTTCTTGAATCACATCATTTTCCTGTTGTGGTAGGCAGGTAGGATATACCACCAAATTTTCCTATCACGACATACATCCTACACCTCCTCCGCATCCACATATTTTCTCATAAAGCGTCTTACTTTTCCTTCTCTCAAAATTTTCTTTCACTCGGTTCAACCATACTTTTCTCGGTCATCCTCTACAACGACACCCACTCATGCTTTTATCATAAATTTATTTAGCCAGTCTTTCGTCACCTATCCGTTTAACCTCAACGTGATCCTTTTCACCATATTCAGTATTTAACTCACATTCATTTTAAATATATATATTTCTTATGCTGTCGTACATAGACACACCACGTATTCTCCGTACTCTGCACGCATTTCCACTGCGGTTTCTTGGTTCCTTTAATTCATTTTATGTTCTACGTTTCACTACCACACATCAATATTGCCACTAATACGCTGTTGTGAATAATCATTTAAGCAAATCTCCACACATCCTGGTTTGAAATGGCTTTATCTTTTTAAAGGAACTGTCTTTAAGTGCTTCCTAAAGCTGCACACGCCACTCGTATCTCTGACACTAGGCGACAGAACATTCCATGCCACAAAACCAGCAACGGCAAAAGCTCTATCATAATACCCCGCCTTATTGGAACAACCAATTTATTAGATTAAGAAGAAATCTATCTTAAAGTTTTTAATCTCTCCGAATGAATATCCCTCGAACACAGATTTGAAAGATATAATGGAGAAATCCTATTAAGGGACTTGAATACAAAGTTACAAAGAGTCAAGTCAATCTGTTTGTGACACTTAAGCCAGTGTAGACTTTTTAAAAGTAGACCAATATGGCAATATCATATGTCAACCTAACAGCTGCATTGAAAACTGACCGGAGTCAAGAAATGTGTGAATTAGGCAAACAAGAATAAGTATTGCGAATTTATTGTCTTCCAATCTTTGTTTTATAGAATTTCGTTTATTTTTGGCGATCGAAACACTGAAACCCAAAACGGCGGTCCATAAAGTTGTAATCATACCATGTCTGATATACTCGTAGATGCGAAGCATGGCTTCCTTACAAAGTAAATATTCAAATACTCGATAAATATTAGCAGCGACACCTCAGGCAAATAGTGATAATTCGATGGCACATATATGATATATCAAACAATGAAGTTTCGAGAGAAACAAATTGGTGTTGTTGCATCGAGATTCTGGCGTTGTTTTGAACATATAGCTCGCATATCTGAATACGTCGTTGCTGGGCCTCGAAGTCGAGGATCCTCTCGCCATTCCAACCCCAAATCAATTAAAAAGCGAAGCTGTGCCGTGGAGTTAGTAAGTGCGTTGTTGCAAATCAGTCAACTCACCGGCCACGCCGTTGTACTAAAACCGATGGCACACCTGATGTGAGACGATCGGAGCATACCGGCGTGTTTTTTTTCTTTTTTGAAAGAATAGATATGAGCAAATTCATATATATCCTTATGCTCCCGTATTCTAGGCGGAAAAAATGCATGTGTCATAAGAGAGGAGTATCCACGCTCCAAAACAAAGCTTAGCACAACTGGGACCAAACAGCAGCAGAACGAACTAAATGGTGTAAAATTGTTGCTAGTTATTAGAGATCTAAGACCGAGGCCACACCAAAATGCTTCGTTAGGCGCTAAGCTAGATTTTACGTGACTCATATACTAAGTGACTTCATGCATGCCCACACCAAAGTACTACGCACAAATTCATTTGACAGTCGGTAGCGGTTGAGTCAACACATGATGCCACTCTCAAAACTAACCAATTTCATTACAACTTACCATCTTTATTTACTTTCTGTGCAACTTCATTCCAAAGTGATTTTATTACAGGTACATTTTTGTATAATTTGCTCGATGGGTTCCACAAAGGCTCCCTTTTATACACAGCTGTCATTAAAACTTCCGCCATCTTGTAAATTAACAAACACGTCTGTTCGCTCGGAGATTCACTCGGTGACTAATCGTCATGCAAAGTGGCGCGAAGCGTGCAGTGTGGCCACTGCGATAGTATGCGGTACGTTGGTTCGCTAGGATATGTCGCCTAACTCGCAACATAGCTATAAGCATCAAGCGAGGCTCCTTCCTGTGTGGCCACGGCCTAACTAACACGTTTGAGGATGGATGATGTTAAAGGAGGAATTAACATTTGTCTTATATGTTTCAACTTTTGGCAGTAACTTTCATGATCAGCTTGCTTTCGGCATCCACGAAGTAGCTTTCAGTATAGTATGATTTTACTTTTTTATTACTCTTTTCGTTCCGCCACGCAGTTTAGTTCACGAAGTAACGCAACATTTTTCACAGATTGTCTCACTTTGTGTAATAGGTGTTGGCAATGGGTTCGGGCCACGCCTAAGTGGGATATTCGCTGAAAGTTGAGAATATTTCTTGGCTTCTTTCTTATTTTGCCGGGCCTGTGTTGATGCGGTTCATTGCTCCTGATATATTTCGTCTTACACGTTCGTTTTGATCTTGACCTTCAGAACTCGATTACGCATAACACGTGAGCTAAAATAATTATTTATATTTTGTTAGATTTTTGTATCGACGTACATATGTAGTACTGTAACTTTATGCTTGCATAACTACGGATAGAAATTTAATATCTGCAAGTAAATCAATTTTTAATTGTCAAGCGGTATTATTATCGAGATGATGTTATGAGTTGGACCCAGATCTTTTGAAAGCCTTTCTTTTGCATGTATTTTCTTTTTATTACCTTAACACGTATGGGTAAGGTCAATATATGTGATTTCATATTTAATTGTTATCAATATACCTTTTATTTATTTATTTAAATTTTATATACCATAGCGATGGAGGGTGTGAAGCGGATGTAACACATATAATTAGTGTAGGATAGATGAAGTTTAGATCAATGACGGGGGTTCTATGTGATCCGAAAATGCCAGTAAAGATAAAAGGAAAAGTATACCAAACGATTGTCAAACCCGCACTCCTCTATGGCTCCGAATGCTGGACGATGTATAACTCTTACTCTAGGCAACTAGAAACTGCTGAAATGCGCATGCTAAGATAGTCAGCTGGTGTGTCCCTAAGAGACAAAATAAAAAGCTCACGCATTCGTGGAAGCCTAGGTGTTACAGACATCAACAGCAAGATGGAGGAGAGGCGATTGAGATGGTATGGGTACGTTGGACGCAGAGCACCCGATCACATTGTGAACCAGGCAATCTCCATGGATCTTCCTCGAATAACAACCAGAGGAAGACCAAAGAATTAATGGGTGGTGCAAAAAGATAACCTGATGCAGAGAGGCACGGCCTGGGGGACGTAGTCCGGGACAGAAGAGCATACAACCTGAGGACGAGGAGAGCTGACCTCAACAGTCTTCGCAGACGGTGAGTTGGGATGGAGCCAGGGAGAAGATTTAAATTTTATATACCAGCCATCTCACTAGACTCACAGCTACGAGTAACTTACACTCACGGAATTTACATATAAACGCACATAAATAGTTCCAACAGATCCGAGCTGCAGCCGCTCGCGTTATTTTACAACCTCTCAGCGAAAAAATCCTTTAGTTTATTTCTCTGTTTTAAAACTTTTCTTCGAATTGTCATTGACATAAATCACCATCTTTATACTCGTAGGATGGAATGCCAAATTAATTAATAATAATTGAAGAAGTTCCGAGATTTTTAATATAATTATTTATTTTTTGACTAAATAAACGACAGTTAAGTGTCCTTTAAATATCACAGTAACAATTATAAAGAAAAAGGTGAAGTGTCTAAATCTCAAAAAAAAAAACTAATAATTTAGGGTTCATATATCTATCAAAGCATGAAATACTTTTTTTTTAACTTGGGTAGTTTATTGCCATGTGGCAATTTCTTCCAACCAACCAGAAATATGTTTTTATAGGCCCTAAGTGTTAACCAGACTGGAATCTTATTTAAAAAAAATCTGGGTTCCAGCGGGGATCGAACCTGCAACCTCCGGATCGGCAGACAAGTGTCTTACCACCAGGCCACGGAGGTCGTGTTAGGATGATAAAACAGGGTAATAATTAATCAAATACAATAAATCTAATTACATCAACAATCTTTCTCAAGGGCAACGAGAGTGCGAAATTATTTTTTGATATTGGTAACAAAAAAAGGGAAAAAAGCAATTTAAATAATCATTGATTGAGTTTCGATACATTTTAGGTACTCTAATTTGAATATTTCCTATCGCTACACGAACGGCGTGTAGCAATAAGAAACAAAGTCTGGAAGGTACAATGAGAGGACTGGTGTAAATGGCATGGCGAATAAGAAGAAGATTAGATGTCAAACGTTTTCCATTTACTTAATTTCTAGAGCTATTTAACTTAAATATGTTTGAACTTGTCACTTGATTGTATTGCATTACACTTTTATTGTATAAAGTGCAATCTGGTCGATTTATTCATGTACCAATCTTTTCCAACTAACAAGAAAGATATTAAAGAGGTTTTTTTTGTGTAAATAATAATCAATTATTGGTTTTAATTACCAATGAAAATGAAGCTAGTAACCCCCAGAACGAACCATCTTGAATATGCTGGGGTGGATATTTTCCCCTTATAACGATGAATTGTGTCGTTTGAAAGGGTCATACAACGTGAACTCTACACCTTCGGAGGCCTTACAATGTATTTTCTATCCAATGTGATACTTGTTATGCTGTCCTTTGTGTGCGCTTGTACATTTCTAAGAATTATTTATTTACGACCATCAGTTTAAAGCTAATATAATATTGGATTGTATTATATTACACGTTTGATATATTATATATCATACATTACAACCTGGCGGGCTTATTGTCATGTGGCAAGTTCTTCCAACTAACCAGAAATATGTTAAAGAGGTCTTAAGTTAAACCCAGATAGAAATCCGTTTTTTTTTTAATTATTTGATACCAATGGGAATTGAACCCACAATCCCACGTTCGAAAGACAGGCGTTTAAACTCACTTAGCCTTTTGGCCATCATATTAAACAAACTTATAACCCTTGTCCTAATGTTTTTCAGTAACTTCATCTAACATTTATGCCATCTATAAATCACGATTTAAATATATTCTATCTGGTAGGAGTTTAGATTTTTTTTAATAGGCATTCCACCCACACTAGGATGATTTGTGCCACAGGTATTTACAAGTTTGTATTAAATATATCAAAACTGGCGACTTGCCCGAGGTGATCGTAATAATGTCGAAATGTAACAAAGTGATTACTTTATCAGATTTCGACATTGATTGCATGCCCTGTAATTATATTTGTATTATAATTGTCAGTTGACTAATTTCGACACAATTGGCTGTCCAGTTTCAAAACACGGAAATAGACATTTGAACCCCCACATTTTATACTAACGCACGCATCATAACGTCATTTCTCTGTCAAGAGAAGCAAAATTGGTCAAAACGTCAAACATTCCTGTAACGACATACTTACTTCGCTTTCTCTATATCCGTACATCTTCTCTTAAGGTTTCAATTATTCCTTTTTTAAACAATCTTGATTCAACTATGCTTTATTCGGTTTTTTTGGCAAAAAAGTCCCAATAACGTTCACATTTTAGATTTAGTAAGTTCTTGGTCACCCATTCGTTCCACGTGTTTGTTCACCTAGCGTTTACGTAAAACATAGCTTTCTCGCTGAACAGCACATTCTTCTGTGAAGCGGTTGTTATCGTAAAGTCAATTGGAGAACCACTCGCACATCTGTCAGAGTCATCATCGGTTAAGCTGTTCATAGATTTGCAGCTTATATGAATGAAAATTCTCCATCTGTAAAGTCTTGCAAGTTCTGTGAGGAACCGCCAGTTCCAAGGACGCTCGAAGAGTTGATTTCTTAAGGATATGCGATTAGGATGACGTGCATTGAATTAATCTGCTATCTATTGATTTTACCAACCCTCCCGTGCACTCAACAGTTATACCTCAATGCGTTTTTGTTTCATTCAATTCATATTCTACTGTCACTAATTTTCTAAAAAAAAAAACAAAAGATGAGTAATATTACTAATTTATTAACCCTTAAAAATCCTCAAAAATATTTATCTGTGTCTAGAAATATGCCCGTCCTGTATAATATATATTATACATTATGGAATTCCGCCAAGAACTCTTCTCGACAAGAACTCAAATATACAAAATAAACAAAGTCAACTATTAGACATAGTGATTTAGAACAGGATAGACGCATTGTTTGTCATGTGATTTCCCACGAACGTTCAGGCACTGCGTGTGGAGGTGTTTTCGAGGAATTTTCATTAGGCGCCAATACACCTGAAGGCCTCCACTTAATGACTCGTCTCCATCGATCTTTTTGCACTCAATAAGTAAAGACGCTTGAATCGGTGAACATAGCAGGAACAATTTAATTTTATATATCTGTTAGTTGCAGTAATATCAACGTAAATACGTGAATTATTTTCACCGTATGAGAATTCAGCCACCTGAACAGCGCTGGACGTTCTACGAATCAAGTCTTCATTGATCCAAGATACCGGACTCCTCGGGCACTACAGCAAGTATCGCATGGACTCACCGTAGATATCGTCGATCATGTGTTATATAATAATATTTCTCATTATGTCATACTCGTATTGTTCGTGATAGTCCCTATTTTTGTTTGGAACCCATTAAGAACCTATTTCAGGTCCTCCAGGACTTAGAACCAATAGTGGTTGTACACATCTACAGGTAAAATCTGCCCACTGGGGTCCAATATTCCCCTCCTCTCATTCTTCCTACCAACAGCAGGTGGTTGTTTCAGAGGAATAATGGCGATAATGAAACTGTGCTTGGATTTTAACATTGGGTCTGGGGACTAACTTGTAACTTTTGACCTAGATTAAGTGTTTTTCCTAAAATACTGGCTATTCTCTTACACCTCGTCATACTCGTACATACGAGTTCACCAGTACGATATTATACAAAATATAAACAGTTTTTTAAATTTAGTTTAATTATAACTTAACACTGTATTTTTTAAGAAACTTATAGATCCAATTATATCGATAGATTATTAATAAAAAATCGTTGACTTCAAAATAGTTACCTGCGCTTCCCCTTTGGTGAAAGCTAGTTATCATTTTAGCCCCAAATTAGCTATTTAGTCGTTTAGTTCTGATGTTGATGAAAAAAAAATGTGTATATGATTTAAGGGTTCGAACGTTCATTCGAAATTGTCTTCAATTGTTTCTATCCACTTCCAAAGTAATTTTGTGCTAAAAAATTTATACTTGTTTTAAAATATAACAATTTCTATTCAGAAAAAAATATTAACAACCCCAGATAAAAAAATGTGACGAAATAAATTTATATCGTTATAATTTGTTTAGTCAACCACTATTTATTCCACTTCATATAACGGTATTATAACACCACTGGTTTCAAGGTTTCGCCAAAGTTTTCATCTCGTCATCAGGGGAGCGCAAACAAGACTCCTCTTGTTTGCGCTCCCTGATGACGAGATGAAAACTTTGAAACCGGTAGGGTTATTCCGTTATATATGGTGGAATAAACATGCTAAACAAATCACAATGTCTTGAAACCTCCGCAATGCCTTAACTATAAATAAAATACTGAAATAAATTTATATTCATATTTTTTATTAAGTAATGAAAAAAAAAACATTCAAATTCTACAGATTTCATTTCTTAGATTCATATTATGATTAAGTTATGAGAAAATCTCATATTATATTTGTATGAGTGCGTGTATAAGTGCGTAACATAAATGGTAGCGATTTGATTAGAATGTAAAAGATTTGGTTCACAAAAATGAACTTTGGAAAGCGGGGACTCGACAAGTCGATTAAAAGGGTAAATATAATGCATGAAAGTTTACATTTATGTTTTTTTTACTGATTTGAATAGTTTCAATAATTTTTTTTTTTAATGTATTTCAAAATTTCGAACAGCACTCTTAGATGTTTTGGGCACGTAGAACGAAGGAATGAATAACTAAACAAATATATAGTAAAAATGTTAGTTGAAGGTGTGTTCGAGGAAGACCAAGATAGGTATGGATGGATCAAGTGGATGATATTTTGAAAGAAGGAAAACTATTAAATGCTATAAATCGTAGGAGCTGTATGAAAAGATGTTTGGATGTGGAAGTGGTGAAGTACGAGTGGACAATCCCATCGGCCGGACAAGTTATGGTGACAATTTTGGACAATACTACAGTGAGTTATTGGACCGCTTTGACAATTAATTGAAGGAAAAACAGCCCCATTTGGCGAAGAAGAAAGTGCCGGTTTACGACGACAACGCACCACCACATTCATCTGAGTTGTCGCCGCCAAACTGCATGAATTGCTGCCGCAACCCCCCTATTCGCCCGACCTGGTTTCCTGCGATTTCTTATTATTTTTTTTTTAGCTCAAATGAGGAGATCATCGTCGAGACTGAGGCGTATTTTACAGAGCTCAACAATTTCTATTTTTTGAAGGGGTTAAAAAAATGGCAGGGACGTTAGGAAAAGTATATATCCCTAAAAGGGGACTATGTTGAAAAATAAATAATTTGTTTAAAAAAAAAATGGCGTCTTCATTCCTAACACGGGTACTTATTGAAGCGCCCTCGTATGTGTGTCAGTCGAGATTGGAAAATCGTTTCCTCTGTCCTCTGCTTACCCCAGTAGGGAAGCGGCTTAATGGTGTATATAATATATTTCTATATTATTCATCACCTTATTTATGAACTATTTCAGCAGATGTCATACATTTGTGCTCAACTGCTAACATACAATAGTTTTTCGAAAAAAAAAACCCACTGGGATCTGAGGACTCTCTATTTTTGACAGATACGTCATATTGTCTAAAAGTTTTTCTCGAAAAACTTACAAATTTAGTTACCCATACTTAAGACTTAACGACTTAAATATGTTTTAATATGGATATATCACAATTTAGTTTTATTATGGATATACTCGTATCATTACCATTATAAGCCCTTATTCTACCAATTGCTGAGTGAGAGCATACTCAAATGATTTCAACTTTTACTGATTTCAACCTTGTACACGTGGTGAATGAGTGCGGGATCCGAACAGTCTTGTCATATAAAGTGTTGACTAACGTGCGTGGTATCAGTCACGATAACTTTGGAGGTAGCCTAGTGATTTGGTATCAGTACTGAATGTCTCGATTCCAAACCATAGTTGGGTACACTTGTTAGACTATTAGGAAAGCTCAAATAAAATATAAGTAATTAATAAAATATATGGATACCATCATCATTGTCAACCTGGGTCGATCCATTACTGGATGAAGGTCTCTCCAAATCGACTCCGAACAATTTAGATTTGTGCTCGTTATTGCCATGTAATGCTGCCATGCTTTCTGATTTCATCCATCTAGCACACTTTGGGCCTTTTTCTGGGCTTTTTTATGCGTCTTGGGAACCACTGGATTATTTCGGATGTCCATCGAGAATCTGACATTGTGGGTACGTGCCCTGTCCATTCTGGCTACAATGTATTATAAGTCTCTGGGACTGGAAACAGTTTGCATGTGGAGCTACTTTCGTTGAAAAATCTGGAGAACTTTTAATAGTAAATGAATGGTTGAATTAAAATAGGCACTAAGTACCAAAAAAAAAACTAAGTACGCAGTTTCGTTCTATATGTCATATATAATGAAACTGCATACTTATTATTTTTTTTTTTCGTTCTATATGTCATATATAATGAAACTGCATACTTATTATTTTTTTTTTTGGTACTTAGTGTCTATTTTAATTCAACCATCCAAATGTTAAACTATTCTGTAGATAAGAAGTCATCAAGGTATCACTAAGGTCCAAAAATTCCGGTCTGAACAAGTCGGAGCGTGTTTGGACAGATACTATGTTACCGAAACCATTGCATGGTCAGACGATTTTATAGATACAATTTAATAGTTCTACCCTTAGTAGAATGTAAACTAGAGCCGATAGAAAACGTTTTGTTTCGTTGTTTTCTGAAATGTTAAACTTTTTATATTACGCGGTTATCAAGTTTGTTTCAAAAGAAGAAAAGCCTGGTAGAAATTAAACGTCGTATATCATATATGCTGACGTCATTTCATTTCTCGTTACTAAACTGAACCGAACACTAAATCATCACCATCATCAAAATGCTTAGCAAATATCTAAACCACTAGCCCACATTATCTGGCCTTACTCTTTTTATCTGGAAAAGTGTTTGCCTCTGGCTATTATGGAAGTAGGTTACAGAATTTATAAGTAATGTCCCTCTAATTTGTTTACCTTAGGGGCTGCTCACAAATTACTTTCTCCTTTGTATCTCCTCACCCCTCTCTCTATCTCTTCTCACCTCTATCTCCGTGGCGACGATCTGAATAGGCTCCTTAATACCTTTGCATTACAGACAATGAGGGGTATTTTTAAAGAGAAACTTTGTGTTTAACCCTTAGATTGCGGGGCTAGATTTTGTCATCTCAATTGCGTGCTAGGGTCTGGGAGACCTTGTTTGCTTTCAAAAGGAAACGTATTAATTTCGAACGATGTGGTTAAATTGATGGCGTGTAAACTACGCATTATTGCGTTTGGGTTCGATTTCTAGACTTTTATAATATATTAATTCGTTATTTTTTTATATGATAAGGAGAGATATTAGAATAACTAAAGCAACAGTTTAAAAAAATACACTTAAAAAATCATATAAAATTATATTCCCCATTCAGCCAGCATATCACATATGCCAATTAAATACTCTTGTCCCTGAAAAAACAATATCTAGATATATATGTATGAGTTTTTTTTTATTGTATTTTGAAGAACAAAAATTTAAATACCAATTATATTGTATTATATTACACTTTTGTTGTATAAAGTACAACCTGGCGGGCTTTTTGCCATGTTGACAATATCTTCCAATCAACCAGAAATATTTGAATATTTATGCCACCATGTAACTTGCTTCATTTACTTTTGTCTGGTTGGTTGGATGAGATTGCCGCCTGGCAATAAGCCGGCTAAAAAAGTGTTAAACAAAAATAAATAATAAATGTTAAAGATGTTAAGAGGCCTTAAGTGAGAACTAGACTGGAATCCTTTTTAAATAATCTGAGTTCCAACGGGAATCGAACCCACAAACTCCAGGTTGGGAGACAAGCGTCTTACCAACTAGGTCACGGAGGTTAATAGGTTAACAATAATATCAATATGTCTCAAACAAAATATAACCACATTCAAACAGGTATGTGATGCATACATATTGAGATTTATGCATTTCTACTCGACAACCTATGGTTAATTAGATCCCCACCACCATTTCTCAATGTGCATTGACATTCTCTCAGATTCAGCAATGACTTGAGAAACGAGCCATTAATTCAGTGTGTATTTGAGCTTTATTAATTCCACTCTGCTGGTAGATAGTTCAGGAGCTAAATGCATATATAATACATACCGTTGCCCAAAAGAAGTGGTTATCCTTTTAATACTAAGTACATTTTTCTACTATTATTCCTAGTTTGTTATACGGGATAAATTATCCTGTTAGTTTCAGCACCTTTGTGATTGATTCATGAAAATTATCATTTGCCTTATGCTCAAAATGTCAAAATCTTTTAAAAGTCGCTCACTTTGATATCTTAAGGGGGTATTCTCATTTGGATTTTTTTTAAATCAATTTTTTTCTAATCCTTTTTGAATCATTTCCAGTAAGAATTTTTCAAAAATCTTGAAAATTCGAAAAGTTATGAGGGTTTGTGTAGTCGAGCGCGCCGGTCGAAAAATGATCTGGGTTTCGCAGCTTTCGGGTCGTCTATTGTTATGGCAGCAGCCTTATTTTCCAAGAATTCTCGTCCAATAGGATTTCTTTGAATGATGAATTGATATTTAGTTTGTCGGGATTCTTGAACAAGTTTATATGGCCCTGGAATTGCTGATTAACAGTAAGTTAAAAATATTTACTTAAATTAGTGTAATAATCGCACAACTTGAAACGTGTTCCCTAAAAAATCACTTTTTTTAAACTATTACGCATAATAACTCCAAAACTAATTAACCGATTTTAATGAATAAGTACTTATTCTCTTTGTTATACCTCTCTCTATAGCTGGTACTAGAATTATTTCAATCGATTCATTTTTTCGATTTTTTTTCACTCTAAAGACAAAAAATAATTTTTAATTTCAACAAGCCGCCATTTTTTTTCTAATTATTATTTTTTAATTATTCTAGTACCGGCTATAGCCACATGCTTTCTGAGTAAAATAGATTTTTTTTTTAATTTTCGGACTTGTACAACAGCCACAATTACGGGCATAATGGACCCCCTCCATGTACGGGCGGCCTTACTTCCGACTTAATAACAACAAAATATAATTTTTTTATCATGAAATTTTATGAAAATTTTCTTAAAAGATAAATAAATACTACCTTGATCAAAACGTTTTAGGACTTTATTCATAAAATCTAAAATACAAGTTTATTCGTCAAAATCGATATGGCCCCCTTCAAAGTACTCCCCATCGACTGCAACGCACTTACGCCAGCGCTTGATCCAATCCTCGAAACACCGCTGGTACTCAATTTTCGGTATGTCCATCAGAGCCGTCTTCGATTTTTTCATGACATCCTCTCGGGCGCTGTAACGCGTTCCGCGAAGCGGTTTTTTAAGTCGGTTGAACAGGAAAAAGAATTCCAATCGGGTGACTGACAGCGCCACACGGTGGCCGGTCCTAAAACTGTTCGATCAAGGTAGTATGTCTAAAAAAACAACAATTTAAAAAAATAATTCGTTCGCTGAATTTTTTTTTTTAAAATCGTCGATTTATCGGCCCATGAAATGAGAATACCCCCTTAAAGGCTTTTTGAAGATAACCTTGACACTTAGTAATTTTACACTCTAAATTATACCAATTGTCGTCTCTGTATGTTACATTATGTAAACAGCGTGTACTTCGTTTTTTTGGACACTTAGACACTAAGATATCGGCTTAGAAAGAACTGTGATTCTAAGAAATGTACATTGCATGAAGCTAAGTGGCCGTTCACCGTTGCGCTGGGATTAAGCGAGCAATTATGTTAGTTCTATTCTGTACGAGACGGCACGGCACGGCACTCCTTATCAGGGATAGGGTGAGGGTGTCATGGAAAATACTGTTGCACAGAGCCAATGAGAATCACGATCCTCAGATATGAGAATTCTGACTTCTTATGCTCCCGTGCTCTTTCTGCCACTGCTGTGTAATCAAGTCTGTTTATTTAACTTGTGCCCTTTTCGATTTTATTTATTGTGTTTATTTATATATTTAAACGGTCCATCGACCTTTTTGATACAAAAAAATACACATATAACAACAAAAAAAAACTTTGACGTAGAAGCTGTGTTATACAACAGAAAACGGGCAAACTCAAAACAAAATGAGCCCAACATAATAAAAAAAGCAAAATCAATCAATTTTAATTTATTTTTTTCTTTCCGGCAAGAACAACTTTTTTACTTCACTCTTATAAGAAGTCAGTGTCATCTGGAGATCCGTACAATGTCTATACTGATTTTATTTTACCATCACCAGATCGGAGGAATTTTACCATCACCAAATCGGAGGGACAGTCCATGCTCAGAAAGAAAATTGAATTGTTCACGTAGATACTGAGGACAGTTTAGATTGTTCAACACTCCAAAGAAAGTTGAGAGAACGTGGAGATTTTTTCGCTATGAATGTGGAGATTTTTTCGCTATCTATAGCCATTGTAGTCTGGCATGATACTCGGAAATTTGGTCGTAAAATTATTTGTTTTAATGTGAACACGCTGCTTCAGCCAATGGTTAAAACTACGCTAAAGATTATTTTAATCTACGGAAGGCATAACATCAGCGACACAATGAAAAGATTACACCGGATATTTCAACAAATATTTACATAGGTTCGTAGCAAATTTTATCGTGTTATTAATCAGAATATTGGAATGAGAGGAATTCATACTAAATATTTGATTACTCTACAGAATTATCCCGTAGGATTACAATTAATAAGTTTATTACATCATACATATTCAGCGTTACGCCGTACTTGAGTTTACAAAGCATGTCTGGGGGCTTAAATTATTTAGCGTGTTATGTACGAGTATGTTCTTTAAGTTTATTTACTATGATGTACGAGTGTGAAGTTTTATACGAATAATAATCATACAAGTTATATAGCGCCGTTTGGAGAGCAAACTCTCTTCAAGAGCGCTCCAATTTGGAACTCGTACTCAAATATAATTGACGAATTAAAAATATTACAAAATAAATATATGTAAGTTGAGTGTAAAGATATGGAGGTAGTGGCTGCGGCCATTAGATTAAGTTCTTCCCCGCATTTGCATACCGTATGTTCCAAAAAACATATATGGTAAGAAAACCGTAGGAAACTTACCGAAATAAGACGAACTACAAAGAAACCTTTGTAGATATTTCGATATGTGATTTTTACACATTCGTCATTAGGTGGAGTGTAGCGTATGTGTGAAGAGTTTATACAATCATACATTTAAATAATGCCTCCTAAAGTCCTTCCTAATGCTGCACACGCCATCAATATATCTAATATTAAGAGGTATACCATTTCACCCCATAACACCAACAACTTCAAAAGTTCGATCATAATTTAGTTTTAATATGGATATATCATTACCATTATGTATAAGCCCTTATTCTACCAACTGCTGAGTGAGAGCATACTCAAATGATTTCAACTTTTACTGATTTCAACCTTGTACACGTGGTGAATGAGTGCGGGATCCGAACAGTCTTGTCATGTAAAGTGTTGACTAGTACGTGGTATCAGTCACGACAACTTTGGAGGTAGCCTAGTGATTTGGTATCAATACTGAATGTCTCGATTCCAAACCATAGTTGGGTACACTTGTTAGACTATAAGGGAAGCTGAAATAAAATATAAGTATTGTAATTAATTAATAATACGGATATAATAATTAATTAATAATACGGATATCATCATCATTGTCAAGCAGGGTCGATCCATTGCTAAATGAAGGTCTCCCCAAGTTGCCTCCAAATAGTTCGTTTTTTTGCTCGTTGATGCCATGTGATGCTGCCATGCTTCTTGATTTTATCTATCTAGTGTACCTTCAGTCTTCTTCTAATCATCTTTATGCCTCTTAGGTACCATTGGATTATTTCAATTGTCAGTCATATTCTGGCTACGTGTCCTGCCCATTGCCACTTCATTTTCTTGCACACCTTTATAACGTCTTCTACCTTTGTTATGTTGCGATATTTCGTTTACAGTCTCGTTTAGTATATCCCAACATTCGTTTCTCCATGCTCCTTTGTGTGGTATGGAACTTTTGTGTGTTCTTTGCTGTGAGCGTACATATCTCGCAGCCATACGTAAGTACTGAGAGAATACACTAGTTGTAGACCTTTCGCTTCAAAGATATTGGTAAATTACTTTTGAAGATATTATTCAAACGTCCAAATGAGCTCCATGCTAGTTTTTTCCTTCGTGCTATTTCCTCCGATATGCCGCCTACAATGGAAATAAGTTGACCCAAATACACATATTCCTGGACAAGTTCCAGCGGCTTTCCATCTACCATTATTGGTTTTGGGGTAGCAAAGTTGTTCATCATATTGTATATTAACTGGTAAATGCCAGCAGCAGTGTCGAATAGATACAATTCTTGCATTCTTAGATCGATTCCCGGTAGTTTCATGACTCTTTATGTCTCAGATAATTTTTTATCTACATTTATCGTTTCACAAGCACTTACGAGCTGACTATATTTAATGGGCGTCTTTGTTGTGACATTTGTTTACTTAAACGCTCTATAAAAATCGTAGTTGATGGATTCCCATAGTGGTTTGCCAAAACGACTGTACAACTCTTTGGGGCAGCTGTTAAAAATTTTGTAACATCCAGCATTTGCAAAGTAACATGGAGCTCATATAAAAGTTTATTGATATTATTAAAAACTTATTTAAAATTAGACTCATCTTAAATAAACTCTTCATCAACTTTAGGCTCATCTCTAATAAACATTTCACCAACATTGGGATCAAACCAACTATATTTTTCATCAAAATAATAATGAGTTGTCCATCAACATTATCTCAAATTAAACCTTCATCAAAATTATTCCAAGAATTATCTCAAATGAACATTTTATCAACATTAGACTCGTCTTAAATAAACTATTCATAAACTTAATGCTCAACGCATATAAACTCTTAATCAACATTATCTAAAATAATCTCAAGGCTCATCTCAAATGAACTATTTATCAACATAAGATTATTATTAATGTTACACTTTTTGACTTGACCAACATTTCACTTGATCTTTAATGAACTTTTTACTAAAATTATTTCAAATGATATTTTTAATAACTCATCTCAATTTGACTAGTCATTAACATTATGCCAAGGCCGAGTGATTGACGGGATCGAGATATATGGAGGAAAAGGTTCAATCAGCTGACCCCAAGTGAATGGGATAAGGCGAGGACATTGAGGTTATATCAAGGCACATTTCAAATAAACTCTTCATCAACATCAATAAATGACGAAATAATACTTTGGTAACAAAATGAAGGACTCATGAGCAATCGGAAGAGATAGGCGCATCCGTCGGTTACACAGCATTCACGAATGAACGAGTATTGATGGATGGACGAGTTTTGAGAAGGGGTGCGATTAAAATTCGGACCTGTAAAATCTCGATAGATATTTCAATATCTTTAATGGAATTTTGATATGTCGGGATTTTAAATTGTCGGGATTTTAACTTGTCGGGATTTTAACTTGTCGGGATTTTAACATATCGGGATTTCGACACGTCGGGGTATTGATTATTGGGATTATGACGTACACCTCTTGAAAAGGTATATCGTGCTAACAGATATTTCTCTCAATATCTTTCTTTATATGTCAGGTGTCTGTAACATCTCCAATGTTACAGGCACCTGGCACATAAAGAAAGATATTAAAAAATCAGAATTTTGTCTCGAAAGTATAAAAAATAAAACAATAATTTAATTTTTTTTTTACCCTTACATTTTTGTTTCGCCATACGATAATATTGTTATTTCTCATTCTCCTTGAAGAGCTCCTTCAGTTTGTAACGTTTCAATTTATATGCAGATAAGGGCTAAAAGACTTCATCGCTCTTTTCCGCCGCGATTGAACTCGGAGGGAGGGGAAAATATGATGTTTTTCATGAAAAATATTTTCCTGTTTACCAATCACATTTTTCATCGTCGATTCGATTAAAAACAATCGGGAAACGAGGCGTTGTTAATCAAATTCTACCATCTGCACGGAAAAATATCTTGATTTGGTGGAAATTTACCATTCGAAAAATTTCATTAAAAAATCATCATTTGAAATAATTATATAGATAGTTTTCAGAAGAGGAAAGGGGTGGAAGGTAAAGGATATGACCCTTATTTATAAATGATCTTATTTTGCTTTTTCGGTTAGTATTAAATTGTACTCTTTACAATACATAATGTTTTCATTTTTTTTATTACGTTTACGGACCGAAATCAATACAAAATAATATTCATATTTTTAATTTTATCTAAAGTAGTGCTTTATTTTTAATTTAACATTCAAATAAATAAAAAACGATTTTAAGTTATATATATTTATTTCGTGAGCTTTGATGATTAAGCACTGGAAATCAATATATAAGACCTCCAAATTCCTCACGGACCACGGGAGATTCAATAGCAAACTTTTTTCATTTACTTTTGTCCCTTTGAACGACCTAGAAGATATTCAACATATTTCTAGGACTGTTGATTTTAAATATCTGTCGACATTTTCAGGTAGAATTTCCATCGTCAGTGATTAAACGATGACTTTTAAACTATTACTGACGTCCCAGTTTGAATTTGACTTTTAATCTTGGTCCAACGAACGATTTAATAACGACTATATTAATTACCTTTTATGAATTCTAAAATAAAGGAAAAATAAACATACATACTTGAAATAGGAAGATATTGTTTTACAAATCAGTGCTTCTTATAGGGACAATGAGTTCCGAGGCGATCAATGACTTTTATAATTGTTTATTTTTTGGGATGTCAAAGCTGGAAAAGATATGGAAGAGCAGAACTATCACCATCATGATGAAAATGTGCCTAGTTAAGTCTCTCGTCTTCGCAATATTCATGTATGGCGCGGAGACTTGGACTCGGAGAGCAACCGAGAGACGCAGAATGATGCATTAAAAAAAATCACTTTGCGCAAATTTCTCCCGTTACACAAAGAGGGTCTGCTTCTAGAGTTAGCTTACTCAGTGTTTAGCCATGATATTCGTTCTGTAAGTTGGTATGTAGAACAGAGGGTGATTCCTTGCACGGCTATATTTATTAGGTACATATAAACTTTGCGCTTCTAGAATCGCGGGACAGTTAAAGGAACCTTGGAAAACCTTTATTAGGAATATCGTAATGGATTCTTGCCTTCTTGTTTCGAGGCTTCTATAGTTACACACCGTGATAAGTTCGACATGGTGAGCATATTTTGGGTAATCGCCCTTTGTTGTGTACCATAGATATCTGAGGATTTTTTTTGTATGTGTTCTATATTGTTTTTATATTTGAGCTGATGAGGAGCCCAAACTATAAATGCATGTTCTAATGTGGTTCTTATTAGATAATTATACAAGTTTCGAAGGATATCGGTAGGTACTGTTAAATTCTCTTGATATTCTCATTATAAAACCGAGTAGTTTGCAACAGTCCGATAGCAAACGCGAGATATGGTTAACGAACGGGAGTCCGACATCAAAAGTTACGCCCTAAATCTTTGAATTCAGAAACTCTGTTTAATGCTATTTTGTATATAACATACTGATGGTGGGTTGGTTATTTGAAATGTTATGCTGGAGAAGGATGTTACGAATTCCATGGACAGCAAAGCGAACTAACGCCTTCATTCTCGAAGAACTGAGAATCACCGACAGATTGTCAACAATATGCCTTCGACGAGTCCTCCGATTCGTTGGGCACATTGCTAGTGGCCAAGGAGATAGTTTGGAGAGGTTTGTGGTTACTGGAAGCGTGGAAGGACGACGCACAAGACGAATAATCCCAATGCGTTAGATTGACGAAGTTAGAAACGCAACTGGACTACTCTTAACAACTGCCCTTCGAGCCACGGAGTGCAGGGATGGATGGAGAGGAATCGTCGAAGGCTATCATGGGAGTCACGATGCTCAATCATGAATTATACGACAGGATGATGATGATTTGAGGCTGTTTTGGGATTAACCCAACGGCCCCGAGGCCTGAGGGATACCCTAAGGACGGTTCATTCTAAAGTCTTATTTGAAATACACTATCTAAAAATATACAGGCTATATTTTCCTTGTCCGGCGACCACTCGTATGTAATAAGTGGTCTGTTTTATATTTTTATTGATGTTGATCATTTTAAACCAAATAATATTTTACATTACAACATATATACATGTTTTACGTTGTTTTCTCGTGGAGGAATGCAGTTTAGGTACTATGACCTTAAATTGCAATTCGCATTCACATATGTGACGTGCTCCATATTATTATGTTTTTACAGGACCAGCATTAGGAAAAACGTTATGTTAAACATTTCTTTTAGTTTATTCATAATCATCTTTCCATTCAAATACAATCATATTGTATTTGAATGGAAAGATCAAGCGCCGAGTATGAACACATCAGATCCACAACTATTTTCCAAACCCACCATAGAGAGAACCACATCACTAGGTATTTCCTGTTATGAAGTGTTCTTAATTTTACTCTATCCTCTTGGTCCTTTCTCCTTTTGGGTTAGGGACTGAAACATTCCTAGAGTCCTTTTCCACACAGGTCTGTCCACAGTCACAGCCTTTACATCGGCCCGATCCGGGTGAAATATTTGCTGATTCATGTTTTCCGCTTGTTAACTCCACTTTTTCTAGGCCTTTTTGTTGTTATCCTTTCGATAAGATTTGACTTGAAGATTATAAAAATTGAGAAGATAGATTTTTCCAACGGTGAAGAAGAGGTGGAAACTACAGGCTTACGTTTATGTGTTATTTTCTTGCGTGGTTCGAAAATGTCAATGAAATTTATGAGGCACTTATAGGCACATACCTTAATCGTCTGAATATATGTACATACATTTTAGTTTTTAAATAATCACCGTTATGCGGACTTGAACATGATATTTATGTAATGTGTTTCAAGAGCTACGTGATGATGGCCAAGTGAGCCAGATTTTTAAAGAAGGTTTAGTGATAAGTATGAATAATGGAGGATTGTGTATGACTAGATGAATGATTGTGGATGAAAGTTGCGTGCTTGGATAGACACATTTGAAGATCTGTTTTTTACTTCTGCCTAATCCGCAAATCACTCAGCGTGATGGTATGTTATGAATAAAAATGTTTATTTTATTACTTCTGTTGTATTTTTGAAATTTACACTGGTAGATAGCGAATCACTCTTCAAATAAAATAACTCACGTGTACAAAAACGTTGACTAGCCCTAGTTTAGTCGTTTTTCTTAGCGTTGTGTATTGATAGCAGATTTTGAATTTCGTCTCTCATTTGGCATGAGTATATTATAGATGCTATATTTGGCATGACTATATATTATAGATGCTATATTTGACATGAGTATATAGATGCTATATTTGATATATACGTACGTATCTTATGAATTCTACGGAATCACAGTACCATCCTTCTATTGTGCTCATGAATAATGCTTCCAGAACTACAGATACGGCCCTGCCGACGCACTTCCTCGAAGGTCTGACGTCCATAATATCGATTCACCTCTCGCATTATGCCACCTTCCTGGAAGATGGAATTCTCTTGTAATTGAACATTTAATGTGACGTCTAAATGTTTGCCTAAGACATTTGTAGTTCTGTTCATTATTTAACGATTGATAATTATTTTGATAAATTTAATAACCTAACTTATTTCAAGAATCACTTTCTAAAAAGGCTATTGTGCTCAGTGAAATTCAAGTTAAAAGGTCTGTTGTTTCTTGTTTTTCAGTGTTGCTATTTATGAAGCTTGTTTTTGAGAAATGGTACACGCAAGATTTAAGATATTGAAAAGTGAGTTGCATCAGGAAACAAGATCTACCACGCCTTTACCAATGTGTTTGCTAATGTATTCATTAACTTTATATATTATATATAACATTTTCGTTGTATTCAATTCCAGGAAAGTGTAAAGAGGCTTTAAGTTAAAACTATACTGGACTTCTTTAAAAAATGTGGGCACCAATGGAAATCGAACCCGTAACTTCCAGGTTTGAGACAAGCGTCTTACCAACTAGGCCACGGAGATCGTTAATCAATTGCAACATTTTCAAAAATTATAGTCGACAATGGTGTACTAGTGTTCACTTGATGTATATAAGTGATCATGAACATTGAAAATGAGTAATAAAAGCAAAATCAAAGACTTGCAAAATAAATATATACGTTCGAAATTAATGAAGAACGCAGAAGAAGACCAAAAAAAGAATGTGGGAATAAGTTTAAGAAATTTAAACTGGGAGAAAGGTGAGAAGTATGAGAAACAGAAACGTTTATATGACAAGATGAATGGATGCAAACGAGCGACGAGGCAGAATCTGCTTACTCTTCCAATAGGGACATGGTGTGATGGTACTAACGCTCGGTAGCTCATCATCATCATTAATCCTACAACCCAGTATGGGTCATGGCTGCGTGGACGATTGTCTGTCACTTATATCTCTCTGCAGCAACCCTCCTCCAATTGGTTATATCAGTGCACCTCAGTTCTCGATCACATTTTCAAATCATCTCAGCTTTAGTCTCTCCTTTCTCCTGGATCGCTGAACAAAGCCTTCCTTGCAGGGTCAGTGTTCTGCAACTGCCCAAGTCAGCGCAGTCTAGCAACTTTAATAACTTTGCTACGTTAGTTTCGCCATTCACGGGTGTAGAGCTCTTCTTTATACCATATATCTATCTCCACGCGCCATTATAAAAAATTGGACTATGTATTCTGCGTAGAATGTTTCCTTTAAATGAAGCTGCATAATATAAATTCTTGGAGCACTCTTGAGGTTACTGGTACTTTTATCCTTCAGAGTTTGCGATAAATTTCTTACTTACACATGCATGTATAATGATTCTTTCGTCCGGGCTGGCAGTAACTGACTATTCGCGTGTTCTCCATTTTTCGGCTGATGAATATCTAATCGTGCTCGTTTTGCTCCTATAAAGTTGTGGCCCCTAGAGCTAATCCCATGAGGTCTGGGTTATGCTGATAGAACTTCGTACATTCTGCACGTCATTTTCATCAATGAAAGATATACTCATGCCTGTGGTACAAACACGATGTACAAAACGAAACAGTTGTTCTGTAACTAGTTGCAAATAAAAGTAATCATTGGTTCAAACGATTCACCGAATTAATATTTTGCTCCTCAGACACATGGTGTGGTCCGATTCCCGAGTTACCTAAAAAGGTCCCAGTTTGGTTGATTTATATAAATAGCTTTTCACATATTTCTGTTTAGTTGGAAAAGAAATTGTCACGTAGCGATGAACCCACAATGTAGTGCTGTATACAATTAAAGAGTAACTTGAAGATTTGAAATTCAAGCGACTGAGGGTTACGTGTGGAGTATCAGTGGATCGAGAACTGATCTCCACAGTCATCAGAAAATGCCGCCTGCCCCGAGCTTCTCTTCAATAATTATTTCTGATTATAAATATGTTTAATTGACTAGCAACTGCAAATCCATCGTTCTAGATAGACAGGAACCAACAACAATAAAAACAAAAACAATGGTTTTGACTAAATCCACTGTATTTTAGTCAAGAATTACAGTAAACTCAATATCCTTTTTTAGATGTGTGGTATGGTACATAATATGTATTAACATCTGGAACCCACACTTCTACAAAGTTTAGAATCAAAATTAAATCTGCGTTAAATAAAACCAGCGTTTTACCTTACCACGGAGTCTATGAATTGATGTTGTCATAATAAAAATTGTGTAAATTATTCCATTATGTTCAACGGTCATCAATGTGAAAAACTGTTTTTGTACAGAAAGCAATAACAAATAATACATACCATCACGCTGTATGCAGAGAGGACAGAGTTGCAGACTTTCCTATCTCCACACACATATTTCACCTCCACCCCATATAACATACATCTACGATTTCTGACTTTCTGCGTTTACTTCTTTCAAAATATGATTCACTCGATCCATCAATAAGAAAACCTTTCATTGGTTTTCCTTTATCACGCCTTCTACTCACATTTGTACTTTATATTTATTTTGTTAGTCTTTCTTCGTTCATCTTAAAGTGCTCTGGACAGATTCGAGTCCCTAGAAATTTCTAAGTCAGTACATCGAAGCGAACATCTGGTAAACACATATATCCCAAAATTCTCTCTGCTGCTGGCCGAGATCGTCCCATGCCTCCCTAAGCCCTCAGCTCCCAACCCAAATGTCCCCAACCGTTATAAGTGTGTATATCGGTACCAGTTCGAACATAATTCAGTCTTGTTTGTGCTCGCCTGAAGATGAGGTAAAAGCCTTGAAACCGGTAGGGTTATACCGTTACAAAAAGTGGAATAAACAGTGTTTGATAAAACAAATTACAATGTCTTTAAACCTCCACAACGTTAATGCATAATAATTCGGATCCGAACATCTGTTGAACAGTTATTTCCCAAAAATCTCTCCGCTCTTGGCCGAAATTGTCCCATGCCTCCCTCACCCCTCAGCCTCCAACCGTTGAAGCGTGTATATCGGTACCAGTTCGAACAGCATTTATTCTTGTTTGCGCTCCCCTGAAGATGAGGTGAAAGCCTTGAAACCGGTAGGGTCATACCGTCACAAAAAAGTGGAATAAACAGTGTTTGATAAAAATAAATTACAAAATATATAATTGGCATTGCAAGATTTTTGAGATTTGAGTAACAACTGAGTAAATACATTTTTGACAGTGGAAAATAGTAATCCAACTGTCGTTATATATTTATATTGTTCAGCATCTTACAAGATAAATGAGCATTTCTGTCGACATGGCATTGCAGACGACTGAAATAACTCTCCGTTTGAATACAGAAGTACATACTCATAACATAATTTGTATAATATTCGTCATTTTTATAGCGCCAAGTCAGGTTTACTGCCAAGGGCACGCCGGCGGAAGAAGCCACTACAATTATAGCCGGGCTTGGGATTTTTCCAAAATTATCTTTATCTTGGGCGACCGAATGAAATTCGCGGTATGCAATCGCCCGCTGTCGTCTTGCCATTAAATCAAACATCGGAATAAATGTGCAATTATTATTTTTAAACTGCATCGTCATTTTGTTTGAATATCTAATTAGTGCCGGGCTTAAAGTAATTTAAGCTTGCAGTTTTTATCATATGATACTATTTTTAATATATTTTTGGAGTTTTTTAATTTTATTTGCTATCATCGACGATACAATGTACCTAATAATATTTAAAAAAGAAATACAAAGAGTGTTTAATTTATTACAAATAAATAAAAAAAACAATTCATATTAATAACACATAAGTAAGCAAGTACACACAAGTCAAGATAATTAAAAATAATTAACAATATACACAGTTGATTATACGATACGGGATCGTCTCGAGTAAGGCTGTCCGCACCTCACTACACGGAGCGTCACTCTTGACATTCACGCGGAAAGAGAATTACATTACAAATTTAACATTTTATTAATTCTGCAGTCGGCCTTCTTTTATATTTCAACAGACTGGTATAATATATCGGCGATCTCAACAAATTGATTTCCCAAAGGATGGATTCTATATGTAAGGGAATTTTAGGTACTTTAGGTAATTTTAGGTACTTATTTTACAATGGAAAACAGATCTATGGAGAGTCTTGATGGAACTCGAATTTAGAAAAAAAACTAAGCAGTTCAGGACAATTGTCGTGAGAGTTGATGATAATTTGTAAAAAAAAAGGAAATCATACAGAATTATTTTTCCTTAGAGATAATAAATTCAATGTTCGTTTGAGATAGTTATAATTAATGTTGCGAGGAAACCACCTCCCAACAACCCATACTTTCCTGAATCTCGAATGGTAAGCAATTTATATACCTTGGATCTTGCATAATATATGCTCAGATAAATGGTAGTAGTTGCATGGGATGGTGTATGGGTGTAGAAGAGGCGAAGGGTGTATGTCGAGATAGGAAAGTCTGACGCTACTTATTTCTGCCTAACCCAACAGGAAAATGACGTTACGGTATGTATGTATAGGTAACTCGCTAGCAGATCGCAGTGAATATGGAAGGATCGAAACATTTCAATAGAAACCAAAAAAGTCTAATGCATTCTCTGATCTTCCCCATTTTCTTACATGGAACGTAGAACCGGACACTGAGGGCAAAAGTGAGAAAAGAGGTGAATGTATTTGATATGTGATGCTGGAAACGTGAGCTGAGGATACTTTGGATGGCGCGGTGCACCAATGCATCCTTCATACATCTTGGGATGCATGACAGGATGTCCATGGTGTGTCTGCAACGAGTATTCCAATTTTTTGCTCATATACCACTCGTAAGTAAGCAGATTAAATGAGGTCTTAAAAAACTCGTGCTAATGAGCAGCGTGGAGGCACAATGGTGCAGAGGTAGATTACCAACCCGGTGGACAGACCAAGTCAGGAACGCAGCAGGGTCCTCTGTAATGGTAGCGCTCCAAGAGGCACACAGTAGAGATGCGGAGAATCGTCGTGGGCAAAGTTGGGCAGATGGATCGGAGAGATAATGACCGAAAAGGTCACGAGGTATCGACCAAGAATAAGGAAATAATTTTGAGAAAAAAATTTCTAAGAAAAATATATACTTATCCGAAAAACATAACTAGATTTTTTTATGTTGAGTGTATCAAATTCACTTATATTGTAACACATCGATCAATAAGCCCCGGGACTAACTGCTAAAACAACATTTGTTTGCCAAAATTCTTCTTTATTCATCAACATATGTTAGAACATAGTACATATTCGAACTGTAGTCAACATTCGGATCATAGTGGACATTCGGACCATAGTTCACATTCTGACCATGGTCTACATTCGAACCATAGTCCACATTCGGATCATAGTTCATATTCCAACCTTAGTCCATATTCGGAGATTTGAACCATAGTTCACATTCGGACCATAGTCTTAATTCGTACCATAGTTCACGTTCGGACCATAGTCCATATTCGGACCATAGTACATATTTGGAATTAAGTCCATTGGTAGTACTTTTTCCATTGATACTAAATTTTCATTCAAAATTGAGACCTGAATGATCGTTTTCAGCGGCATTTACGTCACTTCAGTTTCTCACTCCTCTTTTATTATAAAACGCCACTTTATAAATCATCCGAATCTCGTTTTATCGTGATTGACGTCCCGCGCGAAGAAAGTATATAACATTATCGACTTTTAGGGGGAGATGTTCCATTTTAGAGGCTTTCATCCCTTATGTTTTCACCCTTCCTTACTCTTGAGCTATCGTTCCAAACAATGTATTGCGGATGGGAGATCTTCAGTGTGCTTCTCACGTATTCTCCTCTGCGTGAGAGCATTATGTTTTTTTCTTTTCCTTAGAACAGTATTTATAAACGACGTGATTTATGAGAACTATCATTTTTGCAGTAAATTTTAATACGCATCTGGGATTTATGAATGAAAGTGAAACTTGGATTCCATTTCTAAAATCTACCAACACAAATCACCTTCTTTATAGGATGAAGTGCCTAATTGACTACAATATACCTACATTGCAACACAACAATACAAGGCTTAATGTCTTGCCAACTAAGCCACGAAGGTTGATCTTCCATTTCTACAATCTACCAACACAAATCACCTTCTTTATAGGACGAAGTGCCTAATTGACTACAATATACCTACATTGCAACACAACAATACAAGGCTTAATATTTTATGTAAAAATAACATTTTTGTGTAATTCATGATTTTCAGAAACAGTTCCTTCCTGGGTTTAATCTCATTTTCAATTCAAATAAATATTTTTTTAACCCTTAATTGGCAACGTTTCTCTAGGAGATACAAACACTAGGAGTATTTTATTACTAATATTTATGTTATAGCTTTAACCCTTGCTCGATTTTTTTTTAAATAGGATTTTTTGTATGGTCAAAATTTTTAACATTCATAAATAATTATTTGCTTTGCAAAATGCTTTATTTAAATAATTATTTTCTACCTTAACTAAATTAAAGAATTTTTTCGAGATTACCTCTCATAAATTTAATAACGTTTATTGTCTTCCAATTGCACCAATTATTTTAAATGATTTTATAAAAAAAATATCGCTTAATGTTACTGGCTTTTGCTTTTATGGTATAATATTGTTTTTATAAACTTGCATCATCATGTTATATAATTTATTACTTGACTTCAGGAACAAAAATACAATATTTACATATTTTTCGGTCTTCTGAGAAAAAAAACATATATTAAGTATATAACATTATTATGTTATTTTTGACCATATGATTTTGATCATTATTTCGTCGGCCTTCTGCCACAAATTGGTAACTACGAGCTTGGTAACTACTTCTGCCACAAATTGGTAACCTAAATTGGTAACTCGTACCTACTAGCTTATTATTGTGACGATGGATCGAGATTTCACTGTATATGCATTTTGCCTGTGCGATAATATTATTTCGAGTTAAAAGGTTATTTCCATTTTTTACCAGACACACTTACTTGTCCATTCGATAATTAATTACCAAGAAAATCAAATTTCTAAATTTGACGTTTGCCAATTTGTGCCGGAAACACGGTGATTTATTGTTTAACTGTTCTTTTTCTGCAATGAAACTGCATTGAGGAAACTTCAAATTGTGGATGGTAAAGATATGTTCACTATTTTAAAATTATAAAAATACACTATAATTAAGCTATATAAATTAGGTCGGTGCACTAAAAAAATATATAACTTTTAATGTCTTAGACCCGAATTCGTAGTTCGGCCTAAATACTTAAGATTACGTAATTTGTATTCAGAGTTGGAACTCATACGCTCGAAACATTCAAATTAGGTAATGAACTTCCTTATTTAAGGAAGCTACGACAAATTTGTACAAAATTCAACGTTAAGTACTATTTTCTTCAGTAAAAATAGTTTCGATTAAGTATTAAGTGTTAAGGTCGTATTATGAATTCGGTTTTTCTAAATTACATAATAATTTGTTCCCAAAGTATACTCGAAAAGTTGTGATGTATTGCAAGGAGGTCCATAATTGCCACACGGGAAGTTGCGATCTTTTAGCATCCAAAATCCGAATACGTTTATTGATAATACAGAATATGTTCTGGTAGAACCAACAGAAAGCTCTCTCTATCAAAATAATACCAGGTTTGTCAGTAGAACCGACACAGAAAGCTCTCGCTGTCAAAATAATACCAGGTTTGTCAGTAGAACCAACACAGAAAGCTCTCGCTATCAAAATAATACCAGGTTTGTCAGTAGAACCAACACAGAAAGCTCTCACTATCAAAATAATACCAGGTTTGTCAGTAGAACCAACACAGAAAGCTCTCGCTATCAAAATAATACCAGGTTTGTCAGTAGAACCAACACAGAAAGCTCTCGCTATCAAAATAATACCAGGTTTGTCAGTAGAACCAACACAGAAAGCTCTCACTATCAAAATAATACCAGGTTTGTCAGTAGAACCAACACAGAAAGCTCTCGCTGTCAAAATAATACCAGGTTTGTCAGTAGAACCGACACAGAAAGCTCTCGCTACCAAAATAATACCAGATTTGTTAAATAATTTTATATCTTCATTTAAAAAAAAAAAAAAAAATTCAAAGCATTTTAAACGTAGAGAGATATGTTTGTAATGAGCGCCAAAAAGTGTAAAGAAGCCGAGACTATCTGGAATTTCCATTGTCTATATGTTTTCTATGTTAAGTTTTTCTTCTTCTTTCTCTTCCTCTTTGTATAGATCATTATCTGTCTGTTCCGCTTGTTCCCCTTCCTGTGACGTGGATTGCCAGCTGTCACGCCATCTCTTCGGAGGTCTTCCCCGTAATCTTCTTCCGGCTGGGTTCCCTTGAAGGGCGACACGTGGAAGTCTATCGTCTTGCATTCTGTTTACATGTTCGTTCCAATATCGCCTTCGTTGTCTTCCCCACCTGACGATGTCTTCCGTACTACACTTTCTCCTTATTTCGATGTTTTTGATTCTATCTCTTAGTGTGTTTCTGGTTATACATCTCAGTGTTTTGATTATGTTAAGTTGATCAGGTTAAAAGTAATTTATAATTATTTTTTTAACTAAAAGATGTAAAGGAACAAATTTTAAATCTCCAATTTTAGTTTAGAAATATGGTTTTTGATATTTATTCTATGATACCTTGATAAATGTACCAAGTAATGTAGCGCATTTTATCTCCTAGGCTGTCTATCAGGTTGCGTTATCTTATCACCCCTCCCATAGTTGCTGGGCCTGTAATCCATCCATTCAGAACATACCTGTAACGTTTTATGTAAATTGCTTCCCTTTACTGCCCACGCGACGTCCTTTCTCTAAAACCCATTCTAATTTGTATACCATGAGATTTGTATTTGAAATTAAACCCTTATGATTGTAGTAGATAACATTTTATTCATTTGTATTGGCGATGTGAACGCTTTGAAAAGTTTTGTTTGGAGACAACATTGTATTTGGAAACGATACTCCAGCTATCTTCGTGCGTGCTGCTTGACAATACGGTAATACTCACAATTTTGTATGGCGCGTGCGTTATATTTTGGAATATACTAAAAGACAACGGAAGCATCCTTGAAATGACTTCGGTCACTAAACAGTGACATACAGATATAATGATTAATCCAAAAACAACGAGTAGAAATCTAGTTCACCAATACTAGGTAATCCAAAGTGAGCTTAAATTGCGACACTTTTATTCCAGGGAATATGTAATCGTATTTTATCCATAACTTTATCCCACACCTCTAATGGTTATGCTTGTCTCCTTCTGTTTAAGCCAGGGGTGTCCAACTGAATTCATTTGGTGGGCCAAATAAAACATTACACGTCTTTGATGGGCCACACATATAAATGTTTTATAACTCAATAATAATACGAGGTTTTTTTATATTAAAAATAAACAAACAACTTGCAATCGAAATATTTTATTACTTTGTAAAAATTAATAAAACATTTGTTTTCTTATGATTTGATTTTTTTTAATATCGACATGTAATAATTTGGACCCAGGTAATAAATTCGTCACTCACAAAATTAATAATATGTGAAAATTATTATAATTAACGTGCACGGAATTTGTTTTTTATTTTATCAATAACAAAATGTATAGAAAGTTGGAAACCTCGAAAGGGCCACACAAAATCTTAAATTGGGCCACATGTGGCCCGCGGGCCGCGATTTGGACACCCCTGGTTTAAGCATTAGAAGAAATTTACACACCTGTTTGCACATATACAGATCACTTACAGGAAAAATGCCGAACGCTTTGTTGAGTTACAAACTTTTTTTTAATGTATTCGTACCTGACAATTATTTACACCATCGTCAATTTAGATTATTATCGGTGTCGTATTCGCGAACTTAGTTATTAAGAGCGTTAACACTCTAACATGGAATGACCTTATTGAACGCATTTACTGATATTGACATATTCTATATTTCGGTGGATAAATTAAGAATTGAGGTTATTAATAAACTTTGTTGACGTAACTGAACCACTTCATAGGGAAGCACGAGCAATCATTTTTACTAAAAAAATATATTTTCCATATTTTTAATGTAGTTGGTTGGTTTAAACCTGTATCGAACAAATATAATTAAAAATAAAGTTAAACAGATCGTCAGACCTTAATACACAAGAAAAACAATTGGTTCACTTTATAAACGAATATTCTGTTTTTTTATGTTATCATAAAAATTCGCGTAGACGGAGAACTCTCTAATGACGTTCCAACACCTACCGGAGTAAGACAAGGTTATAGTTTAAGCCCATTTCTATTTAACTTGGTTATGGATAAAATTATAGAAGAAGTTGCCGAACTTAACCTGGGATACAAGATGGGCGACAATATGCTAAACATCATATGCTATGCTGACGATGCCACCATCATAGCCGAATCAGAGGAAGACCTGCAACAAATGCTACATCGATTCCACACTGCTTCCAAAAAATACAACATGTCTATCTCCATCAGCAAGACTAAATGCATGACTAGCCAGAGAGCAAGTTGGATGCAGTGTGGCGATCGACGGCCCACCGATTGAACAAGTAACAAAATTTAAATACTTGGGTGCTAGCATAATGTGCAATAATGACCTCTATGGCGAAGTGTTTGAACAATCACAAAAGGCCGCAGCTATTTCCGGATGTTTAAAGAACACTATCTGGAAAAACAAGCATATGAACATCCAAAGCAAGGTGAGGATATACAAGACCTGTGTCCGCCCCATAATGACATACAGTATAGAGTCCAGAGACGACACTGTCAGAACCAAAAATCTCCTTCGAACCAGCGAAATGAAGGTATTCAGGAGTATCGCTGGTCCCTTCGTGATAGAGTACGTAACACAGAAATCCGAAGGACGTGCGAAGTTGAAGATATTGTTAGATGGGGACGACAGAGAATAAGGTCCTGGAACGAACACGTATCCAGAATGGCGGCACCAAGAGCCGTAAGAATGGCCAGGGACAGTATCCCCCAAGCAAGCAGACCTCCAGGACGACCTCCCAAAAGATGGAAAGACAGCTGGCAGTCGACGTCGCAAGAGGCAAACAATGATGCAGGACCATAACAGGCCAACAGGCCTAAAATAAGATGAAGAAGAAGAAGATAAGAAACGGCGTTAAGACTATAGAATTTAAATCAAAGCTTTGATTTTAAATTCTATATATTTTTTCCCACTGCTTGAATAATCATTTCGGCTTGCTAGGTATATAAAACTTAAAATCAGTTTTTAATTAAATAACAAGTATATTGTGTAGTTCTTCTTCGCTTTTTTTAATATATAGTTTCATTATATTGAAGATTTATGATAGCGACGTGCCTCAAAACTTTTCGAATATTTCATGTGAGATCAACTTTTTTTGTTGTACTTTTTTTAAAGTTTTTTTGTTCGAAAAATATTAATTGCATCTTGGTGATGTCCATTACACCCAGATCAAATACACGTTAAAAATAAAGAACGTTGAGAACTAGACATAACACTAAAAACTTGATGGATAACCTTCTCACATTTAATTAAAATTTAAGTTGTGTTTTTCTTTAAATATCCTCGTATTACGTGAAATATGATGTTCATATTTTACTTTATTTTTTGACAATGAAAAGTGAAAAAAAATCTGATGTACTTTTATATTTTGTATTGAAATGGTACAGTGTTGTTAAATTTATAATAAAAGATTGTGAAATAAGAGTTTTTGCTGGTGACACTTTGATTTATGTATGTAGCCATGCAGAGTATGCAACAAGCATATGAAAAAATATCTTTAGCTTTGTATAAATATATCAAAATTAATATATTTCAATAAACAATTTTATGACATAATGGAAGGGTGAGTCCAAAATGGTGTAATTGGGAAAATTCATAATATCTATATATGATGGAACTATAGAATAAGTGGAAAGTATAAACAATTTGGGAATTATTGTGTTTTTAATAAGCATTAGAAATTCTATTGTAATACTGAATTTCTAACTAAAAAACGGTAAAAATGTGGGATTTCTCAGTCGAGTTTTGTATAAATAAATTGTGTCCGATTTCAACCAAATTAGTATATGATACAATTATAGCACTACATCTAATGTTTGTTTCAATTATATGATACAATTATAACTCCACATCTAAATGTTTCAATTATATGATACAATTATAACACCACATCTAAAATAATATTATAAAATTATAACACCACATCTAAATGTTTGTTTCAATTATATGACTCAATTATAACACCACATCTAAATGTTTGTTTCAATATACTTGTTCTGAGCGATGAAAATCCATTTAGGAAACTTCAAGTTGTGTAGAATAAAGGAATTAGGACTGTTTTAAAATTGAGTAAAAACACAAAGAATGTGATTTGTAAACTAGAAATGAGTAGGGTGGACGGTAAAACAATACATGTTTTCAATATCTTTGTCTATATTTTAGGTAACAGTGAAACACCGAAGAATGTTGAACGGTTCTGCTATTTGGGTGGTATTTACTTAGACGATGGAAGATATACGAGATATATCAAACGGCGTGTAGCGATAGAAAACAAATTCAATGGGGCCTTGAAACATATAATATATGAGTATATTATACTCAAATCGGACAGTATCAGAATCTGCTAAGATGATAGCCCTCAACAGTATTTTAGTATCAACTTTGATGTATGAGAGTGAAATATGGACGTGCAAAAATACCGAATAAATGTTGTAGAAGTGCGTGTACTGGGAAGAATACACGAGGTGACAATGTAGAAGTGCGTCTACTGAGAAGAATACACGAGGTGACAATGTAGAAGTGCATGTAGTGAGAATAATACATGAGGTGACAATGTAGAAGTGCGTGTACTGAGAAGAATACATGAGGTGACAATGTAGAAGTGTGTGTACTAAGAAGAATACACGAGGTGACAATGAATGATAGAATACGAAATGCTTGTAAACTCAAGGCTTATTTGTTAAGTTAGACGGAGAGTACTCTGAGATGGTTTGAGCATATATAACGAATAAATACTAAAAAAACAGATATCCAGTGTAAATGTGAGTGAAAGGCGTGATAGAGAAAAAACCAAGGAAAGTATGGTTGGATCACGTGTATGATATTTCGAAAGAAGGAAACGTAAAAAGTCGTAGAAATCGAATGAGTTTTATGAGAAGCTCTATGGTTGTGTGTAACTATAGAAGCCTCGAAACAAGAAGGCAAGAATCCATTGCGATATTCTTATTTAAGGTTTTTCAAGGTTGCTTTAACTGGCCCGCGATTCTAGAAGCACTTAATTGATATGTACCTAATAAATATATGATAGCCGTGCTACGAATCACCCACTGTTCTACATACCAACTTACAGGACAAATATCATGGTTAAACACTCAGTCACGCGTGGTATAGAGATATTGAACCAACTGAATGACACTGTTGATATATTCTCGGTACCGTCTAGCAGTATGAGAAGAATCCTGGCTGATATTATTCCTAACGAATAAGCTAACGCTAGAAGCAGACCCTCTTTGTATAACAGGAGAAATCCGTGCAAAGTGGATAAAAAAAATAGACGAAGTAAAGAATGTGTGTCGAGATAGGAAAGTCTGGCGCTCTGCCCTCTCCCTACCTCAGGGAAACGGTGTGATGGTATGTATATGTAAACATAAATTCATATGTAATATGATCTAAGAGGTAAACCCGTCCGGAAGTGTATTCGCCAGGAATCGAACCTGGTGTGTCCGCTTGGTTAGTGTGACTGCTAACTGCTAGATCACGGCCACCGATTGTGTGATGGTATGCATCTATGACATATATTTTGTCCAGAGTGATCTTTAACATAAGCTGGACTAGATAACTCATATTTATGATAATTTACATGCATGATTATGTTAATGCTCATTTGGGATGAAATTTATCTTGAGATACTTTAAGCTTAAGCCCTGCTTTAGCTTTGGAAATTTAATTAAATTAGTTGGGCAACGTAAAGTGAGACTAGACCATAGTTTCCCAAACTTTTTCGCCCCGTAGACCACTTGCCGATTTTTTTGTTTCCGTAGACCTCCCGCCTGCCTACTATTGAATTTTCCTAAACTTATTAACTTCAAATGTGTTTTTGACACCTGACACAGTGCTGTTCACCTTGATAAGGAATAGTCTTAAATATCCACGTTCAATGATTTGCATTCGATTTCTTTATATAAGGATTTTCTATGTCTAATATAAGTATTATGCACACACAATCTGTGTTAGGTGTAATAAGACATTCACGGAACGCCTAAATATTGATGATGATCTGCTTAAATGGGATCCGCTCCCGTGGACCCCCATTTACATCTCGTGCACCCCCCAATTTCTTTTCTCGGTGACATAGACCCCCTGCAAGTCGAAATCGACCCTTGGGGGTCCATAAAGACCACTTTGGGAATCTTTGGACTAGACCATTTTGGGATTAAAATATACTATTTGGGATTAAAATATATCTGAGTATACGTAAACATTGTTTAGATATACGAGTATGTTGAACCAATTTAAAGGACTGCGAGGTGCTTTTTTCCGATAAGTTTTTCATTTTTGCTACCTGCTTTCACCCTGATATAAAATCTTATTACTCGTAGCGGGAATAGAACCTTTTTTTTTCCCCCGCCATCTGGCGAGTTTATTGCCATGTGGCAATCTCTTCCAACCAACCAAAACTATGTTTAAATGGGCTCTAAGTAAAAACCAGACTGGAATTCCATTTTAAAAAAAACTTTTATTGACAAATTAAAAATGTACAAAAAAAATTTGAAAATAAGGATAGGAAGATGGTGGCTGTGGTCATCCGATTAGGAACTTACCTGCATCTGCATATTTTAAGAAAAATATATTTGGTAAGATGGTAACATATTCGGCTTAAGGTTTAGTTTAGTTCATGTATGTAGTGTTAATATACTCGTATAATCATACATTTTGGCAAGACCTCAACAAAAGGTTGTCTTCAAGTGCTTTTTAAAGCTGAACACGCCTTATGAAAAAATCTATTCTCTTGTTTCATTCATCATTCGTATGATACCCTTCAAAATACCTGAATTGGTGGATATATTAAAGACCATGGCCGGGATATAGTATTATCTTCCCTCCAATGATGGACTCTTCGGTTTTCGAACCATTGGGATAAGTACAGAACTCGCAGCTCGTTATTGTACGTGTTATCATTCAGACTAAGACACTCGGACACGTACTCAGTGTATTGTTACCTGTCAAACTCTTACCGGACTGGGACCTTTAAGATGGGCTTCATCTATGCCTCGGATGTTGTCAAGATGTTCAATGGTTATTGTTTTGCGAATACAAAGAAACTGCTTCTCAAATTTTACCTCTCTATTTAATACTCGTAAGTATATACTTTATTGATATTTATTTATTTATTTTCATTAACGTTCATTGCTGGGCCTCGTAGTCGAGGATTCTCTCGCCATTCCAATGTCAATTCAATTAAAAAGCGAAGCTGTGCAGTGGAATTTTGTTTTATTCTTCTTTTTATCTTCTTTAAATGAGTGAACCGTTGCACACCAGCAAACTCACTTGCCACACCGCCGTACTGTATCCAATGGTACACCGAAGTGATATGATCGGAGCACACCGACATGTTTTATTTTCTTTTTTTAAATAATATATATGACCGAAGTTATAGGTATCCTTATACCCCCGAACAATAAGCGGAAAAAATGCCTGTGTCATTCGAAGGAATTCAAACCGGCGACCTTCCGTACGGAAGTCCATATTTTTACCGCGCGACCATGAAACCTCTACCATGCTCATCAACGGTCCAATTTACCTTGAAATTTACAAAAAGATGTCAGTAGTGAATGTTTCATTCATTACTAAGAAATATTTAAAGTTATAGAAAATATAAAAAAATACAATAAAAAGAAACATTAACATAATGAAACAATTCACATAGCACAAAAGTCAAAATAATTTTTTTAAATATAAAAATTCAACAATATACGAGTACAGGGTTGATTATACGATACAGGATCCTCTCGAGTCAGGCTGCCCGCACCTCACCACATCTTATATCATATCATAATACCAGTTACAGCAAAGCACCACTAAAACTACCTGTTTGGTTAATATAATACTACAAGGAAAAAAATGGTAGATTAATGGAGGTGAAAACATGCGTAATGAGAATAAAATATGAAATAAATTTTACTGTACAAACAGAACATTTTTCAACATTAATTTATCTACCTATGCGTCGTTAAGGGGTCCGAGAAAATTCAACAGTGCTTTCGTTTCCGTTCCGCATTACGCGTTATCTTAGAAGCTTTTTGAAAGGATGTACTGCGTTAACCTTACGACACTGCAGAAGAAGTTTCCACGCAATAAAGCCAGTCGCTTTAAATGCCCATTTATTTCAGATCACCGAATCTCTTTCTGATTTCATTTCTTCCCGTTCATCTGTACATGGATCGTACCATATGTCTTGATGTGATTTGTCAGGCGTTCTTTTATCTCTTGGTTGGCCCTCGTGTTGATAGATGAGTTGTTTTGATGTACGACAAGGGGGATCCGTGCACCGTCTATTCTTTTCATGTGTTCATCGACCTCCTTGACCTAGTTCGTTAGACGCTGGCTTTCACCTGGGGCATTCGGGCCCCCCTTTAAGGACCATCGGGTTTGTTCTGTTATTGTGTGGAGTTCGTCTTTTACTAGTTTTTTTTTCTATAGTACTCGTATAATATGGATTAAATGTCAATGCTTTTTTTGTAATCTTTTGTATTAAAAAGTAAAATTACCATTCGAACTTATAATGTGTTTTAATTAGCGTACAATTTGTGAGTCTCATCCCAAAGTGTCTTCGGATCCTGACGTTTTTTTCTAATTTATGTTGCGAAATTTATAACCAAATGATTTTTCTATATGTATCGCAAGATTCCGTTTTTTTGTGATTGATTTGATTTTATTAACAATATTCATAAAACTATGGTGCACGTTTACATGTGATGGGTGTGTTAAAAGGGACAATGAAAGAAGGGTAGGGATAGGGGACAATGTAAACTGAACACTTAATGTTATACGAGTATACAACAACCGCGCTGTATTAAAAATAACAAAACTGTTAATACATTTTATGTGTTAGTGCCCACTTTGACGTTTAGAGGTGAAACATGGACTTGGATGAAGAGTGATATAAGTTAGATTAATGCTATGGAGATGCGTGCTGTAAGAAAATTTGGTGGAGTGTCAAATGTAAAAACGAAAGCGGAATGAAAGAAATAAATGCATGAATAAAATGGATGATTTAAGTAAGATGAAGAATGGAGCTTTATTATGAATCGGACGTGTGGAAATAATGAATGGCGGAAATAATGACTAAAACGAGTATACAAGTCAGTAGTGTAAGGTGGGCATGGAAGAGGTGGACTGAGGAAAACGTGCCTGAATCAAGCGGGCCAGATTATGAAAGAAGGTAAAGTGAGAAGTAATTATAATGGAATATTTTGCATGACGAGATGTATGAATGTGGAGGAGGCTCAAGTTATGTGTTTGAATAGAAAAGTTTGTAGATCCGTTTTCTTTGCCTACTCCGGAAGGAATACGGCGGGATGATTTAAATGTATTTCATAAAACTGTATAAAATATTTCACAAATAAATATGTATTAAAGTTGACGATTTTTCTAAACCCTTAAATAGTTTTCTTTACTACATTCACCCCAGTACACAAATACGCAACCCTCCTATTCCATTACCCAGATAGTAGATCTCTCAACATGAAAACCTTATTTTGTGGCTATTCAAGCTTTATGGTCAGGCAATTTCACCATTTTGTTACATGTCCGAATGTCGTGTCTTGTATTGTCTTTGATTACTTGGTTACGTTACTTTTATGTGACCTCTGGATGATAGTGAAGGTCCCTCGGAGAGTTAAGGTCTAGATCCCATAAGTACCGATCCAATTTCCCCGAGTGCACGGAGCAATTGAGCAATCTAGTGATTGGTTTCCTTTTTGTTTTATTACTAAGTTTCCCACGCTGATGCGGCGTTCACTTGGATTTATGATATAAACGTGATTCATGTATAGTGTACTTTATTTTATCATCTATTATATTGTTTTCAATTTTTATAAATAAAACTGTTTAATTCTGTTCCTCTCACTTTTGCCCATTTATTGATTTCCCTTTACCGAGACCATTCTCAGAATGTTGGTCGGGAAAGTATTACACGAGTATAAGTGATGAATAGCTATTTCCGAGTTTCAGTCTAACTACTTCTTTATCGGATAAATTCTGACTGAATATTTAGTTGAGAAGTTTTGACGAAATCGGGAGATGGTATAGATTGATAAAGATGAGTGTGAATGATAGAATTTAATAGTAAATACTTGAATATAATGTGATATTTGATATACGAGGCATATCCAGAAAGTAAGTGTACTGAATTTTTGTAGGTTACATTTTTTTTATTTAAACAAAAAAATTACGTGGTTACCGTAGTACATATGTAAGCTATTTTTCGACATAGTCGCCATTCCTCTCAATGCAGGTGACGAAGCGGGGTATCAACTTTTTGATGCCTTCCTCGAAGTAGTTTCCCGCCAACCCCTCCGTCCACTTCTCCACCTCCTCCTTTACCTCCTCGTCGGTTGAAAACCTTTTTCCACCCATATGCAGCTTCAGGGAGATAAAGAGATAGTAATCTGAAGGTGCTAGGTCAGGGGAATGTGCGGGATGGTTCAGGACATCCCATTTAAACGAGGCGAGCAGTTCCTTCGTGGCGTTGGCCGTGTGTGGTCTGGCATTGTCGTGCAGCAGGCAGACTCCCTTTGTCAGCATGCCTCTCCTCTTGTTCTGAATCGCCCTCCGCAATTTTTTTAGGGTCTCACAGTATCTTGCAGAGTTGATGGTCTCCCCTTGAGGCATATATTCAATTAAAATTATGCCTTGACAGTCCCAAAACACGGATGCCATGATTTTCTTGGCTGAAATGGTGGTTTTGAACTTTTTGGCGGAGGGTGAAGAGGTGTGACGCCACTGTTGAGACTGCCTTTTGGTTTCAGGCGTGTAGTGTGCAACCCAAGTTTCATCTCCAGTAACGATGGAGCGGAGAAATTCATCTCCATGGAGTTTGCAGCGCCTCAAAAACTTTTGCCCGGCATTATTTATTTCGCACTTGGCGGGAGATTGGATTGACATTTTTCACGAAACGTGTTGTCGCGTTGACACTTCTCAACGTGCTGACCTCGAACTGGTTTCGTTGCGGAGGGGAAGGGTCAGGCTACACGGAAGTGTAGCCAACATGTTGAAAATAAAATCCATCCGGTCGTGAGAGCCTCAGTACACTTACTTTCTGGATACGCCTAGTATATTGAAATACGCTTATACTCGTACATAAATTTATGGTTCGACATACACGAGAAATATAAATGTGTAAATAAGGGGTGGAGTGAAAGGCAGTAAAACATTAAATATATAGAATGAGGCTTGTGTGGCTTTTAAATAGATATTATATGGGGAAAATATACTAGGGAAAGGGGAAAAGGTAATTTGTCGGTCAGTTGGGTAAGTTTGGTGCATTTATTTTCCAATCCTTTGGTACAACCACCTGCTGTTGTTAAGATGAACGAGTGGAACGAACGTTGGGCCCCAGAGGGTAGATTTTACCTGTCGAGGCATTACCACCCGACTCTAAACTGTCCTGGAAGAGTTGGCTCTGAACAGGAATTGGGAAACTAGAATACCATGTCAAAATGGGGAATTTTGCGTGATGGATAAACTCTCTGTATCTGCGGTGAGAAACACTTCGTGCGACACTTGCTGCAGTGCTTGAGGAGTCCGGTGTCTTGTACCGGAGAGAACTTGATTCGTGGAACGCCGAGTGCTGTCCAGGTGACAGAATTCTGATCGGAAATAAGTACATATTTCCTTTGACACAACAATAATTAAAAGTTTATACTATTTTTCACTTTATTCCAACTTTGAAACGGTCAAGAATTGATATTTTCCTTTTCGTGGTTTTTTTGGTTCTCGTGACTTTCCATTCTTCTTGCTTCTACGAGTATTATGCGACTTTCTGTTCCCCTCCATCTCTTCCGATGCACCTAAGCCCGTAGCGCCTCGACCACTATTGAACCAGTCGTAGTTTTTACTTAGTCGGTCCATCGTGTAGCGGATGTTCCTCTACTTCCTTCCACATTACCTGTAATGACCAACCTCTTCAAGCTATCCTAGTCTCGCTTTGCGATGTGTCCGAAGAACTGAATGATACGTTTCAGGAAAAGGGACGGCTATTCTTTAAATATATTGTATATAATATTTATGTAAACGTTTTCCCTTACATTGGTTCTTTAAAAGTTAGGATTAAGCAAAAATCATCATTCATCAATCACCATATAACCATTTTTTTAATTTTTATAAATGATCGTTCATTTTGACCATTCAAATACCAAGTATTTGTAGACCGGTACTACATATGCCATTTATAATATACAATTTGTGGAAGAGGACAAAATAAATGTATCGTATAACATTTCCGTTGTACCTGGTGGCCCATTGCCATGTGCGATTTTTTCAATATATACAATATGTTAACGAGCGTATTTTGAAAAACCGAGCTGGATTCCATTTTTTGGGAATCATCGGAAATCGAATCTAAAATCATGTGCCATTTTGTCAATACATGCAATATGTTGACAAGAGTATTATGAAAACACCGAACTGGACCCCATTTTTTGGGAATCATCGGAAATCGAATCTAAAATCATGTGCCATTTTGTCAATACATGCAATATGTTGACAAGGGTATTGTGAAAAAACCGAACTGGACCCAATTTTTTGGGAATCATCGGAAATCGAATCTAAAATCATGTGCCATTTTGTCAATACATGCAATATGTTGACAAGGGTATTGTGAAAAAACCGAACTGGACCCCATTTTTTGGGAATCATCGGAAATCGAATCTAAAATGTGCCATTTTTTTAATACATGCAATATGTTGACAACGTATTGTGAAAAAACCGAACTGGGCCCCATTTTTTGGGAATCATCGTAAATCGAATCTAAAACCATTGCCATTTTTTTCAATATATGCAATATGTTGACAAGCGTATTGTGAAAAAAAAACTGGACTGGAGCTCAATTTTTGGTTATCATCGGAAATCGAATCTACTACACCGTGGGTAGATAGATGACAAGCGTTCTACCAATTAGGGTATGGAGGCCGTCAGAAGTAATTGCATTACTTTTTCTTTGTACGCAGTATAACCTGAATGGTATATTGCCAAGTGAAAATCTTATCCAACCTACCAGATAGATCTTGAAGATACCTTAGTGGAAACCATACTAGATTTTTTTTAAATATTAGGCACCAGCGGAAATCGAACTCGCAATCCCCGGATTGGAAAACAGTCGCTTTACAAACTAGGCCACGGAGGTCGTTTATGAAATTTTAATGTACTTTAAAAATATATAAAAAATCACTGGCATTGGTATAATGTGGGTTTCCGACTGTAATTTTTGTGCAAAAGGCTTAATGGAAAAATGAATTCGTATAGTAAAATTTTATAATTTGTTTTATCAAATACTGTTTATTCCACTTTTTGTAACGGTAAAACTCTACCGATTTCAAGGCTTTCACCTCATCTTCAGGGGAGCACAACCCTGATGATGAGGTGAAAACCTTGAAACCGGTAGGGTTATACCGTTACAAGTGGAATAAACAGCGTTTGATAAAACAAATTACAATGTCTTTAAATCACTATAATGTTAATGCCTTAACTATAAATAATATTGTAAAATTTTCTTGTACAATGATCAAATCTAGTCTTAATAGTTTAACCTGGCGTGTTTGTCCTTTGTAACGTAATTCGGGGGCTAGAGACGTCATTAACGTCCGGTAAGGGGCGGGGTGGACATGTTTTTAAAGTATACATAATGCTCGTTTTAGATTATTTTCTTGTTTTATCATCAGTCTCTGAAGGACTTGAAAGCAACGTTGTCTCCCGGTCACGGCGTTCTACCTGTCTGTTTTTTTTGCGAATTCGGATATTTAAGGGTATCATACGAATTAATAAAATTATTGAAAGTAAAAATTCATTAACTAAATTAGTCGTAATGTCAAATAAAATCATCCTTAAGCTTTTATGCTCAAATAACATAAGTACCTAAAACATAACATAAATATTAATAATATATACGATTTCTTTCCAAAAAAATTCAATATGTGTCATACGGATGAATGATTTTTTTTTAAAAACATACGAATAATTGTAATGAAGGGTACATCATACGAATGAATGAAAAACAAATTCAATACGTGCTTTACGAACCATGTAACATAAACGAATGAAATGAAGAGTACCATACGTATGCCACACAAACCATACGAATGAATTAAATGAATATCATACAAATGAATGAAAAAATATTTCTCGTCCTTAACTCCCATACAATTGCCATCCTAATACCTTTTTTTATTTTAGGTTTATCTTTTCTTGTAATATTTGTTCGTTTTTTTTTAATATTTTTCACACTTGACGTTAATTATAGACACGGTCATTGATACCAACAATAGTTATGAAACAAGAAGCTGGTTGATTGGAAGAGATTGATTTTGAGCAATAAAACCGCCAGATATACGTGTATGTAGATAAAAGTGTTAAATACTGGAATCCTTTTTTAAAAAACTCGGGGTACTAACGGGAATCGAAACCGTAACCCCCTGGTTGGAAGGTTAGGCCATGGAGGTCGTCTACACGAAACTTCTCCGAATGGTCATATTCATCCTGATAACATTTCACCCCTTTATTAAGTATTAAATACTACATCAAATTTTACAAGGCACGCGCGCGCTGGATTCACAATTGGCTTTTAGACCTGCTACGAAAGGGCAACATGAAAGGCCCGTAGAGGTGGGGGAGAGTGATTGGACAGGAGTGGGGGCGATTCCCTGTGTTGGCGTAGATCAGGGTCAGTAGCTCTGTGCGGGAGGAGTCTATTAATAATAAATAGGACCCACACCACGGCTCCGAAATAGTGGCATGATCACAAATTTCGCCATTGCTGTGACAAACGTGATTAGGGCAGCGGTTCCAGAACATGTGTTGAAAATATGAACATATTATTATGAATCTTTTAAAAAATATATGGCTTGCACTGTAGTCATAGAATGTCGACTCCAGAGCACTGTTTATTCGAGTCACAATAATCAACTTATACATACTTACCAACACGTCGCTTTCCAATCGGGCTGGGCAGAAAGACAGAGCGCCCACTTTCCTATTTCGACTCAGATTTTTAGTCTTTTCTACATTCATACACCTTCTTCTACAACTTCTAAGATTTCTCTGATTTGCTATGTTTCCTTTTTCAGAATATCATTCACTTCATCCCACCATACTTTTCATGGCAAGTGCCACTAAATAAATTCAACGTATAAGCACCCCTAAATAAAATCAGGTTTCGTATGATGCTCTTTCGTATATTTGAAGCTGATGTAAGAATTCATTAATTCATTCGTTTGATCTCGACATACCCGAATTTGTGATTCGGACATATTGCTCGAGCACGACCTAGATACAACATTATCTTCGATACCATTAATTGAGCCGTCGGACTTAGACCGCTAAATTAGGCAGTTGGTCATTACACTTGTTAGCAATACTACCGCACGTGAAAAGACAACAACACTCGAATGCGTACGATTTTTTTTTACCAGACGAACTTTTCCAAACTAGGACCCTTTTTAATATTTTTTCCCGAGTACCATCGGAAATCGTACCCGAAACCCTCGGGTGGAGGTCTACCTTCTTACCAATTAGGCCACGGAGGTCGTTAGGTGAGATAAGTTTGAATGTGTGGTTGAAATTTCAATTATGGAAAATAAATAATTCCACTCCCCACTAGAGCATTGGTATCTGTATAATATTAGTCACGAGGCAAGATAAAAGGTTTTATGGAATCGGGAATCCCCGAAATAATTTTTAATGTCTATTTCTCCCTTTGCGAAGGTATTTCATTTGGCTTGAGATTACGTGCGACTTTTGTAACTTGTACGAGTATGTATCCTTTGATAATAACGTTTTGTTCCCATTCTAATAAACAATTACATATTCATCTTTATCCTTTTATTCTATAAGGGTCGGAGCTACATCAACGTTCTCCGTGAGTGTTTAGAATGATTTACCAGATGGCTACTTGAGTCGCAGTAGAACAAGAGGTTTTTTCTCAAATATAATTAAAGTGTTTATAAAAAAAAAGAAAAAGTTTCTACCCATTAAATTTCCACTGAAATGTTGAAGGTAAAATAAGTTACGTGTTGTTTTTAAATTTTCTTTTTATTTGGTTTATACGAGTATTAATATTAATATAAGCAATATGCTTATTTGGCTCACATTACATACAATGGCGTGCCGACTTCAATAAAGGTAGAGGTAGGAAAACCATTTAGACATGGGAGCGTGGTTGTTATTGCGACAGGATTTTGAGTACTTGGGCTTTCAGGATGAATGACGAGTGGGAAAGATTTGTGTGGGCTCGTGAGTGTGGGTTTCTTCTTGTTGTTTTAATTTTGGTTGTTTTTATATTTGTGTTTCAGTGTATTTTTTGTTTTAATTTTAATTTTTATTCTTATGATTGTGTGCGGTATATTGTGGGATGAATATTTTTGGTCTTTCTGGAGTGATGATGTGTGAGGATTTGAATTTCGCAAGATGTTTCCAGTTGTAGTTGAGTGTCACTGTTTGTCAGGTTGATGAGAGCGTGCAACGGGGTTTTGTTTTTGTGTAATTAAAAATCGGAAAGAAGTATCGATTTATTTTTTCATGCTAAATATCCTCAGTGAGATACAGGCAAAAGCCTAGTTTACTGGGGATACGACAAATGAAAGGCAACAAACCCAGATCCATTAAAATTGTATGTCCAAATCAAATTACCTGTTGTTTTTTCGCAAATTGTGTATATTTCTTGTCATGTGTAATAATAATAAATAATAATAATAATAATAAATCGACACTTTATATTGCGCCATTCAGAGAGCAAACTATTCTCAAGAGCCCTCTAACTCTGGATTCGATCCACTATTATTGATAGATTTAAAATATTACAATACAATAAAAATATACATAACATAAATACATCGATTCATTTAGTACAAGTATTGTGACCGTCTGACAAATGATCTAGCATTGCGATTCCTCCCCTTAAACTTCGAGGACCCAAGATATCGTATCACAGGCTAAAACCCGTTTACTTATCAGATTATCAAAGACCTAGTTGCTGTCTTGTAACAAGAAAGGCACTGTCCACAGGAATATCCAGTTTTAAATTTCCACCAAACTTTGTTTCTGTAAAAGAAACTAGTCAAATGAATTGTTTCTATCGTGTGCATAATGGTCTGATAGGAAGTTTCCTTTATAAAATATCAAAGAGAGCCCTTCAGACGCGTGTGAGACGGGAGACGAAATCCTTGACCATTTTTTCCTGAACGCACTTCATGTGATCTGTACAGTAGTATAAATGTTTCCTGCCTGTTCAACATTTTCCGCCTTCTTGCACTCAATTCTTCACTAATTTACAGTCACATGTCTGAATTTTGTGTCCAAAAGTGTTTAGTATTACCAAAATTAATGATTTTATATGACCACTTCACTGTGTGAATGTGTTACTGTCACACATCGGAAGATCTACATAAGTTTCTTTATAGTTCGCCATCCCTTGGTAAGTTTTCTGCGGTTTTCTGACCAAATATTTTTTCTAAACATATGCAGATGCTGGGATATTCCTAATCATTTTCCTCTCCACGAGTTAATCGCCCTTGAAGAGAGTTTGCTCTATAAATTGACCTTTTTTATTACTAATTATCATTAAAAATTCCCAAGGAACTTAAATAGTTTTCCTTATTTTTTTCCTACTAGTTCCTTGTATGTTAACGTATCAATCAACAATTCCCGGGACTAACCAACAAATGGTGCCTCTAATAACAAATTCATACAATTTTCAGTTAGTACCGGCCTTTAGAAGTTACGTGTCAAACTTTCATGACATTCCGACATTGTGTCATTGAGTTGCAGTGGTTTTAGTGACGCTACTTTTCATATTTTCAAAACAATGGAAAAAACCGAATATCGTGTGTTGATAAAACATTGATTTTTAATGGGAAAAAAAACTGTTCAAACTCAGCGATGGCTTGAAAAGTGTTATCCGGGCTCTGCTCCGTCGAAAACAACCATTTGTCGGTGGTATGCTGATTTCAAACGCGGTCGTACAGGCACAATACACAAATGATGCTGAACGCTCTGGTCGTCCAAATGAGGCTGTTACACCAGAAAACATAAAAAAAAACTCAAAATCGTGATGGAAAATAGCAAAGTAAAGTTGCGTGAGATAACTGACATCCTGAAGATATCATTTGGTAGTGTTTACACTATTTTGCATGAACATTTGGTCATGAAAAAGCTTTTTTCGAAATGGGTGCCGCGTTTGCTCACAATGGAACAGAAACAATAACTTATCGATGATTCAGAGCGCTGTTTGGCACTATTTACGCGAAATAAACATGAGTTTTTGCGTCGGTATGTGACAATGGATGAAACTTGGATCCACCACTGTACTCCGGAATCAAATCGGCAGTCAGCTGAGTGGATAGCAGCCGGTGAAAGTCGTCCGAAGCGACCAACAACTCAACAGTCGGCCGGGAAGGTTATGGCCTCCGTATTTTGGGATGCGCATGGTATAATATTCATCGATCACCTTGAAAAGGGAAAAACCATCAATAGCGAATATTACATAGCGTTATTGGAGCGTTTGAAGGCAGAAATTGCAAAAAAACGGCCCCATATGAAGAAGAAAAAAGTTCTCTTTCATCAGGACAATGCACCGTGTCACAAGTCGATGGTAACGATGGCCAAATTGCATGAGTTGAATTTTGAATTGCTTCCACACCCACCGTTTTCTCCAGATTTGGCGCCCAGCGACTATTGGCTGTTCGCAGACCTCAAAAAGCTGCTCCAGGGAAAGAGATTTGGCTCCAATGAAGAAGTGATTGCCGAAACTAACGCCTATTTTGAAACCAAAGATAAATCGTTCTACACGGCTGGCATAGAAAAGTTAGGAAAGCGTCGGAATGAATGTATCGCTCTTGAAGGAGACTATGTTGATAAATAAAGAAGAATTTTGGCAAACAAATGTTGTTTTAGTACATCGATCAATAAGTTAGTCCCGGAACTTATTGATCGATGTGTTAACATAGGTACATTGAAGTTATCGTTGACACAAATCATTCTCTATATGGGACGGAATGCCTAATAAATTAATAATACGTACATACATACCATCACGTCGTATCCCTATTAGGGTAGGCATAAATAAGAGAGTGCCAAACTTTCCTATCGCGACACACATTTTTCGCCTATTCTGCATCCATGTACCTTCTCATACAGCTCCAACGATTTTTCTGCCTTTTAACATTTTCTTCTTTCAAAATATCATACACTTGGATCTAAATATACTTTCCTTGGTCTTCTTATACCACACCTCCCACTCACATTTGCACCGTATGTTTTTGTTAGTCTTTCTTCATTCATTCGTTCTACGTGCCCAAACCATCTCAGAGTGCTCTTCTTCATCTTACTCAACACATCAGCCTTAACTTCATACTCATCCCTAATAACTAAATTCCGTATTCTGTCATACATTGTCACCCGATGTATTCTTCCAAGTGTACACTAACTTAAAATAATAATATGAATATTTATTAGTTTCTTATTTTAGTAACAAAAAAAAAACATTTATATTCTCAAGTATTCCTCGAATTTCAATATAAGGGGTTGAATGAGGACGAAGCAATATAAATTTTGCTTCGGTAGCATGAATACGACCGAAGTCATTGATTATTATGGAAATAAAGCGCGAGAGCTCTATAAATCTCTTCGCAGGGAAATATTGGCATCTCAATATTTGCAATAAATTTATTTAGAGCCTGGAATTATGTAAAATATCGATTCTCTGTGAAAGTGAATCTGTTTTTGGTGAATGTCTCTGAATTTCTCGTATTGTACTCGTTTCATGGTTTAATATTCATCACTCGTTTAACTTTTTTTGTATCGATCGAATTGCTTTATTTTTCGTATAATTTCGTTACTGAAACCCGAATTTATAGACTTGCCTCAACACTAAACAGTTAATCTTATTTTTTTACCAAATAAATTAGTATTTCAAGTCAAATTTCGTTTAAATTTGTCATAGTTTTCTTAAATAAGGGAGTCACATGGTTTCATTGCCACACTTTTAAGTCTGGAGTTTATGAGGTCTGTAATAAATTAGTTTTTAGGTAGGACTATCGGGTCTAAGTCTTCGTGGTTCTTCAGCGTGTCACTCATTTGTTGAATGTTTATTTTTGAGAAAATTAGTATCGATGAGCGTGAAAAACTAGATATATTTCTAGTTTATAACTAGTGTGCAACGGCTTACTCACTTAAAAAAAACTAACTCCACGGCGCAGCTTCGCTTTCCAACTGAATTGACATTGGAATGGTGATAGGATCCTCGACTACGAGGCCCAGCAACGGCAATGACAACTGTTTGGAGATAATGTATTGCTCGACTTGAATTTAAATAAATATTTTCTTTTTTGTAAAATATGTCGTGGATTCAAACAATTTGACGTATTTAAGATGGTTGGTCGGAAGAAAGCTATGGCTTTGAGGTAGTAGATGAATTCACTTACTTGGGTTCAACTATAACGAAGGAAAACGAGGAGCATGCTGAGATTAAGAGAAGAATCACAACAGGGAACAAAACATTCTTCTCCCTACTGCCGGTGTTCAAGTCCAGAAGTGTTCACAGAAAAACCAAAGTCACCCTATAAAAAAACAATTATTAGAACAGTGGTGGCATATGGATACGAAGCATGGACACTGACAGCTAAATCCGCAGAGTTGCTGGATGCCTTCGAGAGAAGAGTACTACGTAGGATCCTGGGCCCCGTGAATGACGGCGAAATCTGGCGAATACGATACAACGACGAGCTGTATAATAGCTACATAGCTCCCAGGCTATCTGTACATGTCAAACTGAGCAGATTGAGATGGGCCGGACATGTGCAGAGAATGCCGTCATCGCGAGCTCCCAAAAGAATCCTGGAGGGGGACACCTGGGTGGAAGAAGGAGAGTGGGCAGGCCAAGGCTGCGATGGAAGGACGAAGTTGAGAGGGTCGCAACCCGGCTGCTGCAGGCGCAGGATTGGAGGGTCGTGGCGGAAGACAGGAGGAGTTGGAGGCGAAGATTGACGGAGGCCAAAGCTCGATATGTGTTGTAGGACCATCGAAAGAAGAAGGTTGGATGAAAGCTTGCCAGATACATTTTTTTAATGTTTGACTCTTATAGACATACAGAAGTGATGTAACGTGATCGTATTTATTAGCTAAAAATAGCTTGAAGGTACTGTTGGAACCCGTTTTTACCACATTGCTGTTCACCAGAAATGTCAAATGATAAGGATTTTTTATTGAAATCTTTAGTCATTCTACTCGACTTAAAATAAAAGGATCTCGATAATCAACCACATCCTGTTATTATGGAAATACAAGAACCATCGCCATTCCGTCTCACCTCCCGTAGACCTATCTGGAAGATTCTGGAGCAAATCGACAACATATCAATCGCCGATAAATGACGTCCCGTTGAACGTAGTCTGACATAAAAATATTGGAGTGATCTAGACTTTCTCTTCCTCAGAAGGAATAGCGTACATTGAATAGGGTCTGATGCGGAGTGGGCCCAACAGCATATGATATATGTTACATACGTGGGACCTAGGAGGTTTGCCTTTTTTGTGAGTGCGGGGAGATCTAGGCCGTGTACCACATCATTCAAAACTGCCCACTTGATGCGTTTATTGGAGGCGTGCAGGAGCTACATAATCTAACACCGGATATTCTGACCTGATTAGAGAGGACACACTGTATGTGAGGGGCAAACGTAGAAGAAAAAGTAGAACGGTCTACATCAGCTAGCTTTACTAGGCTCATTGCATTTTCTCAGACAGGTGACTTACATCCGCGAAATTCGTATAGAAACGCATAAACAATGCGACAAAAATATTGGCATCATTTCATTGAAAATCCCCGTCCCTGCGGCGCAGTCCAACAAAATATAAAATAAACGAACTGGTCTGGCATACACATTTTTAAATTATCATTTCAAGTATTTAACCGATTCGGTGCGTTCGTACACGTGGGTTCAAATGTGTTGACATGGGTGCGAAGCCCATCTTTAAATGTGCTCTTTCTTAGTTCGTTTTAAAAGGTCGCAAAAAAGAACGTTTTATTTATTTATTTGTTTAATTTACGACACGACAGTGTCTTTTATATACAAATGAACATATGACAAGTTATACAAGTACTTAAAAATATTGACAAAAAATACAAAACTTTATCTTAAACTAACATGGAAATACAAAAGGCAGTAGTAATAATAAATTACAAAGTCATTGTTTCAAATTATTTAATATCAACATGCGAGTAGCTTACTTATGTACATAAGTGACAAATAATCGTTTTATAAAAAACAGTACCCATTTCTTACAAGCTTATATAAATATTTTCCACACTAAGATGCTCTAAAATAATGTGTTAATTAATTAAGGAATTAAATTAATAAATAACTTTTATTAAAATTAATTATAACAGAAATGTTGACGAAACGTGGGATTAGGGCTTCATCGGTGTGGTCAGCCAGCGTTTATGGCCACTTTGCTATCGGATTTTTTTTTCTTTGTGTTCCAATTAGGCGGAAGACGGGGGGCCGAGCGCCGGACATGGGGTGCTGCTATAGGCAATATACCAATAACATCATCCAACATTTACAGAACACCTCGTTATCGTTATCGTGGCACATTTGGCCAGTTTGCTTTGCCTCTTACGCATTGCTGATCATATCGGACGTCGATAATATTGATACATACGAGTACTACATATTATGTAATTCGTGCTTGCTTTAGTGGCTGTTATTATAGTCTTAAAAAGAAAATTCTTAACCAATATTTCTTACCCGTTTTGTGTAAATAAAATCATCGGAAGTTTCTTTGAAAAATTGGAAATATCACGCAAATCGATTTATTCATAGTCGCTATTTTGCTTTGACAACTTCTCAAAAATATAGTAATGCTTTGGTGACTTCTCAAAAAAGCAAAAGCGAAGTTGGCAAGACGGTTGTTTTACCAACTCCTTCCTATGTTCCAAGTGTCTTACTAACTGGTCTAACGGTGAGCATTCACGCTAAGACAGCGGACGTCCCAGGTTCGATTCCTAGCGGATTCATTTCTTGACTGGTTTTAATATCAGACCATTTAACATCTGAATTGGTTTTTCTGTAGCTTATATGTTGCTTATCATATCAAATTGCTATTAAGTGATACAAAAATAGCACTATATGGTATAGAACTGCCTTATGAATGGCTGCAGTATATTAAACCTGCTGATCGTCTTGTAAGTGTAATCTTAATGCCATCGAAGCTCTGGGATCAATCTGCCAAGAATGCGTCCTTACTGAAGTGCAACAGTTTGCACACAATGAACGTACGATTACAAGGGATAGCCTATCGATCGATCGATGATTTTTGAATCGTAGTTGATAGCGGATAAAGGGGTGTATTTAACCTTCGCATGATTTTTTTTTTAAACTGTGTTAATAATAAATGGCTAAGCAAAACAGAGACGTTCCAAGCTACCGGACTTGGATTTAATTCCAGAATCTGATTGATGGCTCAAGTTTCCAGGCAGATTTTTTTTAAACTGTGTAAATAATAAATGGCTAAGCAAAACAGAGACGTTCCAAGCTACCGGACTTGAATTTAATTCCAGAATCTGATTGATGGCTCAAGTTTCCAGGCAGTGGTTGATAAAGGAATTAGCAGAAATCCGATTCTAATTGGTGGCACAATAAAACGGCCCCGACCCTTTGCCAGTTGCCACAGTCCGGCTGGTTAATTCGGGGAATGAATAGGGAAATTTGTTCTCGTCTTGAATCCACAATAATCATTTGAGGATTAAACCAAAAGGGTATTGATCTACTGCGGTGCCAGTTGTACCAATCGGACACAAATTTATTGGACTTGCTGACGTCCGTGACTTGCGTGTATCAGTTAATATATTTTATACCTCGCGTTTACCAGCCTGGTCTTATTTCAAACTAATCTCACTCGCTTACTTGGATTTTTGTCTTAATTTCGTAATGTTAGAAGGTTCCCAGGATTGGCCTGGAAAATTACGGAGCTGGGTGCAAAGTTTGGGCGGGGGGCCTTGTTATGTATTTATTTATATCTATGTAAAACTGGCCAAGTATTGCCAAATATTTTCACTCATAAAATTCCTAATTAAAATGTACTTATTGTATTTACTTCACATAAATATTGTGGAATGGGTGTATGCAATAGATTGGTCATATTTCAAAATATACAAAGAAGAATTACTGACCGCCTATTTGAAATAGGTTGAGAACCAAATAAAAGAGCTAAACTCCATTTTTTTTATTTATCTGTCAAGAGCGCGGTGCCTCGCTTAACGCGGGGCTAGGTGCGACTGCATCCTTTGCCCCTCTTTCAGGCCAACCCTGTATAAAACTTATTAATATGTCTGCAAAGTTTCAAGGTAACGCAGGAGCTTGGTTAATATTTGATTCTAGTTTAATTGTGCTTAAGTGATGGAGTTCATATTGTGTCTTACGGGGCCTCACTTAGCGCGGGGCTAGGTGGGACTGCATCATTTGCACCTGCCTCAGGTTGACCCTGGGTAAACTTATTGACTTATGGCTGCAGAGTTTCAACGTAATGCAGGATCTTAGTTTATATTTGATTCTAGTTTCATTGTGCTTAAGTGATGAAGTTTACGTTTTATCTTATGACAACGTGGATATTTATCTATCTATTTTCTAAAAACTGTAAAATCTTGGTATTATACACATAAAAACATGCATACCATCATGCCGTCTCTATCAGAGTAAGCAGAAAGGATCGATTGCCAGACATCTTTCGCCTATTCTACATCTATACACCTCATAAAGCGCCTACGAATTCTGACTTTTAACATTTCCTTCTTACAAAATATACACTTGATTGGACCATATTATCCTTGGTCTTCCTCTACCAAGTCTTTCACTCACATTTCCACTGTATATTTGTTTTGATATACCTTCTTCAATCATTCGTTTCACGTGCCCAAATAGTGTGTTTGCGTAAACCCTGAGATTATTCGTTAGTAAAAAGAAAAGGGTTTCTTCAATGGCAAATACAAGATGTTTGTAGAAAACAAAACTCAATCAAGGGATTTTTTTTTATTTCTTTCTGTTAATATTTAAACAAATGTACTTTTCCTTTAATGAAGTAAGATAGAAACAATACATAAATAATCAGTGAAAATGGTTAGGTAATTAATTTTTTTTAAATAGAGAAAATACTAGGAACTGGGGTGATTACTCAAAGTAAAAAATATATTTTATTATTAGTCTGACGCTGCGCGCTATACCCTCGCATCGCACGCGTGATTCGTATTTTATTTTCAGTTATATAACTGAATTACGGTTGTTATTTTAGACATTATTACAAAATTTGCGTAACCCGGAGAAATTATAACAAAATCCATAGCCCGTAGAGACGGTGTTGAAACCCTGAGGATCTGGGGGAAACCCTGAGAGCTGGTCATCCTACAAGTAAACCGCAGAGGTGTTATGTCGAAAATCAGGAGTAAAAATGGTAAATATGGAAAAATCGCACTTTTTTTCAACATTTTATTCAGATGGCTTGTACAATGAATTACAATGCAGTATTTCACGGCGATATATTTACGATACTGAACGTCATAGTGACTTCGTTCGTCCCTAGTACAAATGTACCTAAGGAATTAACGCTTTATGGACCCTCAATATACCCATTTTGGTTCGTTCAGGAGCAAAGGGTAAAAATGTAAACATATACGAGTATTTCGGATAAATAAACGGAAACTACTTTTCTCGCGCTTCACTTATCTGCAGGGGCTGGAAGCTGTCAAATAACAAATTAGGACAATGATAAAATATTTAGTTTCAGCAATCTCTAATGACTGACATGGATTCTGGTGATAAGAGAGATGGCCCTAGGGTTCACATTGTGGTCTAGACAATTGTGTAAGCGTCCATCACACAACAGAGGTCGACTATTCCATTTAACATTGCGAAGGTTTTATTTTTGTTTGATCTCTTTTGCATATATACGTCAATTTATAATTAACCCCGACACATGAAATTAATTAAACAGGTGTTGTGTTGTTCTAAAGCATAGTTTCCCAAACTTTTTCGCCCCGTAGTCCACTTGCCGATTTTTTTGTTTTCCGTAGACCCCCTACCTGCCTAATATTGAATTTTCCCAAACTTATTAACTTCAAATGTGTTTTTGACAGCTGACACAGTGCTGTTCACCTTGATAAGGTTTTTTGTAGGGTGGACAATTGTAAAAAAAGAAAAACATGTACAATTTTTATTCGAAAATACACAAAATGCAAGTAAATATTTGGCTTTGGAACGAAACAAATCAAAACCTAGTAAAATTCTTACATAAAATTAATACACAAATAATACTGTTAATGAGAGGGATGAACCTGATGCTTGGCTTCAAATTAGTGACGTATTGTCTTAAATCTCAACGTTCAGTGATTTGCATTCGATTTCTTTATATAAGTATTTTCTATGTCTAATATAAGTATTATGCACACACAATCTGTGTTAGGTGAAATAAGACATTTACAGAACGCCTAAATATTGATGATGATCTGCTTAAATGGGATCCGCTCCCGTGGACCCCCATTTACATCTCGTGCACCCCCAATTTCTTTTCTCGCTGACATAGACCCCCTGCAAGTCGAAATCGACCCTTGGGGGTCCATATAGACCACTTTGGGAATCTTTGTTCTAAAGGGTAATGACATGCTTGTGATAATTTCACAGAACAGCCGAACGGCCTATCCACACGTATGTACATATCATGTTTACTTACACGGTACGCTTTTTCAATTTGTTTTATTTTCCCCCTTTGTGTTCACAGTTTTTTTTTATGTTTTATCGATATCTGCTTTATATGTTGTGTGTGAGTCCGAGTAAAGTGTCCATTGCGTATAATTCATTTCGCTCATATGAGCAAAAACGCGTCATCATCGCACATGTCATAAAAATTCCTTAGGCCTGGACATGATTGCCAGAGGTCGTTAAACACAATGTGTCTGTTGTATTCCCTCTGAAACGTTGAGTTGGCGATATTGTCGAACTCTGAAATGAGTCCGTTTTCACGGTGTTGGCGGTAAAAAGGTGTTAAGTACGTTGTGTGGTTCATTTGAGATGTAATAAGAGTGTTATTTATTCATTTACGGTTGATTTCGACCATTAACATTTTTATAAAACATTATCAGAGTGTGATAAAATATAGAAATACAAGATAACACAATAATATGTACCATATATACACAAAACACTAACATGATTCATGCAAACTGCTGTCGAAAATACGTATGTATATACAGTACTCGGCTGTAAGTAATGCACATCGGGCTTAAGAAAGAGACTGTGGACCATAATCGGCTAACTTCGGCTTTGTAGAGCGTCGTCTCTGTCGCAGGATACGCTAACAGTCCGGTATCTACAATGACAGAGACAACGCTCTACAAAACCGAAGTTAGCCGATTATGGCCAACAGTCTCTTTCTTAAGCCCGATGTGTATTACTTACCGCCGGGTACTGTATATTCTACCGCACACAACAGGCCAGAGGCCAGAAGTCCCAGAGCCGTATACCGCACAAAAAAAAACAAACTTCATTATCACATTTCAATTGATATGCTTATTTTCTGTTTAAGTACTGGCAACTTACAAGGGCTGTTTGAACTACAGGTTTTAAGCTGTTTTTTCATAAGTATTTTTACTGCGCTTTTTCTACCTTAAGTCCGTCATCGCTACTATTTTTTTTCACATTCATGTATGTCGTCACCGGAGGGGCCTCTGGGCAGTTCCTTCTTCGTCATTACGTGATGTCGCGATCATAAAAAAAATAGAGAAAAATTCGATCTTCTAGTCTAGATCGCGCTGGATGGAGACTTGTTTTGTTGTCCATAACACCATGGACAGGATCTAACTGAATTTACATGCTTATGTACTCGGTGGGATCTAACTGAATTGACATGCTTATGTATTCGGTGGGATCTAACTGAATTGACATGCTTATGTACTCGTACCTCAACAAACACGTCTCAAAATATACACTTTTAAATATTATTATTATATAGTTCATATATTGCAAGTCTTCTTGCTTGTCAAATGCGCGATTTCAGTCCCGTCTTAAGTTGAGACTATGAGAAATAATAATACAACAAATGCATCTTTGGTCACTAAACTGCACTTTAGATATTGACTTTATGTTATGTCAATCGTCGTTGTTGTTGCTGGGCCTTGTAGTTAAGGATCCCCTCGCTATTCTAACGTCAATTCAGTTGGGAAGCGATGCTGTGTCGTGAGTTTTTTGTTTCATTCTTTTTTTCTCTTCCTTAAGTGAGTGATCCATTGCGCACCAGCAAAATCATTTGCCATACATACAGCCTAGCGAACTTACTAACACGTGGCACTTTTCCAATCAATTAGAAATATGAACCTTAAGTGAAAGCTAGATTGTAATTCTTTTTGAAAATACAATATTAGAGTTCCAACAAGAATCGAATCCGAGTTTGCAGAGAGGCGTCTTACCAACTGGGCCACGAAGGTAGTCATGGCTTTCAATAAATGTTCAAAAATGACACTTTTTTTTTTATTGCATTACATCATTTTATTTAAATCATTTACGTTTTATAATGATATATTGTAGGCGTTTCGCTTTCTTGGAAATTTTTACGTTTTCAAATTTATACGATAAAAAATTACCTCATAATAATGTTCGCAATAAATTATTTTAAACGTTCCACGTAACTTTTCCGCCCTTATTTAGGACATTTATTCCATTTTGAATATTGCCACCAGTTATAATAGCTTTAAATATTAAAAGTCAGTGAGGAGCGAAAGGGAGGGTCAACATTTATACAACAGTTTAAAAGTTTGAAAGCGCTTCGGCATAAATTTTCCAGCTTAAAGCACCGCGCTGTGCAGCAAATTATAATTATTATTTCTAAAGGCGAGAATATAAAAGAGGTAACTTCCCACATCCAAGAGTATGGAAGCAGCTTGTTACAGTGTAGGTGTTATAATGCGGATTTTTAATAATTGTTTTCAAGTGTTCAAATTCATTTCAACTCCTGTGTGTTCGTATCCTTTTTATAGTTTTATTTGAAACTGTTTATTAATTATGAAATTAAATAAAAATAATTCTGATTTACTTTGAGCATGTTGCCAGAAAAAAAAAGAAAGTCGGTGATCACTGGTATGGTTGAGGAAAACGGAGCAAGGGAAAGACCTTCTACAAAATGAATGGACTAAATAATGGAGTTATCAGGATCGTCTTTAATCGCTGCGTCCAACAAATATATGAACTAACCGGTTTACATTCATAAGAACCAAAAGCCATCTAGTTAAGTCCCTAGTATTCTCCATAGCATTGTATGGAGTGGAAACATGGCCGATGAAAAATAAAGAAAGAAAAATGATAGATGTCTTCGAGATATGTTCCATAGCCCATGGACCGTAAAGCGCATCAACGTATCTACGAGTATAATCCTAAAATTGGAGATTACCGCAAGACTTTCGATAACACGCAGAAAACTAATCCTAACGTACTTTGGGCATGTTGCTAAAATAATCCTAACGTAAGAATGCTCCAAGTCTGGAGAAGTTGGTAATCACGATAGTTGAGGCAAGGTGAGCAAAAAGAAAGCGTCATATGAGATGGACAGATCAAATACAGGAGTCAACAGGATCCTCTTTAGGCGCTACATTCAACAAGCCCCAGGACTATGAGGGATGGAGACAGGTGGTGCGCCAAGTTCGAGACATAGCAAAAGACACTACAACGTTCAGCATTGAGCATACTGAAGAAAATGTGGTAGATAATTCCTAGGCGTCAGAAGATTTTTATTTTTAGATTTATTTTCTCTCTCAGTACGTCCATCATTAATCTTATTTTTTAATTTCATATCAATTGCAACACCTCTCTCTTGGACTATTTCATTGAAGAATTACAAATTATTTGATCTGGGAGTCTTAAATTTCCGCAGCAGCGTTACCAAAGGGATTCCGTTCCGGACTGAGGCATGCCCTACCTTGGGAATGTGGGCCGCGGGATAATCTCAAAGAGACACCAACATTTTTCAATGTTAGGCAGGGGCGGCAGTTCATGCGGGATTAGCAGAGCTATCTTCCTTAGTTTTTTTGTCTAACGAAACCTTAATAATGTAGAACAGCGGTAGGCAAAAAAAAATTTAAAGGCCCAAATAGTAAATATTTTAGTGGGTTCCACTTTACTTGTATTGATAGTGACATGATTTATTGCGAATCATCGCAGGAAAATCTCTCAGAAGAGAGGGTCAGAAACTATCAGTCGACATACCTGCAACATGGAGGATATCGTCAGATGGAGCAGGAAGCGAAGTCGGTACTTGCATGACCATGTAGATAGGATGGGCAGAGACAGAATCACATACATAACGGCACACAAAATTTCCACAGGAGATCGCTTGCCAGGAAGGCCGCCTAAAAGGTGGAGAGACAGCTAGTGGTCTGCTTCCCATGAATGATTTTCATCACAACAGATCCAATTGACGACCTTCGTAGCCTAATTGGTAATCTTTTGAATATTTTTGTGACTTCCTTTATTTACTTTTGTCTGGTTGGTTGGAAGAGGTTGCTGCCTGGCAATAATATCGTCAGATTGTATTTACAGTGAAGTTTTAAATAAATAAATAAGACGCCTGCCTCCCAACCCGGATGCTGCGGGTTTAAATCCCACTGGAACCCAGATTTTTTTAAAAGGTTTCCAGTCTAGTTTTCGCTTAAGACCTATTTGACATATTTCTGGTTGGCTGGAAGAGATTGCCACATGACAATACACCTACTAGGTTGTACTGCACACAACGAAAGTGTTATACAATACAATACAAGATTAACAGGAAATATTAGAAGACCGATTCAAATTAGTTGTCTTTGAAAATGGGTGCGTGTAGTTTTTTTCTATTATCTTTTACCTCTGGATCGTTCTCTCAATATTGAAGATCGTAAGTACCATAGTTCTTCACGATCCTCCTCCAATGCGAGCTGTCTCTGACTTTGTGTTGAGCCTTCTGCAAATTTGCACTCTGTTGCTTCCTTCACCTGATCGCTACATCGGATGGGCACCCGGCCTCTGCTCCCTCTTCCATTTACATTTTCAGTCAGCCATGATCTCTCAAGACTAAATATTCCAAAGTATCTAATTTTCTCTAATTAGCAGTCGTTTAAAGCTGGGAAATGAACCTTGATTGTATTTCACAAGATTTCTTTGTCAATTATTTCTCAATAACAGATTGAGTTTAATGTGTACTTGTATTTTTTATTACCTTCCTTTTTTCATTCTCTCGCTGTTTTCAATTAGGGCTCTTCCTAGCTCGTTGCCAACCATAACACAATTAATTATTACGTACGCAATTGACTTTTTCTCCAAGTTTAAGTCCGTCCCTGTATCACAGGTTCACCTCTCCCGAGGGCTCCACAATTTCTTATTACAAACTTCAGAAGGTTTTTACAAATTTATGTTTCAAATAATTTTAATTTATTTTCGTTCTGAGTTTCTGTAATTATATGATGACAACGGGGTGTTGAAAAAAGGTCCTTGAAAAATAATTATTCCATTTTTAAGGTATTTTACTTCAAGTCGACATAGTTTAGCTTACACTTTTCTTCGATTTTCGGTCGTCTACATTGCGTCAACATAGAGCGAAAACGAACCAAATAACGAAACAATTACCCATGACAAATTGAGTTTTAGAAAAACGTATGTTGTTTTATTTTTCTTTTTTGTTTATTATTTATTGTACCTGAGATATTAACCTATCGAAAAATATAAAAACTACGTTTTGAGGTGTAAGTCATTTTCTTTAAACCTTTGGTTTTTTTTAAATTTTATCAATATGCTTTTTTATGTATGAGATGTATGAATATGGAGGAGGTGAAGGAAATATTTCGCGATATGAAAGTTTAGCGCTTTATCATCTCTGCCTACACTACCACATAAATTGACTGATGGTATGGTATGTATGTACTATCCTTTATTTATATTTTAAAACTTAATCCCGAGAACGGATAAGTTACCGTCAGATACCATTAAGGTCTAAAAGTTTTTGGCCTGGACAAGTTAGATCATATGCAGACAGATATACGCTTTAACTTGTTCAGATCAGGCGTGTCCGGCCACCCCCACAGCATGGTCAAGCGATATTACAGTCGAAATTCCATGGCTCTACCCTCAGTACTATGTCAAGTAGAGCCGATAGAAGACGTGTTGTTTCGTTATATTCTGAAATGAAAATACTTTGAATATCGCGCGGTTAATAAGTTTCTTTCAAAAAAAAGAAAAAGCCCGGCAGAAATTACACAACATTTAGATGATTCCCTTTTCTTTTGGAAGAAACTTGTAGCCAGCCGAGTGATATTAAATTTAAAAAATTTTAGAATACAAGTGGTCCTCGACTTTCGTACCTTATTGTTCCTAAAATGTGTACGAAAGTTGAAATTTACGAAAGTAGAGTTTAGAGAAAATGTTTTTAAAATATTTATTTTTTAATGAGGTGTATTATACTGAATATCTAACTGTTAATCCTATAGACATATAAAATATAATATAAATAAATATATTTAAATTACACATAGAAAAATGATCTAAAATTATATCTTTGGAATAAAACCAGCATATAAATAAATAACATTTTATTGATTCGTATCTGGTGTTTTCTTTATAAATGTATCTATAAAGAAAACACAGCACCTGTACTCTTTTTTTCTTTTCTTGATAAAGAGTTCTGTTAGACGCTGTGTCTTTTTCTATTGCCCTTCGTACATGAGATATATGTGACGTTCTCCATTGGGATCACATCCTTCCATGATAGTCAAAAATTTGTCAAGATGCATGAAAGCTTCGTTCATATTCTTGATTGTCAAAGTCTTAACAATGACTTCGTTATCAGGATCTTCCCCTTCATTTTGGATTGAACATATTGTCGATCGGCTTAAGTCATACGAACGACCGATTGAAGCAAAATATTCGCCGCTTTCAGAACGTCTAATTATGTCCATCTTTGTCTCGATCGTATGAAGTTTATAAGACCTTGATTTCTTTTTATCCGTATCACCACTGTTGTTTTTTTCGGTTTTCACTCATGTTTATGAATTGATAAGGGTGAAAATTTTCACCAAAACAAATATGGAGAGGAGAGTCATTACATGGAAATACGCGCGTTTTTGCGATACATTTCGATAAAAATCTAACTTTTAAATACAATACGAAATAGCGAATTGTACGAAAGTAAAATGTACGAAAGTCGAAGACCGCCTGTATAACTTAACAACACGCCTTCTACCGATTACAATTTTCAATATTTTTTTCTAAGATAACTAACTCATTAATGGTTGGCAATAATTGTCATGTTCATATAATATTCTTTCCTTTTTCATGTAAGTTTTTGCAGTTGGTAAGACGACCATTTCCCAACCCAGAGTTGCGGATTCGATTCCTTTTGGTACCCATTTTTTTTTAAAGAGTTCATTCTGCATTCTGATCGGTTGGAAGAGATTTCGTTATGTCGATAAACCCACTAGGTTTTATTGTATACAGCGAAAGTGTAATACAATATATCAGGAGTCCTTAAACTTTTGAGCGGAGGGTCACATTAAGATGTCAAAAGTGGTAGGTGGGCCAAATCAAAGATTTTTACATTTTTGTATATATTTACATGTGACCGTAGAATTAAACTGAAAAGGAGTCAAATAAATGCTGTAGAAATACGTTAATACACGGAGTGACAATCTATGACAGAATAAAAAATAAACTTAAGATTTATTGACTAAGTGGATTTATTGACTAAGTGGAACATTTGGATCAAATGAATGAAGAAAGACTAATAAAACAAATGTATAGTGCAAATTTTAAGGGTAGTCTCGGTAGGGGAAGACCAAGGTGAGAATAGTCGAATCAAGTGAATGATATTTATAAAGAAGGAAATGTAAAATATCAGAGACATCGTCGGAGTTGTATGAGAACTATATGGATATAGAAGAACGAAAGAGGTGTATCGCGATTGGAAATCTTGGTGTTCTCTCCTCTCTGCCTATCCTTACAGGGAAATGGCGTGATAGTATGTATGTATATTTACGGATTGTAACCATAAATGAGAATGAATAAGCTTAAGTTTATTATCTTAAGGATTATTTTACTCTGCATGTAACATACAATAAGTTTACTGTTTTAACAGCGCATAAATGTATGTTACTTAAAATGATTAAATTTAACTCAAAAAGCATTTCTTTTTGTCAAAGCGTTCACAACCCGGATAAACCTATTCATCGGGCCGGATTCAGCTCACGGACCGTAGTCCGGGGAACCCTGCAATACACGTAAATTTTACTTACCTTCGCGTTAAGTGCCAATCTTGAATATCCACCTTACAAAATATTTTAGTTTCTCTTATTCCTTGTAGGTTTTTAAATTTTTGTAACAAGAAAGTGACTTACAGAGTTATTTCCCTAGGGTCTTCGTGTGTTTAAAAAAAGGTGGTTCAGAATAGATGACCTTATAATACAATAAAAATATTGAGATAAAAGCGAAACACAAAGGAAAATGTGACAAATCAAATAGATATAGAAATCACGACTACCCGGCGGCGAGTACCCGGCGGTAAGTAATACACATCGGGCTTAAGAAAGAGACTGTCGGCCATAATCGGCTAACTTCGGCTTTGTAGAGCGTCTCTGTCCCTAGAACGCTTGACAACGTCTGATAAATTGCGACGGAACACGTGTATGAATGACAGAGACGACGCTCCACAAAGCCGAAATTAGCCGATTATGGTCGACAGTCTCTTTCTTTATCCCGATGTGTATTACTTACCGCCGAGTACTGTACGTAGAATTGTAATTTATATTTTATTTTATTTTATTTCAACAATAAAATTATCTTTTTGATGCAAAAATAACAAAAAAAAACAACAAATGAAATTCAACATTTAAGCAGTTATACTCGTACATACATTTATGGGATGGAATGCCTAATATACTAATAACACATACATACATACACACCATCACGCCGTCTCCCTTTCGGAGTAAGGTAGAGGAAAGATCACAAGACTTATCACGACACATATTTCTCCTCTTCTACATTCACACTTATCTTACAATTCCTACGATTTCTCTAATTTTTTACATTACCTTGTTTCAAAATATCATACACTTGATCCAACTTTACTTTTCTTGGTATTTTTCTATCACGACCTTACTCACATTAGCACTGCATGTTGCACAGAGTTGTATACTACCTTGATCAAAAAGTTTTAGGACTTTATTCATAAAATCGAAAATACAAGTTTATTAATCAAAATCGATATGGTCCCCTTCAAAGTACTCCCCATCGACTGCAACGCACTTACGCCAGCGCTTGATCCAATCCTCGAAACACCGCTGGTACTCAATTTTCGGTATGTCCATCAGAGCCGTCTTCGATTTTTTCATGACATCCTCTCGGGTGCTGTAACGCGTTCCGCGAAGTGGTTTTATAAGTCGGTTGAACAGGAAAAAGTTGCAGGGAGCCATGTCTTTCGCGATTTCAGCGCGGTCCTTTTTTTGCATGAAATTGAGGTGTTTCGGCACCAGTTTTGCAGCGACACGCCTGAGGCCCAAATCACTAACCAAAATGTCTTGAGCGGATCCATAAGCGATGTTCAAGTCCTCTGCCAGCTCTCTAATGGTCAATTTGCGGTTTTCGGCCAAAATTTCTTTGATTTTATCGATGTTTTCATCGGTTTTCGACTGTCACTGCGTTCGTCATCCTCGACCGACTCACGACCACTTCTGAAGCGTTCGTGCCACCGAAAAAACACTTCTCCAACATTTCCAAGGTCTGCGGACCGTTAAATCCGTTTTTCACACAATATTTAATGCAAACTCGTTGATGCACAGTTGATGCCATTTTCAAACTTGTAAAAAATCGAAAACACGCACAAAGGTAGATGTACTCAGTACAGCGTAACTTTTACAAATGTCAAGCTATGACGCTGAAATTTGGAGAGAAGTGTCAATGATAGATGTGGTAACCTAACAAAAAAAAAGAATTCCAATCGGGTGACTGACAGCGCTACACGGTGGCTGGTCCTAAAACTTTTTGATCAAGGTAGTATTATTAAAAAAAACTTTGTAAGACAAACCCAAAAAAATAAAACAAACTCGTATAATTTACTTAATTCATCCAAGCAATAACGTTTTCTTTACTCTTATATAGTCAAGGTCATATTAAAGTCCATACAATCCTCATACTGATTGCTCAATCTGTGCAGTCTTGTTATGTGGGAGTTTTTATTTAAATATACAACTTTTGCCATTGTATTTTCTTTTTCACTTTTATCGGTAATACATACACGAGCCAAGCACGTATGGGAGACCTTCACATAAAATAATCCTCTCAGTATTCTCCTCACGTTTCTGATGTCTGGGTTCGACACAAATCTCCTTGTTTTTTTTTATTATTCCCGATACGGTTTTCCAAAATTAGCTTTTCTAATTTCACCCTCGTAAGACCACGCACGACTAAAGGCAATGCGGTGCTGGAATAAAAATATAACTAGGTCAACACATATTTTTTATCTAAACTATAGATATTTGTAAATCACGATGTATGTATGACATATCGCTACAAATAATAATAAAAAAAAGGATAATTTATGTAGCACCGATTACAAAGCAGACTCCTCAAGGGTGGGGGTGCCTTGTGTCGGGGTTCGAACCCTCTGTTATTGACATCATATCGTGGGCTCAATTCTATAACTAGGTAACTCAAAATTCTCTATTCTGAGAAAATGGCGTTCTTAGTTTCGAGCTCCTTTTGTCTGGTAACTCCTCTTTAATTATGGAGGTATCGCGCTAATATTTTTTAGATTTCAATAGATCGTAAGATGTAAGTTATATGAACTTCAGATATCTACTTTAAGCATTCTTTTGTATCCACGTTTACGACTTACCTAATTATGAAAATGCTAAATAAAACTCAGTTGACAAAATAATATTTTAAAATACATATTTATAGCATTGGAAAGCCCCTTCGATGAGCAATCCATTGATGTAAATAACTCAAAACCGCCAAATTTCGAGTTACCTAGTTTTACGAGCTTCCGATGGATATTCGCGGTGGTATTGTTCTGCAAAGTCAAAAAACGGATGACCGCGCGGATCTCGCACGGACGGTAGGTGGCGAGAGTGCGCGACGACATCTCCATCGGAAGAATTTACTGTGACTGAGCAAAATGGCCGACAAACACGCGGGACCAAACAAACTGACCGTTAGGCTCCCCCCCTACACGCCAGGTGGGCTAATTTTGAAACAAAAAAATTTCCCCGGCCTCAGGAGCCCTTGTAACCTTACTTTCTAGATGAGCCTCGTAGTATTGAGCCCACGATATAGGAAGGTGTTTGATGAGGTTATTAGATTATGCATTTCCCCGCATCTGCATATGTGTAAAAAAAACATTCTTGCTAATAATACCGCAGAAAACTTACCAGTAATAATACTTAATAATAATAATACAATAGTTTAGGCTTTACTTGAAGTTTTGATACAAGCAATAAATTCCAAAATTTAGTTTTATAGCGAATTTAAAAGTTTATAAAATACCGTAGATACGTTTCGCCTTCAGTTAAAAGTGGAAAGTTTTTAGGTACTGGCTTAGGATCTGAAGTCTGCAATTTATTAGTGAAGAGCTACTGAACGATAAGTCGGAGATTTATTAGTGGATTACTGAGCAGGAAACATGACAATGCCTGTAGTACATTTAATTTAAGCCTGGTCCTACACCCTAACGAATTAGGTTTATTTCGCACATTATCTTCACCTCCGTAGTTACTGAGAAGTATGTTATTATTCAGGAGGCGTATTGGGTGATTTCTTTATTGTAAACTACTAAGAGATAGTCGAACACTAACATTACTTTTTTTTGTATATGCAAGGGAGTAAAAAATTATCCGTACTCTGGCTGTAGAATTTATTTCAATCAACTTTTAGAAAGGACAAATACATAATTTTTCGAGATAACCTCTTTGCTTCTCAATACACTTTGTCCATCTGTCAACAAGCTTTCATATTCCCTAATTAAAAAATGTTTTAGGCTGAACTGCGAGCCATGAATGCACCGCTGTCTTCACTTTTTAATCAGAGTTGAATCTTCGTTCTTGTAGAACTGCTTTCAATGGACCAAACATGTGAAAGTTCGATGTCTGTAATCTCTACCTGTAAGATTGCAGATTTGCATTTACGAGTAATGTGACACATTTGGGATGATACTTTGTCACAAAACATCGCTGTGTAGTGTTATCGATTACCCATTTATTCAACTTTTTTAGATCAAGATGTTATGTTTCAGGTAGCTATCGTTCTACCTGGTGTTATCACTCCCTGCTTCCTCACAATTGATTTTGTGTTTGGATAGTTGCCAAGATATGCCAATTATCCGAGGCTTTTGCAATATCCTGAGCATAATCTGCCGATAATTATACGTAGACCGTAGTCTTGTCAGGGCCCTTCCTTTCTCATCCATCATCAGCGGTACAGCCCGTTATGAGTCTGCTGCCTGTAACATACTCGTATATCACAGCTTTTCTTTGTGTGTAGCGTCTCTTTTCGAGATATTTTGAGAACGTCTATAATAATTGTTGTCACTTTAGTTTGAGAACGTGCATAATTGTTGTCACTTTAGTTCCCCTATAGAATGAGAGAACGGTAATTTGTTAGAATATTCAATAATAAATGACTTTGTTATTATACTAATTTCATTAACTTCTGCGACACGTGCTCGTACCTCCTATCTCATAGGGTTTCTCCTGGCGGAATTCTCCCGGTTCGTTATTAGAGCTATGCTTACGTCAAACTGGTTTCATGTTTCATCGGAAGTGTGCGTGGTCTTTTGACCCTGTTAGATTGAAAGAGTGTTATTTAGAAATATTATTTATAGTTAAGGCATTGTGGAGGTTTAAAGACATTGTAATTTGTTGTATCAAACACTGTTTATTCCACATAAAGTAGAATAAACAGTGTTTGGTACAACAAATCACAAGTGTTTAAAATGATCACCGTCATCTTATAGATATTGTGTTTTGTATAGGTAATTGTTTTAATTTATATGCGTGAAATGTGTAAATACTTGTAATTGTGAAGTTATGATTTAAAATATGTATTGGGCCGCAGCTTAGGGATAGTCATATTAAAATATTGATAGATTGGGCTCGATTTAAGCTCAGCTTTTGAGTATTTCGATTAATTTAATTGTTCAGGTATATTTTTTGTAAAGTGTTATCTAATGTCATGAGCGGCTAAAGCCCGAGCTTGTTGGATTGTAAATATATTACTTAGATGAATTTTACGAATGCAAATCCGCTGTCTTAGAACATGCCTACTGAAACGGCTGATACAGGCCGTTTGTCTTGTGTAGAATCAATTATGTTAACATTTAATAAAAGAAAAAAATGTGTCACATATTTGTTCCATCTTAATTTTGGCTTACCCGCTCTTCTACCTATTCCATCATAGAATACTTTTCTTTGGTTCGTAGTTATTTATTCCTTGTGATTAATGTAACCCAGCCAGCGTGGTCTATGAATATTTATTTTTCAATAAAATTAACCGTGTAACCTTTTTTAATTTCAGATTGCATTGTGCTGGGGTAGCGGCGCGCATGGCAGCTGCCGGGAGGGAACGCCGCTCGTCCGTTGAGCCCCGCCGGGCGCCTCCCGCGCCCCGCCCCGCGCCCGCACCGCGCCTGCTGCACGCCCTGCGCAGGCAATTTCGCAGGGACTTACCCGAATGGATCACCCGGCCGGCTCTCCGGCGGACGGGCGCGCAACCCACACTTCTGCCGGGCCTCGCGGGGAGGCTGCGCTGAGCGGCGAGCTCGCCAGCGCGCCTCCCTCGGACGAGCCTGATACTCGAGAGTGCGGCCTCGGTACCGGGGGTCCGGAACTTGAGGGGCCGGGCCAGTACGGCCGCCGGGCGCACTTGCGCCTGCAGCTCAACGGGGCCGCCTCTGACGAGGTTCGCTCTCTCTTTCCGTGCAACGGCGATGTCATATCGCCGAAACCCACAGAGCTAAATGGTAATTTGCAAAGCATTCTAGAAGATGATGCGGATGACGAGGCAAACGGTAATGTCACGGAATCGACGCTATTGAATGAAAAGGATCGTCGTCCCAAAGGTATTGTAAAAACACCTTCTGAAAGAAGCTACACGGGTAATCGGAAGATATTATTCAAAAATGATTCTTTGCGGAGTCCTAAAGGCCGAGGCATCGTCAAGTCGGATTCTATCGAGACGGACCGGCCAGTGCTGCACGTGCAGTTCAACAGTGGCTGCACCGATGGATCTGTGTCCACGGCGCCGGGGCCCGGCACCTGCAACAGTCCGGCGCTTAGCCTCTCTGAGTCTACCAGCAGCAGCTCCTCGGAAGATAACTCCTCCCTCCGATTGACGGAGGCTCGTCCTCCGGACGGAGGATGGGGATGGGTGGTAGTTTTCGCTACCTTCTTAGTTAATCTCATCGCGGACGGAGTCACTTTCAGTTTTGGAGTCATGTACGTTAATTTTTTGGAGTACTTCGGAGAAGGAAAAGCTAAGACGGCATGGATTGGAAGTCTCTTTATGGCGATGCCGCTGCTCTCAGGACCTATTGCCAGTTTCCTCACGGATCGATACGGATGCCGTAGGATGTGTATCTGCGGCTCGATTCTCGCTTGTTTGGGGTTTGTCGCCTCAGCCTTCACCACCAACATGGAGAGTTTGTTTTTCACTTTTGGAGTAGTTGCCGGTTTTGGACTGAGTTTGTGTTATGTGGCAGCCGTTGTGATTGTTGCGTACTACTTCGAAAAGAAGCGATCCTTAGCTACAGGATTGTCTGTTTGCGGAAGTGGTATAGGAACTTTTATTTTCGCTCCGCTAACCCAAGTTCTGCTCGACGAATACGAGTGGAGAGGTACCACTTTGATATTAGCCGGACTTTTTCTTAATATTTCAGTTTGTGGAGCCTTAATGAGGGATTTAGAATGGACTTCTGTGATGGCTAAAGCAAAAGCTCAGGACAGGAAACGTTCCCGAGAGCAAAAGCGCCTTAAAAGATACGGCTCATCGGCTGATTCATTTTCAGATAGCAAAAGCACTAATACAGTCGGCGCAGTCAATGTACCGCCGCAGACGGTCAACGCACCAGCAAACGAGAATACCGATCAAATTGCCCGACAATTTAGTTCCTTAGTCAATTTACCCACTTATGTGAATAATGGTGAAAAAGTTCCTGTTGAAGTGTTGGAACTCTTAGCGTCTCGGAAAAACGTTTACAATGTGTTGATGCAGAACTATCCGAGTATGTTAATATCCTCGAGAAGTTTCAGCGACAGCGGCCGTATCAACGATTCTGGATCGAGGCACGGCAACACCCCAGTGGGGTCTTTGCATCCCATATCGGAACATCACGCTGGATTCACGAACAATATGCCGCGTCAATCTACTAGACCTCCTCCGGCTTACTTAAAGGACCTGAGGATCCATCGCCATTCCCTGACATATCGAGGAGCTATGCTCAACATTAATCGTTACCGCCTTCGTGCCTCATCTTGTCCAAACATATACCGTAATTCAATGACTACGATAGCCAAAGAGAAACTAGTGTGGTATGCGGGTCTCTGGGAGTTTTGGGATTTGGTGGTGGACATGTTGGACTTCTCTCACTTCGGGAACTCTCACTTCTTGCTGTTTGCTGTATCCAACTTCTTGCTCTACACCTGGTACGACGTGCCCTATGTTTACATCACAGACAATGCTGTGGAGATGGGGTTCAGCGAGACAGATGCATCAATACTCATCTCAGTCATAGGGATTGTCAACATGGTTGGAGAGGTAATATATTAATGTTTTTTTAATCGTTGTGATCATTTGTTTGAATTAAGTTAATATTTTGTAAAAGCAAAGATCCATTTCCACCATTTTCCTTTCCAAATCATGTACAGTTGAACATTAAGAAGTTAGTATATTTTGTTAATTGTCGGACCTGTTGAATTTGAATTGTGTAACCCGTTGCAGCCAGGATTTCATCCGGGGCATAGTACCACAACTGCACTGGTTAAGATTACGGATGATGTGATACGTGAAATGAGTTTTAAACAGCTGACATTGTTATGTCTATTGAATTTTACCCATGCATTCATTAGACTTTGATCTGCTTATGGCAGGAATGCGTTAATTACGATTCTATGAATCGGTCATTGTTTGGTTTTCGAGTTATTTAAAAGGAAGATAACAATCCTGTAAATACCAATAGCGTATGTCTGAATGGACTGATGTCTCTGCAGGCGTTCACCAAGGTGGAATTCTCTTCCCACTCCTTTTTTCTACATTCATTAACCCAATAACATCATCTTTTAAGTGTTCTTATCATCTATATGCGGATGACCTCCAGATATACACATATATTTATTTTGATCCAAATTTCTTTCACACGCATTGAACAATCTAAATGCAGACCTTCAATCGATCTCTGAATGGACTAAAGAGCATGGCTTGCTCATTAATCCTACGAAGTCTAAGCGATCCTCAGTAAATTCAAAACTGACTTCCTCCCTCCAATATGACTCGATGGCTCTATCATACCATTAAATAAAACCGTTAAAAACCTAAGAGTGTTGATGGATAACATTCTCTCATGGCGATATCAAATAAATGAGGTAAGCCTAAGGATCTTCTTCAGCCTCATTCCCTTAAAGTGTAGCAAAGATTCCTGCCTACTAAAACCAAAAATTTACTCATACAATCTCTGCTCTTTCCTATTTTGGACTACGTGGACGTCTGTTATTTGGGTATTGCGGAGGAACAGCTGGATAAATTAGTGTCTTCAAAATGTTTGTCTAAGATTTATTTTCAACCTACGAAAGTACGATCATATAACTTCATACCAGAAGGCATTGAATTGGTTGAATGTTAGAAATAGACGCCAAATTCACATACTGTATCTATTGTATACTATCCTTAACTGTCCCGCCACCCCATCTTATCTCGCCGAAAATTTTCAGCATCTTTCCAATCATGGATTAGCGCTATGCTCAAACATAGTTTGTTTATTGGCCTTTCCAGTTCACCGCTCCTCTTTTTTTACGTCGTCCTTTACTGTCCATGCACTGAGACTCTGGGATCAGTTACAAAGCAATATAAGACTCGCTCCGTCCTTGGCATGTTTTAAGAAGCGACTGAAAAAAACTCTTAATTTCTAGTCTGTAAAATAATGTGTTTCATTCCCGATTTTTCCTTTCCTCTCCACCATCCCTTCCTTTTCTTTTGATGATATCTCATTTTTTTATGAAAAAGAATGTTCGGGTGATTGTCTGTCTTTGTGGGGTTCGTGGGCTCACGTATGTGTTTATGGATTTCGTGGGGATGGATAGTCATTTGAATGATTTATGCAACCATGTAACTTGCTTCATTTACTTTTGTCTGGTTGGTTGGAAGAGATTGCTGCCTGGCAATAAGCTCGCCAGATTGTAGTAACAATGAAGTGTTAAATAAATAAATACATTTTTAATTCTGAAAATAATTTTTGATGCAATGAAGTTTTTGCTACATATTGATTTCAATATTTATCATAATTTAATTAACGATCTCCGTTGTCTAGTTGGTAAGACGCTTGCCTTTCACCCGAGGGTTTTGGTTTTGAATCTCAATGATACAAAAAAAAAGTTATAAAAAGGTTAAATTTATAATATCCTATACCTTTCAGATTTTACTAGGCTGGGTAGGAGACTGGGAGGGGGTGGACGCAGGCTGCGTGTACGCCTTCTGCATGCTGTTCTGTGGTGCAGTGACAGCCTTGGTGCCCCTGCTGACGTCGTACGCGGCACTCTGCGCCGCATCGGGCGCCTTTGGCCTTTTCATCGCAGCCAACTATTCCCTCACCAGTATCATCCTGGTGGAGCTGATCACGCTGGAGAACTTCACCAGTGCTTATGGTCTGCTGTTGCTCGTGCAGGGTGTGGCTAACTTGATTGGACCACCGCTGGCTGGTTAGTTTCAAATTAATTATAAATCCTTGCAGCAATCTGGAGATAGCTACTTGAAATCTTCCTATTGGTTTTTTAAACTAGCCCCAATGAACTTTTTTATATTTTATTTTCACATGAAAAGAAATATACGCAATTTGCGAAAAAACAACAGATGCCGTAATTTGGTAACAGGTGCTTTGTTGACTTTCATTTGTCGTGTCCACAGTAAACTAGGTGTTTGCCTGTATCTCACTGAGTTCATAACATATGTATCGAGGACATATCATTATATGACAGGTTATATTAAATATAATATAGATATCTTCCCAAGTATTAGAGGCAGTATTGCAGATGGAATTTCTTCAATGGTATTTGAAACTAAAAAAGGATTCTTGATATTTGATTTAATAACATTTTTTTAGCATTACTTTTGTATCACGTTTTTGTAATATTATTATACTTGGACACAAAAATAATGGCATGTATGGTATTTGGCACTTGCTAAAAGTATCTTCTTATACTCAATTCCTAAAAAAGACGAACTATCAAAATATCTTCATTTGGTAACTAATATTGTCATTTTTTTCCAGGTTATTTATACGACATCACGGGCACTTACGAGCTGTCCTTCTATCTTGCCGGTTTCTTTATAGTTTTATCTGGACTTCTTCTCTTAGTGCTTCCCGTGACCAAAAGGTTCAAACAGTATCGTGCATTGCACCGAAGGGAACCTGCCTCAGCTTCCACGTCTAGTGTCGAGGAGAACTCCGGAATGGTCACCGCTAATGGTATTTCAAAGAATGAAAAGAATAATCGAATATTTGTTTGAGACGCTCTAGTTTAAAAAGTCAATAATATGTAATTATAATATTGAAACTCATTTACTTTGACAAATGTGTCATGACAAAATTCTATTTTTTTTCTCAATTGAAAGGTTTAAAATGATCTTGATTATTTTATCATAATTGTGGAAAGTAGATTAAATAGTGTGTGTGCAATTCTACTCATTTTCAGTATATTATTCCACCCTACGCAGTAGACATAAAGAAAACAACTGCTTTATATTTTTTTGAATAAACAAGTGAAAAAAACAGAGGACTATCCCGATGATGAAAGAATGGATTGTAATTTGAGAAAATTGAGCTTTTTGTAGTTGTGTAAATTTTACAGATAGCGAAAAATTGAAACATTGTTTAGTAATACCAAAAATAGGTAAACTTCTGATTTTTTCCTCAAAACTTATTTGTAAGTTTTGATGACAATATCGCAGTTTTTTTTTCTTTTTTTGAGTGGTGTTACCAAATGCTGTAAATCATTATCTGTAACATTCAAAATATTGAGATTTAGTTCCCTCAAATCCTTCAGATATTCCAGTATATTGAGCAGTCATTCACAATGTGTGCAATTATCTGCATTTCACAACAATTGGTCGATCCTCATGCTTGCTTGATCGACTCCTGAACAACTTTATTAATATTTTTTTATATTCTGTTTCAATCGATAATATATTTTTCTCAGCTAAGTTTAATAAAATAGGAACAAATTATCTTACAAAATAAAATAACATGTGTTTATGCATTATTTTTTTACTACCTCTGCCAATGTTTCAATTTTTTTAAACTTCGTACAGAATATTAATAACTTTTTTAGGATTATTTTATAATGCAGAAAGAATAATATTCAATAAATAAATAAATAGTTTTGTTTCTACTTGGATGGTGGGTCTCTTTGGAAATATGATGTTAAGTGAATTCTGAATGTGTGATATTGAATTGTGTGTAAAATTTTCCATTTTTAGTGCTGTGGCTTTTTTTCAATGTTATTTTTATATATTCCATCTTAAATTTTTATATTGCAGTACGCAAAATAATTTTATTTGAATCACGACAAGTGTGTTTATATAATTTTTTTGTAATGTTCTATGAGAATATTTGTCATTTTATATACGATATATATACTTTTGTAATTTCTGTTGTATTTTTTATTTGATATGGGTTAGGTTTTAAGTTTTTATAGATACAAATGCTAAATCTTTTGATCTGTATATTATGTTTTTACAAACATCGCTTATTATTAATTTTTTTAATTACTAAATATTATTGTGTTTCTTTGTACCAAAGTTATGGATCAAATATTTCCCTAATCTTATTAAGTGCTGCATATATTTCAAAGGATTTTTTTTAACATAAATAGATTTGGTGCCCTGTCCTTTGAATGTCTTCTTTATTTATTAAAAAAACATGTTTTATAATTTCCAATTAACATCAGTGAACATGAGGAGCCAACCACTACAATACAACATACCCAAACCTCGCTTTACAAAAGAGATATATTCTTTAAAAGTTGTCTGTAAATCAAAATTCTGTATTTTAAGTTATTTTTTTCCATGTGTTTACATATTAAATGTGCACGACGTGTTCCATAGAGTAGAAATCAAACTTTAGAGCTCTAGAGTGTACGCTAGTTAAAAGTCTAAATATATAAGTAGGCGAGAGGAAACATATACATTTGTAATAAAAATATAGAGAATTACAGGAGTTGAAGATTTAATATAGAAATTTGTCGATTGGAAAGTAGCAATATCCATCCAAAGTTTGTTGCTTTGCATATTTTCTCTTCAAGCTGCTTAGAACAATATATAATCTTATTGATGTTTTGAGAAATTTTTGAGATTCTCTCTCTAGTTAATTGTCAGTTAATATCGTTAGTGTTTATTGTCAGCTAATTTCGTTAGTGTTAATTGTCAGCTAATTTCGTTAGTGTTAATCATAGTGAAATCATGGGTTTATCTTCCGTGTCGTTTATCTTGGTCAATTTCTTACAAATCATCATTTGAATTCCAATTTTAAAATATTCTGGATAACGATTTTTATCCATAAAGCAAATTTGTCGATTGTATTTCTAATTCCGTTATAACGAAATTCTGTTAAAAGAGGGTCTAAAGCGAGGTATGGGTGTATAATTAAAGCAAACATGTTTTATTTTGAAAGTATTTCACCAATGCATGAATCAAAATTTAATGTAGATTGGAATAATTTGTCATCCAACCTAAAATGACAAACTAATATATATATTTTTTTTTCTTTAAAAATAATAGATATGACCGAAGTCGTAGGTATCCTTATAACCCCGTATTACGAATAAAATTGCGTTTATTGTTTCAAAGTTTACATTCTTGCAGAGAAGCAGATGAAAGTAAAAAATACTTTTAATATTTAAAATCTTCCAAAATAAACAGAAGTTTTTTTTGCAAAATTATGGTTTATTTGAATGAGTAAATATTTTCTGGATATTTTTTTGAAGCATGTAGATTCACTATAAAAATGGTACCAAAACCTCACATAAACATGTGGTCACCTGCTTCTCAGCTACATTTAAGTTATTTTTCATGTGAAATATTTACATTTGTATGATTTCATCTGTTTGATAAAGTAAGAAATGATTGGATAATGCATAACTGTTTATTAAAAACACACGTTATGGAGTAGAATTAAGAAAGGAATCTTTAGATGGTTCAGCTACATTGAAAGAATGAGTTGCGAAAGTCTTGCGAAACAAATGTATATGTCTGAAATGAATGGAGAGCAAGGAAGAAGTAGACCGAGGAAAGACTGGAAGGAGATTGTTGGAGAAATTTTAACTGAGGAAAAAGTAAGAAGTGTGAGAAACAGAAGAGCATGTATGGATGTGGACGAGGCGAGAGCTATGTATATGGATAGAAAAGCGTAGAGATCTGTGTTCACTCCTTACCTCAAAAAGGAACATGGAGGGATGGTATGTATACACATGTTGAATTTTATGAAAATTGTATTTGGAATCGTGTAAATTAATTTAATTGCAACAGTTACTCTTCAAAAAATGTTAATCAAACATGTGCCCTTTTTCTCTAAGCTGTAGATTAGAAGAAAAAAAACTATTTAAAAGGAAATAAACTCACTTTGAAGTGAATTTTTCATCTGCCAAAGTTGCGCTAATGTGGAAATCAAAAGGGAGAACAGTATTTCTAAACTAATTTTTAACATTTACGCATAAGTAGACATTTTAATCAATTTATATCTGCCTGTAATCGCAGCAGAAACGTAATCTAAGTAGAAAAAAATGCAATTGATATTTAACAATAAGCATTGTTAAGTTTCACTCTTTTGTAGTGTAGGATTTTCAAATTAAATCATATAGAATTATATGCTATATTATAAAATAAGTGACCATTTTTTTTCCACATTTCTTCACTTGGAAATTTTTTAAAATTCATATTTTGTTTTTGAAATAATGGCAATGGCAACTTTCAATATAGTAAATATTTTTTATGATACAAATATTTACTGCTCTTTTTATCCGACAACGGTTGTCCAAATGTACATTTTTAAAAAGTATTTGAGATGGAAAAAAAAAACAATTCGACGATGTGTGTTGTTTATATTTTTTATAATATTCTTTTACATTTTAGTATTTCTGAAAACTGTTTATTAAAAAGTTAATTACTTTTACTTATATTTTTTTTAGCAAACAACTACATATTAAACAATATATATCAATATTTTGTGTAAAAAAATAGAAATTTTCTTGTTATTCAAATATAATGTACCATTTTTATAATCCATCACTTATCTGGTTGTTATTTTAGTATTCTTAAAATAAAATTAACTTTGTAATTTGTTTTATCAAACACTGTTTATTCGACTTTTTGTAACGGAATAACCCTACCGGTTTCAAGGCTTTTACCTCATCATCGGGGGAGCACAAACAATGTGTTTGATAAAACAAATTACAATGTCTTTAAACCTCCACAATGTAAATTAATAAAAAAAATTGCTTGTTTAATATGTTTTTCCAAGCTATCCATCAATGAATCTAGTAGGATAATGTATCCTGAATCTTATTTATGATAAATAAAGTTCAGGTTACATTATAGTACACAATCTTATTTATGATAAATAAAGTTCAGGTTACATTATAGTACACAATCTTATTTATGATAAATAAAGTTCAGGTACATAATCTATTTATGATAAATGAAGTTCAGGTTACATTATGGTATGTAATTTTATTTATGATAAATAAGGTTCAGCTTACATTATGGATATTTTTATAATTAAAATTTATTATCATAAAATATATTACATTGAATTTTATTTTGATACATGAATGATACAAATTCTGTTTTGATTTCAATTCGATAATAAAGTCCTGTTCCGGTATTATAGATTTTTTCTGTGAAAGAAAGTCAAACTACAATATAAAAAAAAAAACTATTGAGTAGCTTTAAGTTGTTTTTCACAAATTAGAATGTTAAAATATATACTCGTAGTTAACTTAATAAATATTGAGTATTTATTAAGTGAACTATTATATCATCATTCATAAATTTTAGGTTAATTTCATTAATGGGGAACTATATTTTATGTAGTTTCACCCTTATACTATAGTCCTAATGTGCCGATCAATTGGCATACGTTTGTTATACTAAAAGGCCCATGGCGTTAATCCTTTAGCTGTGCATGGTGCATTTCAATGCGGACTTCAACTGTATATTTATTACAACTGTCGTAAAATGCTAAAATAAACAGTTAAACAAATCCTTTTATTTGTTAACTACAATATGTACATTTCTCATTGTTAACATTTTTCTTAAATATTTTAAATCCTACTTTAAATTCAGTTTTTAAGATTGAAACCTTTTTATTTTTTATTTCACATAATATCAAGACTATAAATGTAATGTTGTGGAAAAAGACCATCATTGTGTATTTGACATCTGCATTTTTTTCATTAGTGTAAGGTTACAAGCTCATTTTTTTTAACTTTTAAATGTACACTATTTTTTCGCAGAAAAATGTGTTTTTATTAAATATACCTATTAAAAATGATCGGGGTTTTAAAGTTTAACACTCTTTTGTAGAAAGTGTTTGAGAATGGATATTTTTTTCCGTTATATATCTATACTCCTCTTGTGTTTGATCACTACAATATAATTTTGGTGATGAAATTCTATAGATGGTATTTGTAACTCTGCATGTTCCAACTAGATTTTTCGTATTAGTTTCGTTGGTGCTATGAATAAATCATTTCTTGTGAGGAATCTTAAAGGATTCTAATGACAGCCCGAGGCAAATCATTGCAACTTATGGCTTACATTATGGGTAAATTATAGCTTATATCATGTTGTCACATGTGTGTCTAAGAAAAGACCAAAACAGGAGATTTTTATTTGAAAAATCGAATACATATTTGGAAGTTTTTTCTAGTTTTGTAATAGGTGCACTTTTTCATTTTACTTCATAGCTTTTTTAGTTCTTTGAAAATGTCTTTCTTCTATTTAAATCATTTCCAATCGCAGACTCACTATGTTGGTTTTGAAAATAAAATTACATTTATTTGTCAGTACTATATAATATATTGAGAATTATTTGCACTGTCTTCCATTTTTTATGTACTCGTACATATTTGACTTTCAAAAAATGTTAACTTTCAAATTTTCCACACATTGATAAGCTGTTTGGTCTGAACACTTCAACCAGGGGTTATGGTTTCCGTGGAATTAAAAAATCTTTCAGTTTTGGTTTTCCCATAAAGCCTTTTAAAATCTTTATTGTTGTTTTTAAAAAGTGTCATATTGCAATATGTCTGTTTATAATGGAAGTGTAGTACAATACAATATATTGAATTAAATTTATTACACATTAACAATACTTTTTTAAAAGTATAAAAATATTTCGAGTTTCATTTCTATTTTTTATTTAGTTTATTATATATTAAATAAATTAACATTTTTACTATATTTATTTTTAGTTTACAAGTTTAGACGTATTTTTTAACTTCAAATGACCCGAGTATAAGGATGTACAAAATAACAAATTTTGAAAGCCATTTTTATTACAAAAATGTGTAACTTTATTGTCACTATCTCATTTAAAATGCTCAATTAATTCCCCTAGAAATTCTTGAATTTCAAATATATTAGATTTTATCATCGAATTATTCTCTTATTGGACTACTGAAACATGTGATGATACTTAGTATGTAAAAGAAATAACGTTAGATTAACAGTTCCCAAAACAATGGGTTAAACTTTTCATAGATATAAGAATTTATATAAATTCCATATTTCAAAATAATGCTCCTAATATATTATGTATTATGTAAAACATAAATTTTTCGATACAGCAATAAAAAGTTATGGAAATTTCTCTTTTTTTGTAAACCAAAATTTCAATATATTTAATACTCAGCAATTGTAAAATGGAAAAAGGCAAGCTCACATCTGGATTAATTAAAGATTTTTTTAATTACACAGTTGTTCCCGTTTAAGTTAAATATTGAGCCCTTTTAGGTAAAAATTGTTACCAGCATTTGATTAATTTTACATCTGAGCAATACAATAGATTTCAGAATATTTTGTTAAGAAAATATGTGCACAAAAGTAAAATGGTTTATTTACTTGATAATATTTGTATCATTTAAAAAAATATGTTTTTTGAAGCAATTTCTTTACTCTTCTTTAAAATGTAACTAAATTCTCTATAAAATGTTTTCCTGCACTACAAGAACTTGTTTTGTGAACAAATATATGCAAAAAAGAATCCAATCCACTTAACATATTTATTTGAAATAACAAATTGATAAAAAAGTATGTAAAATTCTATATGAAACGATATGTTTCCCTAAATATCTCAAAATTGACAACTGTGGGCTGGATCCATTTTGTTAGTATAGGTCAAAGCAGACTGGGAAGTTATGAATGTAGGTATGTGTAGTTTCCTTGAGATTTCTGATTCTTTTTTTTAATATTTCAATTCATTATTTCAATTGATAAGTAAGCTGTCGGTCAATGGATGTGGCGGTAAACATCAAAATTTTGATTTAGTTTTTAAAAGAAACATTGAAGAGTCAATTTTGGAGCAGGGAGTAGATATGAATATTAGCGAGGCCAAACGAATGATCGTTAATCGAGTCGAAAGCTCAGTGATGTTCTAGATAGCTAACTTGTTTGCTGTTGTGATCCATTTTTAACATAAAAAAAATAAACACGATCGACTTTTTACGTAAATAAATAGTCGCGATCTATTATCGAATTCGCGATATTTAATACATTAAAACATAACGCACACGTTAAAAAAGGATAGCTAATAATTAAAAGTTTATTAATAAGTATGAGCGGAATTTACTTCACTAAAAAAATTATTAAGGAAGAGAAAACTTATACATATATGTTAAATAACATATATTAATTCATTTGGCGTAGAAATATCTACATGTTACAAAAGGATAACTAATTGACTGTGTTGACAAGTGCTTGCGCGTAATGAGATTTCACAACATGCACACGCCATATTGTAAGTTACGAAGACGACCGCGATTGATCTGTTGGCCACCCTTTCTCTAGACCATCTTGAAACTGTGCATGAGTTTGTGTATACTGACTTATAAGTGATGGAGGAGACCGTGGACCTGAAGTCAAATGCTTCCATTCTGTTGAAGTTGCAGATTGAAAAGAGAATCTCACATGTCGGATGCATATTGCAGTTTTTCTGGTATATTGCTAGAAGACAGTCTAAAACTTTTGAGAAACTGCTGATGGTGGGCACATTTGAGATTATCAGATTGCATGGATGAGTATCCACCAGATGAAGTGATCTCATAAAGGGTCCTGCAATCAAGTTCTTAAGCTTGTAGGATGATTCGGGATCCTTCTGAATGGTGAGAATTTGTTAAAACAAGAATATTATCCCATCAAGATCCTTTAAGAAGAAAATTTCTGTAGATCAATGTACTTGTACACATCAGAAGTATATATGAAAATGAATACAGTCTTGAATCAAACGATTCAGCAATTATTTAAGCACATATAAAGAATAGTTTTAAAACCTCTTATACATACCAACAATAGTGAACTAGTTTGTATCTGATATATGTATATCATCTGATATTATATATTGGACACATTAATATTGTATTAAAAGGTTAATATTGTATCATCTGATACACATTAATATTGTATTAAAAGGTTAATATTGTATCATCTGATATTATATATTGGACACATTAATATTGTATTAAAAGGTTAATATTGTATCATCTGATACACATTAATATTGTATCATCTGATATTATATATTGGACACATTAATATTGTATTCAGTTGGGAAATGAAAAGTAATGATATGAAAAATGTATGTAATCGTTACGTAGATGGCTTGAATCATTTTGTAAATCTCTAAATTTTACATTGACATTTAAAATATTACAAAAATGTTATTAAATATATCTTTATATACACAATGAAAATGAAATGGAAATATTCGATTCTCATAAAAACATAATATACAACTGTTTTTTAATTGAAAATTGTTTTCAAGTTGATATCTCAATATTACTGTGCACTCTAAGACTTATGTTTTAATATTTTTTTTTATATACGAGGCATATCCAGAAACTAAGTGTACTGAATTTTTGTAGGTTACAATTTTTTTTATTTAAACAAAAAAATTACGTGGTTACCGTAGTACATATGTAAGCTATTTTTCGACATAGTCGCCATTCCTCTCAATGCAGGTGGTGAAGCGGGGTATCAACTTTTTGATGCCTTCCTCGAAGTAGTTTCCCGCCAACCCCTCCGTCCACTTCTCCACCTCCTCCTTTACCTCCTCGTCAGTTGAAAATCTTTTTCCACCCATGTGCAGCTTCAGGGAGGTAAAGAGATAGTAATCTGAAGGTGCTAGGTCAGGGGAATGCGCGGGATGATTCAGGACATCCCATTTAAACGAGGCGAGCAGTTCCGTCTGTCATTGTCGTGCAGCAGGTAGACTCCCTTTGTCAGCATGCCTCTCTTGTTCTGAATCGCCCTCCGCAATTTTTTTAGGGTCTCACAGTATCTTGCAGAGTTGATGGTCTCCCTTTGAGGCATATATTCAATTAAAATTGTGCCTTGACAGTCCCAAAACACGGATACCATGATTTTCCTGGCTGAAATTGTGGTTTTGAACTTTTTGGAGGAGGGTGAAGAGGTGTGACGCCACTGTTGAGACTGCCTTTTGGTTTTAGGCGTGTAGTGTGCAACCCAAGTTTCATCTCCAGTAACGATGGAGCGGAGAAATTCATCTCCATGGAGTTTTCAGCGCCTCAAAAACTCTTTCCCGGCCTCCACTCGATTCAACTTGGCGGGAGATTCGATTGACATTTTTCACGAAACGTGTTGTCGCGTCGACACTTCTCAACGTACTGACCTCGAACCGGTCTCGTTGCGGAGGGGAAGGGTCAGGCTACACGGAAGTGTAGCCAACATGTCGAAAATAAAATCCATCCGGTCATGAGAGCCTCAGTACACTTACTTTCTGGATACGCCTCGTATATCCTCTAAATAATTATTTCACCAGTTCGAAAATGCTGTTGAGGTATTTTCATCAGTTAAAAAAATTTAAGAAAAGGATAGTTAAGAAAATCAATTTTCTCCATTATTTAGGGTATGTACCTTTTCCCCAAAAAATCTTTGCTGAAAAGAAAAATAGAATATTTATTTAATTATAATGTTCTAAATAAAATAGGGGTCGGCAACCTTTTCAGGCTTACTTGGCCGTTGATGTTTAATTTTAATAATATGCTCACAACCGTGTAATTCAGGGATCATGAAAAAAATACTTTCCAATGTTTATTATTTCAAGCCTATGTAATACAAAAATATTTAATATACGAAATATGAAATATTACTTATTCACAAAATGAGTAAAAACAAAATATTGTTCACTTTCTGGTTAGTATGACTTTTGTAGCTGTATATCCATAGTCAACTTTTCTAAATCTACTTTAAAATCTGAGGAGCAAATTTGAAACAATGCTACAGATACTTATCAGTTGATTAAGAAGAAAATTGGTTCAATCTTTAATTTATGGCAGAAAACATTTGATCGCAAATGTGCTCGTATATACTTCCAATCCGACTATAATTTTCAGAAAGAATACACATGCCAATAAACATTAGCATGCGTTTGCTGACATAGATACTATGTAAAAATATTGTTTAATTCATTATGCATATAAAATTTATCATCCAAATGATTCATCTTACATATGTAATGTTAGTATGATCAAATGTTTGTGGGCCACAAAAAAATACACTTGTGGGCCGCATGCGACTCGTGGGCTGCCAGTTGCTGACCCCAGCTCTTAAGGATGTTATCTCTGAGGATTTATTAAGATAAAATTTTATGTTGGAATACATTTATTGTCACAAAATGTAATGAAAATCTTTGAATGGATTCCATGACAATGAAAATGTCAAGTTTTAAAAATAATGAAATAAGGAACAACTAGAATACAATTTTCAATTAAATTATGAATAAAATAAAATAATCAGGTTTTGTTAAAAATTGTATGTATTTTAATGTTTTTTTAATAAATGTAATTTTTTTTAATAATAAACCAATATCAGTATTTAACAGATGTAAAACAATATTTGTAAATCATCATATTGGTCCCTTATGAGTTAGAAAAATATGTCCCAATTTTTCATTTATATACGTGGAGGCTGGAAAACATGTTTGTTAGGTAATAATCAATATATGGCATTATATTTTCAAACAACGGTGTATTAGTCTCAACATTGATATATGGGAGTGGAAAATGATTGAAAACAGTAAATGCAGTATAATGTGCATTGAGAAGAATATGCGGTATGTCGATAAATAACAGAATAAGAAATGTAATTATTAGAAGTGTAGAGGTATGTGGCTTGTGGTAGTGCATTGGATTTCCGTGTGGAAGGTCACCTGTTTGAGGCCCGTGCTGCACTACTCCCCTCGAATGACACAGCCATTTTTTCTACCTAGTATTCGGGGGTACAAGGATAGCTATCACTTCAGTCATATCTATTAAAAAAGAAATTAAAAATATAAAATAATTGTAAGGATGAATGTGAACTTAAAACTAACATGTTACGTAGGGTGAAAAAGAACATATTGAGGTGGTTTGAACATGTTGAATGGATGGGTGATGAAAGATTGATTGAACAAATTTATAATGCAAGCATAATTGAGAGCGTGGTAAAGCATGACCGAGAAAAATATGGTTGGACCAAATGAGTGAAATTTTGAAAGAAGGAAAGGTAAGGAGTAAGAGAAACACGAGTTATATGAGAAGATGTATGGATATAGAGGAAGCGCAGCAAATATATCACGATAGGAAAGTTTGATATTCTATTCTCTCTAATTACCCTGGCTGGGAAATGGTATATATATATATATGTATATTTTATAACATATTTGCTCACCGAAGTATCTAAAACCTAATTTTTCTTAAACAAACTTCTTCCCAGTGTCATGTCAGGTTCCCCCAATGTTGAATATCACCTGAGAGTAGGCATCTTTGTGCCCGGCAGCCTGAAAAAGATCTCCAACGCTCCTTATACTAGTCCAATCACGGATATTGCAGAGCCAGGAGATTTGCCTCCTGCCAACACCTCTTCGACCTTCTATTTTGCCTTGGATGATCAGGTGCAGTAATTTTGTACTTTGCTCCTCTAAGTACATGACCCAAATAGGATACCTTTCGGATTTTAATATTAGTCAGCAACTCTCTATCAACTTTGGCTCTTTGAAGAACCCTCGTTTTGCTGACCATATCCGTCCAGGGTATCCGTAGCATTCTCCGGTGCATCCACATTTCGAATGCTTCCAGTCGGTTCATGCTACCAACTTTGAGGGTCCATGATTCCACTCCATGCAATAACACTGACGAAACGTAGCATTTGACTAAACAAACTAATAATTGCCAAAAGAATATATGTTTTTCTAACCTTTAAGGGTCCAATACACAAATAAAAAGTAGTTAAATTTGACAAAGATATACAATGTAATAGACACGGAGAGTAGGTTGAGAACAAGCAATAATACAACTAAACATTTAAATCTATGAGTTATTTCTACAGTTACTATATTCTAGAATGTTAAAGTTATAGAATTAGAATCATTAGACCATGCATGTGCCTCATTAAAACTATATATTCCATTTTTTTCTTGTAATTTTTAAGATATTGTCATCTCTATTTGAAAGTAGACAAAAAATCATTTATAATATGATTTGAGTCATTGTGTCTTCTGCATTAACCTTCTTTTCATGCGTGATCAAATCATATAGTAAATGATTCTTGTTTGATTTTTACGTAGAAAAGTCTATTATAATGTTTTATAAAAAGTATACTTATTTTTATTTATTTTATTATGGGTATATTTTTTGTGCTGTGATGATGTTAGAGATCAAAAGCATGAATGGATGTGGATTCAGAAACTTGAATTTGTTTAGTTTTTAAATATTTACTCACATTTTTTCAATTAACTTTATGTGTATGAAAAAAAAATGAAGATTTATAATGGCCCAAATTTATAATCCGGCCTAAATACTAATTTCCAACCTTAAAATTTCCTGATTTTTATTCAGAGTCCGATCTTATATGGTCCAAATTTTAAAATGAGGTAATGAAGCCATGTGACTACTTTATTTAAGGAGACGACAAAATATTTAACTTTAAATATTAATTTTCTTCAGTAAAAAACTTGTTGTATTTCGTGTTAAGGTCGAACTATTAATTCGGGCCATACTTACTGCAGTAACTGATTGCTAAGAAATTTTTATCGTTTCTCATTGGAGTGCCTTTTCTATCTTTCCAAGTATATATTATAGTATCATTGACCTTGTAAAAGGCTGTATGGAAGAGCTGTATAATTTTCTGTCCAAATCATAACCACTAGTCTATTTTATAAGAGCTGTCTATGACTATTTTGTAAAAAATAGATCAGTAGGTTATGTATTTTTTATATTCCTTTCTTACTAATTTATCATCACAAATAGTGTTGTATAGAAAGAAAAAGTATGGCAACAGAATACGAGTAGATGGAAAATATGCTTATCTGTTGGTATGGATACTATAATATAATGCCAAAATGTAACACTCACATTTTGAAGTATTACTAAATAGAAGCTTAAATTGAAGCCGAAATCCTCAGGTTAAAAAGAATCAAGCATCTGCTCCAATAATGTGTGTATATATCGATTAGACTTCCTAATATTGTTCAAGTTTCTGATTTGTCTATGGAAGCTGCATTCTGTAAGGTTTGATGAATATTTATTCTAACATATATAGTTGACATGGTTTTATCTGTGATTTGCGGGAGTGAGCAGGTTTAATTTTTGTTATAAATACTAATTCGTCAATATTTTAATTATCTAAATTGTGTATAAAGATATGTAGTTTTAAAAATCTGAAAATATATTTTAAGACTGAGTTTGTGTATTTTTTTTACAATCCTGAACTTATTTATGTTAATTCCTCTAAAACAGTAGCTGGATTTTCTTCTTTGGATAGTATAAATTTGTGTTTTGTTGTCAAATTAACCTTTTTTTGGATCGGAGACTTACTATTTTAAGTGTTTGTTCCATTACAGAGATTTTTCAGAGCAAAATATTTTGAGTGTATTCTATACGTTTCTGATTATTTCTGCAGTCATGTCTGAAGCACCTTTTCAGAATAGCAAGCGAGGCCTGTCTGTAATGCTTTATTTTTTCAAAATATCCTTTTAACCGGGAAACCAATCAATGTATTGAAAAAGTATTGTTCGTGTCTAACCAGTGTATCACAACCTTTTTTTGGCCAAAACTGACTGGCATGGATCATAAAACTATAATAAAATCAGGTGTCAAATAATATACTCAAAACATCATTGTAATTTGTTTTATCAAACACTGTTTATTTGACTTTTTTGCAATGGTATTACCCTACCAGTATCAAGGCTTTCACCTCATCATCAGGAGCACAAACAAGACTGAATTCTGTTGGAACTGGTACCGAGATACACGCTTCTAACGGTAACCATTCAGGTTGAGGACTGGGGGTTGGAGGGAGGGATGAGACAATCTTGGCGTGCAGCGGAGAGATTCTTGGGATATACGTGTTTGCCAGATGTCAGCTTTGCATAACTTAGCGACTTTTTTCTACGAGCAATAAATTGATAAAGAGTTGCAAATGTTTTATTTATAAATATGTACATTAATGTTAAAAATAAACAGATAAGAACATATTTTAATTAAAACAATATTCAATATAAAATTTTATAAAACTCACAAGACAGTATTTATACCATCATACATGTGAGAAGATACACTTAGAGCGTAATAATTTGGAATTACAGTCATCCCTCTGTATTCGTGGGGAATTGGTTCCAGGATATCAAAATCTGTGAATGTTCAAGTACCTTTTATAAAATAGCTTAGTATTTGCATATAGCCATTCAGGTTGAGGACTGGGGGTTGGAGGGAGGGATGAGACAATCTTGGCGTGCAGCGGAGAGATTCTTGGGATATACGTGTTTGCCAGATGTCAGCTTTGCATAACTTAGCGACTTTTTTCTACGAGCAATAAATTGATAAAGAGTTGCAAATGTTTTATTTATAAATATGTACATTAATGTTAAAAATAAACAGATAAGAACATATTTTAATTAAAACAATATTCAATATAAAATTTTATAAAACTCACAAGACAGTATTTCTACCATCATACATGTGAGAAGATACACTTAGAGCGTAATAATTTGGAATTACAGTCATCCCTCTGTATTCGTGGGGAATTGGTTCCAGGATATCAAAATCTGTGAATGTTCAAGTACCTTTTATAAAATAGCTTAGTATTTGCATATAACATTGCACATCACCTGTATACTTGAAATCATCTTAATACCTACTGGTTTGGCGTTAGCCAAACCGGAAAGAATAGGATATAAAGGGACGTAACAATCCGTAACAAGTCTTCTGTGGAATTTATCGCAAGATCTGGTATACCACAAGGATCCAATTTAGGTCCCCTACTATTCCTCATATTAATAGACGACATTCAAAATTCCATAAGTCACTCGACATGTTTATTGTTCGCTGACGACTTGAAAATATTCAAAAAGATCAATTCACCTCAGGACTGTGCACAGTTACAAAAGGACCTAGACTCCCTAGTCTCCTGGAGTGAGCAAAATCATCTTCTGTTCAACATTAATAAATGTGTCTGTGTATCTTATAGTCGATCGTTTTCACCAATCCACCATCAGTATACTATACAGGGAGTGGCACTAAACAGAGTTTCTGAATTCAAGGATTTGGGCGTAACCTTCGATGTCGGACTCACGTTCGTTAACCATGTCTCACGTTTGATATCGGACTGTTACAAACTACTCGGTTTTGTAATGAGAATATCAAGAGAATTTAACAGCACCGATATCCTCCGAAATTTATATAATTATCTAATTAGAACCAAATTAGAATATGCATCTACGGTTTGGGCTCCTCACCAGCTCAAATACAAAAACAATATAGAACAAATACAAAAAAAATTCCTCAGATATCTATGGTACAGAACAAAGGGCGATTACCCAAAATATGCTCACCATGCCGAACTTCTCACGGTGTGTAACTATAGAAGCCTTGAAACAAGAAGGCAAGAATCCATTGCGATATTCCTAATAAAGGTTTTCCAAGGTTCCTTTAACTGTCCCGCGATTCTAGAAGCACTAAGCTTATATGTACCCAATAAATATATCCGTGCAAGGAATCACCCTCTGTTCTACATACCAACTTACAGGACGAATATCATGGCTAAACACTCAGTCACGCGTGGTATAGAGATATTGAACCAACTGAATGATACGGTTGATATATTCTCGGTACCGTCTAGCAGTATGAGAAGAATCCTGGCTGATATTATTCCTAACGAATAAGCTAACGCTAGAAGCAAACCCTCTTTGTGTAACAGGAGAAATCCGTGCAAAGTGGATAAAAAAAAAAAAAAAAAAAAAAAAAGATTCTACTCACGGTTGTGGTGTAGGTTCGATGATGGCGTGGATAGCAGGATTCAGAGATCTCGGCTAACATCAGGTAACCTGTCGTGCACTTCTCGTGGTGGTCGCGGTTGGTCGGCGGTAACTCGGCCCAGGTTTCGGCGATGAAGCGCGTGCCGGCGACTTGGCTAGCCCGGATTTGAGGTCTTCTCCCGGCGATGGCGTATGAACAAGTGCAAGTGCAAGCCACGTTCTCCTCTCACGGTAACATCGACAGCCGGCGACAATAATCATATTCAATGTAGGTGACAATACCACCGCGCGGGGCCAGTCGCGGCGATAGGGAGGCCGACATGACAGGGCCGGCCCAACAAGACGATACTTCGCGTCACGCATCGGCGTGATCATCCTGGGGCGCCGGGAGGACCTCCCACGGGCCGCCGTGTTGAGGTCCACCACAAGTGTCACTCCATCGCTGCCCGGTATGGTGCGGGTGATGCGTCCGAGTCGCCACTTCAGTGCCGGCAGGTTGTCCTCCTTGATCAGGACGAGCTCTCCGATTTGAGGAGAGGAGGATGGTGAAAGCCATTTGGAGCGGGTTGGAAGGGTGTGGAGGTAGGAGTTAGGGACAGCCTCGATTCGTGTTAATGGTGTGGTAAATTCCTCAAAGGTCAAGTGCTGATCACCTACGATTCCATAAAGTAACTGTTTTGTGGATTTTATCTTCATTGACTGAAAGAAAGTTTGGGCTGAGTCGCTTTTGAGTTGAAGCGCATGGGTTGAGTTTGGGCTGAGTCGCTTTTGAGTTGAAGCGCATGGGTTGAGTTTGGGTTGAGTCGCTTTTGAGTTGAAGCGCATGGGCTGAGTTTGGGTTGAGTCGCTTTTGAGTTGAAGCGCATGGGCTGAGTTTGGGTTGAGTCGCTTTTGAGTTGAAGCGCATGAGTTGGGAGAGCCGCAATTAAGGGCTGAGTTTGGGTTGGATTGCTTTTGAGTTGAAGCGCATGAGTTGGGAGAGCCGCAAGTAAGGGCTGAGTTTGGGTTGGATTGCTTTTGAGTTGAAGCGCATGAGTTGGGAGAGCCGCAATTAAGGGCTGAGTTTGGGTTGGATTGCTTTTGAGTTGAAGCGCATGAGTTGGGAGAGCCGCAAGTACGGGCTGAGTTTGGGTTGGATTGCTTTTGAGTTGAAGCGCATGAGTTGGGAGAGCCGCAATTAAGGGCTGAATTTGGGTTGGATTGCTTTTGAGTTGAAGCGCATGAGTTGGGAGAGCCGCAATTAAGGGCTGAGTTTGGGTTGGATTGCTTTTGAGTTGAAGCGCATGAGTTGGGAGAGCCGCAATTAAGGGCTGAGTTTGGGTTGGATTGCTTTTGAGTTGAAGCGCATGAGTTGGGAGAGCCGCAATTAAGGGCTGAGTTTGGGTTGGATTGCTTTTGAGTTGAAGCGCATGAGTTGGGAGAGCCGCAAGTACGGGCTGAGTTTGGGTTGGATTGCTTTTGAGTTGAAGCGCATGAGTTTGGGTTGACAACAAGTCCCAGTAATGCACAGTCAAAGGTCGTGCCGAAGGCTATAGGCCTGCCGGGCCCCAAAGAGACCTCAGCACCATCCAAAAGTCATAATTGTGGGTCTTGTTGATTATTTTTTCGGGTTGGCGGCGGAGACCTATATCCTGTTTGTGACGAGCGCTGTGGAGATTCACGGGCCGATCGCCGCCGAGGCTGCTCTCGGGGTGACAATGGCCGAAAGTGGGCTGATGATTGCGTCGAAGATGACGTACCAGGGTGGTGAAGGGAAGTGTGATGCCTGTCACTCTTGCACTCCCGGCACGACCCCGTAGTTTCGCAATCATTTGCATTATGAGGTCCGAGGCAGCGTCGACAACGACCGCTCGCCGTGATGAAATCCCAACGACCTTGAACGGGCTGATTTTGATAATTTGGGCACGCCATTAGTCTGTGGCCCCTGGTGTTGCACCAAGGGCAGAAAGGACGGTCGGTCGTTGGGGTTGTGGTGGATGTTTGGGCCAAGTAAGCTGGTTGAGGAGACCGAATGGACCGAAATTGCTGTCTTTGTGGAGTACGAGCACGCTGCAGGGTGGATGACCGTCCGCCTGAGCCATAAAAGAGTGGTGAGGGCTGGTGAATGGGCTGATTAGATGTGTTGGCTCTTTCTGTTTCAACACAGCGTGCATGTTCTTCAAGAAACGTGATTAAATGTTGAAGGGTAGGCAGACGTTCATCCGACCCGTGCCTACGTTCGAACAAAGAGCGGAGTTCACCTTTCAGTTTTCGTACCAGTATGGATACGAAAACGTAATCACACTCTTTAATGGGCAGATTTAAATTTTGTAGTGCTGATTGAGCTGAAACGAGGGGGTTTAAGAACAGCTGACGGATATCTGAGCGGGATGTGATAGTGGGAAGCTCCAACATGACATCCACAAACCGGTCGATGAGCACCCTGCGGTTTTCATAGCGCTTAGTCAGAATGGCTAAGGCCACCGCATAGCCCTCATTGGTGATCTTTAAGTGAGATATCATGCTAAGAGCCTCTCCACTAAGACTCGAAAAAAGGTAATGGAGCTTCACTGCATCGGAAAGATTGCCGATTTGGTCCGTCAAGCTCTTAAAAATGGCAATGAATGACGGCCAATCTTCCAATTTTGAAGAAAATTTAGGAAGCTCAATTTTGGGCAGAACGGAAGCGGGTATAGAAGATGTTGAGGGCTGAGAAGCCGATGCAGTCGGTTGTGAAGTGAAACTTGCTTTGGCGACAAGCATATCTGTGTAAGCATCGCATGCTGCACGATAGTTGTCGGTATATTGGGTCTCTGTCTTATCATCGAGATCAGTGGAATCCAATATCTGGTAATACACGTCATCCAGCCTACTTTTGACCTCATCTGATTTAGAGAAGCGCCCCTCAAAGTCAGCAACGGAATACTTCGAGAAGTCACCTGAATTTATGGCAGATGCAATGTCTCTTAGTTGCGTTATTGCTCTGTGGCTCTCACGAAATTTTGCGGCTTGTGATTTTGACGGCATTTTTGTTTTTTGTAATAAAATAGAAAAACAAGCACAGAGAAGACACAAAAGAAGAAGAAGAAAAGGCAGATAATATTATGGGCAAGCTGAGAAAGAACGTGGTTAGAGTTTGAGATCTTAAAATTTGAATTTCTAAAAAAAATAAAGTATTTTGTAATAAAGAAAAAAAAGTAGCAAAGATAAAAATGTAAGAAGAAAAGGCAGATAATTATGGGCAATCTGAGAAAGGATGGCAATAGCTGAGATTTAAAATTAATAGCAATTTGAAAAAGAATACTAATGTTGTAATAAAGACGAAACTAGCAAAGATCAAAATCTAAGAAGAAGAAGAAAAGGCATATAAAATTATTAGCAAGCTGAGAAAGAACGTGGTTAGAGGTTGAGATTTTAAAATTTGAATTTGAAAAAAAATAAAGTATTTTGTAATAAAGAAAAAAAAGTAGCAAAGATAAAAATGTAAGAAGAAAAGGCAGATAATTATGGGCAATCTGAGAAAGGATGGCAATAGCTGAGATTTAAAATTAATAGCAATTTGAAAAAGAATACTAATGTTGTAATAAAGACGAAACTAGCAAAGATCAAAATCTAAGAAGAAGAAGAAAAAGGCATATAAAATTATTAGCAAGCTGAGAAAGAACGTGGTTAGAGGTTGAGATTTTAAAATTTGAATTTGAAAAAAAAATAAAGTATTTTGTAATAAAGAGAAAAAGTGGCAAAGATAAAAATGTAAGAAGAAAAGGCAGATAATTATGGGCAATCTGAGAAAGGATGGCAATAGCTGAGATTTAAAATTAATAGCAATTTGAAAAACAATACTAATGTTGTAATAAAGACGAAACTAGCAAAGATCAAAATCTAAGAAGGAGAAGAAAAGGCATATAAAATTATTAGCAAGCTGAGAAAGAACGTGGTTAGAGGTTGAGATTTTAAAATTTGAATTTGAAAAAAAATAAAGTATTTTGTAATAAAGAAAAAAAGTAGCAAAGATAAAAATGTAAGAAGAAAAGGCAGATAATTATGGGCAATCTGAGAAAGGATGGCAATAGCTGAGATTTAAAATTAATAGCAATTTGAAAAAGAATACTAATGTTGTAATAAAGACGAAACTAGCAAAGATCAAAATCTAAGAAGAAGAAGAAAAGGCATATAAAATTATTAGCAAGCTGAGAAAGAACGTGGTTAGAGGTTGAGATTTTAAGATTTGAATTTGAAAAAAAATAAAGTATCTTGTAATAAAGAAAAAAAGTAGCAAAGATAAAAATGTAAGAAGAAAAGGCAGATAATTATGGGCAATCTGAGAAAGGATGGCAATAGCAGAGATTTAAAATTAATAGCAATTTGAAAAAGAATACTAATGTTGTAATAAAGACGAAACTAGCAAAGATCAAAATCTAAGAAGAAGAAGAAAAGGCATATAAAATTATTAGCAAGCTGAGAAAGAACGTGGTTAGAGGTTGAGATTTTAAGATTTGAATTTGAAAAAAAATAAAGTATCTTGTAATAAAGAAAAAAAGTAGCAAAGATAAAAATGTAAGAAGAAAAGGCAGATAATTATGGGCAATCTGAGAAAGGATGGCAATAGCTGAGATTTAAAATTAATAGCAATTTGAAAAGGAATACTAATGTTGTAATAAAGACGAAACTAGCAAAGATCAAAATCTAAGAAGAAGAAGAAAAGGCATATAAAATTATTAGCAAGCTGAGAAAGAACGTGGTTAGAGGTTGAGATTTTAAGATTTGAATTTGAAAAAAAATAAAGTATCTTGTAATAAAGAAAAAAAGTAGCAAAGATAAAAATGTAAGAAGAAAAGGCAGATAATTATGGGCAATCTGAGAAAGGATGGCAATAGCTGAGATTTAAAATTAATAGCAATTTGAAAAGGAATACTAATGTTGTAATAAATTTGAGAGTTTAAAATATGAAGCACAATGTATAAACGACGAAATAGTGAATGAGGAGAAGAAGTTTAGCAGCAACTTGAAGAGTGAATAATACTGGAAAAAATTTAAAAACTTAATATTTTATAATTTACTATAATAAATAGTTCGTGTTCAAGAACTGGGATGCTTCCCCCAAAGATATTTAGAATAAATTGTTATTTGCGCGCGTTATCAAAGAGAACATCGTTAGTAATTTAATAAATGCATTCACAATTCGATAAAGTCAAATTGCAACAACAATTGTTTCCTGTTAATTTTTAAAATATACCGATGGTAATTCGGTCTAAAAATAGACAAAACATGTTACTTATTTGAATATAACTCGGTGATTTAAATATTCTTTGAATTGAATAAAATTAATATGTACCCGCAATAATTTATTTAGTTTGAAATGAATAATGGATTATTAGAATTTACAAACAACATGATACACGAATTCAACACCTGTATATTCGCTTTGTGATGACACAAACTTTGAGGAATTTTTTTTTTCTTTGAAGGGAGAAATGTTTTTGACTTTGAAATGATTTTGAATCGGATTATTAAAAGGCGGCTGTAATTGATTTAGCTTGAGATAGTGGTTCAGTGGACTGTTTTTTCATGGCTATGGTAACGGATTCGAAGGACCATATGGTTTGGCGTTAGCCAAGCCGGAAAGAATAGGATATAAAGGGATTCTACTCACGGTTGTGGTGTAGGTTCGATGATGGCGTGGATAGCAGGATTCAGAGATCTCGGCTAACATCAGGTAACCTGTCGTGCACTTCTCGTGGTGGTCGCGGTTGGTCGGCGGTAACTCGGCCCAGGTTTCGGCGATGAAGCGCGTGCCGGCGACTTGGCTAGCCCGGATTTGAGGTCTTCTCCCGGCGATGGCGTATGAACAAGTGCAAGTGCAAGCCACGTTCTCCTCTCACGGTAACATCGACAGCCGGCGACAATAATCATATTCAATGTAGGTGACAATACCACCGCGCGGGGCCAGTCGCGGCGATAGGGAGGCCGACATGACAGGGCCGGCCCAACAAGACGATACTTCGCGTCACGCATCGGCGTGATCACCTACTATAATGTAAAAGTTACATAAATCCCATTCTGATTCTTTCACAGGATCAAAATAGTTGACACAAATCGAGACATAAACAAAGCGAATAAAAATGAACACAACAATGTTTTTGTTTCTATTGTAAAGATAATTTAAATGAAATATAAGTATTGTTTCGTAAGTATGTGATCTTCAAGTTGATATTTGATGAGGCAGATCTTTGTTCTACATAAAGATAAAAAAACATCTGCAACATTGTCCAGACTGAGTTATACACTGAGACTTGGTAATAGGTTTTCTAGTACTTCTCAGGCAAGAATAGTGTTGGATTATAATTTGGTAATATAATCACCACATTATAATGTTCATGTCGAGTGTTACCATTTATCAGGACTAAAAATTCATCTCAGGTTAGCCCTTTTTCTTCTCAACTCATTCAAAATTGCAACCAGACATCAATTAAAAATACAATCAATTAAATCTAATAAAAAATGGTACAAACTGTTTATTTCTATTGAAATGGTACATAACACTCTCAAGTAGCTAATATCACCCTTCAGAGGATTGTTACCACGTCAAATCAATTAAATTTTCACACAATATGACGACTTACATAACCTATGTTTATCATAAAATCTCTACAGTAAGCTTTGCCTCTTAGGTTCTGAAAGTTTAAATAAATAAAATAAATATTAGGTTTATTGACAGCAACATAGTATGTACAAGATCACACCTGAATAACACTTCTAAAACACATAAATTGCAGACAATACATCAGACACAGAAGCTATCAAAAGGTCTGGGCTCATCTAATAGCATCCCCTCGGCCAAAATACACCCCACCAATATAGGGCGAACCCAGCCATGGGGACACCAGATGTTTTTCAGCCCACACCTAAGTTATGCCTCCGAGACGTATAAATTGTCTTTTTTTTAAATTATAAAAAATTCTGTGACTAAGTTACAGCAGATAGGAAAACGGTCTATTCAATGGGAAAATAGAGATGGCAATTCCCATTAAGACCTGAATGATAAACCTGAAAGACAAGATGGTAGGCCAACATTGAGTCGAGATGTCTCCAGGGACATATTCTTCTGTGGAATTTATCGCAAGATCTGGTATACCACAAGAATCCAATTTAGGTCCCCTACTATTCCTCATATTAATAGACGACATTCAAAATTCCATGTCACTCGACATGTTTATTGTTCGCCGACGACTTGAAAATATTCAAAAAGATCAATTCACCTCACGACTGTGCACAGTTACAACAGGACCTAGACTCCCTAGTCTCCTGGAGTGAGCAAAATCATCTTCTGTTCAACATTAATAAATGTGTCTGTGTATCTTATAGTCGATCGTTTTCACCAATCCACCATCAGTATACTATACAGGGAGTGGCACTAAACAGAGTTTCTGAATTCAAGGATTTGGGCGTAACCTTCGATGTCGGACTCACGTTCGTTAACCATGTCTCACGTTTGATATCGGACTGTTACAAACTACTCGGTTTTGTAATGAGAATATCAAGAGAATTTAACAGCACCGATATCCTCCGAAACTTATATAATTATCTAATTAGAACCAAATTAGAATATGCATCTACGGTTTGGGCTCCTCATCAGCTCAAATATAAAAACAAAATAGAACAAATACAAAAAAAATTCCTCAGATATCTATGGTACAGAACAAAGGGCGATTACCCAAAATATGCTCACCATGCCGAACTTCTCACGGTGTGTAACTATAGAAGCCTCGAAACAAGAAGGCAAGAATCCATTGCGATATTCCTAATAAAGGTTTTCCAAGGTTCCTTTAACTGTCCCGCGATTCTAGAAGCACTAAGTTTATATGTACCCAATAAATATATCCGTGCAAGGAATCACCCTCTGTTCTACATACCAACTTACAGGACGAATATCATGGCTAAACACTCAGTCACGCGTGGTATAGAGATATTGAACCAACTGAATGACACGGTTGATATATTCTCGGTACCGTCCAGCAGTATGAGAAGAATCCTGGCGGATATTATTCCTAACGAATAAGCTAACGCTAGAAGCAAATCCTCTTTGTGTAACAGGAGAAATCCGTGCAGTGGATAAAAAAAAAAAAAAAATAATAACAGCACTTGGAAATTAGCGACGAGCTTCAAAGGGGTGAGATTAATGAAAGCAATTTCTGAAGGTCAAGATCCAGGAAAAGACATGTAATTTTTGTTTTTTATAAAACATTCTTTAATAACAGAACTTAGGGCAGCGTAATACAAGTATAATATATAGGTTAGAACTGAAGTCTGATGATGTGCATCATGTAGTATAAATTTAAAAAAATCAAGATGTATCTGAGTTTACGCACAGTTGTGTAATAAATGAACTTTCTTTGCTTTACAAAATTGTTTATAAGGCTATTGTAATATTCCAAATTTGCAAAGCCAGTACTTTTAATGAAGTCGTGGTTGCAATATTCATATAATTATTGGTCAATCAACTAGGCATTCGAGTAAAAAGCACATACCATAATATGTTGTTTACATGTGCAAAACCTAAGTTGATCTACTGTAGAGTAAAAATAATCTAATAAAAATTTATTGTGTTTATGGAAATAAATAAAACAAAACCAATAACTTATCTTAATGTGTTTATTATAAGGATAACACAATATTTTATAAAAAGTCCATTCTTATAATAAAAACACGAGTTACAGCTAGGTGAAGGAAGGCGTTTACTTCTTGGCAGCAGCACCGACCTTGGCCTTTTTGGTGCCTCGGACTTTCTTCATTCTGTTCTTCCTTTCCTTACGCTGTTTACGTGTTGGCCTCTGCTTCTCATACAGTCCATGCCTGGCGAGCCTGTGTTTGGGCTCGAATTTCTTGGCATTATCTAAGGTATCATAGATAAGCGCAAATCCAGTGGATTTACCACCGCCGAACTTGGTCTTGAATCCAAAGACAAACACTACATCGGGTGTGATCTTGTACATCTTAGCCAGCTTTTCCCTGATTTCTGTTTTGCTGACCGTAGGCTTGCCAGGGTGGAGGACATCGCAAACCATCTGTTTGCGGGCCAACAGCCTGAAACAAAAAAAAATCTGGATCAAAATCAATGCTACAAATAAAAATTGTGCTATAAATTACTAAAAGAACTTTTCTGTCTAATGGACATATGTAGGTTAGTTGAGACAAAAGCCCAGGCGGTTACAAATGAGATATACCAGAGGAATGTTGGATGATTCCTAGAGATCAATTATAACACTCAAGGGACTCGAGATCGTACCCCAAGCACTGTACATAGAGACGATCTGGTTGGAATATGAGCTAATGCTAATGCAACTAATCATGGAATATGAGCTAATGCAAGGAATCTCTAAGTCGTTTGAAAACCAATTGGTGCTCAAAACGTTGTTTAATTCATTGATCCGTAGCAAACTAGAAAGCAATGCTTGCATTTGGAGCCCGGTGGGGGCAAAGAACTCGCTCATGGTGGAGAAAGTACAAAAAAATATCTACGATATCTCTATATGAGAGTTCGGTGTCTATCCATGGCTTTATCCTACTCAGTTTCTGCTGGGCATGCTCGGGTATAACTCATTGAGCGTAAGAAGATATCTGCGTCTCCTGGTATATGTTGTCAAACTCGTTCCAGGAGTTGTGAGCTGTCCAGTATTACTACAAAGATTAGCGTTAAATGTTCCTAACAATTACACTAGACTGCGCCGGCAAGAACTGTTCTCAATAACATACGCAAGAACGGGTCTTCCAACCGCTATGCCTGTTGGAAGGGTCTTAACTCTTCTGAACGGGACTGCTTCAGATATTGACATATTTCATATCACATTACCAAAAGCAAAAGTTAATTTTCTTCTTAGATTGAGTGCGTTAGAAAGCACTCGTCAACATACTTAAGTGACTGTGAATATATGTGTATCATATGTTTGTGTGTATATACTCGTATGTATGCAAATGCATTATTTTTTATTTTATATAATTTTTTTCAATGTAATTTATCTTCTTTTTTAATGTCTTGTATTTTTCAAAGTAATTGGGCTAAGCCTGTTTTGAATAAATAAATAAATTACAATGTCTGATAAATTAAATTCCCTAGCTGAACCAAAAACAGAAGAGCTCTATGAGGTAAGGCTGCAGCTGGATTTGGCACAAGTCCTAAAAAAGTCATGAGAGGAACACAGTGGTGGTTGCTCATTTAGGAAGCGTTTCCCTCACACAGAACACAGGGGAGTAAAGATAGAATTTGTACATTAAAGGTCTGGGGAGTTAAATTTTCTAAATGAGCACATAAAAAGTCAAATTCTGAATACATCAATAAAAATTATTGATTAAAAGAAAATATATTTATACACGCATAGAAATATAGGAAAATAGATTTTGTTTCACTTTGTGGCGTCATGTTTATAATTTTTTTATAAAATAAATAAAACACTTATTTTATAAAAAAAAAATATACTTATTTTAACTGAACACCTTGAATGATAGTTACATTTTTAAATTGGGATATCTGTTATTAGAATGGGCCTTTGCATTAGTTTTTTACTTTGGATTCTCATAGTTCTGGAAAAATAAGGCACCTCTGTATTTCATCTTTCGTATAATTATGAAAATGATTAAATTTCAAATACACTCACTCTTGACATGCACTATTCAAGTGAGTACAACTGAAATAACTGCACCATTACTAACTATACTCTGACTCTTCAGATTTCTAGTCGAGTTAACAAGCCCAAATATTACGACAGAATATTTCAGGTAGCAATCTGTTTTATGGAATAATTTTCAATCCTCCCAGGGCAAATTGGTGGAAATCTAGTTTTACTATAAAAAAAATAATGGACAAGGTATAAGATTGTATTTGGTATAGTTATTTTTAACCTTTCCTTCCCTGTGTTGGGTATCTTCTACACGTTGCTTCTAATAACCATCAATATCTCTATAAATATAATAAATACAAGGTTAAGATTTTAGGTATTCCTCCATAATATATTTACGCATTGATTTAAAAATTAATATTAATAATAATCAGAATTTATCGACTACATCGAGGTGTTTTGTAAAGATTGAAAACAAATTCGCATTTAAACGCTGCGAGTGCCTCGTCTTGACGATAGGTGAATAGTATGCGGGAAGCGCGACACTATATTCGCATCTCACTCTTGCATACTAGAATGAATTGCGAGGAGCTGAATTGTCTCAACGTCGCAAGCAAAGGCGTAAGCGCCGGGGTATGCGACTGACGTTCCGCGCGACTAGTAGCTTCTAGGCTTGCAATTAGGTTAGACGTACGCCCGTTCCGTGAGCGTTTTTTAATGTTTTCAGATGGTTTTTTAATGTTTTCAGCAAATAAATCTCAATTATTATAATTTTTAACTTCAATTATAATTAATTAAGGGGATTATCTATGAATGTTCTTATTTTTCCGATTTAATCGCAAATTTTTGATTGCGTACTCACTACCCAACACCGGAGCACGCGTATTATTTTTATCACCGTAAGGGAAGGGTTAATGTCCACTTGCTAAGAATGTGATTTTTTCCATGGATACAATGTGCTTGAAATACTGAATTAAAAATATTTCTTTGAAAGTAATAAACAAATTATATATAAATAATTTACTATCGTAATATAGAAATATTTCAAATAAAAATGACTAACAAATCAATAAGAAAATTCCACTTTCCAATACCACAAACTAGATCTACACTAATCGTTGAGTTGAATGTATAATTCACTAGATAACATGAGAGATTTATTTGTATTGCACCCATTTTCCGAAATTAGATTTAAATCCTATTGAATTGCACTAATTTTCTGAAAATAGGTTTAAAAAATATTTTACTATACTGCGAGCCATTTTCCTTCTTCTGTGATGTCGGACCTTAAGTCTTTTATCTCTACTATTCTTTTCACATTCAAGAGTGTCACCATTGGAGAAGGAATCCTTTTGGGTAATTCGTTCTTCGTCACTAGGTGACATCGCACTCTTAAAAGAAAAGTAAAGAAGATTTCTATCTTCTAGTGTAGATCGCGCAGTATGGACACTAATTTTGTTTCTCATAACAGCATGGGTGGGATCAAACTAAACTGCGTTAAAATATCAAAACTGGTTAGGTATGGGATGTGCCCATTCTCTAAAACTAGAGAAATCTAATTGATCAATCTACTTCTTCAATAATGCTAATGTAGCTATTGAAATTATTTGACTAAATCATATTAAATTGGACATGAAACGGAGTATACAAGTCGCCAATCAGTAACAATTTTGTTTGCCGAAATTTTGACAGACTAAATTCTGATAAAATAATTGAGTCATTTTTTTAAAGTTATTTGTAAAAGATTGTTAAAATATCTTAATTAAAAGTGTGTCTAACTATTGAAATAAATTAACAACAAAGATATTACACAATGAAAGAAGTTTGACATTGGATGCCGGAATAATTTGCTGAAATTTTTGTCTGTTACTTAAAATGATTTTATTATGGACTAGAAAAATTATTTCATTATCAATGCATACGTGCGAAAGGTTTTTCAAATTGACATGAGGGAGAAAAACTCAAATTTGAAACAGTTAAAATACATATAACTTTGGAATGATCAAATTCAAGTTAAGTTATTAATAAAAAAAAATATTATTTTGATAGTATATTTAAAAATTTGGACAGTTTTGATGGTGGCTGAGTTGGCAGTCTGCGATTTTGAGTTATAAAAACTCTCAAAATAATCCAATCATAATATCTACTAGAAAAACAATGTATATTTAGGGAATCTAAATCAGTCGATTGCTATAAAGTAGATAGTTAATATCTAGTTAGTAAGGGTGATTATAACTTAAGGCATTCACCAAGAACCTGAATAAGACAATATTTCAATTGTTTAAAAACTGAACATAGCATAGGTTTATTTCAAAAGTATTACTAAATAATCTACACTTAAATATTTTTTGATATTCACATCTATTTCTAGTCTAAATTGACCAATATTTTTACTTTTCTAATTTGTGTGGATAACAGTTTTAAAAATAAGTAGTCATGAAAAATAATAAAATTTAAGCAATAATAGAGTCCAACGTTTAAAATATTACTTGGTCTAAATATGTTTTGTAGTGATCCTTTAGAACTTCGGTAGTGATTTAATAAAGTAATTTATCCTACAAATGTTTTCGTAAGTAAAATAACATTTTAGCTAATTGACATGTGAATCAGTGTTTTGACGATTAGATTATATTTTTGATGGCAGACTTCTTGATATTTTAAGAATAACATTGATGTTAAAAGAATATCCACCATAAAATACTTTACAAATGAAATACATGAGGTATATGTTGTGTTCATTTCAAGAACATTTGACAAGTCTGAAATTAATAAAATTTTATCACAATGAGAATATAGGAAAACACGTATAAAAAATTTATCATACTACTTTCCACAATTATAATTAGATTATATCCCCGTAATAACATGCTGTTAGATATGTGCCAAAAGTAAATTGAGGTTATGACGACATACAATTTATGTCAAATCAACGCATTTAGGTGATTGGAAGCTAATTTTATATATTATAATGAACTTTACCTGTTGGTCATGAATTTCCGTGTCCGGATAGTTGCGGTGCCGTCACTCATTTTGATATTTTAGTATTTATTGTAGCAAATCAACTACAAACGCCACACGTGTCGCCGATAAAGATGGCGGAAAGAAAGCTTTCCGGATTTTACAAACGTCAGAGGATATGAAAATTTTTGATGATATCCTATTGGTCGCTTTAAAATATATTAGCCAATAGAATAGCAGGATTAGTAGCATGGTACTTTATGCTTTTTTTTAAATATTGCCATGAAATAAAAATATGTTACGATTAAAAAGTAGTTGTCCTGGAATATTCTTAGTGATAATTCAGGCGTGGTAAATTCAGTTAAAGAATATTACAAAAAATAAACAAAATGATTTAAAAAAAATTGCATTCTCTTAAAATTACAATTACCAATTTTCTGATATATTAACAATTTGATAATTTTACTGAATTTAAATTGTAACTATTTTTTACTAAGAAATCTAACCCACTGACGTTTTAAATAAAAAATCTGTTAATACATCTAGAGGTTGTGAGTTGACATAAATTAAAAAAAAAAATTCAGTCTGACTTCCCTTCATGCCTCTTAAAAATATTTTTAGTCGGTTAGAAGAGTTTCTCACGGCAAAAACTCGTAAATTTGTACCGTATACAACAAAAAGACAATTAAACCGATTATATTTGAAATAAAAACTATCTGAATATCTGCTTTTTATGTTTTTAAGTACAAGATGATTTCCTGTTACTTCTCTTTCAAGTTTGTTACTTCTCATAAAAAATAAAACATCTCAAGGAATTTTTTTATAAAAGGGGATTGAAAAATTATAATATCTAATAAATAACTAATGTTTTAATAGCCCAAATTCATATGGTTGTGTATATTGGAATTTTGTAATATAAAAACACATTTAATGATAAGGTGTGGAAATTGAGACAAAACATGGACTCCACATCAATATTTCTTTGTTTTGTCTAAAATATTTCATAAATTGGACTTCATTTCTTTCTTTGTAGGGGGAAATATTTCATAATAATAAAAATATGCAATATCAGAATCAGGATGAAAGACCAATCCTTGAAAATAAACTTTGGACTTAATATATCAAAAATCACTAATCATTTGTTTGAATAAACATTTTGTTTTAATCAATCTACTTCATTTTTTTGTATTGATTTTTAAAAACTGCTCGTGATAGAGAATAAGCATACATACACTCTTACTCTATAGACACAAGCCATGGATGCTCATAATAAATCCCACAACACTCCTACAGTCAATCTTGTCCTAAGTATAGCCCCACTAGTTACTGCAACTCTGTTTCCGCACCCATGAAACTCTGTCATTCTACCATATATCATATGTAGGTACACTTCACAGGTGTAGATTTTCGTGCAAACTTCTGTCAAAAATATTCATTATGTTTACCAGTGTTAAATAGGAAATAAAAATGAAATGATTAAGTTTTTTCAGAAAGTCAATCAAAGTTCTTAGAATTTTCAATTCGTTCGGATTAGCGTTGAACGTATTAAAAAGCATGGCCGGAAAACAACATTATCTTCGGCTTCATTCATAGGGCCTTCGAGCTTTAGAATCCCGGGGTAGGCACGGAACTTACAATTCTTCATCATATTTTTTGACAATACTACATCTTGTAAAGAAGCAATAATTCTTATCAAGAGCATGGAAATATTGTTACCAGATGAACTATTTTACTAAACAAAAATCCTGTTTTTCTTATCTTTTGGGTACCATCGGGAATTGAATCTAAAACCCCCATTGAAAGTGCAGCATGTTACCAATTATACCAAGGACATGAGTATTATCGATTAAATTTACTTACCTAGAGGCAAAGTCATCGTAAAAAAGATTTTTTCCAAACCTGTGTGGACAACTCATGGTAGCGAGTCTAGAGCTGCTGAGCAATGCATTTCAGGTGTAAACAAGAAAAAAACCGATCATCATTCGGTGTTTGCATTTTCTGTGATTGGTGGCATAATCTTAAGAAGCTAACACCTGAGCAGGTCTGCTTTCTGAGTCTTTATATATTAAGACCTCGACTTTGTAATTATGTTTCATCCTGTAAATACACTTCACATGGTCCAGTAGATTCGATCTAAACCAATCTAGGGACAAATCAGCAGTGAAGCTTTGGCTTGGTAGTAAATCAATTGGCTTCAAGGCATCTGCTGGTGGCAGCTATCACGTATTATCTTGATAAGTAACCATCAACTTGTACACAGTCCTCTCATACTGTTTTTCTCATTAAGACATTTTAATATACTTGGCATAAAGCTTTAAATCAGGCATATCAAAGAAGTGGCCCTCTGATAATAAGTTTGCGACCCACTAAGACTTCTAGATTTTTTTTACTATTAGATGAAAAACAAATATGAATTAGTTATGAGGGGAGGTCAATAAATTCACGGAATGAAGGGGTTAAAGTAGAGGGCGGTAGTGCGCATGCGCATGTTCTGATAATATAACTCATTCCATCCTTTCATGGCTCTACAACCCAGGTCGGGTCTTGGCCTCCCGCAGAGCCTGCCCCCATGACTGACGGTCCTGTGCAGCGTTACGCCAGTTCCGGATACCGATGTTGTTTGCATCCCTCACCACTCCATCCAGCCATCGGAGTTTCGGCCTTCCCACTGCTCTCCGCCCCCCGGGCGCACCATTCATGATTCACCTTGGGATCTCGCCCTCGCCCATCCTCTGAAGATGTCCGGCCCACCTCAGTCTTCCAACTCTTTATATAACTCATTATTAGTATATTTACTAAGTTTTAGTCTAATTTTGACACTATTGTTTAATATACCACCGGAAGAGTATGTCAAACTTTAATAACATCCTAAGTATAGAAAGAATTGAGTATCGCACCGTCATTAAGTTTCTCACAAAACAAGGTAAAACACCTCAAATCATTTTGGAAGAGATGTTAGTGGTTTACTGGAACTGTTGCCTTAGAAAACGATGGTTTACAAGTGGCAGCCTTTTTAAGCAAGGGAGATAATCGATTGAAGACAATCTGGACCAGGACGACCTGTTAAGGACACTTCTTCAAACATCGTCAAAAAAGTAGAAAAACATGTGCTGGAAATGCCCCACCTAAACAAACAACAGCTTGCAGAGACGGTATCACCTACAACTATTTTGAATATCCTCCATCAGCATCTAGGGATGTCAAAAGTCAGTGCAAATGGGATGTCATTTTAAAAAATAATGGGTGACTGTGGGTGTTCTGACTTTGTTACATACTTTTAAACCCAGTCCCATATATAATCCCAGATTTAATATATTTACCAAATAAAACAATAAACCTAATAAAACCTTTTTAGTGGATAAAAAACCCTTTTTGGCTAGAGGAAAAAAATCCCAATGGTTTGTTTTGAAAACCCTTTTAACTAAATTGATCTTTCTCATCTTGTTTAACATTAAAGTAGTAGTATTAAAGTTTTACAAGGACTAGTTGTTCAAAAACTGGAGGTTCACCAAATGTCAGGATAGTCGGCTCCTATTAAAAAAAAATATTAGTTTTAAGCCATACTTTGTATTTTTTGCTATATAAGCTTGGCTAGCAATTTATTGAGCATAGTTTGATAATGCTTTTGTAAAGTGAAACATATGTCATTTTCATTTAAGTTATTGTATAGAATTATTTTACATTCAAGTGTCAGATCATCCAGCAATTGCTTGGTTTTAATTTTATAACAAATGTAAATTATCATTCCGCAAGTCAACTTAAAGATGCATAACTTCTGATTGTGAATAATATGATAATATTGATGCAAGATTGTTATGTTGACAGACCTTATGCATTACTTTGGTGATAAAATATATAATGGAAGGATGGTTTTGAAGAAAAAAACTATAAATCTGAAGCAAAAATTAATTTATTATATTGTTTAATATATTTTATTAAGTAGGCATTATGTAAAATTATGATTATATAGGTACTTAAATATAAGTTTATTAAAATTGTTCTCTAATTACTCAGCTTAAGTATTCGAGTAATAAAGAATTAGAAAAGATGTCATTTTTATTAACACATTTTTATCTCAAGAAATTATGAAAAAACTTACAATAATTAAGTAACTCATTTAAAATTGACAAACTGATCATACATTATATTAAAAATGGCAGTGTTAATACAGTTCAAGTTTGTCGAAGTTAATATAGGATGTGTTGTACATTTAAGGATGTGTAAGTATAGGAAGAAGTTATTGCTTTTTGGTTACACGTTTGTTTATAAGTGTATATTTTTTTAATTTAGTGTAAATCTAAACAAATATTCTTCATTTGGTCATGGATTTTATTTACTTCAGGTGAATTAATAAATATTGCAGTCTCTCTCACACAAATGAGAATATTATAAACTATCCCATTATGCATGTAACACTCATTGCTTGTAACTAGTGACGTTATGCATGCAGGTATAAATCAGGACAAGATTTTCAAAAAAAGAACCACTCAAAATCCATAGAGTGATTAAGTAAAATCAAAAATTATTTGAATAGTACTTTATTTAACATAATAATAATTTGAGTATATATTTTTCTAAATATTAAGATGAAGTGTATATTTTTCTAAATATTTTTTGATATTGCATCTAACCTCAGAAAGTTATCTGGATGACACTTAGTAAAAAGATATGCATCATATATATAGAAAGGTACACTATTTATTGCAAAGCAATATTCCATTGTATAGAATATAAATATTTTGGTACATTTCAAAAAAACCTTTTGAATTGTTTGTTTACCTGCTGCAAATACCCTAACTTATAAACTTGATGATATAAGCAATAATCTCAATTAGAGGAACCCACTGTAAATACAAGAATAAAAATTGTGTATATTTTTAAAGTAGTTGTGTGATGAAAATGTACATTAAACATGAATTAAAAAATGGAGATGTTAATTTACTATAACATGACTACCAAAAGTTTTAATAGAAATACTAACTCACATTAATAGCAGAATTATTTATTATCTCAGTTATTAAATTTTTTTCAGTTTGAGAAGTTCTTTCTAAGTATGGTCCCAAGATATTGCTAGAAAAACCATGCAACGACATTCAAATTGTTTACGTTCAGGCTCCAACAAACACTTGATTTCAACAGCTGCAAAGTAATCTCACAGAGGAAGACTTAAACAGTGTCTACAGTCTAATTAAAATACATATTTTGTTCAGATTACGTATAATATATGAGAATGCTTACATATAATGTTGTGAAGTAATGAACTAAAAGTAGTGCAATTCTTCTTAAGAGGAGCTGTAAAGTAACACCATTACTACTATTTACTTACAGAGTACTTGAGTAGCATGCTACTTAAAATTAAAAGTACAGTGGAACCTTTCATAACGAGCACCTCTCATAACGAGTAATTCGCATAACGAGCTAAACAGATTGTGAAAAAAATGCTCCCTTAACGAGCGACATTTCGCATAACGAGTGACGCAGAAAGGGGAAGTCCCATCTTCACGTCACTCCCTTGTGAGCCGGGACTTCCGCGCCAGTGCGTCAGTCTTTGGTTAGCACTCGTTCCGCTAGCACGTTAGTGTCACATGTGATCACACATTTTTCCAAACTTATGTTCAGACATTATTTGTATTTTTTTTGTGCAAAGTTTAATAACCCTTACAAAAATGCCCCTGAAGAAAAAGCCACAAGAAGACAGCCATAAGAGAATAAAAGTAACTGTAGAAATGAAACGTAAAATCATTGAAAAGCGAGAACAAGGTGTGAGCGTGGCTGATCTAGCGCGCACATACAATCGGTCTATATCAACGATTTGCTCTATCTTCAAGAACAAGGACAAAATTAAGAAGATAGATACTTCAAAGGGAGTGTCAAGAATGTCTACGAAATGGTTACCTATTCTTGATGATGTTGAAAGGTTGCTTCTCATATGGATAAACGAAAAGTAATTGCAAGGCGATACTATTAACGAAAACATCATTTGTGAGAAGGCGAAAGTTATTTTCGACGACCTCATTAAGAAGACGCCAGGATCATCAACTGCCGAAAAAGAAGTACAATTTAAGGGAAATCATGGATGGTTCGAGAAATTTAAGAGAAGAACCGGCATCCACAGCGTTGTGAGGCACGGTGAAGCAGCAAGCTCTGACACAAAGGTAGCAGAGAACTTCATCAGCGACTATAAGAGGCTCGTAGATTCTGAGAGTTACCAGATTTTACTTCTAGTAAAAAAGAATTAATTATTTGTCATAAATAATAAACTAGTTATTTCGATTGTTTTTTTCAAATCGAAATCGCATTCCTGGTTGTTACGCTACTTAAAAATTTATAAGTATGTACTTTTATTTGAATAAACGTTAAAAAATAAAAAAATTGAGTATTTTTTTCGGCATGGAACGCATTATCGTATTTTACATTGATTTATATGGGAAAAATTGTTTCGCTTAACGAGTGTTTCACATAACGAGTAAGATTCTGGAACGAATTATTCTCGTTATGAGAGGTTCCACTGTAGCTGTAATAGTGCTACTTCTTAAAGAATTAATTGAACAATGACAAATATTTTATGGGTTTGATATTTTTGTATAACTATGATTCATATATACTTTTGTGATATTCCAAATAATCTCTTTTCAATCTTTTTTGTATACAGTACACTCTCGATTATCCGGAAAAAAAATTTACCCGGATAAAAAAACCACAGATAATCTGTCAGTTCTAATTTTTGAAAGCGCAAGTCTTTTGCAGTAAACACTTCCAATACAAATCAATCCTACCAGCATTATTAATTTATTCTGACGTAAATTCCTCTTTATTGGCCAAATTTGGAAGTGAAGTTTAAATTCTTCAGCTGGCGACGTATTTGGGCTAAGTTTTTCTTCTGTTACAGAAATTTTATGTATCCCATGCCTTTGCTATCTTGAATCTTGTTAACTACCCAGATAATACGTCCAAGTCTCCAGTCAATTTGAATTGTTTGAAAAAAAATTCACTTTCACCATGCAGTCCCAGAATCCAAGATTCCCACAGCTCTACCGGTTAAACTATAAAAGCGACCAAATAATATTTTGCGAATGTTTTCAATTTCGCCATATTAATATTCTAGTATATTTTATGTAGTCGAATTGAGAATATTTATAAATATTATAAAAAAAATATGGAATTTTTACTGCCTCAGTCAATTCGTGGTACGGTTAATTGAGAGTTAACTGCATAAAGTCCATATTATGTTAAACATAAGAGTAGCATTGACAATCGAATCGGGTTTGGTGACAAGTATTGACAATGCTTGTTATGTGGCGTAAATACAATACAGAGCAATTGAGGTCATTGAGCCCGACAAAGGTAACATGAACACTCAATCTGCGATTCGCCACATTCAAAGCCTTTCCAGAGACAATTTGTTGTATTGTCTATGCTTGTCAACCAATCCAAGTTGGGTTTTTATTTTAATAAGAATTTTGAAGAAATTTACTGAATTGTTCGATTTCATGTATCCCACAATTGAAATTCCATATATTTCTATTATAAAATCTTTAACAGTATGATTAACAATATTTTATTGAATTAAGTACATTAGTTACTTACATACATTATTCTTGTCTTTTTGTTCTATGAAGATCACAGCAATCAACTTTATTAAAATTTACAAAGTGGTATCTATTTTAGTTTATGAACTATAATAAAATTGTTAAAAATATCAGTAATAAAATGTTATGTTGTAAAATATTTCCCAAGATTATTAGTTAAGTGTATTACGAATGATTTTATACCGTTAATTATTTTCGATTCAATATGAAAAAATCAAAATTATACAAGGAACAAGTAAAATGTATTTTTTGACTTTGAAAACTATTTTTATTCACTAAATTCAAAATCAAATTGGCAAAGATCTATTTGTTTATTAAAATTTTGTACAAAATATTTCTTAGTCCAAGAATTAAAACCATTCAAGTCTCTTAAGTTGATAAGTCTGCATTTTATCTTTTCTCAGATGCTTTTGAATTGAGACATAATGATTTTATTGTTGATAAATAAAGAGTTAGTGAAAAATAAAATTTAAAGTGTCAATTTATTTCTTAAAAGAAAAGCTAACTTTCTTTTATTTGAGGGATTCAAAATTACTGAAAAACGATTATAAATTGTATATTTTATTCAATAAGAATGTATCTAAAACAGTTTTGTTCTCATAATTACATAAAAAAATAGTAAGTGAAAAAGTTATCTTTATTTTATATTCATCAAAAATACAATGTAGAAATTTATCAAGTAAAACAGGTCTCAAAAACAAGAAGATATCATTTACTTCTAGTAAGAGTGGTAAATCAGAAATATTAATAATCTATAAGAAATTATGAAAAAAAAATTACAGTTCGACTCCTAATTACCGAAAATTTTGTGCCAAAGAAAATTTTGTGTCAATAATGCAAAATAATTCCAAGTCAACTTTTTCCAATTTGTTACTTAAACATTCATTCTATTAATCTCAATCGGATAATTAATAAAATATCTCTCGTTACCTTTTCTACTTCACAAAAATCTCTACATGATAACTTAATTTAATTTTAAAATGTGATAATAAAAGGAACTAATCTATGGCAAGTTTTAATCAACATAGGCCACTAACGGTGTATTCAACCAAACATTTTCAGCTAAAAATATCAAATTACGAAATCAAGATGGTCTCCGTTTGAAAAAAAACAAACTAAGTTTATTTAATTTGTAGCTTTTCATCTTCTAGAAACTAGTTGAATGTTGAAGCAACTTTTTCTTTGACAGTCCAAAGTAATCAACAATCCTTGATTGACATTTGGGTTCATATGACAAAATTCAACTCCGTTTATATAGCCATTTAGTCCAACTTCCTTAAACAGATAGTATCAAAGATCACTTCACTCTACCAGAGCATATTTCTTCATTAGTGTAAGTTTTTAGAATAACACTCGTGTTCTTTATTGTAAAGATCTCACAATTTGCGAGGTCTATGATATTTAAAAGGCGATGTATTTTTGGGTTACAAATTTATATTTTTGAAAATTGAACACAAAAACTTCAGACAACTTCCAAAATATTATATTGTATTATACAGTGGTACCTCCGGTTACGAACTTAATTCGTTCGCGTGCCGAAATGTTCGCAAACCGAAATTCATTTTCTTGGGAGGGTTAATTTAATGCAAAATATATTTTATATATACTGTATATATAAAAAGCAAAAAAAAAATTGTATCAAGAACAACGAACGCAACGACAGACAATGTTCGGAATGCGTGCACCTGAGAACAACTAATGCGTAATTGCGTAATGCGCCGTTACAACCAATTCGTGAGCTGAGGCATTGTACGCAGGTTGAGTCAAAATTTGTTCGGAAATTGTGTTCGTAAGCCGATTTGTTCGTGACTCGAGGTTTGACTGTATTACACTTTTGTTATATAATGTATAACCTCCCGGGTTTAGCACATGTGGCAATCTCTTCCAATGAACCAGAAAGATTTTAAAGAGACTTTAAACTGGATCCCTTTATAAAATAAATTGAGTTTTAACTCGAATCAAACCTCCAGATTATAAGACAGATGTTTTCCTTTTTTTTTTTTTCTTCGAGATTTTGATTATTTTTATCGAAGAATGTTTGGTTGGAACGGCCGTAAATCTCTTGGAAATCTAAATTACACAAAAAAACCAAGAGATCAAAAATACTTAACTAAAACCTTAATTTATATAATTAACAAAAATAAATAAACCTACAATACAAATGTAAATCTTTCAATCAAACTTATCATGCTTTGTAAATAATATTAAGCAGGAAAAGTCAGGCATGCTATGCTATCTTGCTAGTGTAAATAGAGTCAATTTAGTTAAGTCTAGATAATACATAAAAAAAAACAAACTACTTAAATGTAAAAGACATTGTATAAATATATATTGCCATTTATATATAAAAAAATAATATTCACATTGTCTGATTTCGGTTTCTTCAAATAACATCTCGCAAGGGTACATTTTGATCGTTTGTTGACAATTTTTTGGCATAATTTTAAAAGTAAAAATTTGCACTCGCAAACAAAAGAATTACTTTAAGGTAAAATTATTTTTAAGCTCATTTTTCAATCCATGAGGACAAAATCTGTATTTCCTATAAGGGATGTGTACTTTTGAATACCTTCCCTTCCAATGTAGAATTTCATTAAAGATTACAAAAATAATCGCCTACATTAGCAAAACTCAATTTAAAAATATGAATATTTTTACATTCGTTTGACTGCATAAAAGCAAAAGATTTTCCATAATTCATTTAATCATACAATTAAGTACTTATAATTTAATGAATTCCTCAATAGCTTCACGATATTATTTATTATACTTACCTTAGATTACATGATATATAAGCAGTTTCAAGTTCTTTTGTAAACCCCGACATACTAAAAATAATTAAGTTGAATAAAATACAAATCTGGATTATTAAAAAAAGAAAATCATGTACAGAAATTTTCAAGACATCATTAATTTTAAGGAATTGTTTTCATCACTTGACACTGGTGTATACTCCTTCATATATAGGAGTTTACGGCCATTATTCAAAGAAGAAGAAGAAGGAATTGTTTAAAATTTAGTAGAGAATTCTTTTTCTTGAATACCTGGCTCGGTGACCCATGAGTGCCGTTGCATAACTTATGTGAACCTGCATTAACAAGGTCCACCGAAGTTGACATAACTTAATACTGGCGTTTTTTCTTCAAATAAAAGACACTCGACCATTACTCAAGAGAGACAAAGAGATGAACATGATGCAAAAAAAACTTTGAGTGAAGAAAATAAATTAATTTATTTGTCTTTTAATTAATAATACACTGGATTAGTACTTTAATTACAATTTAATATCTAAAGTAAATGCTACTATTTATTAAAAGAACAACCGTATTCTAGATTTATTAATATTTTTTAGATTTGAATTTGTCAACACAGTAAATACTTCTATCAAAATCGGAGACATGTATTTCATTAAAACTGAAATGGCTGACGGGGTGGAAATTTATTATAGTTTTATAGTTTACATAGTGTTTTTAAGTTATGTGTTGCAAGAAAAGCACCATGTCCTAAGAGTAGCTGTAAAGTAGCATTTTTACCCCTTTTTTCTTATAAGTTTGAGTAGCATGCTACTTTAGATTGAATAGTAGCTGTAACATTGATACTTTTTCAAAGAAGATTTAAAAAAAAAACTGAATTTACAATATGTAACGGTGTTTACAAAGTTACGAGAATACAATAGACGGTATAAATTAGTTAATAGTCTAACGAAAATTAACCATAATTCAAGGCATATCTTAAGTTTTAGGTCTCTCAGAATAAATATTTTCCAGATTCTCTGAACAGAAAATAGTATACGTTTATATTTTTCCGGATGAGATTAGATAAAGTATGGTCTCCGTAGCATAGTTGGTAAGATCTTTCTAGAATAATATAAATATAATCTATACATACAAGTAGTATTGAAGGTATGGGAAGTTCTAGAAAACTTGACACAATCAAATGAATCAAATTCTGAAAGAGGGAAGAGTGAAACACCTTTATAATGACGAGGTGAATGCACATAGCAGAAGTGAAAAATGTCAACAAAGATATTATAAAGTAGAGATCTGTTCTTTCTGTCTACTTCAATAGGGGTAACGCATTACGATGACTGGTTGGTTGGGTCATTCGATTATACTGTATACTATGGAAGTGGAATACAATATTTAGGAAAAATACTTCTCGATAGCAAATATTGTTGCTGAATTCAGAATATCAGGAAAAATTCACAAGTAATGCATATAGCTTATCTTCCTGATTTATTAAATAAAATGTCTCTGTATTTATCTGAACTGAGAATCATGAAAAACTGTATTTCTGATATAGGTGTTGATTTGTTAATCTGAAGACCATTTTTAATTTTAAAATACTGAATATTTCATCTATAAAAGTATCGTAAATATGTATTTTATTTATAAGGACACAATTCGAGTAAAATTTTTAATTGTACTAAAGAATTACGAATAAAATATGTATATTCATTTGATCATATACAGTCGAACTTGTTGTGACGAGCATTAAGATGTGGATAAAATTCCCTCACTTCAACTGTTGCTCACTATATCTGTAATGAGTTAATTCTGACTCAAATTACACTTTTCTCACTCACTAATTGTTCTCTATATAATTTTTTTTGTGGTGTAGTATATATTTTTTTCCATATCTTGATACCGTTGAAAATAAAGAAATTTTTTCCACATCGTTAAGTACATACGAGTACAAACGATTCTGAACTCTTCGTGAATTTTAAATATTATTTTTATTGGTAAACATGATTGGTCTTGACGGTTTCATTTATTTATTGAAAATATAAACGACCTTAAGTGTCCTTTATATATCACTATAACAGTTATAAAAAAAAGAAGATAAACTAGCAACACAGGATACATATATATATTTTGAAATGTGTTGTATGAAAATACCAATTGATTGTACAAAACAGAAAGTAAAAAAAATCAAACATGATTAATTAAATTCAATTAACAAATTTTATTTTTGAATGATCACATGATACTTTGTGTTTGATTTTAGACTTCATACATTTTTAATGCTATGGTAGATTGCAACAAGCTAGTAAAAGGACCAACTTCTAGAGGGATAACATATCCACTTTAAAGCACCTGTTACCATAAACTATGCCATAAACACGATTATAGTTGATGCGGATGGTCTTAAAAACAAATGTTCCTTTTTTTATACCCATTTACTAATTTAGGTTTTATATGTTGACCTAAAATGATGAAAGTTAAAGTTTTTATAATTTTGTGGCTGACATTTAAAATATTTAACACAATATATACAAAAAGTATGCTTGTTATTGTATAAAAAATACACAATTATAAGTAATCAAAGTCTAGACCAGAGATAGCATTGAACTTGTAATTTCTGTGCTCGTTATAACAAAGTTCGACTATAATTAAAATTTATCAACTATTGTAAATTTAAACAATATTATAAATGTCTCAAATCATGGTTTGTTCTAGTGATATAAGTTCTGTTTACATATAACAATAACCAGAGACACAAGTTAAATAAGTAATTATATCAGCTGATGTTTGGACAGGTAATGCAGTGTGATTCTTTACTTGATATATGCAATTAAGTACTTTAAGGCTTGCAATTCATTTCAGGCCAAAATTAATCTAACTTTTGGTTGATTTCCTCTGACTGCACTAAACAAAATAAGGTAGTTTTGATTATTAAAAAACTGTAGCAATAGGGCAAAATCATAAGAGAAAAAATCAGCAGTGATAGGCTACCTTCACTCGATCTATCTATGTTATCTGGATCTGATTGGATAATTATGTGCATGCTATTGCACTTCAGCAAGCACATATTCTTGACAAATTAAACCCAAAGTTTCGATGGCAAAGCAATTAAACTTCCGAGTGAACTGTTAGACCATGGCCGCCGACTGCCTTCATTAGTTAGTTGCCTTTGATTTGAATTGTAGTTCCATGTCATGGTGACTTATAGTTGATTTTATCTCACTTATGATTTAGGTATGTAGATACCTATACCTATGAAATAACAAATGAGACTACAAAAATGTTTGTAAGATTTGCAATAAATGAGCTATATGTAAACAGAACTTTAATAAATGTTTCTATTTTTAATTAAAGAATAAAAAAAATACACATCTGTTCATATAACATATTGAATATACTGAGAATATTTAATACAATTGTCACAAAAATACAGTATAAGTATATAAAAAAAAATCACATGCAATATTTAAAAGAAATTTAAGTACCTCAAAAGTATAGCTAAATATAAGAAGCTCATTATTAAGTGTTTACTTAAGTACTATTTGTTGATTTAGCCACAATCAAATGCCTGACTTTTGATAAAATGAGGGTGAGGGAGTAAGAGCACCTTTGAGGAAAGTCTGCTCTCTAAATAGCGCTTTATAAATTGTTCTTTCATTATTATTGCTATAATTTTTTTTTTAGCAGGTATGTCAAACTTGTTGTACATCAAGGGCCGCTTAGGTTATTTTACATTAAGTATAGGGCCGCATGTTTTCGATATTAAAAAAATGAGTGAAATAAGAATAAAGGGATTCATTAAATATATTTAATAGCATTTATTTATAAAAAAAACAACAGTTTTTTTTTTTAATTATTATATATGTTTTTGAGCCACTTGACACCATTTTCCACCAGCCGTCATCATAATTGGTGAGATGTCTTGACTTAACGTAATTTCCAAATTTGATTATAGATCCTGATCAGTAAATACGAGTATTGTGTTTTGTTATTTTCATCCAAGTGAAAAGTAGCTCGCTTCTATATGTGCTTCCGAACATCCCAGTATACGTGTGACGAAAGTGAAGTCTTTAAGTTATATTTTTTTTTCAAAAAGTCAAGATTTATTGTCAAATCCACATACTGCCTGTGTATTTGACACACCTGTTTTAAAGCATCTAACAAAAAATGATTTTTCGATAAGAAAAAAATCAATAAAACCTTTCTAGTTCATTAATTGTATTTATCAAAAGTAATTTTTTTCTAATAACATATATATACTTCATCAATAATAACTTCAGTAGCTTGGTTGGTAAGGTGCCTATCTTCCAGTCCGGGGGCTACGGGTTTGATTTCTGTTACCCAAATTTTTTCAAATGGAAATTAGTCTGGTTTTCACTTCAGGCTTGTTTAAAAAGATTTTTCGGAAGAGATAAACCCGCCACGTGGTATTGTATTAAATGAAAGTGTAATACAATACAATGTCTTACAATAGAATTAATTATTGACTTGAACTCAGAAGTCACAAATTTAATTCCCAACGGTGATAAATAAAATTGTCTCAGTTTGAAGATTTTACAAAACCTGCAAAAATATTTCTTGTATTGTCTCTTGTAGGCAAGGCATTTTGCGCAATATTTTCACAGATATAAAAATATGTTTTCTTCACAAGCATATGTTTGAAAAAAGTTACTATTTATCTCTTGAACTCACCAAGATCAATCAAAGTGTGTAATACTAGTTGTTAATGATCTGACACTGAGATTTTTTAATATATTTAGTAACAACAGCATTTTCAAATAATTCTTCCTAAGGAAAATATCATTTAAAAATATACAAAAGTATTTTAATCAAAGTTTATCAAGGAATCCAGCTATCAGAAAGTAGAAGAAAATTAATTCAAATAAATTTAACATAAAATACATTTGGTTGTGGCTAAATTGTCTTAATAAAGAAAAGATCTATGCAATGCTAATACTGTCTTTCTGTGACAATTGTGAAATCTTCTCCAGGTCCTTTTCCAATGGGGCCTCGCCCCAGATACGGAAGTTCCTTGTGTAAGGGATGATCCCGACCAGAACTCCAGCCATCATAATCCACACTCCAGCCAAGTAGAATGACAGGTCCCAAGTTTGTGTTATATCAAAGATTAAGCCTATAAAAAAGAAAAATATATATATTTATCAATAATTAATATATATTGACACATATACTTTGTCTCAAGATGAAAGCAATCACTCGAAAACGAGTACCCAAATTAACCCTTCCCTTACTGTGTTAAAATTGAAACGCGTGCTCCGCTGTTGGGTAGTGAGTACGCGATCAAAAATAAGCGATTTTAAATCGGAAAAATAAGAACATTCATAGATAATCCCCTTAATTAATTATAATTGAAGTTAAAAATTATAATAATTGAGATTTATTTGCTGAAAACATTAAAAAACCATCTGGCAACGCTCACGGAACGGGCGTACGTCTAACCTATTTGCAAGCCTAGAAGCTACTAGTGGCGCGGAACGTCAGTCGCATACCCCGGCGCCGTCGCTTATGCTTGCGACGTTGAGACAATTCAGCTCCTTGCAATTCAGTGGAGTATGCAAGAGTGAGATGCGAATATAGTGTCGCGCTTCCCGCATACTATTCACCTATCGTCAAGACGAGGCACTCGCAGCGTTTAAATGCGAATTTGTTTTCGATCTTTACAAAACACTTCGATGTAGTCGATAAATTCTGATTATTATTAATATTATTTTTTAAATCAATGCGTAAATATATTATGGAGGAATACCTAAAAATCTTAACCTTGTATTTATTATATTTATAGAGATATTGATGGTTATTAGAAGCAACGTGTAGAAGATACCCAACACAGGGAAGGAAAGGTTAAGTAGACTTGTTTTCCTTAATTCGGAAATGGGTAAAATCGCTGCAATATTTTCCCCTTATTTTATAATAGGCAATTTTTGTTATCTCAAAAAATTATCCATCCCAGTCTTCAAACTGAAAAGTTTACTCCACAATACAAATCAACGGATGAAAGCTAAAATGTCAAAATTTAATAACTTTATTTTTTCCAGTTATCAGGGCGACACTCATCAATAACTTCTAAATTAATTTTGGTCGAAAGCAAATGTTTAATAGAGAAAATGGCCATCACTGACAATCTCTGTTGTCTAAGACTAGATCTCTAATAAGTTTTATTTATTTTTAATTTACTAAAAAACTTCTAATATATGATGCTTTAGTGCCGGACATTGACAAAAATATACAGAGTGCAATACTAATATTAATATTGGACCGATATTGGCACTCTTAAGAAATCGCACCTGATGTAAGTGCCCTGCTTGTTTCACCCTTATTCCAACTCTGTATATAATGACTGTTAATTACACAAGATAAAGCCACATGCTACAGAGATTAAGCAGGTCTTGCCGGGCAGATTGAAGATAATAAAGACTGATAAAAAAGTTCAGGATCAGAGACACATCTATTGTAAAAACATATATAATATATTCCACACATTTACCTGCTAATGGAGGTCCAATAAGATTTCCAATCCCTTGCATCAGTAACATTAGCCCATAGGCTGTAGTGAACTTCTCCAATGGGATTAGTTCCACCAGGATGATGGGAGTGAAGGAGAAGCTGCTGGCAAAGAACAGTCCGAACAGTGCAGATATCAAGATGAGCAGCCAGTAGTTGTAGGTGATCAGGGGGTAGAACAGTGTGGAGACCCCGCAGCACATCAGACACACTGCATAGCACTTGGTCACATTCATCCACGGTTGGTCTCCGGCCCAACCTAAGGCCACCTAGAATAAATTGTGAAATGAACAATTACGAGGGCTATCCGGAAAGTAACTTAAGTTTTAACATAGTGCATGAAAGAGTGGAGATAACGATGCTATCTTAGCGCAGCAGTGTGGTGTGACTCAGTACGCATTTAGCAGTGGTAGAGAGAGGTTTGTGTTGCTGTTATTAATTTAATAACAAGTGTTAAAAATTTGAGCGGCAAGTGAGAGCCCTGCTTGCTGCAAAATATGCTCAGTTATAAGATTTCTGTTAACGAGAAACTGTAAAGCAGTTGAAATCCATCGTCAACTTTGTGAAGTTTATAGAGAGAACTTAATGAGTGAGGGTGGTGTGAGACAATGGTGAGATATGTATAAAAATGGGCAGACCAATGTCCATGATGAAGAGAGAAGTGGCCGACTGATTGTCGTGAATGATTAACTAGTTCAGAAGATTGCCGATAAACTTCGTGAGAACTGGCGATTCCCCATTTCAAAGCTTTCTGATTCGTTTCCTAAGATCTCTCATACAGATCTTCATGAAGTGATCACAGTAATGCTAGGCTCAGTCTGGCTAAAGACTACATAGAAAAATAGGAAAAAGTTAATGTTTCAAGTTGTATATATTATAATAAAAATATTGTTTTTTTCTGATATTTTTTAATAAACGTAAGTTACTTTCCAGATAGTGTCGTACATATGGCAACAAAATAATTTACAACACATTCGTTTAGGGCGAGTAGTGACTTATATAATGTAGCCCCTTCAAATAAAAAATATATATATCACCAATTTTAAAAAAGGATTGCTGTCTAGTTTTTACTTTGGGTCTCTTTTAAGATTTTTATGGTTAGTTAGAAGAGATTGCCATATGGCAATAAGTTCTCCAGGTTGTACTCTATACAACAAAAGTGTATGAAATAAAATAATTCATTATTATATTTATTTAAGTTACAAGTGTTTCGTCAATATAATGGCTTTCTGAAGGAGTCCTCATGTTTCTTCTATGAAATATATTTTTTTATTATCATTTATAAAACTACAGTAGAGTACCAATTATCCGGAGCTCAATTATCCGTGAGTTGGATTAACTATCGTTCTCTGTAATAAAACTTTTATTTTAGTAATCCCGAAATATAATTTTGAACGTCAAAATTACAAAGCAAAGATCTCAACTGTTTTAAAAACTACAGTTTACATTTCACCAACTGACTAATGCTAGTAAGTTGGTGGTGTTTCCCCAAGTCCACACTGACACAAAAACACGTGGCCGGTATCATACTGTGGCAATTACATTGGGGCTTTCCATGGTTGTATCTGTCAAACATTTAAAAAGCTTGTTCATGTACTTATCTTGCATAACAGCATTTGAACTCTTAAAATGTTTAATTCAATAAAAACTTAATTTGGACTAACCGTGTTTTTCAATTATTCGGACTTAAGTGTCACCCATTGATAATAATCGGCGCTTTACTGTATGTGAGTCAATGTTGGATTTATACTCTTGTGATTAATATGCATTAAAAATTAAGCTAAAATAACTGTCAAGGCTATCCAGTCATATACATTTGGATAACACTGAAAGTTTAGAGATAAGAGAAATTATAAATAACAAAATTAATATAAATAACTGTCAATAAAACGGTAGTAATGGCCCATTGTGGGACATGTTTCCATTATTCTATTCTTTCACCATTTGAGCCATCTCTATTACTATAAGTAATATATTTCCTTTTCTTTTCTCTCACTTTAATTTATTCTTTTCTTTTCATGGCGTAAGGTATTATATTAAACAGTGTCTCTAATTACGAAAAAAAATTTCCTATATGTAATGCGTCTTTTGGGAAATCAATTTGTTGAGATTACTGATATATTTTACAAAAGTCTGTTGAACTATAAAACAATGCTGATTGCAGAATACATAAAGTACTATTCTTCCGCATGACTGAGTGACACTCGGTGTGGTGAGGTACGGAGAGCTGATTCTAGTTGATCCCATATCGTATAGTCAACTATAAGTGTAATTATTTGTATTGTGTTGGTTTCTCGTTTCATTTGGATTTATTAAATGGTTATATGAAGTAGCATGCTAATCAAGAATCCTAAGTAAAATGTAGTAACGGCACTATTCTACAGCTACTTTTGGACAAAGTGCACTACTTTTACCATGCTATTGAATAGCATTGAATAATACGGTATATACGTGTATAGAGTTTATAAATGTATGAATTTCAAAATATTTATATACTGTGAAAGAGGACTTGAAAAGACCCTGGCAATGTAGATGGCCTCAGGAGTAGATATAAATCACTTATGCGCTGGAGCAACCAGGTAAAGTGTGCTATCGGTCTGCCTTTGCCAAAGACTGAGAACAGCAGAATGTCGGGAGAACTAGAGAAGAATGTGCAAAATATTCAGAAGTTTCAATGTGGGTCAAGGTGCAGAAGAAGAATGATCTCAAACATCTGGTGATGGCAGAATCCTTTTTTATACCAATGTATCACACCTCATTCTTAACATGGTTCATTTGGCTCAACTTTGGAAAGATCTTTCTGACTAAATAAGACGTGCTTATCGATATTCAAGAAAAAGAGATTCATCTTTTATTTTAATTATGCTCCTTATTTTCATTCACTAAGTTTAAGATAAAGTTATGGATACTTATAATAATTACGAAACAATAGCCGGTTGAATTAAAGAAATTGCTTTAAAGTTACAAATCCGCCAGATGATTTGCGTGAAAGTCTTAAATAAATATTTTTTTTGTAGTGAAAATTTAGGTTAAATATTAGGTGTTAACATAAGTTGTGTCCGTTTATTTCCAAATTTAAAAATGACCACCAAAAGTAAAACAAAATGGTTATACATCATTCGAAAGAAAATTTTCTGCGTTACAAGATATTGTATTTGCTTTTACGTTACATATATTATTTTATTTGATTACAAGCCTTCAAAATGGAATGTCAAGTAGACGAAATTGAGCATTTTCGACACCTCCTTCTGTTCGCGTTCAATCGAGGGAATAAATTTGCCAAAACTGCTCGCAATATTTGCGAAGTGTACGGTGAAGATGCTATGAATGAAAGGACAGCTCGTTGATGGTTTTCGCGTTTCAAAGACGGTAATTTCGACCTGAAAGACATGGAACGTTCCGGACGACCAGTGGACTTCGATGAGGACCGCTTAAACCATATTATTCATGAAGATCCCCTTCAAACCACTAATGAAGTAATAAACTAAAATAAACGTGTAAAATAATGAAGGAGAATAGATTATTGACTAATTTGTTGTAATTTTTTTTGTTGTGTCCTCTTGTTCTCTTCATTTGTAAAAAAACAGACACAACTTATGTTAACACCAAATACATCTTAATTTAAAAAGTAAAGAATTAAAATAAAATTGTACACTTTTTCATTATTATCTAATATTCTAGATAATTATAAATTGATGGTTCTTGCTTTCCATGTAGACCATATTTCTTATCAATATGGGTCACTGCTTGATAAACAAATATAATATTAATGAAAAGTGTACCGTTTGAGTATTCCATCAGCCAGTGCTATAAACTATGTTATAGTCTCATCTTACTAGTGAGATTATTCATGAATGACATTGATTAATCAACAAATCCCACTAATAATATTAAGTATAATAAATCATTATGTCGGTGCCGTGGCCTATCAGTTAGCATTTCTGGTAAGCCAGTGAGTGTCTCACGTTTTTTATAGCTTATTAGATATTATATTTTACGAAGTGTGCGTTATGTAAAAACACTGATATTTACCATTCCAATAGTGTTAGTAATGCCAATCACACTTAGCATGGTCGCAGCTTCGTCTTCCGTGTACATGTTCCTGGTCATGTGATCGGCCAGGTAAAAGTAGGGCACGATAAACCAGATGAAGAGCGTCAGCGTGCTGAGGCTCATAAGCAAGAAGTGTAGCTCCAGGAACATTTTGAACTCGAACATTGATTTAAGCATGGTTAACCATTCATGGTACCACTTCTGGAAAAATTAAAAAGGAATCTTGTAGAAGAAGTACTATGAGTATAAAGATATATAGGTTTGCTAACTGCAATATTTTTAACAGTGTTTGTACATATTTCTTTTATTTATAACTGCATTATTGTCAATATTTTTTTTTGTATTATAGTTCAAGTGTACAAGAGTGTGGGTTGTAAAAATTTGATGTCTTCATGGTCAGGTTCGTCCTCCTATTGGTAAGGGTGTATCTCGATTGGGAGGATGTTTACATGATTCATTTATATAGTTGATGAAGTTTTAAATCTTCCAATAAATGAAAGTGGGCTAATTTCACAAATAAAATAAGTTATTTGTGTTTCGGAGTTAAGAAAATAATTAATAAATAATATGATGTTAAAAATTGGGATACATTTTATAAAAAAAATAGTTAATAGTAAAAATAGAAGCGTATTGAACCACTTAACATGATTGTAAGTAGAGTATTTAGGTCAAATATGAAAGACACTCTGGAATTAGAGTATTCCTCACTCACAAAAATTGTCCAGAATCTGATATACTTGGCAATAATTTCAATATATAAATCATATAAATCACCCAGATTCAGATACTGTACGTGTATATTAGCATCCATACACATTCAATGATTCATAGTTTTAGAAAGTCTCTTAAATACTGTATTACATATTACAGCATAAAGAAATCTGTGGTAAAAAATATTAAGGATAAATATGGAATACTTTTAGAGCGCAGTTATAGAATAAAGGGTGATGCATTGAATCTGGTTCTAGCTTCATGCGTTCATACATCACATGCGAGGAAGAACATACAGTTTCCTGTGCCAAGAATTTACAATCCATTTCTCAGAGAAAGCGGTGATTTATGGAATGCACCTTCAAATTAAAAAAATATTTTAAACAAGGTAGCTCTTTGAAAGGGAGAGTAAGGAGATTTTGGAGGTCTGTACATAGGTATATGGGTAAATGATTGATGCAAATGTAGAGCGTGTAGTGAGGAGTTGTTGAGATTATGATGCGGTTGGAATTATATTCGTGATAGCTTGGGATTTAACCTCTCCGCGAGTACCGCCCCAACCGTGGGGCCATGAAATACAGAGTCAGATAGCGTATGGCCCCGCGGTTGGGGCGCAGGGTTTATTTCTCGAATATTCCCAGATTATGTCAAGATTTGGACTACCAATGACATCTATTGATGATACCACAATATTTAATAATTTGTCGGCTAGTTACATGTTTTACCAACTGAACAAACGATGTTTTAATTTTTTTTAAATATCTTACTACTCGAGAGGTTAAGTATGTAAATGCTGAGTGTATATGTTTCAACTGAGTGTTTTAGTATTTAGGTCAAATATATGAAATTTACTATTAAGAAATGAGACACACGTTGTCACAGGTCTTGCCTAGTGAAACGGTTGTCTATAACCATAAAATGGAGGGTTTTTGCATTATTACATATTTGTACTCTACGGTTCAATTTTCATTTAAATAATTTAAATGTTGTATTGTGGATAGTAAAAAGAATAGTAAAAATAAACACACTAACCTCATCTTCCTCTGGTGGAATTGTGATCATGGAATTTCTGTAAATATTGGGACATGATGATGCACGTAGTCTGTATTTAGAGATGTTCATCATGGCACCACGATACATGACAGAATTCCTGTGCATTTTTATGTTCTTCAAGTAGTGTTGATTCACTGAGAACTGTCGTTTCAACCAAGGCTCCTGAGATTTGGGTAATTTGATGATGGGAGATATTAGAGGACTCTTTACAGGTGGACTTTTGACAATAACACCCTTGCTGTCAATGGGGCTTAGAAGAGGTGAGCTCGGAATGTCACCATTAGATTCGACACTTCTCATATTCGAGATTTTGGGTGGCTTCTTCATGGCCTTTAATTTCATGGACATTGTGACTGGGACTCGGGATATAGGCTGTTCCATCTGGATTTTGTTCAACTTATTGTCTGAACAACTTCTGCAGTGCAGCAGGGAGGGATAATTTTCCAGAATAACTTTGTAGAGTTTCGTATTAGAACTTAGGGATTCGAGGACTTCCAAAGGAACCTGAAAGTAAAGGTATATATTAGAAACAAATGTATGCAGAAATTAAGATCAGATTACAGAATTATTTGAAAACACAAGGCTCCTATAGATAGTAGGATCCTTGTGTATAAGCTTAAGGCTTCGCTCCAAACATTATTTAAGAGTTACAATGCTATAGATAGTAGGATACTTGTGTATAAGCTTAAGGCTTTGCTCCAAACATTATCTATGAGTTACAATGCTATAGATAGTAGGATCCTTGTGTATAAGCTTAAGGCTTCGCTCCAAACATTATCTATGAGTTACAATGCTATAGATAGTAGGATCCTTGTGTATAAGCTTAAGGCTTCGCTCCAAACATTATCTATGAGTTACAATGCTATAGATAGTAGGATCCTTGTGTATAAGCTTAAGGCTTCGCTCCAAACATTAACTATGAGTTATAATACAATGCTATAGATAGTAGGATCCTTGTGTATAAGCTTAAGGCTTCGCTCCAAACATTAACTATGAGTTATAATACAATGCTATAGATAGTAGGATCCTTGTGTATAAGCTTAAGGCTTCGCTCCAAACATTAACTATGAGTTATAATACAATGCTATAGATAGTAGGATCCTTGTGTATAAGCTTAAGGCTTCGCTCCAAACATTAACTATGAGTTATAATACAATGCTATAGATAGTAGGATCCTTGTGTATAAGCTTAAGGCTTCGCTCCAAACATTAACTATGAGTTATAATACAATGCTATAGATAGTAGGATCCTTGTGTATAAGCTTAAGGCTTCGCTCCAAACATTAACTATGAGTTATAATACAATGCTATAGATAGTAGGATCCTTGTGTATAAGCTTAAGGCTTCGCTCCAAACATTAACTATGAGTTATAATACAATGCTATAGATAGTAGGATCCTTGTGTATAAGCTTAAGGCTTCGCTCCAAACATTAACTATGAGTTATAATACAATGCTATAGATAGTAGGATCCTTGTGTATAAGCTTAAGGCTTCGCTCCAAACATTAACTATGAGTTATAATACAATGCTATAGATAGTAGGATCCTTGTGTATAAGCTTAAGGCTTCGCTCCAAACATTAACTATGAGTTATAATACAATGCTATAGATAGTAGGATCCTTGTGTATAAGCTTAAGGCTTCGCTCCAAACATTAACTATGAGTTATAATACAATGCTATAGATAGTAGAATCCTTGTGTATTAAATGATCTGAAAGGTGTTGAATCATCTATGACATTTCTTTATTTTGTTAAATGCTTATGTGTGCATTTAAAATGTATTTGTAAAAAGGGTTCAACCCATAATACCTGTATTGAGATTCTTTTGTAAATGTGAGGTATATTTGGAAACGATTTTTTTAGACTAATTACAAAATACTTATTTTAATAGTTAAACATATTTTTCGTTTGAAACAATGAAGTATTTTTATAAAAAAATTCAAATAAATTTGAAAAATGTGTGTTTTATGGATTGAGCATTTATGAAAAGTATACATCAAAATCATGTACTAATTCAGAGATTGTCAATTTCTCTTATTAGTTCTTATAGAACATTAAAAATGTAATTTTTGCGATATACGAGTATAACTGGAACAATATCAGAGACAGAATAAGCAGTACAAGAATAAGAAAAATGTGTAAAATTCAAGATATCGTAAGATGGGACAAAAGCAGACAAGACATTATTGACGGGATCAAATTCGAAGAATGGATGAGACCCGAATTCCCCATATTGCTCCTTATGGTTACCCTGTAGGATGTCAACCACTAGGCAGACGAACAAAGAGATGGAGGGATAGCTGGCAGTCCACATCCCAGGAATAATGTAGAAAAAATAGATCAAGAATCTATTGCAAGAAGAACACATCGGCGATGAGACATTTGAAAAGAAAAAAAATCTAAAGAACATATTTATAAGTCTGGAATACGTACCTTTTCACTTTGCTTGACAAATGTAGGCAGGTTAACAACAGAGTTGCAGTTTTGTTTCAACTTCTCATTCTCTGCATTTTCATTTTTTGCTGGCACAATAGTCGTCGCTAATGTGGACAGAATGTATTCTGGAGTTTCCCCACTTTTCATCAGAGACCTGAGCTCTTCGATCCCGGGGAAGTTGGACTCCCCTCCGCCTGATATGCGAGACACGGAACCACAGCTGGATGCCCCTCGGGTCGACTTGTTGCTGGCGATCGACTGCTTCTGCTGTTCCAGGATCCACCACTCTGGATCTCGCATCACAGATCCGCAGACACACATGTTTAAGAATGTCCCCGCCAACATTAAAATGGTTCCCCTCCAACCGTATTCTTCGATGAAGTATTGTGTCATGGGAGCATATACGAATGTGCCGATCCCTGTACCGCAAGCTCCGAGGCTCACTGCCAGAGAACGTTTCTTGTCGAACCAATAAGCGATGGAGACCACAGCTGTCACATAACACAAGCCTAATCCCAATCCGGCAATTACACCGAAAGTCAAAAGAAGCGTTTCTACAGAGTTAGCAAAAGCGGCCAGTACAAACCCTGTAGCGGAAATAATTCCACCGAGCATTGTCATTTTACGGCAGCCATATCTGTCCACTAACGCACTCATTACAGGTCCTGACATAAGAGGAACAGACATGAACAAACTACCTATCCAAGATGTTTTCGATTTACTTTCTTCAAAGTGATTTAAAAATTCAATGTATAACAGACCAAAAGAAAAACTTATGCCGTCTGCTACCATCGACAACACGAGCGATGCCATCACCACGACCCAACCCCATCCTCCGTCAGGGATTGCCGGTCCTTTGTCTTCTTTTTCATCCTCGAGATCACTGTCATCTCCGTACGAACTGGAAGAACAAATACTGTCTTTGTCGGGAACACCCACAAATTTGACTCCTTCGCAAGCCGGATTCTCGGTGACATACGTCAGAGAAGCCGGTGGAGAATGACTTTTTCTACGATTTATAAGATGACTCGGCGACGATTCCTTCAAGATGCTAGGGTTGATGATGTTTTTGTTAGCATCTGTACGAGAAAGTAATGGACTGCTGCCATCGTCCAATTTATCGTCTAGTAAGTCAGGATTTGACATAAGAACTGGTTCATCCGCAATGCTGCATATTGTAGGCGAGTACAAAGAATCACCGAAAGAAGTGGTCTTTTCCGAAGCATCGGGATCTATGCCGGAGCTGGCAGGGGAAGCTGGGACCGAGGACGGCATCAAGGCGGGATCCTTGCGGTGCCCCGGGGAGCTGACGGGCGAGGGGGAACTCTGACTCCAGGTCACGATGGGCGCCAGCCCATCTCGCTGCGGAACCGCCAACGGTTCCATCGCTTTGGCCGAAGGGCCCTCTAAGGGAGTTTAGGAACAACCGAAATCGACTGTTATAATAACACCACACGTAATTAAGAACCATACACGATAATGACTCGAAAATATCACTCAGAGAAAATGAACTTTCTAAAGCTTGATCACTTTTAACATATCACTGTCGGATGTGATGCGCTCCTCCACTCTGGAGCGACCCGATCGCGGGCGGTACAGCCCCGTAATAACACTTATCGTAATTAAGGCGTACACATGTAGTAACAACAAATTAAAGATAATTATCACAGCGATCGGCAGGGATTCGATCAGGTGACACAAGCAGTCTTAATCTGGGGTCCCTAGCGGAGTATCTGGTCGGGCGCGCTGCCGGCTCCAGCGTCCTAGCCCCTTGGCCCAGTTTCGGCCCCGGGAACATCAATGACCGGCCACCCCTCTGCGCTGCCTGTGGGAGAGGATCCAGCGTGCTCGCTGCCGCTGCTAACACCGCTTCTTCTTCGCTTTTGTCCGCTTGTCTCGGCACCGCGATGCCCTCAAGCGCGCAACACGCCGCTTCTTTTGAGCAGCATGGTGCTACGCTCTTCACTGATTTCTTGGAGCGCTTTGTCTCTCGTTTCTGTAACAAAATATTATTAAATTAATCAACGTGAAAATATATTTAGAGATTTTTATAAGAAATATTAGGAATTTGTTAATTCATTGATATTTGAAGTCATCAATTTTAATTACGAGTATATTTAACATTGATAATTACAGAATAACATATAGTAGATACGAGTACTACCCCGCTTTGAAATCCCTCACCTGGCACCTGGCACAATTTTCCGAATTACATAAAAGGTGTACAAAGTCATAATTGAAAGGGATGCACAGTTATTGTCCTGTCCCTTTTATGGATGTGTGAAAGAAGGGTTGTGGCTTATTTGAAACTGATATCTTTTTCATTATGGTTCTATACGTCTTAATTAAGGCGACCGCACTACGACAAATTTCAGAGCGAGGAGGTATCCTTATAACTGATGATTTTTTTATGATTTTACCATTTTGTGACACGTACATTTTCGAGTAGGTATTTTTTACTTGTTAATTGACACATTTTACCTTTTTTCATCTACAAGAACACAACAAAGGGGAGACTTTAAAGCATATATGGTGAACACACGAAGTACGAAATTTCAAGTACATACGAGAACACACGAAATACATTTTTTTAAGAACATAGAAGAACACACAAAGTGTAGACTTTTAAGCACATACAAAACTTTAAAGTACATACGAGAACACACGAAGTGCAAACTTTCAAGTACATAGGAGAACGTACGAAGTGTAGACTAAGCACATACGATATGCAAACTTTAAATTCCATACGAGAACACACGAAGTGCGAACTTTCAAGTACATGCGAGAACACATGAAGTGCATACGAGAACACACGAAGTGCAAACTTTAAAGCACATAGGAGAACACACATCGTATACACTTTAAAGTACATACGAGAACATACGATATGTAGACTTTAAAGCACATGTGATAAGCAACGTTTAAAGCACATACGATAACATACGATATGCAAACTTTCAAGTAAATACGAGAACACGCGAAGTGCAGACTTTAAAATGCATACAAGAATACACGAAGTGTAGATTTTAAAGTTCATATGAAAACACACGAAATGTCGACATCAAAGAATGTACATATATTTGGTGGAAAAAAACAGTGTCACTAGAAAATGACTTTCACTACATAGTCACATTAAAAAGTTTTGTAGCAATGAAATTAAAATTTATACGTGCTTTGTCAACATTCAGCATAGATTTTCGAAACCAGACCGAAAATAACACCACTAACAAGATAGAAATGTAGGTTAACTGAGAATGTCAGAGAAAAAACACATTTTTTCTTGGTGAGGCGTCGAGTGTTCCAGAAATACAAATCCAGTTTCCGAAATAAACCCGAGGATTTTATGTCAAGGCTTAGGTTAACGCATGGTCTGGCCTTGAATCCGCCTTGGTCCGTACGAAATACTCGTAGTCCGATGTTAACCCACTTTATGACATATAAATGATTTTCCGATTCATAATTTGTACTTATTAGACATCTTCTTAGACTATATTAAAAAAAATATATTATAATATTTTTGAGGTATTTTACTATAGTATGGGATGAACCATATTTCGGTACTTTCCAGCATTTTTAGATATTTTGACCACCGGAACAATAAATGAAGGAAATTATGTACTGTTAATTTTACCCAACTGGAGATAACTAAAAAAATATTTTAACACTTTGTATGGACGCTAACATCAATACGTTCCAGTGTCGCAGGTGAGTCCACGAGATCATCCGAGACTAACAAAATCAAAGGTACATCTAAGACGACCTCCGTGGTCTGGTGGTAAGACGCTAATCTGCCGATCCGGAGGTTGCGGGTTCAATCCCCGCTGGAACCCAATTTTATTTCAAATATGATTCCAGTCTAGTTTTCACTTAGGGTCCATTAAAACATCTTTAGGGTTGGTTGGAAAATATTGCAACATGGCAATAAACTCGCCAGGTTAAATATAAAAATAAAATAAATAAATAAGAATCTCAAGCCATTGAAGATTGAAAATAACGACAATATATCACTGTACGACCTAAGAACTGTTACCGTATATGATAAGGGAACGTTGAATAATATCGCCGGGAGGTAACATTGTTTTCAGCCTCGTTAATTGTGTCTTCGGGTTAAGAACCAGTGAAGTAATCACGTAACTCGCAATTCACCATCGTGTTGGCAATACTACTGCAAGTTGAGTCGTATTATTATTAGAATAACTCTTAAACCAGACCAGTTCGTTTTGTATTTTATTATTATTTCTTGTGTATTATCAGGAATTGATCTGTGATTTTATTATTATTTCTTGTGTATTATCAGGAATTGATCTGTGATTTTATTATTATTTCTTGTGTATTATCAGGAATTGATCTGTGATTTTGAGATCTTTCGAGTAAACCAAAAAAATGTATTTTGTGGGTTGGGCCCTATTCGAATATATTATATGTTGTTCGTGTAATTTTGTATTTTAAGTTAAATTTGTAGCGATTCACGTAACCAAGCTTCATCAGATTATCGTGTACGGTGGGTTTTCGATATTTTCATTATCTCAATAATATCTCGTGTCGTAGTACGCTGGTCTCGGGCTTTTCTCGGTCAAAGTCTTGATTTGGTCGTCATCAGTGATAATCGACCTTCTAGAGCGAACAGCATCTTCGAGTGTCATTATCGTCGTTACGAAATTTTTAAATCATATTTCACATATATTATTTATAGTTAAGGCATTAACATTGTGGAGGTTTAAAGACATTGTAATTTGTTTTATCAAACACTGTTTATTCCACTTTTTGTACAAACACTTTGAGCACAAACAAGACTTTTTTGTGCTCCCCTGATGATGAGGCGAAAGCCTTGAAACCGGTAGGGTTATACCGTTACAAAAAGTGGAATAAACAGTGTTTGATAAAACAAATTACAATATTTCACATACATATGATTTATTTACATACTGCATTGTCGCCACACAATGAAAATATATTTTTGGTTTGTGTAGCATTTTACCTTTGCGATACTAAAAAGTATCAAATATCGAAAAAAAAAAAAACAATTTATTTAGTCCCACTTTAAAAATCACACAAACATCGCTCAAGCAATTTAGTTAAACAATGTTAAACCTCACCTTTCATAAAAAAAATAAACATTCAGCACGTTTGGAATGAAGTTAACCACGAAAATTTTGACATAGCGCGGCATCTATCCGAGAAATACGAATCTACTTTCCAGACAACCCAATCAAATTGTATTTATGGTATTGTATTACACTTTCGTTGTATACAGTACAACCTGGCGGGCTTCGGGCTTCCAACCAACCAGAAAGATGTTCAAGAGACCTTAAGTGAAAACTAGACTAGAATCCTTTGTAAAAAATATATGGATTCGAGCGGGATTTGAGGCCGCAACCTTTGGGTTGGGAAACTGACGTCTTACCAACTAGGTCGCGAAGGTCGTCGCATTTAACTTGTTTTGAAATTATTATGGGGGAAATATTGAGTAAAAAACCAATGTAAATATTATATCACACGAGAGAAGGAAGTAAGGAGGTGTTCAATACATCTGAAAACCAGCGGAACACTTTGCAGAGATAACATAATAATATTTTCATGTGAGTTAGGCGATTAGTTGCGCCAGTTAAAGTCTTCATCACGTGTTATGTATTACCGAGACGAAATGTCGTCGAGAACGAGATATGAATAACTTAACCTAACGATATTTTATAAATTCAATATCTTTTCCGATTCGTTTCACATTCAAATTATCCGTAAAGACTCAATTTAAGTGAGAAAGACGTCAATTTAAAAATCTATAACGTACTTTAAAAAAAATAACAAACCATTTCCATATTTATCTCACATGATGTTTTGTAGGCATTTGAAAAACGTTCTAAATAAATATTGATACGAAAAACGTTCTAAATAAATATGGATAAAATAACATAAATCATAACAAGTAATAAAATGACATGCTGGTTACTAAAAGTAGTAATAAAATAAGATGATGGTTATGGAAAGTAATACCAAATTAGATGATGGTTACTGAAAATAGTAACGAAATCAAACCAAATAAAATATGGTTATGGAAAGAGTAACAAAATCAGATAATGGTTTTGGAAAGTAATAATAAAATTAGAACATGCTTTTGGAAAGTAGTAAAAAAATCAAATTATGGTTACTGAAATTAGTAACAACATAAAATAAATTATGTTTACGGAAAGAAGTAACAAAATCAGATAATGAGTGAAATGATAACGTGGGAAATGACTGATAAGAACCGAATAAATGCTGTAGAAATATGTACGTTGAGAAGAATACATGGTATTACAATGTATGATAGATTACGGAACGAAGTGATTAGGGATGAATGTGAACTTAAGGGTGATGTGTTGATTAAAATAAGAAGAGCACGCTGAGATGGTTTGGGCATGTGGAACGAATGAAAGAAGAAATAGTAAAATAAATATATAGTGCAAATGTGAGTATGAAGCATGTAAGAGGAAGACTAAGGAAAGTATAGTTGAGTAAATGAATTATATTTTGAAACAAGAAAATGTAGAAAATGAGAGAAATCTAAGAAATTGAATGAGAATGTCTATGGATGTAGATGAAGCTAAGGTGTGCCGTAATAGGAAACCAGGCGCTGTCCTCACTGCCTACCCCGACAATGGAATTACGTGATGATATGTACGTATGTAAAATAATTTTTCATGTATACGAGGTGTATATTTGGATCATCTTCGTTAAGGGGCGCATGATATAACTCATATTTATAGTGAGTCCTGTTTTCTTTATTATACTCAAATGCCGTCAGTTCAATAATTCTTGTTTTTACCACTTAAATTTGTTTTTTAATTTATTCTAGGTGCCCTCCATGTCCTAGTTGATAAGACGCATTTTTTTAAACCCGGGAGGGTGCAGGATCTATTCTCGTTGGTACCCATATTTGAAAAAAAAAACCGTTCCCGTTTAGTTTTAACTGAAAATTTGTTAAACATATTTTTAGTTGGTTTAAAGAGTTATCACATGGCGATAAACATGCTAGGTTGTATTATATACAACGAAAGAACAATACAATATCATTTCGTTTTATATTTCTTATTATTCTCTCCGTGGTTGCAGTCCTAAGACTGGTTTGCAGCAATTTCAACTCTTCTCCTCCATTCCCCCTTGTCCTGTGCGGCTCTTTTTAAATCTGTATATGTTGAGCAGCGCACGTCCACCAACAGGTCCTCCAGGTACTCTCGGCGTGGGCGTCCCCTAGAGTTTGTCCCCTCGGTCATACCCTCCATTATGGCATGCAAGAGGCCCTCTTGTCGTATTATATGACCGATCCATCTTGCACGCCTTTCGGACAGGATCCTGAGCAGGTGCCTTCCTCCTTCGATTCGTTGGAGAACCTCTTCATTTGTGATGCGGTCTCTCCAGGAAATTCCTAATAGTCTTCTATAGGACCACATCTCAAAAGCCTCTAGTCTTCGTCTATCTCTTTCGGATAGGCACCATGTCTCGCAGCCGTACATCAAGATACTCCATACATAGGTCTTGATGTCACATTGGATGCTTTTTTAAAACTTCGTTTGAATATATATAAAACGTTTGAATATATTATATTATATAAAATTAATTTGAAAATAATACTTATATTAAAGTTTCAAAAACTGAGTTTCATATTTTAAATTATGTTTATAAATTTGTAATCTCGATTTCTTATAGAGATTGGTTTTAAAAGATAAGATGAATATGATATCAACTTTGTCGAAGGACGAGTGTCAGTAGCCATTTTACTTTTAAATTAATTTGATTTACGATTCGTAGCCTTCAATAAATTTTAAAATTCAATGGAATTTTTTTCAAATATCTCCAGATTTCTTTTAATTTTTTTTCCCCGATTTTTTTAAATTTTCAATTACTGGATTTTTTTAAATAAATTTATTCAATAGTTATCAAAATGGTGTCCCAGAACTTGGAATGAATATACATTTTTTTTAATCAATCAGTCAACTGTTACATCTATTCATATAATTCCGAAATTTACTTGTCGGGTAGGTAGAGAGAACAGAGGGCCAGACTTTCCTATCTCGACACACTTCCTTTACCTCTTCTATATCCATACACATTCACAAACAACTCCTACGATTTTTTTTAAATTTCTGCGTTTCATTCTTTCATAAAGTCATTCATTTGATCGAACCTAGTAAATGTACATTTAAAAAAATATATTTTTATATTTTCAAGTAAATCGCCAAGTAATGTAAGAAAAATATTGTGTTGTTTGACTGAAATGGTGGAAGAAATTACTCAAAATTTGATTAAATTATTTTAAGTTCTTTCTTGAAAACGAATTTTTTTTATCAATTATGTTATACAATGCCTTTCAAAAAAAAAATAATGAAAGGCATTATATAACATAATTGATAAAAAACGTAGTAATTTTTTTTTCTAGTAATCAAGATATAAATTGATACGAAAATTTATTCTCTAATTCTAATGATTTCATATCATACGTGAAAAAAATAAATTGATATTTATTCATGAGTGTTAATTGTGTTATATTTATTTATGACTGTATGATGACGAAGGAAGAAAATATTGATGGGTGATCGGGAAATAAAAAAACAAAAAAACTAATGTAGGTATCTAAGAATGTTTGAAACAAGTACAGTGATACCTCGGGTTACGAACTTAATTCGTTTTTTGATTCCGTTCGCGAGCCGAAATGTTCGCAAACCGAAACAATTTTTCTTGGGAGCCATAATGAGGGTTAATTTAATGTAAAATATATTTTATATAAACTGTATATTATATACATAAAAAGCAAAACAAAAATTGTATCAAGAACAACGACAATGTTCACAGCGCGCGCACCTGAGAACAACTAATGCGTAATTGCGTAATGCGCCGTTACAACTAATTCGTGAGCCGAGGCATTGTACGCAGGTCGAGTCAAAATTTGTTCGGAAATTGTGTTCGTAAGCCGATTTGTTCGTGACTAGAGGCGTTCGTGACCCGAGGTTTGACTGTATCTGAAAAAAATATATAAGTTTTGTATTTATATTATCGTATGCATATTTCAAAATACAAATATTAACAAAAATATTTAGGATATTTAGAACGCGGAAAAATGAAAAGTGGGATCTCTCAGGAAATAAAGACGAGGATAGAGATAGCGAAAAGTGTTTCAAAAATATGAAACCTTTCTTTACAAGCCGAGATCTGAGCTTGGAATTTGGGATGCAAATGGTACGTTGCTACATCTTCTCAACTCTCTTCTATGATACGGAAGTGTAGACATTGAACAAGGAAACGTAGGATCGAGGCTTTTCAAATGTTGATCTATAGACATACCCTTAAGCTTCCCTGGACAGATTGTCTTACAAATGTTGAAGTGTTTTCTCGAATGTATAACATAATGACCGAGAACTGCTTGAAACTGTGAAGATTCGTAAGATACAGTATCTCGGTGACATAATGAGAGACACAAAATATAATATTAAACAACTGAACATCCAGGGAACAATAAATGGTCAACGAGGCAGAGGATGACGCCGCATCTCTTGGCTTAAGAACATGCAAGAGTGGTTTGGGTGCAGTCTACTGCGTTGTTCCGGGCTGCAATGAATAATATAATAAGGATTTCTATGATTGCGGTCAGTCTCTGATATGATAATGCACTTCCAGAAGAACTAGATGTATATCACAAATAACTGCGAATGATTAAAAAAATTCATACTAACGTTTACGAGAATCAATAATGACAGCCTAATGTGTTTGAGTAATGAATTTTTGCCTTTAAATTCATATAATTAACCAAAAAAGTACGCAGAATAAATATTATGGGCATAAAAATACAAAATAATTGTTTTATTTTCAGTGAAATAAATGTAATGTTAAAGATATATGCAAATTTGGTCATATTCCATTATTCAAGTCTCATCTGCTTTCCAAGAACATAAAACGCCAACTTTACAAGACTGCTTAAACCTGAGTTCTCTATACCTTTAAGAGAAAGATTCTTCGCAGAAATATGGTACAAATGATGATAATGGCGCGTTAAGACAAAATTATAACGAAAAGCTCCTCCTACACTCTGTATAATAGAGTTAGCGTAGCAGAAGTTATAAAAAATTTGACTGCGCCAGCTTCGGGTCTTATACCGCATGTAGGACATTGACCCTACAAGGAAGGATTGGAGCGTAAACATCACTTCGTGAAATTTATAAAAAAATCTCAGGTAGCAATGTTTACAATTGTAAACAACGTGAGCTATTGTTTACAATAAACATCTCACATAATAGCCGAGAGGAATAAAAATTATAAGTCAAAGGCATTTACTACGAATGATAGTAATTTTTAAAGGAAATCTGATAAACTAAGTACCTGAGAAAATACGTTTCATGACTGAATGCTGAAGATAATATGAGTTCAGTTTGGAAATGAGATTCGATAAAGTCAAATGTTTAATTTATCGCTTTTTAATGCGCGTTTGATACTTAGTTTATCAAAAAATAAATATATATATAAAATTAAATAACATGATTTAATTGGAGCAAAGGAAGATAAAAAAATATATATAATTTATCAATAAATGTGAAGTAAATTTGCGTCTATTTTATACACAACATATTAAAACACAAAACATTTACGTATAGAAAGAAGATAATACAATCTTATTTATGTTAATTGTGTTTTTTTTTCTTTTTGTAAGTTGCATTGAAATATTATAAGAATGATTACCTCCGTGGCTTAGTGAGTGCCCGTGGTGTAACGGTTAGCATTAACGCTAAGCACGCGGGTTCTATTCACTTCCGTATTCGTTATCGAATCGAAGTGATTAGGGGTGAATGCGAAATTATCGCTGATGTTTTGAGTAAGGTGAAAAAGATCACTCTGAGATTGTTTGGGAATGTACAACGAATGAATGAAGAAACACTAAAAAACCAAATATATAGCGCAAATGTGAATGGAAGACGTGGTCGAGGAATACCAAGGAATGTATGGTTGGATTAAATGAATAATATTTTGAAGAAGGAAACGTAGACAGCTAGACAAGTCGTGGGCGTTACGTGATAAGGTGTATGAATGTAGAAGAATCTATGAATATGTGTCGAGATAGGAAAGTCTGACGTTCTATTCTCTCTGTCTACTATGAAAGGGGAATGGCGTGATGGTATGTATAACATTAGATCGAAGAAGAATTACTTGTAAGTACGTAATGACTGCGAAAACAAACCTTGTTGTTTTTAATATGAGGAAAGGAAATTCGTGCCAGAAATGAAAAGAAATGAAAAGGAAATGAAAACGTCTGCATACGTAGACAGATATTAATGTTTTCAATAATAAATCATTTCTGCTTTACGTATTAATTCTAAAAATATTATGGATATGCTGGTTTCACCCAAACAAAATCGCATACCCTCTACCTACATATATGTTCGTATGGAAGAGTACGATGGGCGAATGATTTAGTCGTGTAATATTTTTCAGTTATTTTAGGCACGCAGTTGGCACTTTAAGATTTTAATGGACTATTTTCAGATTTTGTCTCGGCCTTCATGAAATATTTCACTGGGGATTTATAATAACGGAACCTTATGACTAGTTCGAATGTCACCATTGAGCATGTGTCACGTGAAGTAAATACAGACGCTCTGATCCAATTAAGGTGATTTCAGGTACCAGGCAATTCAGGAATTTCATGAAAGAAAAAACACACACACGTGTTTTTTTAATAATTTTTGTTGTTAACAGTACAACCTGGCAGAGGATCACTTCCAAACAATCGGAAATATGCTACATCATACTGGAACCCTTTGTAATAACCCCCGGGTCGGACAATTCAGGAATTTCATGAAAAAAAAACACACACACACACCTGTTTTTTTTTCATAATTTTTGTTGTTAACAGAGGAACCTGGCAGAGGAATCACACCAGACCAACCAGAAATATGCTACGTCAGATTGGAACCCTTTATAATAACCTCCGGATCGGAAAACAGGCGGCTTATCAACGAAGGTCGTCATATATGTATTTATTAATTTATTCATAGTCCCCAACGCCGAATGTCATTGCGTTGAAAGTGATTGCACGCAACTTACAAACTTTTATTTCATCATAACCACTAGATTCAAATAAAGAAACCAACAGGAAGTACAAATTTAAATTTTTATTTTTTATTTTACTTAAACTCAAATGATATCACAAGAAATTTGTAAGTGAACGAAACAGTAATAAACTTAAGAGACGAATTATCATCCTTAATATGTATAACTAGTTGCAGCCCGCGAAATATTCACGGAAGTAAAACAAATTCTACATTTATGAAAATATATATTCATAAATGTAAAATTTGTTTATATATATCATTTATACGTTGTCCCCTTTTACGCCGGTTCAAAAATTGTTAGCTAGGTATTTAAAATTCGTTCAGTATCACGGACCCACCGATATTCAAATTTCGAATTACTTTCGCAGAGAATCCAAGTATTCCTCTCTCGCTATCTTGTATTCAAAATTCAATTCTCGTATTCTTTCTTTGGCGACAACCATAGTATGGGTTTTGGCTTATTTATATTATGATGTATATAAGTTTATTTAAACGATAACTTCGAAAACAAAAGAGTTGTAAAAAATGGCTTAAATCTGTACAAGATCAAAACATACGTACGGTATTGATATAAAATTATATTGGTTTCGATGAAAAACGTTTATTTAACATAAATAATACTCCATTAAGGATGAAACAATAAAGTGTATTTAATATTTGTTAATAAAAAAATTAACACAAACATTTGTTTAAGTTATACTGAAAATCGAAACAAATTAAACATTTCATTTGAAACAAAACGAATTCATTGACACGAATATGTGTATGAATGAACTTATATTAAGTAAGAAAAACAAATATGTGTATGAATGAACTTGTATTAAGTAAGCAACACGAATACGTGTATGAATGAACTTGCATTAAGTAAGCAACACGAATATGTGTATGAATGAACTTGTTTCAAGTAAGCAACACGAATATGTGTATGAATGAACTTGTTTCAAGTAAGCAACACGAATATGTGTATGAATGAACTTGTTTCAAGTAAGCAACACGAATGTGTATGAATGAACTTGTATTAAGTAAGCAACACGAATATACCATGAACCAGGATATATTAACAAGTGATCACCTCAAATTTAAACGTTAATTAAATCATGTAAACGAAAACATTTTTATTTGGCAAAATTATATAATTGACATGAAATATACTTTGTTAATCACCAAAAACGTTCGATATAAACAAAGAAAAAATGTTTCACAAAATGCCCTTCTGCTTAAAACATACAAAGCAAACTTTATTTAACGAATACTTCATTGACATTAAAAATAAATAAATAACAAAAAAACGCTCAATAAAACAAAAAGTCACCGGAAAACATGTTTCACGAAATGCTTAACTACTTAAAACATACACAGATTTTTTTTAATGAATATCTCACTGGCACGAAAAATAAATAATAAATAAATAACTAAAAGCGTTCGATAAAACCAATAAGTCACAGGAAAAAAGTTTCACATAATGCTTTACTATTTAAAACGTACACAGAAACTTTTTAATAAATATCTTATTGGCACGAAAGAGAAATTCCATAAAAAAATAAATATAGAACCAAAAACGCTTGATAAAAACAAAAAGTCAGTAAAATATGTTTCACAAAATGCTTCACTGCTTAAAACACACAAAGAAACATTTTTAATGGACATCTCACTGGCACGAAAAAGAAATTCTACAAAAATAAATAAATCGTTCTATAAAAATAAGTCACTAGAAGAAAATATATCACAAATTGCACTAGTACTTAAAACCTACTCTTATTAGCACGAAAAATATATGTGTATTGTATAAAAACGCATAAACCGTTTCATAAGAAGTCACCAGAAAAAAATTCTCACAAAATGCACTACTTCTTAAAACATACAATATCAGAAACATTTTATTAATGGATATCTCATTAACACGAATAGGAAACTTATACGAAATTTTTATTTTTGTTCATAAACTACTTGTATTCGTATATAAACAAAAATTAAAACGTAAACAAAAACATTTTGATATAAAGCAAACGTAATAATGAAACTAGTTAGTAGCACTTATAAGAATATAAAGTCCGATATACGAAAACATGTGATAAAAATGATCGTTGACACTATCGTGTTCGTAATTGACACAAATCAACTTTGAGGAAAACTGTCATTTTAATAAACACGATTATGACAAGAAATGTTTTATTTTTTATTAAATAGCAGTAATTCCTAATACAATTAAAAAAAGAAAAGAAATCATTTGAAGGTACACTCTTGTATTAAAAAAAAACAAATCACTGAAGATGAACATTGTAAATTAATTTGTAGCAAAACAAATTAAGATCCACTGAAACTTTGTATTGTATATGGTTTAACCTGATGGATTAATTGCCATGTGGCCATCTATTCCCACAAAACAGAAAATGTGTTCAAACAAAAGGCCTAAGTAAAAAATAACTAAAGCTCTTTTTTTAGAATTTGTATTGTATCGATGTATGACAGAAATGTAATTAATAATGATTGTAAGTTAAATGCTGTTTTTAAAGTAGGGTGAAAAATAGTGCGTTGAGGTTGTTTCGACATGTAAACAGATAGGTAACAAAAGACTGACTAAACAAATTTATTATACAAGCATAATGAAGATTCGTGGTCGAGGACAATCGTGATAAGTATGGTTGCATCAAGATAATTAAATTTTGAAAGAAGAAAAGTAAAAAGTAAGAAAAACATAAGGAGCTGTATGAGAATATATGGATATGCAAAAGGCAAAGGAAGTATTGTATAATATTTCTGCTTTATACAGTACAACCTGGTAGGCTTATTGTCATATAGCAATATCTTCCAACCAATCAAAAAGATGTTTTAGAAACCTTAAGCGAAAACCAAACTGGAACCTTTTTTCAAATAAGTTAGGTTCCGACGGCAATTTAATCCGTAACCCTAAGATTGCAAGACAGGTATCTTATCAACCAGGCCATGGAGGTCAATTTATTATAGATATGTAGTGATAGGAAAGTTTGGCGCTCTATAAAATGATGGTATGTATGTATGGATGTAAAATAAATTGGATACCACCGGCAATCGAGCCCGTAGCCCATGGTTGGACAACAGGTGTCTTACCAACTAGGTTACGAATTGGAGAAAAAATTAACTGAATTTCATGAAATTCAGTTAAACCCCTTTGTGTTTCAGCAGTTTTGTATGAACGAAAAAAAAAATCGAATAAACAATAAAAATAAATAAATTATGGAAAAATGTTATTAAAATGTAAACAAATAAGTTCTAAGACACACTCAAAATTTAATCAAATCACACAGGACTTTTTTTTGATTAAACGAAATTTATGGTATTAACGAAAAAATCACAAGAAAAGTTCACTAATAACTACAAAACAATAATTCAATATGTAAATAAAAACTCATTAAAAACATTTAAATGTAAACAAAGAATATTGCACAAAAAAGGTCACAGCATGAAGAAAAAAAAATTCACTAAAAATAAATTCACACAAAGACAGAACTTTTTTTTTTCCGATAAAACATTTTTTTGTAAAGAGCGAAAAAACTCGACAGTCTTTTGATATGTAGCGGAAAACAAATCATTGACGATGAAAAGTCAATAAATAGTTTTCCTATTAAACAATAAACAAATCCGTTTACGGCGGAAATAAGTGGAAAAGCTTAAACAACCTTTTAACGCCGTAGTCTCATCGCGACTGGACGTGTATCGGCGCCGCTCGCCGTAATATTTGGCAGCTGTTTATCTCTCGGTCAATATCAGACGACATTCGTAATGAATAAAACCGCCAAGAAAACGTATTTAGTGTTTACATTGTGCCAATTTTTTTATATGTTATTATCGTATGTTGGATTCCTAAAATAATAATCTAAAAAAAAAATTAACGCCCGAATTCACAGCCTGAACTTACCACTGAATACAAAATTTTCACATTTTTTTTTACTGAAGAAAGAAGTTTGTTGGGTGAAGAGAGATTATTAAATTCCAAAGTTACTTTTCTTTCAAACTTAACATGACACGGGACTGATAAGATTTAATAAGGAACATAATATGTACTTATTTATTTGAAAAATATACGAATCTAAAGTGTAATTTACAAACCCTGTCAACATTAATTAAAAAAAGACAAAATATATTAACAACTTTAAAATTCACAAAACACAACGCATGTAATCACCAATGTAATATATTGTCCGGAAAAAAGTTTCCTATTTCTCAGATAGATGTCATTAGGACATTTTTTTTCTTGCTAACTTAATTTCAAACGTGCTGAATGTATATCATAAAAGGTAATAATACCCAAATTGTATGGGCTATTTTTTGCGTCCTTTTGAAGATAGAACAATATAAATAGTTTTTTTTACCGCCGCTAAGAAAAAAATTCGACACAAACCAAAAAAAAAGGATAATGTACAGTTTATGGCAACGATGTAGTAAGTAATCGTGTGTGTCAAATGTGGTTTAAAAAACCGTAATGGTGATACGACAACTCTGTTCGATCCCCCACCACCCACACTGTTATAGAGGATAAAATAAGTCGCCATCCAACGCGATCTACACTAGAATACAGGAATCTTCTTTATTTTTTATGACCACGACGTCATGTAGTGACGAAGAAGGAACTGTCCACTGGGACTCCTCCGGTGGTGATATATCTGAGTTTGAAAACAATAGTAGCGACGACGGACGTAAGGTCCGACGTCACGGAAGAAGGAAAATTACTCGCAACGCAGTAAATACACTTATAAAACGGTTAAAGCCTGGCGGTCAAACATCCTAGAAAGTTACTAGTACTCTCAGGGAAAACTTGGAATGCAGCAAAACTATACTTTGACGTTAATAAATCAGAGTAGCCAATTGGTCCGAAGATGAACTGATGTAAGCCTAAGTGGAGATCCCTTCAGAAATTATTGACTAGATTGAAGCTAAAAAGTTTGCCATTAAAGCTCCCAAGGCCAGAGAGAAATTGGGCAATCCAATAACTTGGATACATCCACGAGAAGGCGCGCCCTGATACAAGGCAAACATTTAAATTGCCTGTCTTCCAATAGGGGATGACGACTATCGATTTTGCCAAGTGGACAACTGGGCCTATAGGCACGCTTTAAGAATCACTCACCACACGCACTAAATTCGTATTCTTCAGCAGCGATTATTAACCTGAAACGTGGTGTTCCCTGAAACGTCTTAGATGTGGCCATGGTTGCAGTTGTACACGCTTTGCATAGGTGGGGTTTCATTGATTCCCCGTTGTGTTCATTGGGTTCAGCTAGTTGGCCACATTTCGATTTTCTTATATTTTCTCTTTCACTTTTGTTGATTTATTTATAGTTCGTGTTTTCCTTATTGTATAATAATTGTTATGTTTTGTTTGAAGTAGGAAGTTATTGCCGAAAAACTGCTAGGCAGTATAGTAAATTATTTGTTTAAAAATCTGTATAGTATTTATTTACAACTTCACTATATAAAACACTCTGGCGGGCGAATTGTCAGGCGGTAATCTCTTCCAGCAAACCAGACAAAAGTAAATAAAGAAAGTTATATGGTCGCAATAAATATTCAAATAATCAGTCCCCTTTATGAAGTTAATGAAAAACATACATAGTAAAAATAAAAATTAGATATCAATCAAAGAAAAAAGGAAGGGATGGTGGAGAGAAAAGAAAAATCAGGAATGAAACACGCTATATTACTGACTTGAAATTAAGAGTTTTTTTCAATCGCTTCTTAAAGCATGCCAAAGACGGAAAATACGGAGCGAGTCTAACATCGGTTTGTAACCAGGCCAAGAGTTTCACTGCATGGACAGTAAAGGAGACATTAAAAAAAAAGAGGGAAAGCCAATAAACAATCTCCGTTTGAACTAAGCGCATAATAATAACCCATTAAAACACTTTGTTGAAATCTTTGACCTTTGTTGAATACCTTGCATAAATAAAAATAGTATGTGATAAATAAAAAAACACTTTTCTATATATCCTCTCTGCCTACCCCGCAAGGAAAACAGCGTGATGATATGTGTATATATGAGTCGTTAAGATTCAAAACCCGCTCTGGAAGATGGCGAGTGTCAAAATCAGCTCCGCACATAATTTAATTAAAAATATTAAATTTTTCATTGCGTTCTGTCAAAATCCCAGTTATAATGTGACTGATATTATTTATAGTTTCTTAAGACATAAAGCAGAAAATATACAACTTAAACATTTCATTTACATTTGAAGTAGTTAATTATCATTTACTCAAAACTGAAGAAGCCTTCCAGAGAAGGTTTTGCATCTTGACGACTCATATAACAACTTTATTTCAGTTTTTTTTCCATTCAGCTTATGTACGATTCACCTCAACCTATTTTACTAATATTATATAAAGGAGGATTTCTGAAAATTATTTCAGGAAAACCAATATTTCTGTTCACTTCTTATCATAACTTGAAAACTACAAATTTTTTGAGCTTGAAACTTCTGTTCAGTCTACATAGGCTCAGTCCTATTTGGATGACTACACTTGCATCCTATATTGCCGTCATAAGCAAAAACGTAGCTAACGGGAAAAAAAATCAGAAATTTAACTAAGTATGAGGTAATATTCCATATCAAATTTTGAACCATAATCCATAGAAAATACAGAAAACCATTTATTTCAACAAAATAATCGACATAATGTCTTTTTTAATTTTACAAAATACTAGGTTTTTCTAAACAAAAAAAAATAAAATGTGATTCATAAGCAAAAAGATAGCAAGTGAAAAACATAAAAGTGCAATTTTCTCGAAACTTTACTTTTGCCATTTTGATTATGAGGGCAGTATAGGGGTGCTCTAAAGCATACGAATGTAGTGTGTGTGTGTGTGTGTGTGATGAGGAGTGTTTCTTAAAGCTTTTCTAGAGGTCCAGTTGTCAACTAGGCAATGTCAATGGCTGTCATCCATTGACATTGCCTAGTTGGCATCCCATTAGAAAACAGGCACTTAAAATATTTCCCTTGTATCAGGGCGCGCTTCAGTTCCTCGTGTGTATATACGAGGAACTGAAGCGCGCCCTCGTACAAGCTATTGGACTACCCGATTTCTCACAAGAATAAATTCATCAATTTACATTGATGCCTGAATCTCACCGAACTGAGGAAAATAACAGTGGAAAACTGATAAAATAAAATATAGCTTTAGTTTTGATGGTAAGTTATCAACTTTGTTTTCATTCATAATAAAATTAATAACATCGTGATAAAACTTTGCAATTACCGAAAACATGTTTCAGAGATATCGCGATTCCAAAATTTGATACGTTTGTCGGTTAGTTTTATATCGTGTTCTCTCAAAATATTACGGATTACAGTGATTTTATCAAAATCGCTTAAGTATCTCAAATACTGTTTTATGGAGATCGGAAGTCCTTCAAACTTCTATCACTGATAATTGTTTGATTATGGCGCTGTTAACTTCCAGACTTAAAATATAAATGTAGGAACTAACTTTTGGCAACCACGATATCTCAATCAACCAAAGACTCGGTAGAAAAACAAAATCTTTAAAAAAGGTTATCTTGTAAATTTTAAATACATTTGAAGATTTTTTTATTTACTAATGAAATATTCTGATAACCGAATGAAGCGCTGCGTTAACCAAACGAACCATTGTGATAACCGATTAAAGCATTGTCATAACCAATTTAACCAACGTGATAAAATAAGTATGATGCTAACCGATTGAATAATTGTGATAAACAAATGAAACTTTGTGATAACCGAGTGGAGCCTTGTGATAACCGAATTAAACGTTTTGATTTTGTACAAGATGCTTATCTCACTACCCGGGGGATGCAGTTCGAATCCCTGTTGATACCCATTTTTTTTAAAAGAGTGTCTGATTAAAAAGGTATCTTTATCATATTTCTGATTGAATGTAAGAAAATGCTACATATCAATGAACCCGTCAGGTTGTGATGTACCTATACAACGAAAGTGTAAAACAATACAATACAATGAAGGAACGGAGAGTTGTGATAACCGAATGAATAGTTGTGAAAACATAATGAAGAGGTATGATAACTGAATGAAGAGTTGTGATGACCGATTAGCGATTACTGGAAGACTTTCGACAACATGTAGGAAAAGGGTCCTAACTGCTTTGTGCGTAATGTAAAAAATACAACGAAAGTGTTGAAAAGTTGATGTTAACGGCGCGAGTTAAGGAGAAGCGAGCAGGAGGACGGTCTGCTACAAGACGAACGGACCAAATAGAGTTAACAGGACCCTCATAAATGCTGCATTCAAGATGGCTCAGAACCATGAAGGATGTGGACAAATGGTGCACCAAGTTCCAGATATAGCAGACGACCATGACGCTCCGCATTGAGCAAGTTATGAAGAAAAAGTGATAAAAATATCTCAAAGATGTTTTAGAACAGACGTAAAGAAATGATTAAAATGTTATCACATACATAAATTGAGACAATGATGTTTGCAAATCATTTATTTTTTCTTCGACGCCAAAGGTATTACGGTTGTGATACTTGCTATGTATTTTGAAGTCCCGGGTTTGATTCCTGGCGGATTCCAGACTGATTTTTTTAGTCGAGGGTCTATCTTTTGCATACATCTTTATACTATTTATTAAGCCTGTTATAAAGGGTCTTTCAAATTGAGCGGTTTTTTAAATATTTTTTTTTAATTCTTGAATAAAACACACAATTTGCTTTGATTTCGATTTTTTTTATTGGTAATTGTATGTATGTATGACATTTAAACACAAAAAAACAATATCCGCCAAATATCCACCTCTTGCAGCTCCACATATGTCCACTCTTTTGTTAAAAAATTCAATGAAATTTTGGCATAATTGCGATTCTAGCTCACCAATAAAATTTTCCAAAATAATATGTACATTTTTGTAAAGCACGTGCTTGTATCCAACATCGATCAAGACTTCAAAATTATAACCTAATTTTTTTAAGCAATCAAACAATGAAATTGAAGCTGTCAAAAGTATAAATTGTAGTGAATTTAGCATCATGTTTAACGGACATAATTTAAAAGGGTTTGAGTTAAATAAATGCGGAATTTTCCAATAAAGTCTGAATATGGCCCGAGAAATTTATGGGTCATAAAAAGAAAATACGAAAGATTGTTTTTCTTGAATAATTATATCAAGAATAAAATATAATATATATTAATTTTACAGAATAAAATGATACCCGTGACTTTGGTTTCTTCCACTATATTTCTTGGCATTTCACTGTTTGCATTACGACACCTACACCCACACACATGCACACCCACCCACACACACACACACACACACTGTACCCTCTTCAGGTGAGAAGGTTAAACTAAAATGCGTGTTACTTACACTGTCCATGACCTGACGGGGAACAGAGTAAGAAATGGTGAAGAGGACACACACACATAATGTATCCTCTTCAGGTGAGATGGTTAAACTAAATTGCGTGTTACTTACTTAACCTAAGTGTCCATGACCTGATGGGGAACAGAGTAAGAAATGGTGAAGAGGACACACACACAATGTACCCTCTTCAGGTGAGAAGGTTAAACTAAAATGCATGTTACTTACACTGTCCATGACCTGACGGGGAACAGAGTAAGAAATGGTGAAGAGAACACACAAACAATGTACCCTCTTCAGGTGAGATGGTTAAACTAAATTGCGTGTTACTTACCATACACTGTCCATGACCTGATGGGGAACATAGTAAGAAATGGTGAAGAGGATAATTGATTATTTATCATACTTTTATTTTGTTAATTTGCTCCATGAATCTCTATGGTTTCTATTTTTTTTGTTGCATATGTGTTTGATATATGCAGTATTTAACATTCTTAGAAAATTCTAGTAAGATGCCAATTTATGATTGATACCTTTTGAACAAGTGTTGGAATTCAATATCTACAGGTACCGATCTTCTCAGCTACAGTAATCTCCACACATAAATAAGAGGCTGAGTAAATAAAACGGCTGCTGTCTCTTCAGAATCATTGTAGGGGAAACACTTAGATACATATATAGTTAAATGCCCTCGTATTCGAGATATACTTGAAGTAGTGGATATTTTGAGATGGTATAGAAACTGTAAAAAAATACTTGAGAGACCACCTTGAAAGGATATATGAATCACTCGCTGGCAATTGTTCCCTAGGAAGACATCCAAAATATGGAAGGAAAGCTAGGAGTCAACATGTCAAGAGAGGAAGTCAGCATGTCAAGTTCTGATGATGACAATCACACGTCTAACTTAAAAGAAAAAATCGTGGAATTTTAGCGACTCTTTGAAATTATCTACAGATGGACATCGATAGAAGAATATTTTGTTTACAAACAAACTTTGTACCCAAACAAACATTGTACAAAAGCTAATCGTCACCATTCTTGGTAGCATTTCAAGTTATATACTACAATATTGCTTGTTTTTTTTTCAATATAAGACTTCCTTTTGTGCATACTTGCCATAGGGCTATTTTCTCTTGTAAACAAAATACTTCTAATTACCAACAAACATCCCTTATAAATTAATGTATCTTTTGGGGAATCAATTTGCCGAGATTGCCGCTATATTTTTTCATAGTTTTTCGAGCTATATGATAAAAGAAGGCAGAGTTGGTAAATTATTCTGTACTATTGTTTTCGTATTAATATCAAATTGGTATGGCGAGGTGTGGGCATTTAACTAGGAACGGGCCCGTGTCATGTGATCCACTGTGTATTTGTAATTTTTTTTATATTATTGTAATAAATTTGACTCGCGCTTTCTTACTTATGTATTTATTTTAAACGGTTTTTTGTTGATGTTTTTTTTTGGTTTTGTCGAAATGTTAAACGTTTTTCCTTTGTATTTTTTTTAAATTTTAAGATTATTTAGTAATTTTATAAATGAAGCACTAACAGTTTTTTTTTTTGAATAATTTTGTAAAATATTACACATTGTATTGCATGACCCTTTCGTTGTATACAGTACAACCTGGCGGGCTTATTACAATGTGGCAATATCTTCTCACCAATCAGAAATATGTTAAAGAGCCTTAAGTGAAAACCAGACAGGAATCCTTTAAAAAAATCTGGGTCCCAACAGGAATCGGGAACACGAAGCCTCCGGGTTGGGAGACAATCGTCTTACTAACTAGACCACGGAGGTCGTCATTGTACCATCGACGAAAAAGAAAGTAAACAGCGCAGATCGTTAATTTAAGAATTTTATCAATAAACGATATTTTACATCTATATATATATAAGATTTTAATTTACAGTTATTAGTTTCACGTGATTTTTTGATTTACAGTATTTACGTTAACGCCACGCCTTGATGTTTTTTTCTTTTTTAAGTGGTATTTTTTTGCTTTTCAATAACTTTTGAACACATAACAGTTAAACTTGATATACCATACACATTAAGAGCATTCATGCTGCCTGTCTATAATCAATTTTCACAAGTTGCGAAAATCAGTGTCAAACCATTAGCCAAGTTTGCCCAAGGGTCGGAAATTAGTTGTTTGAAAGGAGAAGCAGCACTGACAAGTCAGGGCCGAAACAATTAGATGCCATGCCAAATTCACCCCTTCCACATTTCCTGGTTGTGATCATTTCTAATTTATAGTCAAACTAAAGTTTTGGGTTCGGTTATGCTCGAGTACTTTTTATTGAAACATCTTCTTGACGTGCGTGACCAATGTAAATATTTTACAACTTTGGTAAATTTTAATAAATTAAATATGACTTCTATTCCAGAAGAGATTTGAAGATTAATAAATAATACATGCCCATTAATCTTCAAACTTCTGGAATTTATAAAAACATTTAATTATTACGCAAATGTTTATAAAAAATAACATCAAATGAGCATTTGTGTAACATTTGTTAACTCCTCCCCATATTTGATATGATGGTGTGGGTATGTTGAAGAGCATGGCCGGAAGACAATATTGCCTTCGGCTCGAATAATCGAACCTTCGGGCTAAGAGCCACTGGAGTAGGCAAGTACTTCACAGTTCGTCAACGCATGTGATAGAAATACTAAAGCATGTAGACAGGCGACAATACTCGCACATGTTTATATGGATCTGGGTTTGTTGCCTGTATTTTTTTCGTGAATTAGGCTTTTGTCTGGAGGCATATGAGCATGAAAAACAGGTTGATACTTTTGACCGTTAGTTAATTATTTAATTCGTTCGTCAAAAATTCTCATTAACTTAACAAGTTGTAAATAAGACAATTATGTATCACGCGAGTCACCCTTAGCGTACTGTAAAAATTGGTCAAGTGAACCCTTAGCGTACTGTAAAAATTGGTCGAGTTAACTCTTAGCGTACTGTAAAAATTGGTCGAGTTAACACTTAGCGTACTGTAAAAATTGGTCGATTCAACTGCATAAAAGTGGCTCTCTATACCTACAAATAGGGATTTTTTGCATTGTTTTGTATTGAACATGTTATTAATGGTTCGTTCATTAAAACTGTATGCATTGTAAATATTATATTGTGGATAACAAAAAAATGTGAAATGAATACAAATATTTAAAAAAATGTTTCAGTGAGACTGGAACCATTTATTGTGTTAAAAGTTGAAGTCCAATTTTGAATATCTCAAGATGTCCTCTGTAATGTTATAATTTACATCTGCAACTTCAGATGCATCGGGCAGTCTAAAAAATAGTTTCGTATTTCTTCATAGATATCGTAAGGAGAGCACTTTCGTTGCTAACTTTATTCCAAACGTGCTGCATGTATATATTATTATGAAATGTAAGGTAAATAATGTCAACGTTTACATATTGCTCGACTTGGCGTCATATACAAGATGAAACAAAATAAGTTGTTTTTTTTCGGTGTTTAATGCTTTTTTACTATCGTAAGACCTCGCCCACATAGGTAGGAGCCTCGCTTGATGTTTAGAGCTACGTTACTAGGTGACTGTAATAGTCACGTAGCGTGGCGCGAAGCATGCAGTGTGGCCATTGCGATATTATGGGGTGCGTTGGTTCGCTAGGATGTCACCTAGCTCGCAGCGTAGCTCTTAGCACCAAGCGAGGCTCCTACCTGTGTGACCGAGGCCTAAAGGAAAAGTGGGACACAAACAAAAAATATACTTACAGTGTATGGCGACAATACGGTAAACGATTATGTGACAGTGGAACCTTGGTTTTCGAACTTAATACGTTCCAGAAGACCGTTCGAAAACCGATGAATTAATTTTTCCCATAAGAATTAATGTAGATTGGATTAAATCGTTTCAGACCCTCAAAAATATACAGTGTGGTAACACAATAAATAAATAAAGTTAGTGAAAATTTTGTCGCATTTTATCTGTACTGAGGAGAGCTGATGGCTTAAGTGGAAGGTGATGAGGCAGGTGGAAAGGAGAGGAGATGTTATTGTTTGGAAAGGAGTCACCTTGCATAAATACGTCAGGTGATTCTCCTTCTGGGGTTGTTCACCTTGTCTGTTTCACTAAAATCTGTCCAATGAGGGTTGTTTTAAAAACAATCTGAAGTGAGATATGGCATTGTCATTGAAAACGTATGTTCGATAACAGAATTTTTCAAGAATCGAGGTTCCACTATAAGACATTTGAAGATGGTGTCTGCTCTAAAAAAGCTGATTACCACTGATGACAACAAAATCAAGGCATTGATCGAGAAAAACTATCGTTTTATTACGTGAGGGATTGCTGAGATTCTGAAAATATCGTTCAAGAGCATATGGTGCCATTTTGCGTTTGAATTTGAAAAAAAAAACGAAATTAATCTCCGGGCTGCCGAAATTAAATTGTAAATCATCACTGTACTAATATGGCAATTTCATGCAAATCGTAATAAACTATACTCTATAGTTCACTTTTTGATTAAAACTATGAACAAATATTTAGTTGTGGTAAGTAAATATTTAGTTGTGGTAAGTAAAAAATAAAGTCTATTTTTTAGATTGAACATCAGATATCACAGGAATTCGTTATTGATATATGGATATTTCTCTACTAATTAATTTGAAACTTCCAGTAAATAAGATTGTGTTATCAAACCTAACAGACTGTGTTGTGTGTACATTGTGATTAACGTGGAAATAATTGGTACATAAAATAAACCTGCGTTTTATCACATGTGACAATAACATGCGCTTGATATCGATATATTGTCACCTGATTCAAATATTCAATAAAGAAATAACATATTATGATATTATGCATAACAAGTGCAGTTGTTTAAACATAATTTGATATTACGTAGACTTCTTTTTCCTCTTTAATCGATAGCCTGTGTGTCCCGGGAATAACCGGGATGAAAGGTTGTATCGTTACTGCGAGGCTCAATTCTGGCCGTTAGATACAATTAAAATTACAACACTTGTCGGAATAATGTTTGTTTTTTTTATTTAATAAAGTAATCTATTTGCTTTGATTTACTAAAAGTCATATCTTTACAGCATCCAATTAATGTTGCGTTACTTCTTTCTTAGTGAGACTTTTCCACTTATGAATCGATTGTTAAATTTTTGAAGAATAATTAGTTGAAACTTAAAATTATTAAGATATGTAATTTAAAAAAAAATAGTTGTGTTATATTGACTCATATAATTCAATAATGCTTGAAATTTGGTGGCACAAATCATCTTAGTTTGTGTGGATTGCCTATTATTAAAAAAGTAATATATAAAACAAACATTTGTCAACGGATATACCTACCATATATACAAATTTATATCATAAGAACTAATCTAATTATATGAAATATTGCCCGCATTATTCCTTCCAATTATTAATCAGTTATTAAAGTTGTAATTTTGTCTAATAAAATACAACAATAAGAAATATAAAAATATCAAAACAATATTATATCAATTTAAATTATGAAAAGAGATTATCAAACATAAATATTTACTGAAACCGGACAGTATCAACATATGCTAATGCGATATTTCACAACAGTAATTTAGCACACTTTAATGTAAGGGTGTGAAATGTGGACGTGAAAAAAACTGAATCTTGGGATCCCACCAAGGTCCAAAAGAGAAAAATTCTCAGTGTCTTAGGATTATGGGTGTTAGGTGGTAAGTCATGAGAGTGTTCATAGGACACAGCAACCTATCTTCTTCTACATTGCGTGCTGGATGCTGAATATCGTGGTCCTCTGCAGACTACCATATGTCTCAACTCGGCGCACCACATGCCTCCATCTCTACCGGTTCTTGGGCACGTTAAATGAATGCATCGTTTAAAGATGATTATGTTAATTTCTTCATTTCCTTTCTCTTGTTCACCTTCCCTCAACTGTCCCCATAATCACCAACTTGTTCAGACTATCCTCATTAATTATGTTAAATATCAATAAAGTTTGGAGACAATAACTGATTTGTATTGAGCATTATACCCCAAGGCTCATTTCATGGCAAAAATACCATTTAAATATTATTTGATTGCTTATATAAAATGACATACATTAGTATAAGAATTAACCTTAGGCAAATCTTTATAAAACATTTACAGGTACCACTATTATTGATGAAATTAACAGTGATGCATATCGTTAAGACAATATCTGTTACATAAATAGTTAATATCGTATGATTTGATATCATATGACATTGATATTGATGCGAATTCTGAGTGTGACTTCCTTATATTAAACTTTTGTTATTGGTGTATTTTTTTCTATCGTTTCTATTTTTTTATTAATATTTTAGTGTCTTGATACATCAAGAATTGCGGGAACGATATTGACTTTATATTGCGCTTAAACTTTGTACATATAGATTTATTTTATTTTGTTTGTATGCGTCTATATTTTGTTTTCACGTGAATGTCGAGAGTGACGCCTGGTTCAATCCAGAGTGAACTGCCCGCCTTTAAGCGGTCCTGTAATATGTTAATAACTTGTGAATATTATTATTATATTAAATAGATAATCCGTGAACAGTAAAATTAATTATGACATCACTATTCAAATAAAAAATGCAATTAAAAGAGAGTCAATGTAATAAATTAAATAAAAAATAGTAACAACTTGAAGATGATTTCAAATATTAAAATCAACTTAAAAATAAAATAAGCACAATTTGATAATTACGATTGGTTTAAAAGAAATCTCCGTAATGTTATCAAATTCGTGTGAAAAACATCGATGCGGCTAAACCTCTGAAACTTTCATTATACCCTCTGAAGCCTTCATTATAACCTCTGAAGCTTTCATTATAACCTATGAAGCCTTCATTATAACCGCTGAAGCTTTCATTATAACCTCTGAAGCTTTCGTGATAACCCCTGAAGCTTTCAGAATAACCTCTGAAGCCATCATTAAAACATCCTAAAGTTTGCATTATAACCTATGAAGGTTCGTGGTATGAGACAGCTATGGGCATACGAGATTCTGTATATGAGGTAATTAAAGAAGATTGACTGTCGTGTTGTTCCGATTGAAATATTAAAGATTATTTGTTCCAAAAGATATAGACGATCTATCATTATATAAATTGATTAGAAGAAATTGATTTAAAACAATAAACCAGTTAGATGTGTATTTGCATAAAAGTGTTAAATTATAATAGTAATTACCCACATCAATCCATAACACTTGGAAGTTTGTGCGAAGTGAAAAAAAAGATAACACCTCAAAACAGACTTCGCCCAAATATAAATTATTGTTGATAATGATTTATATTCTAGTTCTGATTTGTAATAACAGATGTCGCATTATTTTCACAGAGCAAATAAAATAAGGCGCGCGATGTAATAATCCAATTAAAAAATATAAAACATTATTTTTACCCACGTCTTAATCTAATGTAGAATAAATAATAGTCGCTAGTGAAGATTTTATAGTTTTGATATAAGGCTGCCAAAAAATATCAGTTAGGAAATACATAAATAAAATAAAAAATAAACATATTACGCTTGGCCAGCATATCTCGGAAACTTATTTTTGAGACTTAAAAACTTTTCAAAGTAAAAGCACGATTTAAAAAATGAAGACATTTAAAAAAACAAATTTTAGGAATTTGAATTATAAACAGAAGTCAATCTCTCATGGCCTAGTTGATAAGACACCTGTAACATGACCTCCGTGTCCTAGTTGGTAAAACGTCTGTAACATGACCTCCGTGCCCTAGTTGGTAAGACGCCTGTAACATGACCTCCGTGTCCTAGTTGGCAAGATGCCTGTAACATTACATCCGTGTCCTAGTTGGTCAGACGTCTGTAACATGACCTCCGTGCCCTAGTTGGTAAGACGCCTGTAACATGACCTCCGTGCCTTAGTTGGTAAAATGCACGACTTTTTTCTTTCAAAAATGATATAAATGGTATATGATTGAAGTCATAGGTTCCCGAATATTAGACGGTAAAAATGTATGTTTCATTCGAGTGGGTTCGAATCAGCCACCTTCCGCATGGAAATCCAGCGCAATACCGTGCGGTCATCACTTTTACAACTCTGTGTTGGAACCCAATTTTTAAAAAGGGTTCTAGTCTGGTTTTCCGTTCAGGTATCTTTAACATCTTTCTGGTTGCTTGGAAGGGATGCCACATGACAATAAATCCGCAGGGATGCACTATATACAACGAAAGCGTAATACAACACTCTACGAATCATTTATTCATTGCATACGTTTTCATTGTATGTAGTGCAAACCTGGAAGGTTAATAGATATGCGTCAATCTTTTCAACCAACCAGAAATATGTTAAACATGCCTTAGGTAAAAATCAGACAGGAACTCTTTTTTGGTTTCCAACGAGAATCGAACTCATCACCCCCGAGTTGGAAGACAGGAGTCTTACCAACTAGACCACGATTAAAAAATATCGTATTAATATAACAGGAAATCTTCACAAAATATATTACAGATAAAGTCTGAGAAATATTTTCAACTCACTAAAAATATATTTATATACTAGGTAAGTCCAGAAAGTAAGTGTACTGAATTTTTGTAGATTACAATTTTTTTTATTTAAACAAAAAAAATACGTGGTTACCGTAGTACATATGTAAGCTATTTTTCGACATAGTCGCCATTCCTCTCAATGCAGGTGGTGAAGCGCGTTATCAACTTTTTGATGCCTTCCTCGAAGTAGTTTCCCGCCAACCCCTCCGTCCACTTCTCCACCTCCTCCTTTACCTCCTTGTCGGTTGAAAACCTTTTTCCACCCATGTGCAGCTTCAGGGAGGTAAAGAAATAGTAATCTGAAGGTGCTAGGTCAGGGGAATGCGCGGGATGGTTCAGGACATCCCATTTAAACGAGGCGAGCAGTTCTTTCGTGGCGTTGGCCGTGTGTGGTCTGGCATTGTCATGCAGCAGGCCGACTCCCTTTGTCAGCATGCCTCTCCTCTTGTTCTGAATCGCCCTCCGCAATTTTTTTAGGATCTCACAGTATCTTGCAGAGTTGATGGTCTCACCTTGAGACATATATTCAATTAAAATTATGCCTTGACAGTCCCAAAACAATTTCATCAGTCACAATTGAAGGTCTTCCGCTCCTCTGATCATCATGTACAGACGTACGACCGTTTTTAAACTCGCGACACCACTTGTACACACTCGTACGATAGCTTTATCACCATATGCAGGTTTCACCTCATTATAAAACTCAACCGGAGGTTTTCCCTTCCAAACGAGATAACGGATGACACCCCGTATTTCGTACTTGGCGGGAGATTGGATTTACATTTTTCACGAAACGTGCTGTCGCGTCGACACTTCTCAACATACTGACCTCGAACCGGTCTCGTTGCGGAGGGGAAGGGTCAGGCTACACAGAAGTGTAGCCAACATGTCGAAAAATAAAATCCATCCGGTCGTGAGAGCCTCACTACACTTACTTTCTGGATACGCCTCGTACAATGCAAAAATCATATAAAAAAAACTCGAAATACTCCAGAGCAAATTTGCTGTGTACTCGTGTTGTCGTTTTAAATTTAAATCACAATATATATTTATACACATATATTTACCATGTTTATTTGACACAAATCCATTATTGCCAAAAGGCAAAGAAAAACCTTTCCACCTTTGAAAAACGCGCCGACGGTCCCCGTCCTTACAAATTGTTAACCTTTCAGCAAATTTCAGCTGAAAGTTTCAGGGAAAGTTTTCAGCAAAAGGTTTCAGTTCAGTAGTTCGTTGTACCACCGTGTTTCGGATATGTCGAGCAAAAAAGCGTGTTGTTCCTATCAATAATAAATTAGACAAAACTCTTTATTTGTTTTAAATAATATACATTTATTTATTTTAAACAAACACTAACCTTTTATTATTCCAAATACAGGATAAACGAAGACTAACTTATGAATTCATCAAAGGTTTCGACTCGAACTTGGGGAAACTACATATTTGAATATATAATAATGAATCTAGCTATTCCATTATGTGAATTATTGCCACACGTGTTTCTACCTCTAGGCTCTGTTAATAATAATAATAATACAATTTATATAGCACCGTTTTGAGGGCGAACTACTGACAGATTATAAACATCACAAAATTAACATATTTAAATTGAGCAGGATAGGAAGACAGTGACTGCGGCAATTATAGTTCAGTTAGAATTATTTCGGTTTGTAACGAGAGCAATGTTTAGGGTTTGGTTAGATAGAAAAGAGCATCACGCGACTTACTGCCTACGCCTTCTACATACATAAGTCTTCTCATACTGTTCATTCAGGGACTGGTGACACGTTTCATTAGAAATTTGTGTGGTCTATTGACCCAAAAGAAAATTTTAAATAATGTGAGACATTTTTTCATTCATTGGTTATTTAACAGTGTTTTATTTTTATTTATGGCTTTATGTATAATATAATAAAAAATGGTGACTCGCAACGTTTTTCTAGATAGAAGATTGAAATAAGATAAGTGTATAATAAAATGGTATTGTCCTATTTTCGGCGGTTTACGGACTGCCATTACTTGGAGGTCTTTTTTCATTTCAATTTTTGGCTATCCTAATACTATAGGTGTTTGATATAAATTCTTAGAGCGCATTTAGGGAAACTGTGGTTAAGACGTGGCGCTTTTAAAATCCTAGATTTTTTGGACCTGGCAGAAGCGAAATATGTATCTCAAGATGAAACCAAACTGAGATCTGTTCTATCTCTTTTCCATACGATAGATTTGGCTATCACCCACCTTGTGGATGGAAGACGCCTGTACGTGTTATATTATATTGTGTGCAAGCTGTTGCACTCCAGCAATACAGATTAAACTTTCAAGTTACTATGGTAAGGATACTAAACATCCAAGATGATCTGGAGGTTTTATCTTCTGCAACTTTTCCTAAGGTAATTTTGTTCGTAGTTTTTTTTTGTGTATTACTTAAATAACGCTATAAGAATTTATGATAAGCAGCATATAAGCTACAGAAAAAAAATAGATGTAAAATGTGGCTAAGAGTAACACCAAATCAGAATCGGATTCACCAGGAATCGAATCTAAAACACCCGTTTGCTTAGCGAAAACACTAACAACCGTAAGGCTACGGCCATCGACTAGGGACATGACGTGATGATGATGATAGTGAAATTCTTAACATATACAATTTCATACTCAGAAGGCACTTTTGCTAAACACTGTAGCTCTGTATTGCATAATGTGAGCGAGGGATAAGCAACCTTTCTGAAGGTTGTATGTACAGTGGGGTTCCGCCCTTCTAAAAGGTCCGCATTGCCGATCGGAACTCGCGGAAACCTTGAGCTGAAGGTTGCCTGAGAGAGATCAAGGGCGGAAGCGGAATTATTTTTGGGTAAGGATCGCTTGAATAAAAGGAATGAAATATTTTGGAATGAATAAATAAAATAAATTTCAAGGTGAACATCAAATGTCTGTTATCAATTTAAAATTCAAGTGGCGATGAAATTAAAATTGATTTAGTATACAATTGTAATTAGCTGCTAGTCAAACACTGTTTTTTGCACTTTACATAACGGTATAGCCCCACCGGTTTCAAGGTTTTCACATCATCATCAGGGGAACATAAACAAGACTGAATTATGTTCGGTATGCTACTGACATACACGCTTTTAACGGTAAAAAAGCGAGTTGGGGATTGTGGATCCAAGATCTCACCGCTGCTTGTTGAAGTTGTCTCCTACCTCCCTCCCTCCACAATTACCAACCTGAATTTTTACCGTTAGAAACACGTATGTCGGTACCGGTCCAAACACAATTCAGTCTTGTTTCTACTCCTCTGATGATAAGGTGAAAACCTTGAATAGTTAAATAGAAAAAAAATTATAAAATTAACTCCTCTATAATTCGTATGCAAAGACTTGGAAATGAGTTTTGCAACAATTTAGATATTTTTAATATAAGTATATATAGTATTCGCCAGAATATCACAACAATATTTAGAAATAACCAGTAACTTTGTGCTCTGCTTTATTAATATAAATAACCTAGTATAAACGAAACATTAAGGACAATACTTTGCTTCTGGAGTTGAGTAGCTCTGCATCAACATATGGAAGGTTTCGATTCTGCAAAGCAACTTGCGTCTCGTTCTACAAGTGAGCCCATGTGTTTTATATATCTCAAGATCTATCCATAAAATTCACAAAAAAAAACAATTTTTGTTCTATGTAAGCGTTGTTCCACTAAAAACAAATGTAAGTTCTTAACTACTATAAAATAAGGTTTCGACAATTACGTAAGTCTGCTTGGTGAAGTTTGGTAATATTTTGTGGTAAAAATACATATGATATATTAAACTTAAATATACATGTAAATATTAAATTTGAAAACAATGACTGTAATTTATTATTACTACTGCTTTTGTATCTCCATAATAGTTTAAGATAAAGTTTTGTATTTTTTGTCAATAATTTTAAGTACTTGTATAACTTGTCATATATTCATTTGCATATAAAATACACTTTTGTGTCGTTAATTAAATAAAAATAAAAATAAAGGGTCTTTCAAATTGAGCGGGGTTTTTAATTCTATTTTTTTAAATTCTTGAATAAAACACACAATTTGCATTGATTTCAAAAAAAACTTTTTATTGGTCATTGAAGTATGGCATTTAAACACAAAAAAAACAATATCCGTCAAATGTCCACTTCTTGCAGCTCTACCTGCCCACTCATTTGTCAAAAATTTCGATGACATTTTGGTATAATTGCGGTTCTAGATCATCAATAACGCGAATAATTTCGTCCTTCAGCTAAGGAATTGATCGGGGGTCATTCATATATACCTGGCTTTTCACGTAACCTCAGAGAAAATAGTCCAACGGTGTCAGATCACATGATCTTGGTGGCCAATTAACATCACCGTTTCCGGAGATTACAATACATAAAATAATTCAACAATTTAAACGCGTTATGACTCCATTTTTATAAATGTAATGCATTACACTTTTCAAATATCACAAGTCCCAGGCAAGTTCGCGATGCCATCTGTGTTTTATCCAATAATTAAAAAAACCGCTCAATTTGACACTGTTAGAACCAAAAATCTCCTTAGAACCAGCTAAATGAAGGTACTCAGGAGTATTGCTGGCAAAACCCTTCGTGATAGAGTACGAAACACAGAAATCCGAAGTATGTGCGAAGTTGAAGATATTGTCAGATGGGAACGACAGAGAAAAAGGTTCTGGAACAAACATGTATCAAAAATGGCGGATCCAAGAGCCGTAAGAATGGCCAGGGACAGTATCCCCCAAGCAAGCAGACCTCCAGGACGACCTCCCAAAAGATGGAAAGACAGCTGGCAGTCGACGTCACAAGAGGGAAACAATGATGCAGGACCATAACAGGTCAACAGGCCTAAAAGGAGATAAAGAAGAAGAAGCAAAATTTGAAAGACCCTTTATATATGACTCCATTAGTGTCATGAATAATGGTGTGAAGACATCATGATACCTTGTTATAAAAGTGCAAATATAACACACCCCAACACACGAGTCGTAAGTTCGGGTCGGTCGCATTTTTGTCATTGGCATAAATGAAATTACTCATTGGTTATTCCATACTTGTCAATTAAGACTGTGTTGTTGTTATTGTTATAAAAGCGCAAATATAACACACTCCAACACATGAGTCGTCTAGTTGTGATACAAGGTTTATCGTAGCTAACATAGGATAGATACTAAATTTTAGGTATCGAGCTTTTCACACCCCTTGTTAAGAACTACTGGATTAAAACAATCGTTATTTTCTTAGGGCGTTGCTGAATCAGAGCGACCATTGTTGCACATTGAGAAATAGTCGTGAGGATATTGTTGTCCATAGGTCGTTACGTTGAAATATAAAATTTTGTAATTGTTTCTTTAACTGAAAAAATTTCAATGCCATATATTTCTGGAGTTTGAGTTTTAATATTCTTTTTAGTAACGAGATTGAATTGACACGTGTGATAAGCTGGTTGATTTGAAACCAAAAATCTAGTTAGTCGGTCAGCAAGTATTTTACATTACCGTTTACTGTCCATGCTGTTTGACTCTTTTATTTTATTATTACACATGACAAGAAATATACATAAATTGTGAAACAAAAAAAACAACATTTAATTTAATTTGGACAAACATTATTTTAATGGATCTGGGTTTGTCGCCTTTCATTTGTCGTATCCCCAGTAAACTAGGCTTTTGCCTGTATCTCACTGAGGATATTTAGCATAAAAAAATAAATCGATACTTCTTTCCGATTTTTGATTACACAAAAAAAATACCCCGTTGCACGTTCCCATCAACCTGACAAACAGTGAAACACAATTACAACTGGAAACATCATGCGGAATCAAACTCTTCACACATCATCACTCCAGAAAAACCAAAAATGTTCATCCCATAATATGCCGCACACAATCATAAGAATAAAAACAAAACTCTGAAACCAATTACCGGCTAACGGAGAGGTAAGACTCTCATCCTCGTTGTCTAGCTCCAAACAGTGACTTAAAAAATACTACAATACATATCTCGCCAATAACGTAATATTTTTTTCTTGTTGTAACATATTTTTGATTGGTTGGAAGATATTAACATGTAGTAATAATCCTACCAGATTGTATAGAACGAAAGTGAATACAATAATTCTATACAACAAAATTGACCTCAACATATCTTCATTTGTCATGTATATTTTGAAGAGTGCGGCTGGGAGAAAATATTGTCTTTGGCCTCGTTAATTAAGTATTCGTGTTTAGAACCACTGCAGTAGGCACGTACCTTGCTGTCAATCATCTCACGCATTGAAAGTACTATCGCACTCCGAAAGTAAGCAATAACGTTTTATGCAAACTCTTAACCAGAGGGACCTTTTTGGGTACCATCGAATCCGAATCCTAAACTTTTGTGCGACCTCCATGACCTAGATGGTAAGCCACTTATCTTCTAACACGGAGATCGCGGGTGCAATATGCGTTGAAACCTTTTTTTATTTTTTTCAATAAAAGGCTTTCTGTCTGGTTTTCATTTAAGGCCTCATAAAACATATTTCTGGTTGATTATAAGATCTTGTCATAAAGCAATAATCACACAATGTAATACATGATTCGCTCGGGCGCTGCTACAGTTGCCAGACATGATTTATTTAATAATAGTTATAAGAGCGCCCTTAAGGAGAGTTTGCTATCTAAACGGTAACATATAAAATTGTTCTTCAAATTTAATTAAACGAAACCCGTTGCTGGGCGACAAGTGTTTCACCAACTACGTCATTAGATAGTTACAAAATAAAACTTGTCTTACTACCTTTATATACATTTTAACATGCGTACAAGAAATCGGTCACGCTGATGAAGCCAACAATACAAAGAACTATTGATCCAGAAAACCTAAGCCGATTATATTCGTAAATATATGTAAGCACATTATGCAACCTAATGTAATGAGGTCCAACGCAATGTGATCAATGCGAAATGCGTGTTAAAAGGTGTTGACCTATATCTTTCTTATTAGAGTTGATTGTTGTATATGACTACACTTTTTCCTTATTACCTATTATACAATGAAAAACGTGCATGTTACGGTAGCCCAGGGAGTTGAGCGTAAATTTCTATAATGTTCAGTACCGGATATTACAAGGAAGGCCATGAGAGTAGACAGGGAAATTTGGTATGCTAGGTTATGCAAAACGGGCGACCCCGCAACGCGTTACAGTGATTCACGAATTGGGGGTTGTGGTATTCATACGATGTGGTATTTTTTTTCAAGTGGTAGCGTTCAACATAATCAAATTAGTTATCCGGATATATTGAAGAGCACTTTTTTTCGTCCCCAGTACTCCTATTTTCGGGTTACAAGCTTCCGGAGTAATATTAAAAATAAAAGAATAATTTACACAGTGCCGTTTAAAGAGCGAATCCTCAAGAGTGTTCTTACTTGAAACTTGAATCCACTATTATTGACTGATTAAAAACATGTTAAATAAATATATATAAATTGAGAGTAAAACTTGGAAAGCAGTGTCTGTGACCAATATATTAAGTTCTTCCCTGCATCTGCATAAGCAGGCACATAACTCGCAATTCGTCATTGTATGTGTTGGCAATACTACCGCACGTGAAGAGGCAATAACACTAGCACAAGTTTTCGTCGCGTGCCAGTTTTATTACTAGAAGAACTTTGGGATGATCTTATAAATTTTATTGGGTACCAGTGAAGTGAAAATGAAATGAGACACATGCAGAAGCTACTGCGTAATGTACGTACACACATACCATCACGTAATTTCTTTGTCGGGGTAGGAAGAGAGGACAAAGTGTCAGAATTCCCTATCTCGACACATATCCTTAGCCTCTTCTACATCCATACACATTCTCATACAACTTTTAGGATTTCTCTGACTTTCTACGTTTCTTTCTTTCAGAATATCATTCACTTGATCCAACCATACTTTCCTTTCTGTTCCTCTAACACGCCTTCCACTCACATTATTTGCACTGTATATCTGTTTTGTTATTTTTTTTTCATTCATTTGTTTCACATGCCCAAATTATCAGTGTGTCTCTCTTCATTTTACTTAACACATCAACCTTAATTCTTTTCATTCCATATTCTATCATACATTGCCACTCCATGTATTATTCTCAATGCACGCATTTCTACAGCATTTATTAGGCTTCTCTGTCTTTTTCCACGTCCATGTTTTCCTTCTATACATCAAAGTTGGTACCAAAACTCCATTGTAGATTATCAACTTAGTAGATAAGTGTAACTAACGTATTTCAATTAGGAAACACATGGTATCGAAGTCGGTTATTGGAAGGTAGGTAAAAACGGTATTTGCCATATTTAATTAGGTCATTTATTTTTTACCTTAGCATTTGTATTGTACTTTTTTACAAAACGAACACATTTATTATCATTCGCATTTCAAGAACACACGCACTGAAAAATAAGGTAATTATTAAGTGAAATATCATACAATTTGATGGATGAGCTAGATGAAAAGCATGTTTTTGGATGGGTTTTTCAGCTAGTCGAAATAATAAACGTTTATTTATTGTATCTTACAGGTGTTCCAAACAATGTATACACACATTGAGTGATTATAAATTTAGTATTTACTAAGGCCGAGGCTATACCAAAGTATTTCGTTAGGTGCTAAGCTAGTTTTACGTGACTCATATACTAGGTGACTTCATGCCTGGCCCCACCAAAGTGCTACGCACAAATTCATTTGACAGTTGGGAGCGGTTGAGTCAACACACGATGTCATTCTCAAAACTAACCAATTTCATTACAACTTACCATCTTTATTTACTTTCTGTGCAACTTCATTCCAAAGTGATTTTATTACAGGTACATTTTTCTATAATTTGCTCGATGGGTTCCACAAAGGCTCTCTTTTTTACACAGTTGTCATTAAAACTTCCGCCATCTTGTAAATTAACCAACACTCCTGTTCGTTAGGAGATTCACTCGATGACTAATCGTCATGCAATGTGGCGCGAAGCGTGCAGTGTGGCCACTGCGATATTATGAGGTACGTCGGTTCGCTAGGATATGTCGCCTAACTCGCAGTATAGATCTAAGCATCAAGCGAGGCTCCTACCTGTGTGGCCGAGGCCTAAGGTATACCAAAGATTTAAACTCGAAATTAAATAAGACAGGCGTATTTTTTTAGTTATCGCAAGTGATCAAATTGATGGCCGTAGTGGTTCATGCACTCCTGATAAACAAGGCATCGCAAACACCGCGAATAATTTGTTTTGCTATTTAGGCGCATTTTCTTTCAACGGGTGCTTTCATTTAATTAATTTTAGCCGGTTTTGTGCCATAAACTTAATCTTTAATGAGTCCCCATAAAAAAAGTACCCTCCGCAGGGTAAGCGGAGGGTACTTAATGATACCTCTGTATCTGTTCGGCAAATAGTCATCTAGATAGGCACTCACACCTCTACGGTACAGGAGGTGAAGTCTTCTTCTGGAAATATAAGTGCTCCTCATCCCTAAAGTCTTCACGAACGCGTAGTATGACATCCTGCAGCAAGTTCAAGTAAACGGCAAGGTACAAAAGTGTGTATACATTTTTTGGGACACCCTATAGGAAAATAAGCAATTCTATAATAAAACTCCGTACAAAAAATTAAATTGATTTTTATAAAAAGCATTGTTCAGTCTGCTTTGAATTTCTGTAAGAAATATTTTTTTCTCGTTTTCTATTGCGTAAGAAGTATCGACTATAAACGCTTCATTGGACAAACCCGTGCCAAAATGGGCACCAACATCAAAGTATTTTTTGCAAACAACTTTGTGCCAACATGTTCATTCATTCCTACTTCCTATAGAGGTGACAAAATACGTATTGTGCACATATTTTGAGCATAAGCTATTTTACACAAATAACCGTTTTTTCATCAGTCTTGAACAAATGGCCATTTTTGATCGGTTTATTATTTATTGATGTTGTAAATATTATTGTATTGTGTTTATTAAATATATTCCGGTCATTCTGAGCGATTTTTGAAGAGGCTGGTTGTCTCACGTGGAATCAATTTCTAAGTGTGAAATGTTACTTTCGTTGATATCTAGATATGCAAGATTTCGTGATGGTAGAGCATTGAAGATGATCAACGGCCTGGACAATCATTGAGTTTGAATTAAAAAAAAAGTTCAAAAGTGGCTGAAATTCTTCGAAATGATCGTTGTGCGTCTACCAGGGTCATCGAGGAGCACACAGAAAATCCTAAATCTACTGTCCATCTCATTTTCTAAATCTTAATTCCTAAATCTACTGTCCACCGTAACGGAAAATTTGGGCCAACGAAAGGTCACACACTGACTGACGATCAAAATGCAGAGTGGACCACTGCAGAGACATGAAAATAATGGCTGACATGGATACAGACTTCATTTCAAGCATTGCACAGGTGATGAAACATTCAGTATAAGCCATTTACGAGTACAAAGCGCCAAAGCTCGGAATGGAAGGGTCCACAATCTCCGAAACAGAAAAAAGTACGCAACCAGAAGAAACGAATCAAGACTCTGTTTTCGTTGATTGCAAAGGAATTATCCATAAGGAATTCACGCCAGAAGGTCAAATGGTGAACGCCGATGTGTATTTGGGTCTTTTGAACGGTTTATGGGCCAGGATTCTTTGAGTTCGACCCGAATACCGGGAACAAGGTGCATAGTCTTTGTTGCACGAAAATGCACCGGCGCACAAAACCAAGATTGTACGCGATTTCTTAACCACAAAAGTATTCTGGTACTCGACCCCCCCCCCCCCCCCCCGATATGGTTCCATGCGACTTCTGGCTATTCCCGGAACTGAAATTAGCGATGAAAGGAAAGCGTTTCGACACGATTTCAGACAGCCAGAAGGCTTCGAAAATGATTTTGGAGGCAATTTTGAAGAATGAGTTTCAGAAGTGTTCAGAAAATTTTACAACCGCTTCCAGTATTGTATTGACTCACAAGGAGTGTACAATTTCACTGAATTTTTACATTTCCTTCTTTCATAATATCATTTACTTGATCCAATCATACTTTCCAAGGACTTCCTCTACTACGCTTTTCACTCATCTTTGCAATGTACATTCGTGCCACATGTCCAAAATCTCCTATTACAGGTCCACAGTGCTCTTCTTGATCATACTTAATACAACACACCAGCCTTAAGTTCACATTCATCCCTTATCACTTCATTCTGTATTCTGTCATAAATTGTCACCCCCATGTATTCTTCTCAGTGGACGCATTCTACAGTGTTTATTTGGACCCTTTCAGTCTCTTTCAACGTGCATGATTCCCTTCCATAAATAAATGTTAATACTTAAATACTGTTGTGGACTATCATCTTAGCAGATTTCAATACCGATTGGTTCGAGTATATTTATTTTATTATTATCCCGTTGATTTTTTACATTTACGTCAATATAAGAAAAACACATTTTGCAAATAGACAATAGATTAAACTTAGAATGAGCGGAGACGTAATGGTTGAGCGCAGATCGAGATAAGTGGAGATTTGCGCTGGCGACACTGCAGCCCCGACACGAAAGGAAACAGGAAAGACAGTGATGCTAGTAAACAAGCAAGAAACATAATTTTCAACAATGATTTAATAACCCAACTAAGATGTTTTTAAATTTTATTATCGCCTGACCGTGGTATCTGACCTCCTGATGGTGCCACTACTGTCCTTTTCACACTCCGGTGTGGCGCCAATATATGTTAAAATCCCCCCCACAACGCAACGCCTGACATCTATCATCCTCCTAAAACATCTTAAAATCCCACTTTGCCTTGGTAACATGTCAAGATAAAATAGCGCCATGTAATGTTTATTTCTTAGCCATGTATCGCTTCTTACTAACTCAAACCAGATTTTTTTGAAAAGACTGATTGAGTTCATACTGATTATGAATTTTAATAATGTTTTTGTATAATTTTACGATAAAGTAATGGGACTTTAATTCAATTTTTTAAATACTGTTTAACCGAGATTGTTGGTTTCAAACACTTTTGCTAGTTAAGATAATATTTTAATTGGCGCCGTGGTCAAGTGGTTAAATATCCGGTGGCTCATATATAGATTTTAGTTAGTTATTTTTCCATCTGAATTTATTGTTGCCTAGCATAAATTCTTCCACCACTTTTTGGTGTAGCTGAATCATCATTGTAACCCCATGCGTTCCATCTTGAATATTATACATAAATGAATCTTAACAAATCGATCCACCACTCCATGCCCGATGTTATAACAATACAAATGTATTTATTTATTTATTATTACACATGACAAGAAATATACACAATTTGCGAAAAAACAACAGTTTATTTGATTTGGACATACAATTTTAATGGATCTGGGTTTGTTGCCTTTCATTTGTCATATCCCCAGTAAACTAGGCTTTTGGCTGTATCTCACTCAGGATATTTAGCATGAAAAAATAAATCGATACTTCTTTCCGATTTTTGATTACACAACAACAAAACCCCGTTGCACGCTCTCATCAACCTGACAAACAGTGACACTCAGTTACAACTGGAAACATCTTGCGAAATTCAACTCCTCACACATCATCACTCCAGAAAGACCAAAAATATTCATCCCACAATATACCGCACACAATCATGAGAATAAAAATTAAAATTAAAACAAAAAATACACAGAAACACAAAAACAACCAAAATTAAAACAAGAAGAAACCTACACTCACGAGCTCACACAAATCTTTCCCACTCGTCATTCATCCTGAAAGCCCAAGTACTCAAAATACTGTCGCAATAACAACCACGCTCCGATCGACTGTCTAAATGGTTTTCCTACCTTTAACTTTATTGAAGTCGGCACGCCATTGAAATAAAATGACAATTTATATAACACCGTTTAGAAAGCAAATTCTTCTCAAGGGCGCTCTAACTCGGGACAAAATTTCTTTATGTAGTGAAAATTCAGAAAAAAATATTTTTACAGTCATAATTCAAAGAAAAATTCTTTATATAGACAAAATTATAGCAAAAATTCTTTTTTGTCAAAATTCCAAGAAATTTTTAAATAATTTTAAACAAAATTTCTTTTAATAGTAAAAAAATCTTTTAAGTCAAAATTCATACAAAAATTCTTTATATATTCATACCCCATATCTGAGCTTGCAAAATCAAACAAAACTCCCTAATATCTGATCTCCCTAAGAAGTCCTATATCTGAGCTCGGTCTTTTAATGAATAAGCTTTGTAAGGTTCCTAAAGAGAAAATATTGAGGGCTCTGATTTTCCCTAACGATTTTTAGCCGAGGGAGGTTATTCGCCGTAGCGCGCTACGGCTGGGCGTAGCGATCGGCGTAGTTTTCTGCGGCGGGTTACGTAACCTTGGCGAGTAAATAATGCCGGAATCAAATTACAATCTACATTAAGCGTTGTGCGTCTGACGGAAGATCCAATGTTGACGAAGTTAATTAATATAGGCGCATCTATCTATTTTTGTCAAGAAAGAAAGAAATTGGTATTAAATAATCGATAGTAAATTGGCGAATTCGGCAGAATAAATCCGCTGTTCAAGTGTATTATGCAATACCGTTGCTACTGGCTACCGTCGGATAAAGAACGATTTAGTGGGATTATTACCGGATATTTAGTCGGATAAAGAACGATTTAGTGGGGATAAAGAACGATTTATGTTAATTTCTTCCAATCAACTAGAAATACGTCAAAAGGCCTCATCGTAATGTTATATTAGTGTTGTACACAGTACAACCTGGCGGGTTTATTGCCATGTAGCAATCTTCCAACAAACTATAAATACATGTAAACCGCCTTAAATGAAAACCAGACTGAATTTTCTTTTAAATAATGGATACCAATGGGAATCGAATCCACAACCTCAGGTGCCAGGTGTCTTACTAACTAGACTACGGAGATTACGCTGTGCTACTCCCCTCGCACTACACAGGAGTTTTTCCGAGTAGTATTCGGGGGTATAAATACCTATGATCAGTTATATCTATTATTTAAAAAAAAATAAAACATGCCGATGTGCTCCAATCGTCTCACTTCGGTATGTCATTGGATCAAGTATAGCGGGGTGGCCGTGAGTTTGCTGGTGTCCCACGGCTCATTCGTTTAAAGAGAAACAAAAAAATCCACAGTGCAGCTTCGCTTTCAAACTTAATTGACGTTGGAATGGCGAGGGGATCCTTGACTTTGAGATCCAGCAACTTCTATGCGCAACTATACGCTGAAGCGACCAGGTGAATAGTGCTGCGGGCTATCCTTTGCCACAGGTTCTTCGGATAACGAAATGCCGAGATAACTGGAATTAATTTGCGCAACTTACAGCAATTTCAGTGCGAGACACGTTTTTCAGCATTGAGGTCATGACGCCGATGAAAAGGTTAAGGTTGATCGAGCAGATATACCGGGTTACTTTAATTTAACTTTTATCCCTTTAGCGTGTTACCACTTTCTATAGATCTTATTACGTTGTGCATTCCGTGGATAATGCACAGTAATAACTAGTTATTCTTCGAGGTTAATACCCCAGCATATCAAATCTAATATACATTTCTGTAAATGAGGCAGTTGGAACGTGTCTGTCTTAATCTTATGGCCGCGAGCATTTTTTCTACTATCAGTTAACAGGGCTTTGAAAAATATTTTGCGATATATTCAATTACTTTTTATATAAAAGCTTTTAATCAGCACCTTAAACTATTTAAATGCTGTCTGTCGAGGATGACAAACAGGTTGCCATTTTTAATCAAATTAAGTTGACGAATTCTGTTATTTGGGTAGTATTTTCTCAGATAGCGGAAGAGTTATGACGGACATCAAACGGTGTGTAGAAATGTGTGCATTTAGAAGAATAAATGGAGTGACAATGTATGACAGAATAAGTTATACAGGGTGAATGTGTAGTTAAGGCTGATGTGTTAAGTTAGAAGGACAAGGGCACGCTGAGATGGTTTGGGCATGTGGAACGAATGAATTAAGAAATACGAACAAAACAAATGTACAATGCAAATGCAAATGTAAAAGAAATACGAGGCAGAGAAAGACCATAAAAAAGTAAGAAAAATCGAAGATGAATGTGAAAGAGGCGAAATATGTGTCGAGATAGGAAATATGTGTATCGAGATAGTCTGGCGCTTTGTCCTCTCTGCCTAACTAAGCAAGGAAACTGCGTTATGGTATGTGTGTTTGTTATTTTGTACATAAATGATTTTATTATATTGTATTTATTACACGTTCATTGTATACAGTACAACTTGGTGGGATTATTGCTAAATGGCAACTTCTTCCAACCAACCAGACTAGATTAAAAAAAAAACTAGGTTTCAACGGGAACCGAACTCATAACCCCCGGGTCTTATCAATTATCCCACGGAGATCGTCTCAACCGTGTATATTTAACATAGTGCTATTAACATAAAATATTGTGAAATAAGATTCGATTATTATTTGTAATGTATTTTTATCAAACACTGTTTATTCCACTTTTTTGTGACGGTATAACCCTACCGGTTTCAAGGCTTTCCCCTCATCTTCAGGGGAGCGCAAACAAGACTATGTTTTGTAATTTATTTTTATCAAACACTGTTTATTCCACTTTTTTATGACGGTATAACCCTACCGGTTTCAAGGCTTTCACCTCATCTTCAGGGGAGCGCAAACAAGACTCTGAAGATGAGGTGAAAGCCTTGACACCGGTAGGGTTATACCGTCATAAAAAAGTGGAATAAACAGTGTTTGATATGATTATTAAATAACATAATTTTTTTAGAATAAAGTTTATTTGATTATTACACTTTGATTTATATATGTGAACAAAATGTTGTCAAAAACCATGCGAAAGATGTATGGTTTCAAGTATATTTAGTTATGAAATGGGAAGTCGAGTCGAACGGGGAGAAAAGGGCAAATTGATAAAAGTGATGGAGCTTTTGAGGAAATTGATATTATTAAATAAATATGTGGGAACTGTTCTGGTCAAGTATTTTTTAATTTAATTACAATACTAAATTAACAATCAAACAATGGCAAAAGGCAAGAGTTCTTAGAAATTCAACCAGATATAATATGAGATATATTCGTAATTATAGAACCACATTGAAATTACTATTCAAGTATTCTTTTTCTGAGCAAATAAAACTCTATTGAGAAAACTTCACATTAGAATGAGGATTATTTTATAAATCAAGTATATACATTATAATCAAGGATATGCTTTGTTAACAAGATATGATGCACGATAATAAGTCTATAATATGCAATATCTTGTCTATTAGTTATAAATTAAAGCGGTCACTCCAGGTTCGATTTCTGGCGGATTAACTTTCAAACTGGTTTTACTCTTAGACCATTTTCCACAAAATAATGTGTTTCTGTAGTTTATATGTTGCTTATCATAAATTATTTTAGCGCTATTAAATCGAAACAAATACAGCGCTATATAAAGCTTAACCGAAGATGGCATCAAATTAAATCTGCTGATTGTCATGGAAGTATATACTTGCTATCAGAATTTTGGGTTTGATCTGTCAAGACTGTGTGAATGTTGAAGTGAAACCAGCTTTCGCACAATAAACCAAAACACATTCAATATACAGAATAGCCGACAATCATACTCGATCTGAAGGATAGTATATCCAATGCTAAACTAAATCCGAAAAGGGGTAATGCAGACTAAGGATGTGTATAATTTTGCCATTTTCAAAACTCCTTATACGAGTATACACATATTTAGTAGTACAGTAGTTTCTTACATATTTTCCCACTGCCTCCTTTCCTTCAAAATGTTATTGTTATAAATCATCCTATTTATAGTTTGGAATGTCTAATTAACTAATAATCATTTTTGCCACAAGAAGTTGCCATAACTTCCGGTTTCCAAAAACCAAACTGCCAAAAAGTTAAAATAACTCTCACTACAAAGGCTTCATTTTTTTAAACGAAATACCAAGAAGTATTATAAAAGTTGAGAGCACCAAGACTTCGTTATTTATAAGTTTTATATGTTAAGGATAAATTGAGGTTTTGTTGTAGTGAAAATAAAATATGAATGTAAGTTTTCGGATGTAAGATGATAGATGGAAGTTTATTAAGTTAAAATTAGTTTGTAATTCTTTTAAACTAAACGAAAATATTTTGTGACTAATGGCTGCTAGACACGATCCAGAAATGGATTAGAATATAACAAATTACATTTATTGTAGAGCACGCCCTAATATTCAATTATTTATTTCATTCTGTCGATGTCGACCTTAATATTACATCAGACATTATGTCATGTAATCTACCAATTTGTATTTATTCATATGGTACCTTTCAAAACAACCGAATTGGGGGACATGTTGAAGAGCGTTGCATGAAGACAATATTTAATAGACCCCATTCATCTAGCTTTCGGGTTTATAACAATTTAGGTAGACAAGAAACTCGAGGTTTGTCAAGTGTTGGCAATATTACCCTGCTTGCGAGTATTGTATTAAGCATCGCATTAATTTATTAACCAGAAAGATGCTGAAGATGCCTTAAGGGGGTGGGGCATTCTTCTCTAGAAATTTGAAAAAAATCGATTTCTTTTTTTTGCATATTCTTAATGTTTAGACTTCCACGTCGACCAGCTCACCCCCTTTTTTTACAACAAGATATAACAGCTGATAACATCTATATTTTTAAAAATTTGTTTGTATATTCTCAAATCATAAATAAATAAACTGTAAAAAAACGTATAGGAAAAATATTTTTTGTTTTTTTTTTTATAGTCTGAAAAAACGCCTGAAATTCACGCCTCTAGAGTATAATACCCCCTTACGTGAAAACCAGATAAGAATCATCTGGTCTGGGTTCTGGTAAGTAAGTCTGGGTTCTAACGAGAATCAAATCCACAACCCCCGGGTTTATAGAAAGGCATCGTATCAACTAGGCCACAGAGGTCCTTAATCGTCAAAAGTGTTGTTACCAGACGAACTCTTACCAGACTGGTATCCTTTTATTCGGGTACCATCGGGAATCGAACGTGAAACGTCCGGGCGGAAGAAAGCGTCTTATTAACTAGACCACGGAGGTTGGCCAATCAACACTATCAATGAAATCGACTAATAAATTATATCAAATTTAGCATCATACTTCTTGGGGATAAGTACAATATAAAACCCTACAGGATGCACTTTGTTGCTATTTGAGGGATATGCCCTTAAAAAAATGTGTACTTGTCATGTCATCATTAAAGATTTTTAAACCACATTTGACACACACGATAGCTAACTGCTTCGTCGCCATACACTGTACATTTTTTTTGGTTTTTATCACATTTCTTCATATGCGGTAGAAAAAAAACATCTAGTACCAAAAAAATTACTAGTTTTCTTCAAATTATGTTAAAACACCGCTCAAGCAATTTGGGTAAAAAAATGCGCTAGAAGATTACCTTTCATAAAAATATACATTCAGCAAGTTAGGAATTAAATAAGCAACGCAAATTTCATCCGAGAAATATGACAAAGTATTTTCCGGACAATATATAATATTACGTTGGTGATTTCATGCGCTGTGTGTTTTGTAAATTGTGATGAATTTTAAAGTTGATATATTTTATCTTTTATTTAGACAATGTTGACACGGTTTGTAAAGTACACTTAAGTGTCGTATATTTTTCAAATAAATAAACAAACATTAAGTTCCTTATTACAATAAATCTTATCAGTGCCGTGCCATGTTATATTTTAAAGAAAAGAAACACTGGAATTGAATAAATAAACTTTCTTTACCTAACGAATTTGAGATATGTAATTGTATGATATGTGCTCTTATTTTCCCTCAGTGAGTATCATATATGGTAGATATTTTCTTCTTCAAAGAGCTAAAGTTGATGGAGTGTTGCTGACTGATATTAAAATCCGAAAGGTGTCCTACTTGGGTCACGTACATGTACTCGTACTTAGAGGAGCAAAGTACAAATTGCTGCACATGATCATCCAAGGCAAAATAAAAGACCGAAGAGGTGTTGGCAGGAAGCAAATCTCCTGGCTCCGTAATATACGTGATTGGACTGGCATAAGGGGCGTTGGAGATCTTTTTTGGGCTGCCGGGGACAAAGATGTCTACTCTCAAGTGATATTCAACGTTGGCGAGGACCTGACATGACACTGGGAAGAAGAAGAAAAAGAGTATCATATATGGTAGATATTTAGTCTACATACCATCATACCGTTTCTCTCTCGGGATAGGTAGAGAAGAAATAAAGGTCAACTTTCCTATCGTGACATAAATCTTTCGATTGTACAATACATCCATAAATTTCGAGTTAATCGCTACGAATTTGATATAAAAAAATGTTTGTTGACCTAAAAAAAAACTATTTTTTGTACATGTTTAAATAATTTTGTTTTTCGGGTGTTCACTCGAATGTTTTTTGTGATTAAATATTTTTAAATTTTTGTTCCTTCTGAAAAATTACGACACTCACGGATGTTCCATTGCGCCATTTTACAAACTAGCGGGAATACACTTATTCTTATAAATACATAACGCCATTTACCTGTCGGTGTAGTGCCATATTTTTTTATTACGCGTACACCTTTACCCTTCTCTAAATCCATAAACCTCCTCATACAGCTTTTACTTTGAAATTTTTTAAATATCATTACCTTGATTCCACCATCCCTTGGTTTTTCTCTATCACGGTTTTCACTTATATTAACACTGTAAATTTTCATGATATTTTTTCTTCGTTCTGCATGTTCAAACATCTTAGAGAGCTCTTCTTCATCATAATTAATACTTCAGTTTTAAGTTAACATTCATCCTAATTCCTTCATTTCGTTCTGCATGATCAAACCATCTCAGTGCACTATTCTTCATCCTAATTAATATTTCAGTTTTAAGTCAACATTCATCCTAATTTCTTCATTTCGTTCTGCATGATCAAACCATCTCAGAGCGCTATTCTTCATCCTAATTAATATTTCAGTTTTAAGTTAATATTCATCCTAATTCCTTCATTTCGTTCTGCATGATCAAACCATCTCAGTGCGCTATTCTTCCTCCTAATTAATATTTCAGTTTTAAGTTAACATTCATCCTAATTCCTTCATTTCGTATTCTGTCATACATTATCATTTACGTGTGAGAAATAGTATGTGTGTTGCGAACATGCGTTAACATGGCCAGGCGGCTCAGCAGGGTCCATATGTCTGTAGCATTTGTGGAAGGGAGTGCGCATCCAGGATCGGGCTATTCTCTAACAGAAGATCACACGATCGACGTGGGAGAACGGTTCAAGACTGACGTTGGATTGGCGAGGGGATCCTCGTCTGCAAGGCCCGGCAACGACGACATACATAATAACCTCACGTAGGTATTTTTCTCAGTGCACGCATTTGTGCGGCACTTATTCTGTTCATTTCCGCATTTTTCCTCGTCATCGAATAAATTGTATTTTTATTATCTATTAAACTTTTCTTGCATATGGTTCAACTTGTTAGGTGTATTACCATGTGATAATCTCTTCCAACCAACCAGAAATGCATATTTAACTTTTTAAAAATCTGGGTACAAACAGGAATCAAACCCGTAATTTGAAGATAGACGTCTTACCAACTAGGCCACGAAAGTCGGCACGTTTAACTCCCATGGATCAAAGTTGGTATTTAAATACTGTTGAAGACTATCACTTTAACAGATTTTGATTCTATCCAGTTTGAATATTTGTTTTAATGTCCCATTGAATTCGTTTACTACCGCTATATTCCTCTCAATTCTTCCAAATATCAGTATTTCTTATCTTTAGTCTCTGTTATACATTTAAGTCAAACTGCTGGTATAGCCATACGAAACATTTGACTGATGCTGACTGGGAGACTGCGCAATAGCTGGACCGCAATACAAGTATCTCGGGAAATTTGACATTTAAATAAGGCGCCTGTATAAAACACAGTTTCACAAAATCACAATCGATCGATTTGCTTAATATGAAAATATGTTATAAAATTTTGAATTTATTTTTGTGTGTACCGAATTTCGACACCATTAGTCATGAACGGCAGCAAAGTTCCAAATTTATGCATACATATCTGATACAGGCCTTCTTAATTTGAATTTTGCTGTAAATGTGCACATTTAAATGCTCATTGTTCTAGTTTTAACGGCTTTGGTTTGGATACTATTAGTCATGAACGGCAGCAAAGTTCCAAATTTATAAAACCTGACACAGGTCTTATAAATTTGAACTTTGCTGTCAATGTGCATATTAAATGTTCTTTGTTTTAGTTGTAACGGCATTCGTTTCGATACTATTAGTCATGAACGGCAGGAAAGTTCCAAATTTATAAGACCTGATACAGGTCTTATAAATTTGAACTTTGCTGTAAATGTGCACATTTAATGCTCTGTTCTAGTTGTAACGGCATTGATTTCGATACTAGTAGTCATGAACGGCAGTAAAGTTACAAATGTTTAAAATCTGATAAAGGTCTATAAATTTGAACTTTCCTGTCAATGTGCATATTAAATGTTCTTTGTTTTAGTTGTAACGGCATTGGTTTCGATACTATTAGTCATGAACGGCAGCAAAGTTCCAAATTTATAAAACCTGACAAAGGCTTATCATATAAATTTGAACTTTGCTGTAAATGTGCACATTAAATGCTCTTTGTTCTAGTTAACGGCTTTGGTTTCGATACTAACATATTAGTCATGAACGGCAGCAAAGTTCCAAATTTATAAGACCTGACACAGGTCTTATCATATAAATTTGAACTTTGCTGTAAGTGTGCACATTAAATGCTATTTGTTCTAGTTAACGGCTTTGGTTTCGATACTAACATATTAGTCATGAACGGCAGCAAAGTTCCAAATTCATAAGACCTGATACAGGTCTTATAAATTTGAACTTTGCTGTAAATGTGTACATTAAATGTTCTTTGTTCTAGTTGTAACGGCTTTGGTTTCGATACTATATTAGTCATGAACAACAGCAAAGTTCCAAATTTATAAGACCTTACACAGATCTTATAAATTTGAACTTTGCTGCCAATGCGCACTTACCCCCATTAAAAATGTTCAGAAAAGAGTGAAGTAGAAGAAGCAAAGACGGAAGGATGACTTAAAATATATACAGGTTAGATTCTAGGTAGAAGATAAGGAATTGAAATCAATCATGGTACGATTAAGATAATACAAACTTGTGATAAACAAACAGTATGCAGCGTGACCCACTCCCAAAATTTGAATTGAAAAATGATTTATCACTTCCACTTAATATTCACAGAAAGATAACACGGAAACTCTAGATAAGTGGGATTCATTCACAATGATGAGAATTGAGAGACGGAGTAAATAAACTTAATTCTTCTAAAAAAATGATAACGAAATAGTCCAAAACATTTAATGAGGATGGCAACACATGGGTATGGTTTCTTTTGGTACTATAGCCGTATGAGTTTGATGCTCTAGCCTCTTCAGACCTGCTGCCCATTATAATGGAAACAGAGTTCATATGTACACTACCCGACGGTAAATAATACACATCGGGCTTAAGAAAGAGACTGTCGGCAATAATCGGTTAACTTCGGCTTTTTAGAGCGTCGTATCTGTAGCACGATGCGCTAACAGTCTGACAAATCGCGACGGAACACGTGTATGAATGACAGAGACGACGCTCTACAAAGCCGAAGTTCGCCGATTATGGCCGACAATCTCTTTCTTAAGCCTGATGTGTATTACTTACCGCCGGGTACTGTACTTTGTAACCAAGTGGTGTATTTCTGTTCCCAATGATAACACATTAAGTGTAGGATACTGTATTATCGACTTTGAACGTTTTGCGCCATCTATCTAAACTTATACGACATAATGTTGAATTTAGTGCAAATAACACACTCACAAGCAAGAATACTTTTTTTTAAATCTTAGAATTTATTCAGGTCTGAAGAGTTGAAAGCAAAGTTTTATATTGTATGTTATGTCCATACCGTACTTAAATAATTTAACCGTGATATGAAAGCTTTTGATTTTCAGTCTTAACTTTGATGATCCGGTGTTAAATATCTTTGAGAAAAGTCCACATAGACGAGTCATACTAGTATTATTTAATATCCGGAAAACAACCTAAATTTTTTATTTTTTAACCTGGCGAGTTTATTGCCATGTGGTAATCTCTTCCAACCAACCAGAAAGATGTTTTTTATAGGCCCTAAGTGTTAACCAGACTAGAATCCTATTTTTTTTTAAATCTGGGTTCCAGCGGTTCAAACCCAGATTTAAAAAAAAATAACATTCTTGAGAAGCAGCTATTGAATGGTTTATTTCCATTATATTTTTTAAATTTCAGTTTAATTGACTCACCTGAAGAGGAAACAGTGCCGTGGTTGAAATGTGCCAAATGGTAGGCTAAAAATATACACACTATCACTCTATTTATCTATCGGAGTAGGCAGAGAGGACAGAGCGTCCGACTTTCCTATCTTGAAATACATTCTTAGCCTCTTCTACATTCATACAACTTCTACGATTCCTCAGACTTTCTACGCATCCTTCTTTCAGAATATCATTCTATTGATCCAACCATACTTTACTTGGTATTACTTTCACACGCAAACAACTCTCCTTTGGAGTATATATCTGTTTTGTTAGTCTTTTTTCATTAATTTGTTCCACATGCCCGAACCATCTCAGCGTGGTCTTCTTCATCTTATTTAACACATCAATCTTAACTTCACATTCATATCTTATCACATATTCCGTTTTCTGTCGTACATTATCGCTTAATGTGTCATTCTTCACAATGTACGCATTTCTACAGCATTTATTCGGCTCATCTGTCTTTTCCACGTCCACGTTTTGCTCCCACACATCAAAGTTGGCACCAAAATATTTTTGTGGACTATCATCATAGCAGATTTTGATACTGCGCTATTCGAGTATATATGTTTTAGCACCCCATTGACATAGTTTCTTATCGCTACACGTAGTTCGATATCTATCTTAACTCTTCCATTATCTGAGAAAATATTATCCAATCAACAGAATTCGTTAACTTGCTCCAATCTTTCATTATTCACCTAAACGTGTACGAGTAAAGTCAAGGGTTTTTACATTTATTCCATTAATTCGTGAAAGGTTTCGGAAAGTAATCGGAAAGTGTTGAAAAATTTATGGCATGCAACGAGAGGTTAGTTATGAGATGAAGTGACCAGATAAAAGAGGTTACTGGATCAAATCTTACATAAGCTTCCAGAACAGTAGAGTATAGGGTGAAGAATAATCGAAAACAAGAAGAATAGTACAATAAAATTAGCAAAAATAAATTATTTCTTCATAAACGGCCTCCTTAGTTTCGGGAATGGGTCTGGGATGGGAAAGTTCGGGAAAATTGTGGTTATTCATGTATCTCGGCCTCTCCCCCGGCATTGTCTGGGAAGGCCTTGGCATTTTAATATTGGCGCCACTCAAAAGCTTTTCATTCCATTGTGCTCATCACAAAAAGACGGTATGAACTCAATTTCGTGAAATTCTAAAAACGCCACGACGCTGATTATAATAAGACCTCAAAATAGGAACACAATAAATTTATAATGAAGTTAACTGATAAAAACTTTCTTTTAAATAAGTTTATGCTATATTATTTATAGTTAAAGCATTAACATTGCAGATGTTTAAAGACATTGTAATTTATTTTTATCTAACACTTTTTATTCCATTTTATGTAACGGTATAACCCTACCTGTTTATTCCACTTTATGTAACGGTATAACTCTATCGGGGAGCACAAACAAGACGACCCTGATGATGAGGTGAAAATTTTGAAACCGGTAGGGTTATACCGTTACATAAAGTGGAATAAACAGTGTTTGATAAAACAAATAACAATAAGTGTATGCAAATTTTTTTCTTCGTATCAGGTAATAAAGGGAACATACGCCGTATAAATTCGTACTTTAAAAGGATACCTTCGACTGTTTAACCGTGCTATATACAACATGTAACAAATATTTTGCTAATTTGAGGGAACCAAGGCTTTATTATTATTAAAAAATGATACTACTTCGTCACAGGACTACCAAATTAAGTGATTCTCTCTATCTACAAAATGGACGCCTTTTTGCATTGGTATATACTTTTAATCAGTGATTCACTTTTCTCTTAAAACGAGGATAATTGTTAGTTACATTCTTGTTTGACGCACATAAGCTTAAATCAAGAGTGCATCGATTAAGCCCCGTACGATGTCAACGGGCAACCCTTATGACATCGGACCTTCCCATGTCAATATTGTAATGTGAATTATAACAAATGTTTTTTTTGACCATGTGTTTGGTAAAACTTTGATTAAAGTAAAGCAAGAAAATCAAAGTAAGTGATTCATTATTTTTAAATCCGAAAGTCATTTATATTACTCCGAAATATTGGTTGATTCGGGGAATTAAAAAAGCGATTGGATCGGATCAATACTCTGCGACAGGTAGTAGCTAATACTCCGCGTAGTAACTGGGAAATATTTTATCTTTCGTTAAAGCGTTACTATTTATTTTGTTATCAGATTTTATGCGACGTATTAAATAATATTTCTGAAAATAAAATTAAAGATATGACATGACCTTAATCGTCAGCAACGAAAAATTTAATAGCAGAATTTATGAATCTAGAAGAAATAGAAAGCCTGCAATAAGCAAATAAAAGCAATACCAAACTAAAATGTTGTCACGAAACTACTTTCGTATTTCTCGGATATATGTATGTCGCTAGAACAAAATTTTAGTTACTAACTTCATAACACAACGTAATGAATGCATATTATTATGAAAGGTAACAGTTTCGGTCGTTAGTTTTCCCAAAATTGCTTGGGAGTGTTTTAGAAGTTAATTTAAATATTGAACTAAATACGTTGGTTGGTCGTATGGCGACGATTCAGGAAGCGATTGTGTCTCAAATGTGGTTTAAAAAATGATGATACGACATTTGAAGATGGTGTGCCGGAAAGCCGATTAATTACTACTGACGACCAGTGTGACTCTGGAAATCCGATTGATATTACTATTGACGACCAGTGTAACTCTGGAAAGCCGATTGATTATTACTGACGACCAGTGTGACTCTGGAAAGCCGATTGGTTACTACTGACGACCAGTGTGACTCTGGTAAGCCGATTGACTACTACGGACGACCAGTATGACTCTGGAAAGCCGATTGATTACTACTGACGACCAGAGTGACTCTGGAAAGCCGATTGATTACTACTGACGACCAGAGTGACTCTGGAAAGCCGATTGATTACTACTGACAACCAGTGTGACTCTGGAAAGCCGATTGATTACTACTGACGGCCAGAGTGACTCTGGAAAGCCGATTGATTACTACTGACAACCAGGGTGACTCTGGAAAGCTGATTGATTACCCCTGACGACCAGAGTGACTCTGGAAAGCCGATTGATTACTACTGACAACCAGGGTGACTCTGGAAAGCTGATTGATTACTACTGACGACCAAACCAAGGCTTTGATCGAGAAAAACAAGCGTTCTATGACATGAGAGATTGCTGAGATATTTAAAATATCGTAAACAACAGTCCTCGAGCATTTGGGGCAATTTTTAGTTTGAATTTGACCTAAAAGTACGAAAAACTTTCCAGACAACCTTTGTATTACTTAGAATAGTTACGGAAAACTTCAATCAATATACAAGTAAAAAATATTTCTTTTATAGCAATCTCTTCCAAACATACAAAATTTTCGTAGTTTGCGCCAATTATTGAGCGGGAAAATAAAAAGGTTTTATTTAAATAAAAAATGACAAAAAGAAAAAAAAATCGAAGGAAATAAAAATAAAGAAAAAACTAATTATTTTTTAATGTCACCAATGAAGAGTAAGCGAGATGGGAAAGAAAATACAGCGAAAAAAGTAAAATACGTTACGTAATTGAAGAGAGACAAAATGATTCTTAAATCGTTTGTTGGAAGGAATCCAATGGGGGTGGGTGCAAGAATTACAGAACTGGTTCTAGAGAGTGGCTGTTTTATGACGCTAATTTATTTCATTTCCGTGTCCCGGCCATTAATTATCAACTATGTCATGTGTTTCCAGTAGGAGTCAACATAGATCTACATATGATTTGCATCAATCGGGTCCTGCCCAGAGCATGTAGTCCCGATGTTCGGACAAACTAGTATGTGTTGTGACTCCTGTATATCTCCACAATCACATTTAATGCTACTTCGCTCAAGAAATCTCCATATCTGTATATTCATCATGCATCTAGTCACCGCAACTTGGAGTCTATATAGTGTTTTCCAAGAACGCCAAGGCAGTTGGTGTCCAGGTGCCACGTTTTCCCAGAGTTCCATTCATTCATCAGGTTGTATTTTCTTTCCACTTCAGATAACGTTCTTTCTAACACTGGTGTGAAAAAGTCTAAAACTTTAAGCCATGAGTTTTGGGTTTCATTGATTTTACCACTACGTAAATACATTAAGTACTCGTAAATAAGGTTTACTACTGGCGAACCCCAGAAAAAAATCGGAGTCATGACTTATTGGCTAGCATATTTGCTCTTTACCCAGATGTCCAGGGTTCGATTCTCGTTAAACTCATTTCCGGACTGCTTGTTTTTATATTCAAACCATTTTTGAACCGGCACTCGGTAGCTGCATAACATTAATTATATTGGAACTGAAGTTAAACTATATAAAATAGTAGAAACGATGTATAAAATATATTGTATTACAATATCATTGTATACACTACAACCTGGCAGCTTATTGCTTTGTGGTATTTTTTTCTTATCAGAAATATGTAACCGAGGCCTTAAATTCAATCAGATTGGAAAAAAAAAGAGTTTTAACGAGAATCGGACCTGTAACCCTTGGGTTGAAAGAAAGGCGCCTTACCGACTGACCACGGAAGTCTTAAGTAAACCCTCATATTAAATAATCTATGAGTAACTGACTTAAAACTGTACATTGGAGGGGACACAAGGAAGTGTTTGTGAAGTACGCTTGACAGAAGACTTGGCAAGAATCGTGAAAATATCTACAACGAATACGGTGGACATTCAAGTAATGTGGCGTAACAATGACTGAATAAAAAACGAGGAAACCAGATAAGACACTTATTTTGGTACAAGATGCAATGCAAGTGCTGAAGATCCGGGGAATTTTAAAAAAGATCAGTAATGACAATTTTATACAAATAACGAGAGAAATATTATGGCTTGAGAAGACAATTAATAAAATAAAGTGCGTGTGATATGCCTGAAACCAAAGAAGGGGTAAACAAAAACTATCGTTAACTTTATAATGAAAATCAGTTAACACTGTTTAGCTTACTTTGATTCTTTGTATTGTAATGTATTCGTCGTTGTTGGACATCGATGTCGAGGATCCCCTCCCCATTCCAACGTCAAATGACTTAAAACTGTACATTAATTTTATAATAAAAATCGGTTTACACTGTTGAGCTTACTTTGCTTATTTGTCATGGTACTGTATCTGTCGTTGTTGGGCCTCGTAGTCGAGGGTCCCCTCCCCACTCCAATGTAAACTGACTTAAAACTGTACATTTATTTTACAACGAAAATGGGTTAGCACTGTTTAGCTTACTTTGATTCTTTGTATTGTACAGTATTCGTCGTTGGTGAGTTATGTGGTCGGGGACTCCTATTAATGGAAATCGGTTAACACTGTTTAGCTTACTTTGATTATGGTATTTATATAATATTGTACTATATTCGTCGTTGTTGGATCTCGTAGTTGAGGATCCTCTCACCATTCGAACGTCAATTTAGTTGAAAAGCGAAGCTGTGCAGTGGAGTTTGTTTTAACTGAGTGAGTCGTTGCACACCAGCAAACTCACCAACCACAACGCTGTTCTGGATCCGATGCCACACCGAACTGAGACAATCGGAACACACCGGCATGTTCTCCCCGTTTTTTGAAAGACTAGATTTGACCGAAGTCATCGGTATCCGTTTACCCTCGCATACTTGGAGGAAAAAATGCGTGTGTCATAAGAAGGGAGTAGCACAGCGCGGGGTTAGAACCGGCGATTTTCCGCGCGGAAGTTCAGTGTATTATGACCATGCGGTAATGACCTACCTCCATGTACATCATTATACTTTATTTGTATACAGTACAACCTGGCAGGTTCCAATACAATCTTACTTTCCTCTCCTGGCCATCGATAAACTTTTAAAACGTTAAGTTTGTCACCTTTAACTCAAAATTTTGTAAAACAATTGTATGCTTAGTTGGAAGAGATTGCCACTGGTCAATACAACCGCCATATTATACGCTGATATAATGAAGTTTTAAACTAAATAAACACCCTTTTTTTCTCACAGATTCTACGAGACGCCCTATTTTTTTCTCATTCGCTTTCTAATTTACTTGAGATGACAAAAAAGAAAAGAAAATTTCTTTAGTCACCACTATCTGTGCTTAAATATTATAAAGAAGAAATCTTTTTCAAAATATCACGCTCAAAAGGCGTGCCAAAAAGACGCGCCCAAAAAAGGGGCGAGACGCCTCGATTCAGTTGCCACGCGACGCTACAGCGCCGGACGACTGGCGCCCATGACGTCACCAGCACCGATCGACCGTCGACCTGTGACGTAGTTGAGAATCGATTGACTCGGCGTGACGTCACGAGTGAGGTGACGTCAAACACAATGGGTAGATTCTGTAGTTTTATTTGAACACAAGGTGCGATCAGATGTGATATAGGGTTTTGAAACTATTCCGACTTCAAGGTTTCTTTTTGCTCATCAATAAATTCGGGAACAATAATAAATTAGATGGAAAATATTATTTGCAAGTCTGAATCTATTAATTACATAAATATAATTTAGAAACGTTTTACTTAAACAATTTGAATTTATTATACGAGTATTACATAGAATTTGTGTGGGATGGATGAAGTTTAGATCAATGACGGGAGTTCTATGTGATCCGAAAATGCCAGTAAAGTTAAAAGGAAAAGTATACCAAACGATTGTCAGACCCGCACTCCTCTATGGCTCCGAATGCTGGACGATGTATAACTCTTACTCTAGGCAACTAGAAACTGCTGAAATGCGCATGCCAAGATGGTCAGCTGGTGTGTCCCTAAGAGACAAAATAAGAAGCTCACGCATTCGTGGACGCCTGGGTGTTACAGACATCAACAGCAAGATGGAAGAGAGGCGATTGAGATGGTATGGGCACGTTGGACGCAGAGCACCCGATCACATTGTGAACCAGGCAATCTCCATGGATCTTCCTCGAATAACAACCAGAGGAAGGCCAAAGAATTCATGGGTGGTGCAAAAAGATCACCTGATGCAGAGGCACGGCCTGGGGGACGTAGTGCGGGACAGAAGAGCATGCAACCTGAGGACGAGGAGAGCTGACCCCAACAGTCTTCGCAGACAATGAGTTGGGATGGAGCCAGGGAGAAGATACGAGTATTAGATGAAAGTTGTATATTTCGGCGGCTTTATTGCCATGTAACAACCTCTTCCAACGAAACAGAAACATATCAGAGGCTTTGAGTAAAAACTAGACTGGAACCCTTTCATAAAAAAATGTATGGAACCAATGCGGATCCAACTCGTAACTCCTGCGTTGATAAACAGGCGTCTTATCAACTAGCCTCGGAGGTAGAAATTATTATGGCTTAATAATTTAGGTACACACAAACATATGTATCATCATGACGCTCTCCGTTGGGGTAGACAGAGAGGACAGAGTGTCAGACATTCCTATCTCGACACACATATTCCGCCTCTTCAACATTCATACAGCTTCTCATATAGTTCAATTTATTTATGGATTGGAGACCTGGATACTCACTCAAGCTACCATATAGGAAATACAAACTTTCAAAATGTGGTGCTAAATGCTGAGGATTTACTAAGTGGACAAAATATGTAATTAATATAAACTAGAAGATACGGAAAAAGACAATTAAGTTCTTAAATTATTAAGAAATAAAATTGCAGAACTTTAAGCATAGAATGAGAGGAAAAAAATTGAATTTATTATAATACAAGAGTAAAAAAAGGGGCGCGGCAAAATGTTCAACGGTAGTACCTTATGGAAGGTGCTACCCAGTCTATGGTCACCTAGAAAGTACTCAGTCCCTAGTCTGTTGACATCTTGAACTCTTCACCTTTGACTCCAGCAGCTTTCAGTGTACAGACAACGCCCGCATCCCGAAAACCTATGGGACCGCAAACACTTGGTGGAAGGGCATAGAAGTCGGTTACTTCTGCTTCTGTGTTTTGCTTATTCTCTCTCCTAACTCCTGTCCACATTAGTATAACAAAAAAAACATTTCTACAACACTCCTGCGTCTACTTAACATCTACAAGTGCATGATTTATCAAATTATGTATGTTGGTAGCAGGGCTCACAATATATACAACATGTATACAATTTATATATAATATCTACTGCGGTGCGGCATGCAATGGGAAACCACCACACAAATTTTCCCAAAAAAAACCACATGTATGTATATTCTCAACAATTTATGGGTCACTTTCCTAAGCATTGGGGTTATAAAGAAGATAAAGAAAAATTCTTGACTGAGGAAATTTAGATGATGTTTTATTTAAAGCAACATCCGTCAACGAGAAAAAACGCTGAGAAGAAGGAATTCTGTGGTTACTTTTATCTATATTTTTGGTTCGAAGCCGTTAAATTAATCATGTTGTGTGATTGTGCCTTAACGCTCACGAGTGACAATGGTGCTTGCTGGGCTGAGATAAACAGAAATACAATAGTTATCAGCTGACAGTTGGATGGCGAATATCAAGGGAGTAATGTGCGGCCACTCTAGTATCAAACTAACACAATGACGATTGGTTGGATGTCGAAAATCAAGGGAGTAATGTGCGGCCACTCTAGTATCAAACTAACACAATGACGATTGGTTGGATGGCGAATATCAAGGGAGTAATGTGCGGCCACTCTAGTATCAAGCTAACACAATGACGATTGGTTGGATGTCGAAAATCAAGGGAGTAATGTGCGGCCACTCTAGTATCAAACTAACACAATGACGATTGGTTGGATGGCGAATATCAAGGGAGTGATGTGCGGCCACTCGAGTATCAAACTAACACAATGACGATTGGTTGGATGGCGAAAATCAAGGGAGTAATGTGCGGCCACTCTAGTATCAAACTAACACGACGACGATTGGTTGGATGGCGAAAATCAAGGGAGTAATGTGCGGCCACTCTAGTATCAAACTAACACAATGGCGATTGGTTGGATGGCGAAAATCAAGGGAGTAATGTGCGGCCACTCTAGTATCAAACTAACACAATGACGATTGGTTGGATGGCGAAAATCAAGGGAGTAATGTGCGGCCACTCTAGTATCAAACTAACACAATGACGATTGGTTGGATGGCGAAAATCAAGGGAGTAATGTGCGGCCACTCTAGTATCAAACTAACACAATGACGATTGGTTGGATGGCGAAAATCAAGGGAGTAATGTGCGGCCACTCTAGTATCAAACTAACACAATGACGATTGGTTGGATGGCGAAAATCAAGGGAGTAATGTGCGGCCACTCTAGTATCAAACTAACACAATGACGATTGGTTGGATGGCGAAAATCAAGGGAGTAATGTGCGGCCACTCTAGTATCAAACTAACACAATGACGATTGGTTGGATGGCGAATATCAAGGGAGTAATGTGCGGCCACTCGAGTATCAAACTAACACAATGACGATTGGTTGGATGGCGAATATTAAGGGAGTAATGTGCGGCCACTCGAGTATCAAACTAACACAATGACGATTGGTTGGATGGCGAAAATCAAGGGAGTAATGTGCGGCCACTCTAGTATCAAACTAACACAATGACGATTGGTTGGATGGCGAAAATCAAGGGAGTAATGTGCGGCCACTCTAGTATCAAACTAACACAATGACGATTGGTTGGATGGCGAATATCAAGGGAGTAATGTGCGGCCACTCTAGTATCAAGCTAACACAATGACGATTGGTTGGATGGCGAATATCAAGGGAGTAATGTGCGGCCACTCGAGTATCAAACTAACACAATGACGATTGGTTGGATGGCGAATATCAAGGGAGTAATGTGCGGCCACTCTAGTATCAAACTAACACAATGACGATTGGTTGGATGGCGAATATCAAGGGAGTAATGTGCGGCCACTCTAGTATCAAACTAACACAATGACGATTGGTTGGATGGCGAATATCAAGGGAGTAATGTGCGGCCACTCGAGTATCAAACTAACACAATGACGATTGGTTGGATGGCGAATATTAAGGGAGTAATGTGCGGCCACTCGAGTATCAAACTAACACAATGACGATTGATTTGCCTGTTTCCTGTTTCAAGTTTGTTTTGGACCACCAATTAACACAGCTGAGTACAGTCTATCGCAATCTTTTGATATGTTACATTTTTAAATATTGGTAACGAGCACGTGTGGAATAATCATATATTTATTTTCTTTTAAAAGACAAGAAAAGAAATATAAAATAATACCATATTTTCCTTCCCTCATCATGCTTAATTTATATGTTCAAATACCGTTGACCTGCTGGCTGACTAACTAGGAATTTCTATTTTAAGTAAACCAGCTTATCACACGTGTCAATTAAATACTCGTCATTGAAAATAACATTTAAAAACATACTCGAGAAATATGTGAGATTCACATTTTTCAGTTAAATAAACAAAAGTAAAAACCATAGTAACACGTCACAAACAAAGAAAATAGCCACACCTAACAGTTGTGTGGTTATTTTCTTTGTTTGTGACGCATGGCATGGGCACACGGTGATGCACTGGAATTCCGTGCGGAAGGTTGTCGGTTCGAACACGCGCTGCGTTACTCCCCTCGAATAACGCAGGCATTTTTTCTGCCTAGTATTTGGGGGTATAAGGATATCTATGATTTCGTTCATATCTATTCATTCAAAAGAGGAAAAAACACAGCGGTGTGGTAAAGGAGTTTGCTGGTGTGCCATGTATCACTCACTTTAAAAAAAACTCCACGACACAACTTCGGTTTCCGATTGAATTGACGTTAGAATGGCAAGGGGATCATCGACTACGAGCTCCAGCAACGACAACGACGATACGATGGATAAACATAAAAAAAACTGTATTTGAACGTTACCATCCATATAACATATGTATGCACAATAAGATCCCCACCACTATTTCCCAATGTGCAATAATACTCTCTCAGACTCAGTAATACTCGAAGAATGGAGCCATTGTTTCAGTGTGGATTTGAGCTTTAAAACCATAAATTACTTCCACCCAGCTGGCGATGCGTTATACACCCTAGGATCTTAATAAATAAGATCCCTTTGTCCTAAAGAAATGATCATTTTTTAACACTACATGTAATATATTCCCTCTACTGATTATTAGTTAGTTCCTGGTTTAATAAATGTGATTAATCATCCTATAATTAATCATTCATTTTTTATTTCGTTTGGTACAAACATATTATGATCCCGGGTCTCTTTTGGAGTAGGCAAAGAGACAACTTCTCCAAACTCTCCTATCCAAGCACATATCGTCATTCATAATCCTCTATTATCCATACTTCTCAATCTTCTATTATTCATACCTTTTTTTTTAAATCTGGCCCAGTCACGTTTTCTTCGGTCTATCTCTTGCACTTCTGAGTTGTATATTCGCTGAGTCATTCTTTCATAATTTATTCTCTCTACATGTCCAAACCATATTAAAGCTTCTTTCTTCGTCTTACTTAAAACATTCATTTGATCCATGAATTAATTTCTGATGTCTTCATTCTGCCTTTTTTTCAAACATTGACACTCCACAAATTTTCCTTAGGCACCCACAGCATTCCATTTGATCCCTTTTCTGCAAAGTTCAAGATTCACTTCGATCAAGGTGAACACTAACCACTATTATCTATATTGTTTATAGTTAAGGCATTAACGTTGTGGAGGTTTAAAGGCATTGTAATTTATTTTTATCAAACACTGTTTATTCAACTTTTTTGTAATGGTATAACCCTACCGGTTTCAAGGCTTTCACCTCATCTTAAGGGGAGCACAAACAAGACTATATGTCAAGACTTGTTGTTTGTGCTCTCCTGAAGATGAGGTGAAAGCCTTGAAACCGGTAGGGTTATACCGTTACAAAAAAGTTGAATAAACAGTGTTTGATAAAATAAATTACAACACTATTATCTATTGTCATTTTTGTTAGTTCTCCGTTTATTTTGTTACCTATCGCTACCCTTATTTCAATGTTCCTTTCAACTCGCTCATCTAACGTAAGCATACTCGTTTGGTACTTCTCAATATATCCGATTGATGTGGACATGCTGAAGAGCGTGGCCGGAAGATAATATTGTCTTCAGCCCCGGTGATCGAGTTTTCGCGTTAATAACCACTGGACTAGGCAAATAATTCACAGTTCAACATGGCACGTGTTTCTTTATTTTTTTTCTGAAGATTTCCATTAGCTCGCTCTTCTCCGATTGGCAACCGCTGCCATTTAACCTTACATAACACTGTGAAATACCGATCATTGTATTTCAAACAGTCATGTTATTTGACCTCGATTGGTAATATCGTCTTCATTCAAGTTGTTTGGCGTCATTCGACACTGTTCGCATTGCGAATATTGACATTAAAAAAAAAAAAGGAAAAGAAAAGTAAAACTTCAAATTATGTTTCATACTTGTGTAACTGGAAAATAATATATTCTACTGTATCACGCTTTCGTTGTATAGAGTAAATAAAACCTGGCGGGTACAATCTGACAATATTTTACAATCTGCTATAAATATATTAAATACAAATGTGTCAATAGCAATTTGTTAACGACACTTGTACGCGTTGCAAATTAATCAATCGTGATAACGCAACAATGTAACTTCATGTGTGGTTTCGTGGATATTTTCAATGTAGATGTTGCTGTGTTCAGGAGATTCCTTTTCCGGTATTTCCTCAATCTAAGGTCGGTTGGGAGATATTCCAGTTATTTTATTGTCATTGTGTCTCAATTTTTTATTGACTTATTTAATTTTGATTATATTTAAGTTTTTTCTTTTCAGTGTTGAAATACTACGTAATGGTGATTTCAAGCGCTGTATATGTTGTGTTCTTTTTATTTTTTAATTAATAAATTATGTTATTGTTTGTAAATGACACATACATATCGTATAACTTTGTAACAAATAAATAAAGGTCTGAAGTGAAAACCGACTGATACCCGTTTAAAAAAAAAGTGAACCAACGGGAATCGAACGCGCCTGGGTTAGAAGACAAGTGTTATCAACTAAGCTATAAAGTAGTCTTGGATGTACGTATTTGGATTCAAACTTTAATTTGAAATAATAGTTGAAGTCTACCCCATTACAATTGTGATGGTCATTGCTTGCACGGTAAACATGATCTGATTTGCTTCTCGACTGGCTGGTTTTCTTTTTCTTAGGTCGAGTCGACGGGACAAGACTTTTACTCGACGTTGTCTGTGTCTCAAAGTTCATATATCAATGCAAAGTCTTGGGTCCAGTCAGTTTGATGGTTTCATGTGCAGGTCGACCTGTAGAAACTAGGTGCACAGCATGGGAGAAAAATATTTAAAACTATCCGATATGGAGATTATTGGCTTTAAAAGTCTGAAGTAGTGTGTGTGTGTCACAAATAGTAGAATTTGCAGCTAGTAATTTAACATCGAAACAGACATACCATCACGCTGATTTTCTGTCAGGGTAGGCAGAGATAAATAACGACTGAGATCCCTATCGTAATACATCTCTCGACTCTTCTACATCCAAAATATCTTCTTATATACAACAACAATAAACTTTTTTTTTTACATTTTACGAGTTTTGACATATTCTTTTTTTGAATTACCATAAACATGATCTCGCCGTACTTTTCTTGGTCTTTCCTTACTATGCCTTCCACTCACATTTGCAGTGTATATCAGTTTTGGTAATCTTTCTCCTTTATTCATTCTACATGTCCAAACCATCTCTTGATTTGACTCAATACACCTCATACAACAATTACAATTATATCGGTTTTGTTAGGCTTTTTTCATTCATTCGTTTCACATGCCCAAACCATTTTAACGTACTTTTCTTCATCTTAGTGAAGTTCACATTCATCTCTCATCACTTTATTCCGTATTCTGTCATACATTGTCACCTCATATATTCTTCTCAACGTACGCACTTCGACAGCACCTATTCGGCACATCTTAGTCTTTTTTCATGTCCACGTTTCACTTCCATATATCAATGTCGGTACTAGAATACTGTTGTGGATTATAATTTTAGGCGATTTTGATGCTACTCGATTCGAATATACGTGTTTTAGTGCCCTATTGACTTTGTTTCGTATCGCTACAAACCGTTCGATATCTCTCATAACTGAGGAAATACTACCTAAATAGCAGAATTCATTTACTTGCTCTTAGCATTTAATACTTGTACATAACATATATTGTTTATAGTTAAGGAATTTACTTTTCATTTCACACTTTCCTATTAATATCGTTCAAAAACCTATTTTGTTAACAAAACGAAGGACACAGAAAATGTTATTTTTTAAGTAGAATAATCCTTTTCTCCACTGTAAATAAGTAATGCATTTATTTTTGTACCTATCTTTTCCTTAACATTTAATTTAGTACAGTCCCCGGCGGTAAGTAATGTACATCGTTTGTAGAACGTCGTCTCTGTCGCACGATGCGCCAACAGTCCGGTATCGTAGTCGCGTTGCGGTTAGCGCATCGTGCGACAGAGACGACGCTTACTTGTATATAAATTCGTTTATTCAGATTTTTTTACATGAATTGCGATTTGTTTTATGTCATGTTCGTAATTTTTTTTATCAATGTGTATTCTTAATTTCAGATAAATAATATGACGTGTTTCATAATCGATTTTCCTTTCCCTTCCACAATGTCTTTCTTCCCTTTTAATGATGACATCTCATTGTTTTTTAATATTTATATTGTTCATGAATTTTGTACAAATAAATAATGAGTGAATTATTTTTGTCGCCTATGAAACTCCATTATTTAATTTTGTCTGCTTGGTTGGAAAAGATTACCCCCTGGAAATCAATAATAAATCAAAATGGTTTAAACAGTGATTAAATAAGTAAGTTATGGGTGCATGTTTCCTGGTTCCTCCACTATTCTTCCTCAATATCCTCTCTTATCTCCTAGCCGAAGACGTAATTGTTATATTTAAATCGTCAAATAACTCTTGTCGTCTTTTGATTTTACAATTATTTAAAAGTAAGTTTAAATAAATAAGGTAATATATATAATTTTGAGCTTCTTTATTAAATTATACAGATATCTTTACGATTTCTTCTCGATTGTGAGACTCAGGGCCGTGGCGTGACCAAGCGCAGAGGTTAAACGGGTGGTAATCTCAATAAAAAGTAATTGGAGACACGCGATAATTTTACGCTCTTCAAAACAAACGGAAACTACATACATACAATCTGAGAACCCAGCCGCTTTAATTTGATTATAAAAGATTCATGGAACTTGATTATTATACGAGACTTCTTAAACATGATTTAATTTGTTATTCCACTATTTACGTTTACGTCACTCGGAGTTACAGAAGATACCTAGCGAACAGGAAACAGAAAGGAAATCCATTTCATTTTACTACAAACGTTCATATTGTTAGACTCTGGAACCAGCTATCAGCTAATATAAGGCTGCTACCATCGTACACGTGCTTCGAAAAGCGAATTAGAAATCATTAATAATAATAAATTGTCAATTTTTATAGCGCCGTTAAAAGAGCCATCTCCTCTAACTTGGGATACGAACTCACTATTATTGACATTAAGAATATTACAAAATAAATACAAAAACGTTGAGTATAAGGGTAAGATGCTGATGAATGCGGCAATTAGATTTGGAACTTTCCCGCATCTGTACCTTCTTCTCCCTGGCTCCATCCCAACTCACTACCTGCGAAGACTGTTGGGGTCAGCTCTCCTCGTCCTCAGGTTGTATGCTCTTCTGTTCCGGACTACGTCCCCCAGGCCGTGCCTCTGCATCAGGTTATCTTTTTGCACCCCCCATGAATTCTTTGGTCTTCCTCTGGTTGTTATTCGAGGAAGATCCTTGGAGATTGCCTGGTTCACAATGTGATCGGGTGCTCTGCGTCCAACGTGCCCATACCATTGCAATCGCCTATCCTCCATTGAGATGGTATGGGCACGTTGGACGCAGATCACCCGATCACATTGTGAACCAGGCAATCTCCATGGATCTTCCTCAAATAACAACCAGAGGAAGACCAAAGAAACTGTATATGTTTAGAAATATATATTTGGCAAGAAAACGAACGGGAAAAGGGAAGACGAACTATAATGCAACCTTTGCAAATCTTCCGGTATGTGAAAGTAATAACATACACTCACCTTTAGGTGGAGCAAAGTGTATGTAAAATGACAAAAATATACTATTATCGACTAAAACAAATAAAAAAATATACTTTAAATATAATGCAATATTGTGCACTGATTCACGAAGACCCAAATAGTCTAAAATCTTATAAAACACTATTTATTTAACTTGGTAACACCTATTCCAGAAAAAAACCTCTCTCGACTTCACGCCGAACAGCGTGAAGAAACCCTCTAAAACCACATCCTCGCTTGGACCGTGAAGTTCTATAAAAGCCAACAAAATCACAACAATCCCCTAATCGCTGCCCTGGGAGCTTTCGAAAGTAAATCCTAACTACCTTTCAGTTATAAGCAAAGGGTCCCGAAGCATCATCTATTGCCTGACTAGTCCATATACAGTATTAGCTGGGAGGACCAAGGTCTGAGTGAATGTGATGGAATACAAGTAGCCTGAACGAGTGGACTTGTTCTTGCTAAATACTCGTAATTAGTTGTAGGAATTTTTATCTAGTTATAAATACTATGTAGGTGTTAGCTTATTTTAAGAAATTATATATTAAGATTATAAAAATATATGACATGTAGGAAATTAAAATGAAGTTATTTCATAATTATAATATATAAATAAGATATAAATTTGTGTATAGGTTTAGCCCTTGACTAATATTTGTACCATATATTACTTTGTTAAATAAAAAACATAAAAAAAAACAATTCACTTTAAAATTCTTGCGCCTTAATACAGAAATGTGTAATTTCAGAATGTGTGTATACATGGACAGTACATGTGGCTATTAATAAATTTATATTTGTTTATTTATCATAAATGTGTCATTGGAAAAATGAAACGAAATATAATTAGTTGATTGGGGTTGGACACAATTCCACACAATCAATTAGTCATTCGTATTCACCTGACGACTATGAGAAATCTATAAATACTCGTCCATGTCGAGACAGACATCCATCAAAATGAGTGAGTCACGGGGAAGTGGAACCGATAAACAGTAGTTCCAACCTACGTCACCAGGGGATCAGAAATAGATGTTGGCGGGAGGGTATGACGCAAAACCCAGAGCACTTTATCAAGTTGATGAAAGGTGTTCGGGCTTCAAATCAAATTAATATGAATGGAAAATTACTGGATACATAATTTCGTTTCATTTTATCTTTTGTCATATTTCCTGATAACCCTTTATCATTTTAATATGGGAAGTGGAATAATAAAGCCTTTTTCTCAGTATGTGCAACGAACGATATGTTGGTTAGGAAATAGCGTCGAGTGTCTCCTGAAGGTTTTCAGGAAACACTTTCAGTGGACAGCTGAACGCTATGTGAACAATCTGAATAAAGTACTCACAGGCTTGACGACGTCCGTAGTCTAGTTGGAAAGACACCTGTCTTTCAAATCGAGGGTTACGGGTTTGATTCCCAATTTATTTCAAAAAGAGTTCTAGTCTTGTTCTAATCTATGACATCTTTAACATTTTTATAATTGATCACATGCTAATATTCTATCGGCGGTCGTGGTTTAATACGCTGAGGAAGCAGGCGCTATAGGTTCGATTCCGGGCGGATTCACTTTTAGTTACAAATTCCCTTACATGATGCTTGGTATAAATGATTATAACACTATGCAAAAAATACTTTGCCTAAAGAATGGCTAATTTTAAGAAATCATATATTAAGATTATAAAAATAAAAATATATGACATGTAGGAAATTAAAATGAAGTTATTTCATAATTATAATATATTTATTTATTTACTATTACACATGACAAGAAATATACATAATTTGCGAAAAAACAACAGTTAATTTAATTTGGACATACAATTTTAATGGATCTGGGTTTGTTGCCTTTCATTTGTCGTAACCCCAGTAAACTAGGCTTTTGCCTGTATCTCACTAATAAGATAAGTTGAGATATAAATTTGTATATAGGTATGGCCTTTGTCCAATATAGTACCATATATTACAGAATTGAATCATCTCGTACGACTTTTAATAAAATGAGAAGCGTATTCTGAAATGATAATCTAAACTTGAAACTTCGACAACGGTTAGTCAAATGCTACGTTTGGTCAGTGTTATTGCATGTAGTGGAATCATGGACCTTCGAAGTTAGTAGTATTAACCGACTGGAAGCATTCGAAATGTGGATGCACCGGATAATGCTACGGATACACTAGACGGATATGGTCAGCAACACAAGGGTTCTTTAAAGAGCCAAAGTTGATAGAGAGTTGCTGACTAATATTAAAATTCGAAAGGTGTCCTACTTGGGTCATGTAACATATTTAGAGGAGCAAATTACAAATTACTGCACCTGATCATCCAAGGCAAAATAGAGGGTCGAAGAGGTGTTGGCAGGAGGCAAATCTCCTGGCTCCGCAATATACGTGATTGGACTGGCATAAGGGGCGTTGGAGATCTTTTTCAGGCTGCCGGGGACAAATATGTCTACTCTCAAGTGATATTCCACGTTGGGGAGACCTGACATGACACTGGGAAGAAGAGGAAAGAAAGGTTGCAGTATATTTAACCTGCCAATCGTCGTGGAGCTTTTATATCCTTATTATCGGAATTTGGATTCGATCTGTCGAGACTGCGTGCTTACTGCAGTGCAACAGCTTGGACACAATACACATACACGCACAGATATCTTCCATCCATAAGGCTGACAATCATACTCGATCATGAGAGATAGCCTATGTTATGGTATACGAACTACAGGCCCGCCTGAATCAAGTAGTCACAGGATCGATGACCTACGCGACCTTGTTGGTGTCGAGACACCTGCCCTTGAGCCCGGGGGTTACGAGCTTGATTCTCTTTAAAAAATAATTTATTTTAATAAGGGTTCTAGGGACCTTGTTTACATCAATTACCTCTTTAAAATCCTTCTGATGGGTTGAAAAAAAAACACTATATGGCAATACACTTGTACTGTATGCAATGCCAGTGTAATACTGTTGTATATGATAGACGATATTTTAGCGATAAAAGTATTAAATGAGATTTTGAATTGTTGCAAAACGAGCTGAAATAAGGTTTTTTTCCAGCGCTAACCAACATCTGTTGTCTACTTCTAGATAGTACGGTTGATAAATTGTTGTTGATTGTGACACACGCCAAGTTTATTATTAAACAGCGGATGGCGAATGATTGTGATATAATTACAAATGGCTCGGTGTTTTTACAAGGAAAGAACAGTTCTCAGATTTATTGAAAAAGAAGCTCATCATACCTTAGCTATATTAATAGTATTGTATTCATCGATTATATTATATATGTAGGTGAATAGATGAAAGGCATTGTCACCAAATATGTCCGAGACTGTAGCATAGTCATTACCCAATCGATGCAATCTGGGTACGGGAGAATTCGAGTAATAGTTGGATCTACAACTTTCTTACCGGAATTCAATATTTTGAAGGTGGGATCGAAAGGTTAAAAATGTCATAGACAATTCCCATCCTTATTCTCTATTTTACTAAATAAATATTTTTTTTTTTTTTTTTAATAATGATTAATTGTTATCCAAATATGTATTACTTTTTATTCATAGACACGGTCATAGATATTGAACACATAAAAATTTATGGTGAAACAAAGGTTGGGTAATTGGAAGAGCTTGCTACTAATTAATTGATCTACTAGACGTATTTGCATGACAGTGTTAATAAACATATTTTTGAAGTATTATATCCTAGGAGCAGATCAAACCTATCAGTTGGCAAGATTGTTGAACAATTATTTGCATTTGTAATGTACTCGTACATAATTCTTAGGGTACTTCAGAACCACGAGGTACGAATTGACAATATTTTTCTCTTTAGACGTAAAAGCTGAAGGTAATATAGGATGGCGCAACAAGAAATGCGAATTCTAATTTGCCGCCATTTATTAGCTGTTAAACGTATAATTTTATAATGGACATAGGTCATCTACATAACCTATAAATTAATTATGTAGCGGTACACGATTGCACAACGCTTAGAAATCATTAAAATTTATTATAAAAATGGAGAAAACATCAGCAATGCACTTCGTAAAAATCGTGCTGTTTTCCCGCGAAATCATGTGCCAACATTTAAAGCAGTGAATAATTAAATCAAGAAATTCGAAGAAAGTGGTTCTCTGGAAAACAAGCAAACAGCAATTGGTAATCGTCCAGTTCGTTCAAGTTGCAATATTGATGCTGTAAGAGATAGTGTCGCAAATGAACCAAGGGTGGCGGCGCAACACGAATCGCAATTGTAAATCAATGAAAAAATAAGTTTTTTTTAAATGTTCGTGTTTATTGGTATAAATGTAATTAGTGCACATACGGAATGATATATGGTATATACCAGTGGTCCCCAACCCCCGGGCCGCGGCCCGGTACCGGGCCGTGGGCCAAATGGTACTGGGCCGCGCAAGGGCATGCTTAAAATTCAAATTTACTTTTGAAAAATCGAACATACCAAATAAAACTTAATTATAGCTTAAAATAATTATTCCGTTGAAAACCCCTTCACGCTAAGTTACCACCGACCTTCCGACAATACCTTCGAAATAAAACAACACCACACTACCATATGCATGCCATGTGTTTTCTCTACTATTATTTGTCACTATAACTTATGTACCCCAGTTGTAAATTTTATTATTATATGTTGTACAAATATATTGTTATTAAATTTAAAAAACAACTACATTCAATGTGTCCCCCCTCCCCCCCCTCCAGTGGGTCGCGGTAAAATTATGAAACGTTGACCGGTCCGACAAAAAGGTTGGGGACCACTGGTATATACGTTTAACAACTGAAAATGGCGGCAAATTTAAAATAGCAGTTCTCGTTGCGCCATCTACATAATAATAATTTTAGCCATCACCTCCAAGATGCATTAATAATTTTTAAAATAATTATAAAAACCTCCACGGCACAGCTTCGCTTTCCAACTGAATTGGCGAGGGGATCTTCGACTACGAAGTCCAGCAACGACGACGATTGCCAGATAAAAATATAACGAAATAAATACATAAGTATAGTGTAAGGATTCGAGTGTGCTGACCTACATTCACATAATTCATTTGAAGAATTAATTGCCAAAATTTGGTATAGGCTATAAAATTATTAAAACTTGATAGCAAACAGAAAATAAGAAATATTAGTTCAAGATATGGTCTAAGAAAAAAAGGTACTAAATCGAAACCCACGAGATTCTCATAGAGGAAATATGTTTTTTTTGTAACTATACGAAAAAAGCAAGCTTATGAAATTTCCATATCAATCATGGGAGTTTGTCGACATTTAAAATGTATTACGTCTTATATTAAAATAAAACTGAATGTATGAAAAAACTTAATCGTTGGATCCACCAGATGTTCATTTGGTAGTTTACAATTTTATAACCGTTATTCATAAGCTGTTTCTAAAAATAAAATTGCGATACGTTTTTTTTATCTAACCTTTGATTAATTATTTTTGTATGGATCAAACCGGCGTTTTATTCGTAGTTTTTATTTCAATAAGTTTTTGCTGTTTTATAATAACACCTGCAAAATGTAAGCAGTTTTTTTAAATTTATTTACAAAATGTAAGCTTTTTTTTAAAAATTTATTCATACATATATATCAGACCGCTTTATTGTTTTTAAGCTTTTTTTAAAATCAATCAGCTTTTGTTTTATACAAAGACTACCCTTATTAGGAGGTTTTATAAAAAAATATGATTGTTTATGAGAACACTGCACTATATTACCAAACACCTTAGATATCTGCGTCGATTTCGTTCATTTGAAGAGTAAAGTAAAACGTGTCCAAGGTACACGACAAATTTTCCTTAATAATTGGAAGTGTAGAAGGGAGGCGTGCAAGAGGACGGTCTCCAGCAAGATGGGTAGACCAAATAATTGAAAGTGTTGAAGGGTGGCGAGCAAGAGGGCAGTCTCCAGCAAGGAGGGTAGTCCAAATAATTGGAAGTGTTGAAGGGTGGCGAGCAAGATGACAGTCTCCAGCAAGGCGGGTAGACCAAATAATTGGAAGTGCTGAAGGGTGGCGAGCAAGAGGACGGTCTCCAGCAAGGTGTGTAAACCGAATAATTGGAAGTGTTGAAGGGTGGCGAGCAAGACGACGGTGTCCAGCAAGGTGGGTAAACCAAATAATTGGAAATGTTGAAGGGTGGCGAGCAAGAGGACGGTCTCCAGTAAGGTGGGTTGACTGAATAATTGGAAGTGTTGAAGGGTGGCAAGTAAGAGGACGGTCTCCAATAAGCTGGGTAGATCAAATTAAAGAAACGACTAGTTCCTCACTGAGAGCTGCATTCATTATAGTTCAGAGGAGCTCAAAGGATATGAACTTTTAAAAAAAAATTGTGTATATTTCGACTTATTATTTAACCAAAATGTTTGAATTTTTGGCATCATTTTGAAGATGGAACAAAAGAGGTTGTTTCGTCGATGCTTAATGCTTTTTTACTACCGTAAATAAAAAAAAAAGTGAACAAACAAAAAAAAATAATATGTACAGTATATGGCGGCGATGCGGTAAACGATCGCGTGTGTCAAATGTGGTTAAAAAATCCGTAATGGTGATACTCTGGAAGGCCCATTACCACTGATGACAACTAAATCAAGGCTTTCTTCGAGAATAACCAGTGTTCTAAAACACGACAGATTGGTGAAATATTAAATACCACCGTTAACGAACATTTGCTGCAATTATACGATTGAATTTGTTCTAAAAATACGAAATTGCTTACCGGACAACCTGTTATATGATATAAAATAAATATGTCGGTTTTATTTTAAAACCGCGGATAGTAAAAATCGCTGAAAACAAAGAATCATTGTTTATAATGCATAAATTTGTATTTTAACCGCAAAGTTTAAACCGCACGATTAAAGTTAAGAAATGAAGTAATCTCATTGTTTGTACAATGATATTGCATCATGTCAAGTTATAATATTGGGAAGATCGCGTTATTTTTATGTTTTTAACTATGTTTAGTTACTTGTATCGATAACAAGTTTATTTATAAGGTACTCCATTGCAAAAAGGGGCAATAGGGTAATTTCATCATACGTTTTTTCTTTTTTTACAAAAACAATTCAGGTATTTTTTTTCTACCCGTAAATATACTCAATGTTGAGATATATTTTCACCTACAGAAAAGTTGATCACTTCGTATTACGAGTATATCAGAAAAAGTAAATTTTTTTAATATATGAAATCGGCGACGATTTAATATGTTGTACCATTTATATAAAATCTTAAACTGTGCCGACGCCCATCAATATCTCGTCGAATATTTTCAGCGCCTCTCTAATCATTGACTTACTATTTAACATTTCCAGTTCATCGCTCTTCATTCTTCACGTCGTCCTTGACTGTTTATACTGTCAGACTCTGAAATCAATTACCGACAAAATCTTTGGTGACATTTGTAAATATTTCGGTTTACTATTTTTTTTTTTTTTTTTTCAATGTATTAAGTATGTTTAAGTGTTTTTTATTTATGATAATCACGTTACAACCTTTCACACAGAATTGTTATTAATATGTGTATCTTTTGTCGGGTAGGTTGGAAGAGATTGCCGTTTGAAAATAAACTCGCAAAATTGTACAAGTATTTTTTATAATAATAACGTGGTACAATCAGTGCCGTATTTGTATAGATGGCGCCCCTAGGCAGTTTGAAACATGCCCACACCCACAATAATAGTTTAAAAAATGTTTTCCGTTTCCGTTTCAGATGGTGACCTTGGATGATGTATTTCGCACCAAACAACCAATACGGCTTATGTCGTGTTTTTCTCCGCAAATGCATCTAGGATGCTATTGGAGTTCATATTCACTGTTATGTCTGATTCTATCGATAATATGACTAATTCCTTTAGTCTGTTTTGTTTTAGCGTGGATTTTAAACATATTTTAATCACCTCAATAATAATAAAACTTTGTTCCATGCAACACTGTTAATAGTGTGCATAAATAAAATAATGTAAATATTACATTTCAATAAACAATTACAATTGTTTTTAATCATTAGTTTGCTAAGCTGTAACATTGAATAATCGTGGTTATGACTCTTAAATGTCTTCTTCCATAAATCATTTTTGTACATATTTTTAAAACCTATTTAAGAATCATTGGGCGCCCCCTTTGGCTTTTCGCCCCTAGGCAAATACCTAGATTTACCTGTTAGGAAATACGGTTCTGGTCAAATGATTCTTGTCTTCTTTTATACTTGCAATTATGATTTTTTTTTCATTTTCGTTATGTATAGCTCAAATATGTCCATCTTTCACCCAACACTGAAAACAAAATATTAAAACAATGTTTTTGGTTGGTTGGAAGAGATTACCATTTGATAATAAGCCCGCCAAATTGTACATTGAAGTATTTAATAATCGTTATAATAATAAGTCAGCACAATATAATAGATTTTTTAGTAATCACAGCTGCGATTGCGGATCTCCAGTTTTTTAAATAATGACAGCTCCCATACCGGCAATTCACCTTATCAGTAATACTCACCTATTAAAGTTTGCAACGGTGTTATCAAACAATTTGTGTACACCATAAAAAAACTAACGATTCACTTCAATAAATTCAAGGCTACATTAAATAACACACAGGACAACATTGCGTGGCTTTCAAAGTTCGTACCATATATTTTTAAGAGATATAATAATTTGTTGCCAAACTATTATAGCACAATTATTGTTTAAGTGTCCTTTTTCTAAACAATGACACTCAATCGAGGAAACTTCAAATTGTGCGGAACAAAGGGATAGCGACAATTATAAAATTATGTAAATGAACTACAATTAAGGACATGCTTTGTTAACCAGATATGTACACATATATTATTTAATGTCTTCGTTTATAAGTTATTTATTAATTTGTTGTCAAACTAAACCCAAAAAGGTGTATGTACAAGGTGACTTATTTCGTCCCGAGAAGTCTTGATGACTTTCGGTTTCCAAAAACAAAAGTTACTAAAAGTCAAAATAACTAATATTCTCCTTTTCTCTCTAGTCTTTTATGTCTGAGGGTCGTAATCTTCGTGCTTAGACCTGCCCAATATTTATGGCTGAGGGTCGTAATCTTCGTGCTTAGACCTGCCCAATGTTTATGGCTGAGGGTCGTAATCTTCGTGCTTAGACCTGCCCAATATTTATGGCTGAGGGTCGTAATCTTCGTGCTTAAAGTTAATATTGCTTCTCCTGTAAACTAAGGTAAAACGGACATATCAACTTCTGGCATAACGCCACAGATACCGTATTTGTGCATGTCTGAATTTAATTTCGAAGCAATAAAAAAACGATTGTACACACCAATTACTCTACGCTTGGTAAAAAAGGTTAAAAACAATGAATGGTTGACTAAAAATATTTATATTAACTGGCATATGAATGGATAGCAAATAATTATGAAATCATATCAAAGATTATAGATATCAAAGTATCACATATCAGTAACAGCGGTCATTAAGTGTTCAGTTCTCGCGTCAAATATCTTATCGTGTTCCGTGGCGTACGACTAACCACGTTATCTCCTTTATTACAACTTGAAGTCATATTTATTGTCGTATTTAATACACACCTAAATTAACATTTAGAATAGTTAAGTTTCAGTACAGAATTTCTGGAAAACTATTTTGTAGTAAAAAATTATATAACATATTGGGTTTTCCGGAAAGAAGTTTCGTGTTTCTTGGATAGATGTCGTTAGGAAAAAAATCGTTGCTAACTTAATTCCAAACGTGCTGAATATATATTAAGAGTATTATGTAAGATAACCTTTTAGTGCAGTATTGTAATTGTTTACTCAAATTCATTCAGTCAGTCATTGAAGATGGTTCAAAATAATTTTTTTTTTCGGTCCTTGATGCATTTTTAGTAACGCAAAGCAAAACAAAATCTACATAAATAAAGTAAAAGAAATGTGGACGAGGCAGCAAGCGATCGTGTGTGTAAAGTGTGATTTGAAAAATTCCGAAACTTTGATACGACACTCGAAGATAAACAAATCAAGGCTTTGATCAAGAAAACCAAGTGTTTTATGTACGAGTATAAAGAAAAAAAAACCTGAAAAGAGTAAACAAAATGCGTTCACTGAGAAACATATGTGGGGATGACAGACTACGCAATGAAGTGATCAGGTATGAATGTGAACTTAAGACTGATGTATTGAGTAAGGTGAAAAAAGGCACTCTGGATAGTTTGGACACATAGAACGAATAAATTAAGAAAAGCTAACGAAAAAAACATACATTGAAAATGTGAGTGGAAGGCTTGGTAGAAGACCAAGAAAATAATGGTTGGTTCAAGTGAATGATATTACGACAGAAGTAAATGTAAATAGTCGAAGGACTTGTATGAGAAGGTGTATGGATGCAGAAGAGGCGAAAGTTGTGAAGGTAAAGAATGTGTAAAGGGCGTACTGATAGGTAAAAGTCGTAATTATATGGATGTATGCATGTATAGTACCTATAATACCCAGATAATTAATGCCAGACATAAAAAATATTATCTTAAGTTAAAGTTAAAATACATTGAAATTTGTTTAGTCAAACACTGTTTATTCTACTTTATTGTGCTCCCCTGATGATGAGGTGAAAACCTTGAAACCGGTAGGGATATACCGTTATATATAAAGGTTTCTAGGGTTCCCTATAAATAAGTCAGTGCATCGGGATGAACATCTGGCAAACACATATATTCCACAGAATCTCGCCGCTGCTCGCTGAAGTTGTCTCCTGCCTCTCTCCACCCATAATTCCCAACCCGAATTTTTACCGTTAGAAGTGTGTATGTCGGTACCAGTTCGAACAGAATTCAGTCTTGTTTGTGCTTCCTTGATGATGAGGTGAAAATCTTGAAACCGGTAGGGTTATACCGTTACATAAAGTGGAATAAACAGTGTTTGATAAAAACAAATTACAATGTATTTAAGCCTCCACAATGTTATTGTCTTAACTGTAAATAATATAAATATTAAAATGTTTGATTGTCATATCTTAGTTATTTTTTCCAGCACAATACTTCTTTCACGTTAAGTGCTATTAAAGATAACAATCAGGGCTATGACCCGAAGTGGCAACGGACTACGTTTACGTTCAAATTAATACGTTTATCTCCTTACACACCTATTCATTTGATAGTTAATTATAGGCAAACGTCATAAACTACTACAAATGCTACCTGAATATATACGAGTACGTAACAACGTGCAAAACGCAAAATAGTTTATCTCAGTTTACAAGAGAGCGTTTTAAAATTAATTGTTAATTTAAAAAATAAATTATAAAAACATTTAAGGGGCCAATACAAGAAAAAAAACAGAAATTTTGAAAACTGTATAAATTGTCAACCGTTGTAAAAGAGAAAATATTGAAAATAAAAAGCTTGTCTTAAACCAAGTTTTATAATCATCGTCTATTAGTTCTTCTAGGGATACAGGGATACCATAAAATTAAGCTAAGTTTTTTTTAAACGATAATTTGATCTTTATAACAAATCATTGGTCAACGTATAAAAAAACCGGGACGGAGGTTGGCACTTTTTTGTACCTATAATTAGATAATAACTAGGCCGAAGCCAGCGAGGTGGGGCTAAGAAAGCGGGGTCAACGCTAAATGATGTAACATGCAAATTGATGTTTATACGCAAAAAGGATTTCAATTTAAAGGACAATTTTATATGGCGCCGTTTAAAGAGCAAACTTTCTTCATGGGCACTCTAATTCGGAACTCGAATCCGCTACCATCTAAAAAATCACGTCTGAAGCTATAGCAGCGCTCGAGCAAATCATGTATAACAATTTCGTTGTGTAGAGCAGTGTTCCCCAACCGGTGGTCCGCGGCCCGGTGCCGGGCCGCAGAGACTTTCCGCCGGGCCGCAAACAGTATGCCAAATTTCAAGAAATTCGACATGCAAAAATATTAAATATAGGATTTTCATCCATGTCCTCAATAAAATCAAAACAAAGGAATATACTGGACGTGAATGCAGCACTTAGTTTGTCAGAGACAGCACTGTAGCCAAGAATATCCAATATATTAACAAAGATCAACAGCAGGTTTCGCATTAGTTTGTTGCAAAAACCGCATGGTTTTTGTTCAATTTTAATTGTATCAGACAATGTTACAATTAAAATTGTTTAACTATTATATGTATATTTGTCAATTATAGTTATATATGTCCATCTGTCACAATATAAGATTAAAAAAATATTAAATAAAAAAACCATTTTTATTTCAGTATTAGTAGTCCGCGAAAAAATTTTCCTTTTTTTACCGGTCCACAGGTCTTAAAAGGTTGGGGAACACTGGTGTAGAGTACAATCTTGTGGAATTGTTGCCATGTGGGAATCTCTTCCAACCGATCATAAATATGTTCATGAAAACCTTCAATGAAAACAAGACTAAAAACCTTTTTTTTTAAAGAAAATCTCGGTTTAAGCGAGACTCAAACTTGCAACTTCCGGCTCATAAGACATTAATTAACGTCTTATTAATTTAGGCCACGGAGATCGTCAAAGTTTTGAGATAATCGATAAACCATGTCAATGACGACCTCCGTGGCCTAGTTGGTAAGAAAACTGCCATTCAGCACGGGGGTTGCGGGTTCGATTCCCGTTGGAGCCCAGATAAAAAAATAAAAGGTTTCAGCATAGTTTTCCCTTAAGACCTCTTTAATATATTTCTGGATGATTGGAATATAACGCTACGATAAGAAATCTGCCAGGCTGTACTGTATTGTTTGAGGAGGGAATCGAACTTTGAAATATACATTTAATTGGCTTGATATTTTCATATACGAGTATATCTGATTTGAAATATACATTTGAAGGTTTTGATAATTCAAATAAACCGAATACAAGTGTTTTTGTGGGTTGGGTCTTTTTTCACATATACGATCAAGCTGATTTAAAAATAGTAACACATTTTATGTTAGTATAACATGGAGTACGCTGATTTAAAAAAAAAAGGAAGAAATAACGCGTTTTATATTAGTATGATCTCGAGCACGCTGATTTAAAACATTGTAAGAACTCATACTCTCGAGTACCTTGATTTAAAAAATAATAATAAAAATTATGTTAGCATAATCCTAAGTATGATGATTTAAAAAATACTAAAACATTTTAAGGTAGTATGATCTCGAGTACGCTGATTTAACACATTGTAAGAACTCATTTTAATTTATATGATCTCGAGTACGCTGATTAAAAAAATAGTAACACATTTTCTATTTATAAAATCTTGACCACGCTGATTTCTAAAAAAAGTAATAACACATTTTTTGTTAATATAATCTAGAGAAGCTGATTTCAAAAAAATTGTAATAAAACATTTTCGCAAAAAAATACATACCTAGTTTGTGTTTGGCACGATGAGTACCTGCTTGAATGCACGGTTCACGGTAGAAAGCAAATGTGTTAGATCTCACTCAAGGTTCTTCACAGTTATCTTGGTACCTTTACAATATTCGAGTTAGATCTTTTCGAGGTTATTTTTTTTGAGTCGACTAAAAATAATACATCTAATGGTACAGTGTTCGTTCGTGTAACAGGAGTGGCCAGACCATTTGTCATCAGAGAGATGAATAATAGAGAATCATGCAAGTCTTTGTAGATATACGAGTAACTCAGTCACTTGATAAACGAACGAATATAGCGAAGACAAGAAACTTAACTAGATTAAAGATAACATATATTTTAGTTGAAAAGTAAATAAATCGACACTCTCATGGTCTGAATTTCGACAGAATAATTTCCCTGTTGAAGTTGCTTTAATGGTTGAACTATTCTGAAAGGGTTAAAAGCGCTGAAAAGTCTTGAGTAGTAGACATTACGGAATTATGCTTAAGAGATGTGCTTCACAAAGGTCGTTTGGTTTTCAGGGTGTTAAAGGTGAAAAAAAATAATCAGTGTACCTAATTGTAAGAACAAAAGTATTTTTTTTATTAATTAATTACATTTCTAATTAACTCAAACATTTCAGAGCATTCGTATATAAAATATTTGAGAAATGTAAACTATTTAGCCTTACCTTTTTTATTGAGAAATCTGATGAATCTGCTCCTTTTCTGAAAAAAATAAGAGAGATAATTTAAAAAATAAGAGAGATAATTTAAAAAAATGTTGTAAATCATCAACTGCATTAATAAATCAGGTTTTTATATAGCTATCCATCCAAATTTGAGTGTTCCCAGCCAGTCAACCACGATAAGTTGATAAGGTACAATGGGAATACAGAATATATACTAGAAGCACGATTACAGTACCATAAGCTCCCGCTATGGTTGCTGAAAGTGAAGAGGAACTACAAGAGGCCTTAACAACTATGGAAAGCATTCTTCAAAATAACTACAGTATGAAGATAAATAAAGACAAAACAAAGCTGCTGACTGTAGGCCGAGCGCAACACCAGATGAGAATAGTGATGTCGGGTAAACCACTAAAGAACACCAAGGAGTTTGTCTACCTCGGGAGCAAAATAACATGGGACGGTCGGTCCAAGAGCGAGGTCGACAGCCGTATACATCAGGCTAGACTTGCATTTAATAAAAGGTCGAAAATAATAGAATCAAATAATATAGACCTAAAACTGAGAATACTCCTCATCAAGACCTATGTATGGAGTATCTTGATGTACGGCTGCGAGACATGGTGCCAATCCGAAAGAGATAGACGAAGACTAGAGGCTTTTGAGATGTGGTCCTATAGAAGACTATTAGAAATTTCTTGGAGAGACCGCATCACAAATGAAGAGGTTCTCCAACGAATCGAAGGAGGAAGGCACCTGCTCAGGATCCTGTCCGAAAGGCGTGCAAGATGGATCGGTCATATAATACGACAAGAGGGCCTCTTGCATGCCATAATGGAGGGTATGACCGAGGGGACAAACTCTAGGGGACGCCCACGCCGAGAGTACCTGGAGGACCTGTTGGTGGACGTGCGCTGCTCAACATATACAGATTTAAAAAGAGCCGCACAGGACAGGGGAGAATGGAGGAGAAGAGTTGAAATTGCTGCAAACCAGTCTTAGGACTGCAACCACGGAGAGAGGGAGAGAAGCTCTCGCTAACAAAATTTGAAATAACACATTTTTATCAAATCATATTTTGTGTCCTGCACACTACGTATGACCGTAACACAATTTATGACGCAATGCAATTCCCCATGGTATCAAAAAATCTCCCACGGTGTCGTCTGTTCGGGTACGGTAGTATTTCCAACATGCGCGATTATACTATATACCGTGAGCAACTTGAATACTCGAGTTTTATTTACTCGAAGGCTCAATTACTAGGACCAAAAACAATATTGTCTCCTTGTCACGTTCTTGAACATATCTGTATCATCAAATATGATATAATGAAGGGTACCGTATGAATGAACGAATGAAAATCGTACTCAAAATTAGAAGAGATGGATGATGCGGATAGACAGACGACCTCCGTGGTCTATTTTATGTATTTTTTCAAAACAGGCTTAGCACAAATACTTTGAAAAATACAAGACATATTAAAAAAGAAGAAAAATTACATAGAAAAAAAAATTATATAAAATAAAAATAAAAATAATGTATATGCATACATACAAACGAGTATATACACACAAACATATGATACAAATACTCGTATATTCACAATCACTTAAGTACGTTGACGAGTGCTTTGTAACGCGCTCAATCTAAGAAGAAAATTTACTTTTGCTTTTGGTAATGTGATATGAAATATGCCAATATCTGAAGCAGTCCCGTTCAGAAGAGTTAAGGCCCTTCCAACAGGTATAGCGGCTGGAAGACCCGTTCTTACGTATGTTATTGAGAACAGTTCTTGCCGGCGAAGTCTAGTGTAATTGTTAGGAACATTTAACGCTAATCTTTGTAGTAATGCTGGACAGCTCACAACTCCTCGAACGAGTTTGACAACGTATACCAGGAGACGCACATCTCTTCTTCCGCTCAAAGAGTTATACCCGAGCATGCCCAGCAGAAACTGAGTAGGACAAAGCCATGGATAGACACCGAACTCTCTCATATAGAGATATCGTAGATATTTTTTTTGTACTTTCTCCACCATGAGTGAGTTGTGCGCCCCCACCGGGCTTCAAATGCAAGCATTGCTAGGTAAGACGACTGGGTATTGTCGATTCGATACTCATTGGTACTAATCCTTATTAAAATAGGGTGACCAGTCTGATTTTCACTTAGTCTCTTTAAAGAAAGTCTGGTTAATTGAAAGTATTTTTCTCAGTATATGCATGAATTTAAGACTGGTGTGTTGAGTAAGATGAAAAGTGTCACTCTGACATGATTAACACTTGCCACCCTGTGATGGATAGCGAGTGACCAGGACTTATATTTTATTTGATTATTCGACGTTTTAATACATAATAAAATTATTTTTATAGCTAATTACAAAAAATAACCTAGCAGATTTTCCATAATTTTGATTTAAAATATACATTTTTTACTGGACGCTTAGCGTCCAGCACTGTGGCTGGCGGATTTTTTTAGCACAGTATAGCAAGTGTTAAGGCATGTACAATGCACGAATGAAGAACTATTAAGGCATGTACAATGCACGAATGAAGAACTATTAAGGCATGTACATTGCACGAATGAAGAAATATTAAGAAAAATACAGTGCATACTTGAGTGGAAGGCGTGGTAGAGGAAGACCAAGAAAATAATGGTTGGATCAAATAAATGTTATTTTAAAAGACAACGAAAGAAACGTAGAAAATCAACGTACACAAGGGTATGAGCTGAAAACTACTGACGTCTTCGCGGCCGGGCTAGCCTTTTATTGATGGGGTGAGCTGAAATGAGCCCAGACCTTTGAAAGCTTCTATCTTAAATGTTGAAGATTTTTTTTGCAATTATTTTTTTAATGCTTTTTATCTTGAAATACCATATATATATACGATTTCGGAATGTATTTATATATACGAGTATGTATGGTACTATACATATTATGTTTCTATCAATTAACCTTTATTTATTTAAAATCAGAGAAATCGTAGGAGTTATATGATAAAGTGTATGGATGTGGAAGATGTGAAGCATGTGTGTCGAGATAGGAAAGTCTGGTGATCTGTCCTCTCTGTATGTAACAGTATGTTTATACAATGATGATGATTCCAATTCTCCTCTTTACATATTCTTATTCAAGGTTAAAAGATCTTTGATATATTATATCTTCGTAAAATAAGGATCAATACCATTGTAATAATACTTTAAATTGTTGTCATGCGCATTTTTCTTTAGCGGTTAATAAATTATTAACGACTCATCACTACTGGCCTTGACGGTAATAAAAAAAATTAAAGGGCTAAAGCGTTATTATATAATCATTAGAGAGACATGTAATTGATTATTGAAAAGATATAAATATCCACACTGACTGTATTCCTTTATATGTACAACCTTTTGTAAGGTCAAAACTATTAAAAATCAATTTTAGAAAACGAAAATAGTCCCACTATTAAAACTAGAGCTGTAATAAGGTGAGTATGAATGACGAGGTGTATGGACGTGGCAGAAGCGAAATATGAGTACCAGAATAGAATAAAGTGGATGTGTTTTCTCTGTTTACCCCTATAGGGACATAGTGTGATCGTGACGATGATAATATAACATTAATATACAATTATGTATTTCTTCGACCCAAAAAACGACTAATTCATATTACACTTTCATCGTACATGGTACTGTAAAACCTGTTCGGCTTATTGCCATGTGGCAATCTCTATCAAACAAACTAGAAATATGTTTAGGAAGCATTAAGTAAAAACCAAATTGGAATCCATTTAAAAAATCTAGGTTCCAATGGCAATCGCGTAATTCTCAGATTAAAGAACGGGTGTCTATCAACGGAGGTCGCAGATGCACAGAATATTTATTTTATTTTAATTCTTTTTTTAAATGATTAATTATGGTACATCTGGCGGGCGTATTGCTATACATCAATTTCTCCTAACCAACCATCTCATCTAGGCTACATTAAACTGTTTAATCCATGACAGATTTAAAAAAATACATATATACGAGTATATTCGCTAAAATTTAAGTTAAAGAAACAAACAAATAACTAATCTCTATCAATAATGGTAGAACTAGAGAAAATAATTCTTTGAAGGATAAGGAAATGAATCAAAAGAGAATTAAGATGAAAGGAAAGGAATATTCTGAGTAATGTAATAATTTTTTCAATTATCTTTTAAACCTAAATAAGAATGGAGCACTGATAAATCGAGGAAAATCTAATAAATCTTGGGAGTTCGTTCCACAGGTTATTTATTATGTATACCTAGATTTTGTCCTCTGCTGATCAATATTGGAATGTATTTCAAAGGCCAGAACTGAAAAATAAAACAGCTTTTGGACAATTTTTAACATGTGACGTTCTTTTATCATGTCCCGTTTAAAATATTTGATTTTGTATGGTAGGTATGCTTAAATCACACATTTTCAAAATATAAGCTTTGAGCTTTTGCTATGTTGATCTACCGAATATTGTATTGTACGAGTATTATACTTTCGTTGTAATGTATTATACTACCGCACATTCTGGCGGGTTTATTGCCATATGTCAATATATTCCAACCAACCAGAAATATGTTCAAGAGGCGTCAAGTGATAACCAGACTGAAATCCCTTTATAAAAATCTGGGTTCCAACGGGAAACAAACGTCTTACCAATTAGACCACAGAGATTATCCGTAAAAGCTGGTTGAACGTATTAACAAATAGAGAAAGATAATGAGGGTGCGAGTTTTATTGCAGCTTGTAACTGGTTCCAGCCTGTTCCTCGTCGTTGTCGTTGCTGGCTCGCCTATGATTCCCTCGCCATTCCAACGTTAATTCAGTTGGAAAGCGAAGCTATGCCGTTTCAATATTTTTTTTCTCTTCTTTAAGTGAGTGAGTCGTTGAAAAATATGATTAAACGTCTAAATATAGCATAATGCCAATAAGAACATTGTTACACATAGTTCCCTGTGAAGTGACTCAGTTATAGTCATTAAGTGTACTAAGAAGTTTAATCTTCAATTTATTCACCGAGATGTGGAAGATATCAATATTGGAAAACTCGTTCAAAAAGGTTATTCCGTGTGCGAGTGGTGATGCTGTTAAGAGTTCCAATCTTGAATATGGTACCAAAAACAATTTTAATTCACGATGGCGTTAATATTTGTCAGGAACATTAAACAATAGTTTTTCTATGAACAAAGAGTATGCCATTTTTCCCCGTTAGCAATTTGTACTCGTATATGTACAAACATGATTATACTGTAATTTGTTTAGTCAAACACTGTTCATTCCACTTTATAAAACGGTATAACCCTGCCGTTTCAAGGTTTTTACCTCGTCATCAGGGAGCACAAACCAGACTTTGGTACCCTGTTGATAATATGAAAACCTTGAAACCTACCGGTTATACCGTTATATAAAGTGGAATAAACATTGTTTAACTAAACAAATTACTATGTCTTTAAATCTTTACAGTGTTATTGCCTGAACTATAAATAATATGATTATTATGTGGTACATCAGACGGACTTATTGCGATACAGCATTTTCCCCAACCAACCAGCTTATATTAGATTGGTTAAGGTGTTTTGATCCAAGACCGATTTTCGAAAGCATATACGAGTATTTGTTTCAATTAAAGTAAAAAAATGACTTATCTATAAAAAATAATGGGGAGACTAGAGGAAAGAAATTAGGTTAAGAATAAGAAAAGGAGACAAAGGAAAATTAGAATGAAATGATATTCTGAATAGATATCATACATATTTAAAATATAATAAATTTAAAAAAGCTATTTAAATCGATTAATAATTATTTAAAATAATAGATGGGGTGACAATGTACATATGATAGAATACGGAATTTAGACATGAATGGGAACTTAAGACTGATTTATTGAGTAAGATGAAGAAGAGTATTGTTAGATGGTTTGGCCATGTATGTTAGAACGAATGAATGGAGAAAGACTAACAAAATAAGTATATAGTTGAAATGTGTGTGGAAGGTGTGCTAGAGGACGACCACGCGAAGTATGGTTGAATCAAGTGAATGCTATTTTCAAAGAAGTAAATATAATAAGTCAGAGAAATTGTAGGAGTTGTATGAGAAGGCGTATGGATGTAAAAGAGGCGAAGGATGTGTGTCAAAATGGGAAAGTCGAGTGTTCTTTCCTCAATGCCTAATCCGGCAAGGAAATGGCGTGTATGTTATAACATACACGCCATTTCCTTGCCGAGATATAATTAATCAACGTCTCAGACTGAAAAATTGTCATTTTAAACTTTTTTTTTATCTATTTATATACAAGAAATTTTATTTATACGTAATTTATGAAAAAAAACTACAGGAAATTTCAAGCGAATACACAATTTATATGGATCTGGGTTTGTTGCCTTTCATTTGTTGTGTTCTTGGTAAATTAGTCTATTACTTGTATCTTACTGAGGGCAATTTTAAATACTGAAAAGCAGGGTATTTCTTACTTTTCATGCGTGATATGAATCATTCATTTGGTTATTAAAAAAAATCATTTGATCATTCAAAGAAAAAATCAGGACGAAGAGATCCAGGAAGCAGAAGGTTTTTGTGGTTTTGTGGAAACCAACAAAACCCGTTATCAGAGTTGCCAACATTCCATTACATTTTGTTATATATAAAATTCTTTCAACAACTCAGAAATACGAGTATGTTAAAAAGCATTAGGAGATAACTAATATGAGAATTTTTAAATGTTTGTGCCTCATCGGGAATCGAACCAGAAATCCCGGGTTACCAGGCGTCTTATCAAATAGACGTACCAAAAATATAACAAACCTTTCAATTCACTCATTCATTCGTATGATTCTCCTTAATAAATCCGAATTGGCGATACGGATACATTGAAGAGCGTAGTTAAGAGACAACATTGTCTTCCGTCCTATTAATTGAGCCTTAAGGTTAAGAACCACTAGAGTAGGCCTTGAATTCGAAGTTTGTCATCGCACGTGTTGTAAATACTACCACACTGAAAGAGGCAACAGCACTTGTATACCATATGTATAGTGCGCGTGTATTGTTACCAGACGAACTAATTTACCAGATCGGAACTCTTTTTTATTTATTTTTCGGGTATCATCGGGAATCGAATCCGAATCCACTGAGTAGAAGTTAAGCGTCTAACTAATTAGGTCACAGAGGTCGTCAATATTATACAGGCATCGCACGATTGAAGGATTTAAAAAAAAGGTATAGGCAATCCACCCACACAATAATGAAGGTATAGGCAATCCACCCACACAAAGAATGATTTGTGATACCACTGTTAACACCAAAAATGCAATTGTAAGAAAGTCAATGTAATAAATTAAATTTATATGAAGAAAATAGATAATCTCAAGCATTAACTGATTAAACTTAAACATTGTAATTTGTTTTATCAAACAATCTCAAGCATTAACTGATTAAACTTAAACATTGTAATTTGTTTTATCAAACAATCTCAAGCATTAACTGATTAAACTTAAACATTGTAATTTGTTTTATCAAACAATCTCAAGCATGAGCTGATTAAACTTAAACATTGTAATTTGTTTTATCAAACAAATTCAAGCATTAGCTGATTAAACTTAAACATTGTAATTTAATTTATCAAACAATCTCAAGCATTAGCTGATTAAACTTAAACATTGTAATTTGTTTTATCAAACAAATTCAAGCATTAGCTGATTAAACTTAAACATTGTAATTTGTTTTATCAAACAATCTCAAGCATTAACTGATTGAACTTAAACATTGTAATTTGTTTTATCAAACAATGTTTATTCCACTTTTTGGTCATGTTTGTGGAAAATGATCGTCAAAACGTGAATTTTGATCAGAAAATAGAATATATTAGAAAATACACAAAAATGCGATTCAACAACGTTATATCATAAAAAAATATTCATTTTTGGTAAGAAATAAGCTCAACAGTACAATAATTTTTAATGAGATGTGTATTGTCTTTCTTCAAATAAAATTATGCTACATTGTAGGTAATTAATTTTAACAAACACTGTTTATTCCACTTTTTGTAACGGTATAACCATACCGGTTTCAAGGCTTTCACCTCAAGTCTTGTTTGTGCTCCTCTGATGATGGGGTAAAAGCCTTGAAACCGGTAGTATTATACCGTTACAAAAAGTGGAATAAACAGTCTTTGATAAAACAAATTACAATGTCTTTAAACTTCCCCAATGTTAATGCCTTAACTATAAATAATATATAAACTCAATCATTTTTACAATCGATTTATATGCGGAAAATTTCTTTGTAGAGAGGACGACCTCCGTGGCTTGGTGGTAAGACACTTGTCTGCCGATCCGGAGGTTGCGGGCTCGATCCCCGCTGGAACCCAGATTTTTTTAAATAGGATTACAGTCCGGTTAATACTAAGGGCCTATAAAAACATATTTCTGGTTGGTTGGAAGAGATTGCCACATGGCAATAAACTCGCCAGGGGAAAAAAAAAAAACAAAAAAAAAAAGATACGCAACATTCATTGGACGTGGTTAATATGACATTTAGTAAATTGAATCTATCACGTAAAGGACATACATATGATCTGTAGTCTCACCATTCAGACCGCACTTGTAGTCAGGATATTCCACAATACTCATTTTGTCAAGTTGACTAGTTACCACGCGGTGACCCAGTTTTTTTGTCGATCGGTATGTTAAAATAATGCATGTCATTTATGACGGGCAAGGCGCGACGAAGAAGAAGATTAATTTAATTATACAAAAGATAAGACAAGTATTCTTATAATTGTTGTCAAGGAACATGTTAACCATGTGATGATCATACGTCTTGTGGATGTTGTAGTTTAATTGTTTCGTCGGAATGCCTAGGAAAATCCGGATACACCAAATAAAACGAGATCTAACCGAGTTGCGACTACTCGTGTATCGTATACAGACACATTCATTAATTTCTACCGAGGAAATAAATCACCCGAGACGGAAAACTATAAAAACACAAAGCAGAGTAATAAAACTGAAGGGGTACAAAAAACTACAAATAGTCATTGTACGTACTGAATGTTAACGATCCTCGTAGTAAAATATTATAATATTTCAATAAACAAAACGAAGCGTTAAATAATATCTAAAAAGTCGAAGAGGTGCAAACTTGTCATCGATGACAGCCTGTTGAGCTGTTATTTATGATAAATACTAAAGGTATCAACATCTCCAGCAACAATGATCTCTGCAAAGTGTTGGCAAAACAAACAAATAAAGCCACCACAACATCTGGTTGTCGAATATACATGATCTAGAAAAAAACATTAGCGTATCGGTAGCCAAATTCGACATTATAAGACCCGTGTCTAATCATGACTCGTAGTGTTGAAACCAGAACCAAGACAACTAGAACAAAAAAACATTCTTCGATTATCCGAGATGAAAATTTACGAACCGTCGTGGGAAAATCTTTTCGAGATAGGGTTAAAAACACATCTGCAACACAGATGATATAAACAGTGAAGCAGGAAGAGAAGACGATATTAGCGTAACCATGAGGATTGAATCGGTTTCCCATACAACGCATACCAAGAAGGTCGTTTAAAAGGTGGAGACACAGCTGGTAATCTACGTACGAAATCCCCACAAGCGGCGTTTAAGGCAACTTTCCTAACATGGTTTAATAACATGCTAGGAAAGCCATGGTGAAACAATTAGTGCTCTACCTCGAAGAAGGAGAATATACATTACTGTCAGATGATTTGAATAATGTCGAAAAAGCGAGAAAAGGGTGAACCGTTTAAGACACACATTTTAGAGCTTTCTATGAACATGAACCCATGAGAAAACTACACTGAGCGATACTTCATCGGAGATTCCCTTTTTATCTATGATTTTTTCGTATATGGGGTCAAGAAAGAAGCTTCTTTTTTTGATCGAGGGGAACAATGAAGGAGTCTCAAAGTGACGTGTTCTGAAACGATTAAAAATCTGTTTTGAACTCAGGTGGAACATGAAAAAAGAAATGAATCAGAAAATAACAATCAAGATTAAGATAACACCTGGTGCCCTTGGAAGGAGTTGCATCATGCATACTGACCAATATTTCTATCACGACCGATACCAAATCAAATAATGAGTGTTCTTATTGTTCTTGTCTATATTAAAGCTCAAGAAGGCGGAGTTCTCAACAATTTACAGCGTGATAATGGCGCAGATATGGTCGGGTTTTTTGCCGACTATTTCTATTCAGTTTATGTTAATAACTTTGTAATTAATTGTCTTGCTATTCAATATGACAAGACTGTAAATCTGGGCTTCTTGAGATTCTCTGCAGTGGAGATTAAAGATTTCTTAAATATATAAAATATATTTAAAACAACTGGACTGCATTAAGTTCCCACATATACTATACATTGAAAGGATGTTCTTGATTTTTGACATACCCTAATAAGATCATTTTTAAAATCTCTCTAGATACGGGTGGATATATACCCAGAGATATGGAAAATAAGCTATATTACCACCATACTTAAATTCGCTGATAGTCGAAAAACGAAGAATTATAGACCTATAGATAATGTCGGTGTCACATTTGTTGTCTGAAAAAATATTTTAAAAGTTAATTGCCCTCTATTTAAAAATGTAATCATCTCTCAACAACATTGTTTCAAATCGGAAATATCAACTTCTACCAATTTAATAGTTTTTTACTGAATATATAACGAAGGGGTTGGAGTAGCACTGCCAGATCGGTTATGTTTTCAATGATTTCAGTAAGGCTTTTGACAGGGTCAATTATATATTGTTGTTGTCTAAGCTGTCGGCTGTTAGAATTTTTGGATCTCTTTTGAAGACAATCGACAGATAGTTACTGGTGAAGGTGAACGATTTCAAGTCGCGGCATTTTAATACAATAGTCGGAGTGCCGCAGGGATCACATCTTGGTCCTCTATTATTTAACATATTTAAAAATAATATTTCACTTACGTTAAATAAAGTCGAGTTCGTTCTCTTTGCCAATGATTTGAACGTATTTCAAGTTATTGATAATGTTCGTGATTTCAATATTTTTCAGCATGATTTAAACTGTCTCCATGACTGGTGCTCTCCGAATGATTTCATTTTTTATACACTTAATATATTCATCAAAGAAAATAATCAAGACGAAGATATCTAGGAAGAGGACTTTGTGGTTTTGTGGAAACCAACAAAATATGTACATCATCAGAATTCCGAACATTTCCGTAAATATTAAAAAAATATCCTGACCCCTTTTCTAAAATACGTAAACTAACGATTCATCATATAATGCACAGTTTCAGTGTTTTTATTATGTTTCTAAACTGTTATGTTATAAAACGGTGCTCGAGTACAAACAAACGAAAAATGCTTCTTTGCTCGAAAACGACAAAAAAAATTGTATCCGAAAGACCGCATTAAACATAATAATATCATCCCGACACATCAGCTGACAGCTATCATATAAAATCTTCAGTGTTGAAATTATAAAATCTTCCCTCGCAACGTTTATTTTTTCAATACTACACCAGTACGTGGATAAAAAGAAATTATTTCAATTTTGTATTGTAATTTGATTGTAAAAGAGCGCATCATTATTTTTATTAGCAAAAGTGAAATTTGAACCCAGTGTATTTGAAGCCAACACAAACGATACAATTAACAACTACAGAATATTGACGGAAGCAATGTTAGTGATCAAATATAATTATGTTTAAGAAATTACTGGAAAATTTCAGTCTAAAAACGACTCGAAAAAGAACAAAAATTGAACATGTTCAACGTGCATTAAACAAGGAATCAAAGCATTCACAATGCGGATAGCAAACCGGACCACAGAGTAAAGAATAGAGGAAAATTTAAGGTAGGGTTATAAATAGACTCGTTTGTTTGGAACAAAAGCATGCACGTTTTTTTTTAGCGCAATTTCTCGGAATTGATAATATCGGTCTGATGCATTTAGATTTACGGACACTGTGGTTGCTAAGCGGACAGTAATCCCAGTGGCTTAGAAAAACTATTGTACAATTCATTTTTTTTGTTGAAAGGAGATTCACACACAATAGCATGGATCGTACCATACCATAAAAGTGACAAACCTAAATGGGACCACGGCAATTTCAAATCGATGTCACAAAACACGACACATCAAAGAGGGAATCGAAATTCATAAATAGCCAAACAATATCAACAGTGATAACGGAATGCATCTTAAACATGCATGGTCTCAGATTTTGGAAATAATATTTTCTTAAGCAAAGCTTACATTATTATACAAAATATTTGAGCCTTAATTTAAACTGTCGAACAAAAAAATACATAAATACACTCGTTTCCCTGTCGATGTAGGCAGAGAGGACACGCCTGAATTTTCGATCGTTATACACATCGTCTCAATGCGTTAGATATACCAAATGAGACGCAACTGGGCTATCTTTAACAACTGTTCTTCGAGCCGCGGAATGCAGATATTGATGAAGAGGAGTTGTCAGAGGCTATCATGGGAGTCACGATGCTCAGTCATGAGCTACACGACAGGATTATGACATATCTTTCGCCTCATTCACGTACATCCATCGTATTTTTTTCCGTAGGGTACCCTTCAATATATCCGAATTAGTGGTTTGGACGAAAGACAATATTGTTTTAAGTCCTAGTAAGTGAGCCTTCAAGTTTAAAACCTATGGAGTAGGCACGTAACTCGCGGTTCATCATTGAACGTGTTGGCAACCCTACCACTCGGCGCTTGCGAGTACTGTTACCAGATGAACTTTTTTTACCAGACTGGCACTCTTTTATTTTTGTTATCACCGGAAATCGAACCCGAAACCCCCGGATGGAAGTCAAGAATGTTACCACTAGACTACGAAGGTCGTTATTAACCTTATTAAATGGATCCATTCATTTCAGTAATTTTAAACATTCAATTTTATCAAAATATATTTTTTTTGGCTTATTCATACTTTGGAGGTATCGACAGAAGCTGCGCATATCAAAGTAAAAGTTACATATGATATATTTTGTTACATATAGTATGTTATTAAAACTTCCGCCATCTTATAAAATCACGGTGACACAATAAAATTAACCAACACGTCTGTTCGCTAGGAGATTCACTCGATGATTAATCGTCATGTAGCGTGGCGTGAAGCGTGCAGTGTGGCCATTACGATAGTATGCGGTGCGTTGGTTCGCTAGGATATGTCGCCTAACTCGCAACGTAGCTCTAAACACCAAGCGAGGCTCTTACCTGTGTGGCCTCGGCCTTAGTCGTATGTTGAAATACGTTTTGCTACAGGTAACCAGGTCAACGACGGAAAATATTTTTGCTGTCTATCTATAATCATAGTACTATTTCTTTTCAACCGATATTTTTATAATATCGACATAATGTTTCTGTTTATTTATTTCCTAAAATCATCGAATGGAAGTGACACAATGATGCAAATCGACCGGTGAACATCTTCGCAAACAAAAACGTCAAAGCAAAACGTCACCATTCTTAGTAGCATTTCGAGTTACATACTACAATCGTCAACAGTGGCGGGTTGTTATTTTAGAGGGTTTTATACAATCGTCAACAGTGGCGGGTTGTTATTTTACACGATATTTATAGCAATGGACTCGGGGTTCTTAAAATTAAATAAGTAATAAAACATTATTATATCGGGTTATTTGGAGATCTATGATTAATATCCTATAATCATTATTTCAGTGGTTGTCACTATCAAATGACAAAGATTTCCTCTGAAGGCACGGAAAGTAGAGTTCATCGAGAGACTTTTTGATATTTTTTTGGGGTGACTTAGGTAATTTATGAAGCATTAAAGAAAAAAATAATATGCATCAAATCGGGTAGGGTGAGTTGTTCGTATTAAATATTGGTATACATAGATATGTATAACACACGGTAAATTTTGTGAATAAATACTAGAGTTTTGCACATTAACAGAAAGGTGTGGCGATCTATTCTCTCTGCATATGACTTAATTCTTAAATCAAACAAACTAAAATATAAACAAATAAGTATTCTGTTCACAATATTCACTTCTTGTGACAAAAATAAATTATCTATGTCGCTAACCTCATTTTCCAGTGGCGTGCCATAAATTGTTGTCAAAATATAAACTAGCTGTGAATAAACGTTTCGAAAAAAAAATGCGCTCGTTTAATAGAAGATTTGACCTATTTATTGTGTATATTCTCATAAGTATATAAAATATGTATAACTATACATAATATATGAAAAAAACAAACAAACATAATCTCCAGTTATAAGAATTAATAGTGATTCTAGTATCGCAAGATCATTAAAACGAATTACCTTTTTTGTTTTTGAGGCTTCCATAATTGTGCACCGTGAAAAGTTCGACATGGTGAGTATATTTTGGGCAATCACCTACTTTATTCTGTATCATACGAGTAGATATGAGAATTTTTTACATTCGAGCTGATGAGACGCTCTAACTGTTCATTCGATATATCAATGGCGAAAATTTGTTTTTGGGTTGAATCTTTTTCCATTTATGCAAGTATTAGTTAATTAGGTCCATTCCATCATTAAAGATGATTTGTGTCAATGACGGATGCGAATATGCAGATGGGGGAAGTACCTAATCAAAAGGCCGTAGCCACTATCTTCTTATCCGTACACTCGACTTATAATAGTGGGATCAAGTCACAAGTTTGAGCGCCCTTGAGCAGATTTTTTTATCTAAATGGCGCAATAAGAATTATCATTTTATTATTATTATTATTGAGAATTAAGTGCACATAGGTGGACCATGTTGAATAGGTGAGGATTTTTTTTTAATTGAATATATACGAGTAAATCTATAAAAAAATAGAATAAGCCGCCACTGGTAGCATGCTCCATATTAAATATGTATGAAGACGAATAATCCTTGGAAGCTATAAAAATACAAAGCTGTCCTCGGGAGCGGATTGTGTTTTTCAATTTTACTTTTTTTGCATGAATTTAACACACGTTTCTTTAACCAGTAGAGCGTGATGACTTCATCAGAGTCATGAATATGGACGTGACATGGTTTTTTCCATTTATTGACAGCATTAACCGACCAAAAATTATGCTGCAAAATAATTGTCTAAACAATATTGACTATGTCCAATCTCCAGAATACAAGAAATACTTGCATCTATTAGAATAATTCAAGGATGTGGCAGTTAAGAAACGCATACATATATACCATCACGTCGTTTCCCTATCGTGGTATGCACGAGACAACACAAGAACATGAAAAAGACAAACAAATATATTAAATAAGATAACATGAAGTTATAAATATTGAACGATCTGACAAATCCTAACTACAATATATATTATGTAAACACTAGAAAGAAAAATCGTCTTAAAAACCATTTTATATGTTCTTGACTATGATTTTGACCTTCCATTCTTCTTGCTTCTACTACGCAAATCTATCTGTTCCAATACACCGCAGTCCGTAGTACCTCGACCACTATTGAACCAGTCGCGGTATTTACGCGGTCGCTCCATTTTGTAAATCTCCCTCTTCTATGCTCTCCCCACATTTCCTATAATCACCAACCTCTCTAAGTTATCCTGGTCTCGCCTTGCAATGTGACCAAAGAACTAGAGGATACGTTTCAGGCAAATGTACGAGAGTCTGCCATTCACTTTAATACCTTGTAGGATTGGCGTTTTAGTTCTTTTCGTTGCCCAGGGGATCCGAAGCATTCGCTTCCAGCACCACTTCTTTTTCAGACACTTATCTTTCACGACATCATTCCGTAGATCGAGAAGACCAACGCCAGTAACTTTCGTATAATCTAGAGTCGTAGATGTAGCGATGTTTTTGTATTTCCATATCTTGATCAATGTTATAGAATTAATGGCCATATCGATGCGCCTCTTAATTTCAACATCACACCCCAATCATCCGACCAAGTCGATACAAGATAACGGGTTCAATCCCCGCTGTAACCCAGATTTTAAAAAATGGGAATCCAGTCTGGTTTTCACTTAGGACCCATCAAAACATCTTTCTGGTAGGTTGGAAGAGATTGCCACATGGCAACAGGCTCACCAGGTTAAATAAAAAAAACATTCCAGTCAATATTTTGAATTAAAAATATTAAATCTTCAATGTATGATTCGTCTATTGGAAAATCTTATTTTCATTTCATAATGTAAACATTTGAAGTATAGTTATTCGAAGGTTTCTGATGAAAATAACGTTAAAATGTTCGCTGAACTTTTTTATAATGGATATTAAAAACATTTTAGCTAGATTCAATATGAAATGATTTTACGGCGTATCTGTTTTAGATTAAAACGCTGATAAAATCAAAATAATGACTTTTGGAACATTTCCAATGGAATTATGTTTGGCACAAACTGAAACCGACAATATGTATGGATGAACGAAGATAGCATTTTTGCCGGCATTCCTGGTGTGTTTAAAGGAAAGAAAGCAAAAAAAAAAGTGTATTTCTGGAACTATGACACAGTTATTTTGCTGTGAAAATGTGTGACGTGGGTCCGTAGAGAAGAAAATATTTACTTTGGATTTTCAAGAAAAATATGATAATATTTTATCCATTCCCGTTGACGTATTATTATTTCCACCCATTCATTAATTCATATGGTACACTTCAACATGTCCGAATGGATGATGTGGACATGTTGAATAGCGTGGTCGGGAGACAATATTTGGGATATTAAGTGTCCTTTCTACACAAACACACCACCCCTCATTTTAACATATTTACAATATTAACGATATATACACTCTGCTCGTTGTGGAACGGAATTCTCCTCCTCTGTTCTTGCTTCGCCTCGTAGTCGAGGATCCCCTCGCCAATTCAGTTATAAAGCGAAGCTATGCCGTGGAGTTTTTTTTGCGAGTGAGCCGTTGCACACCAGCAAACTCACCAGTCCCATCGTTGTACTGTAAGACGATCGGAGCACACCGGCATGTTTTTTTAAATAATATATATGACCGAAGCCATATGTATCCTTATACCCACGAATATTAGGCGAAAAAAACCCTATGTCATCAAAGGGAGTAGCACAATGCGGAGTTCGAACCAGTCCCCTTCCGCACGGAAGTCCAGTGCGTAACCGTGTGGCCATGCACCTCAGACGAAATTCTAAGAGTTATCAGATGTGCTCCATCCTTAATAACTTTCAAGAGACAATTAAAAAAATATTACAATATTATATCCCTTTTCTCCTTTCCTTATCCTTGAACGAATTTCTTCTAATCCTACCCCATTATTTTTTACAGTTTATTATTTTTTTTAGTTTAGTTTAAACAAATATTTACTTCAAATATGTTTTAAAGCTTTTGTGCTTCTTCGCATCAGTTGTATAAGGTTTTCGAAGCGTTGTACCGCGTAGTTTGGCTTATGTAAGGTAAACCATCATAAGCCAAAGACGCAGTATTGCAACACTCCGAAATATCTTACAAAACAAATATTTTCTTTTTTATATGATCTGTCATGGATTAAAACAACTCAACATATCCAAGATAAGATAGTTGTTGAAAAAAAAATGTTTAACAGCAATAAGCCCACAAGATGTACTATGTATAACCATATATACAAAAGAAAAAATAAATATATTTGGCCTCAGAATTTAACACGTTCACTGCGTCAAACACGGCTCCCGTGTCCATACAAACATTGCAGCCACGCGTTGAACACGGGAGTCGTGTTCATGTCATCTTTACCATGCATTGAATCGAAAATATTACAGCGTCGCTTCAAAAGTTAACGAAAGTTATTAGCGTAACTATATAGTATACGCTTCAGTTTATGTCAGTATTTCGTGCTGGTCAGTCAAAGTGGCGGTTTTTTATGATATACTCATATAAAGGGTCGTTCACACATATACAAATAGAATTCGTATGGTGAACGATTTTTTTTTGCAAAACATTTTTAACAAAGTTATGGGTTTTCAAAAATTCGCGAATTTCCAGCATCTCTGTATGACATTAAGTATTTTATACGTAGTGAACGTGTTAAGCTTTCGGGTAAATAACCACTCGAGTAGGTACTATAGTTCGACATCGTACGTGTTGAAAATACTATGTACATGGACAAGCAAAAACACTTGCATACTTCTAGCGAGTGGAAATATTGTTACCATACGAAGGTCTTCAACCCAATTGATACTATTTTTTTCTTCTTTTTTTTTGGGTACCATCGGAAATCCGTGACATACAAATGTCGAATGGGAACGTATGCGGATTACTGTATGCTGATACCATGGTAGTGTTGGCGGATAAATATGAATATTGAGGAATCCAAGGCAATGGTGATAGAAAAGTGAGAAAATAAAAGTAAATGCGATATATGGGTGAACAATGAAAGATTGAAGCAAGTTGAGGAATTCTACTATTTGGATAGTATTTTCTCAGATGATGGAAGAGTTAAGAGAGGTATCGAACGGTATAAAGCGACAGGAAACCAAGTCTAAGGGGCACTAAAGCATATACATTCCAACCAGACAGAATCAAAATCTGTTAAGATGATAGTCCATAATAGTATTGTATTTTGACGCAAACTTTTATGTATGGGAATGAAATGTAATCGTGGAAAATGACTGATATGAACCGAATAAATGCTACAGAAATGCGTGAACTGAGAAGAATACATAGGGTGACAATGTATGACAGATTACAGAATAAAGTGTTTATGGATAATTTAAGATTTAAGTGTTTATTAAGATGAACAAGAGCATGTTGATATGGGTTGAGAATGTGGAACGAATTAATGAAGAAAGACTAAAAAAACAGATATATAGTACAATCTGAGTGGAAGTTGTGTGAGACGAATATCAACGAAAGTATGGTTGGATCAAGTGAATGATATTTTGAAAGAAGAAAATGTAGTCAGATAAATCGTAGAAGTTGTATAAAAATGTGTAACGATGTGATAGGAAAGTCTGGCGCTCTGTCTTCTCTCCCTACTCCGACACGCAAATGGCGTGATCGTATGCATGTATCGAAAATTGATCTCATACCTCTGGGTGAAAGAATATCGTCAACGGAGGTTGATAATACGAGAGTATCCTAAATTATTTTTTTAAAACATATGTTTCTTATTGCTGAGATGCCGTCTCCTATCGGAGGTTGTCCACCGTCATAACAATCTCTATCTTGTTCATTGTAGCATGGAACAACTTGGTAGAACTGCACTCAAACCATTACCGCAAGTTGATAAGCCAAGATATGTTATGCGGCGTTTTCCTCTACCTTTTCATGTTTCCCTGGATTATCAGTTGTGTTATTATAATGTACATTTTGTTATTATACCCACCTTTGACTTATCTGGTTTGATTTGTCTGAAAACTTTAAATTATAATAACTAATAATTATATTAGCCCTACATTACGCGTTCTATCAGAAAACTTAAGCCCTATTTGGTTCGATTTATCTGAAAAATTCGACTTATCAGTCAGTCCTCTCTGGTTCGATTTATCGAAAAAAAGGGTAATTATGGTAGTCATGTCTGGTTCGATTTATCTGAAAAATTCGACTTATCAGTCCTCTCGATTTATCGAAAAAAATGGCTAATTAGTCATGTCTGGTTCAATTTATCTGAAAACGTTAAATTACTAACTCGCATGTGTTAAAATAATAAATATTTTTTTGAATCAGAACTATTTCAAATCCTCGGGAACAAACTCGAGCCGCATCATGGACGCCAAGTCACGTGCCACCCCCATGAGGAAGAATTCCGCCCTCTCCTGTCCTGGTGTAGCTGCAAACACCAGCACCAGCAACTCCAGTGCGTGGATCACTCCACGCAATGGAGCTAAACAATCAACTCCAGTCCCGGCTCAACCGCTACCGAACCAAAACCGATTCGAGGCACTTCCGGAGGTCGGAGACGCCCCTGGAACACCTGGCTTCCGAGCGCCAGTAAAGAGGATTACCTCGAAGATCCCACCGGTAATTATTACCTTAGGGGACAAAACACATGGCCAGATAATAAATCTGGCCAAATCTTTTACAAAGGCGGGCATCACGCTCTCCTACAGAGGCAGAGACCGTGCAGCTGTCAACTGCTCAACGCTGGAGGACCACAAAACTCTCGTGGCTGGCCTGAGAGAGACCCAGGCAGCCTTCCACACGTTCACCGCGGATGTGGAGCGCAGCAAGCGATCCGTCATCAGGGGCCTCCCAGAGCTCCCGGTAGAGGACATCGCGGCTGATCTGGCCGCCCAAGGGTACAAGCCTCTCCGAGTTTTCAGGATGAAGACCAAGGGTGCCCCGCTCTATACGGTACTCTTCCCAAATGCCACAAACATTGAGGCTCTTCGGACGGAAGTGACAGTGATTAACTACTGTCGCGTCCGCCTGGAGAAATACAAGAACGGTGGCAGGGTAGGCACCCAGTGCTACCGCTGTCAAAACTTTGGCCACGCATCGGCGAACTGTAACCACACAGTCCGATGCGTGAAGTGCCTGATGGCGCATGCCACTACCGACTGCCCCAAGAAAGAGCGGGACACCCCTGCGGCCTGCTGTAACTGCGAGGGTGCTCATCCGGCCAACTATGGTGGTTGCCCCCGCCGCCAACAATACATATCCAGCCTACATAAGAGACGCAGCGTACCGGCTCCCCGGATGGACCATCGCTCGTGGAGCCAGGTAGCCAGCGGTACTCCAGCCTCACCACCTCACCTACCAGCCTCTCCTATAGCCCCCCTTTCTACTCAAACACTCCACCCTCCTCGTGCTCAGCCCCTGCCCCCGCCCCCGATTAACACGTTCACAAACGGAGAGAGCGAGTTACTCGCCATCATGCGCCTTGTCATCGGAGCCCGGAGCAGGCTCGCTTCTTGCACCACTAAGCTCGAGAACGAGTTTCTCTGGAATGAAAGTGCTCTGCTGGAATGCTTACAGCATGCAGCAGAAGATCGAGGAGCTGATGCTGTTGGTGAACAATTCAGGTATAGATATTGTGCTTATAACGGAAACTTGGTTAAAACCTGTATCTCGTGTGAGAGGCACCGGTGGCTTCACCATCTATAGATCGGATCGCGTTTCCGGTAGAGGTGGAGGCACCGCGATCCTCATCCGAGACACTATCCATCATACCCAACTCCTCACGCCCGCCCTGACAAACTTGGAGGCTACTGCCATCAGCCTCAAGGTTGACAGGGAGACAGTCACAATTGTGGCAGCATATTGTACCGGCTATCGTTCACTTCTGGAAAAGGACATCGAGGCAGTGCTGGCCTTGGGGCCCAAGGTCATCATGGCCGGGGACTTCAATGCCAAGCACCGTTACTGGAACTGCTTGAGAGCTAACCCGAACGGAACGACGCTGTACAATTATATGGAAAACCACAACTGTCAAATACTCTATCCAAATCAACATACCTGTTTCACCAACCCCCGTAGCCCTTCTACACTGGACATTGCCGTAGTCAAAAACTACCCTAACATCTCTGGCTTGACTGCTCTAGAAGCTCTCTCGTCAGACCACCTCCCAGTCTACTTCACATTGGGAGTGAGGCCGATTGCTAGCCTCAGGGAGCAGTACGACTACGCCAATGCTGACTGGAAGGGTTACAAAGCCTACCTCCACAACCAGCTCTGCCTATCACCAGAAACTCTGGTGAGCCCACAGGACATTGATACCGCGATAGATACCATCTCCACCTTCATCCATAATGCCCGTGATGAAAATGTTCCCCTCAAAATTGTCACTCCATACAAAATAACTCTTACTCCTCATATCAAACTCCTTATATCTCTAAAAAACAAACAAAGACAGACCTACAGACGTACACTAGACAAACGTGACAAAACACTTCTAAACGTCCTCCAAGATGAAATCAAAAAAGAAATCCGCCTACTTAAAAACCAGCTATGGCAGAGAAAATTGGCAGCTCTAGAACCGGGTAACGGTACTCTCTGGCGAGTCGTCAAGGGTATCAAGTGCTCGTCTCAAAGCATACCACCTCTGCGCACAGCCTCAGGGTTGGCTGTTTCTGGCAGTGACAAGGCTAATGCCTTGGCGGACGCTTATGAGAATACGTACTCAATCACTTCCGACCTTGGAAATGTTGATGTCAATAAAGCTGTCGAGGACACTCTCACCAGCTTTGCTTACTCCCCGACCAACCAAAACGAGGTGCAACTTTGCACCCCGTCCGAAATCGGTCGTATCCTTGACAGACTTAAAACACGAAAAGCACCCGGTCCCGACAATATACACAATAGCCTTCTTAAACAGTTACCACTCAAAGCGAGGATTTTTCTTACTAAAATAATAAATGCCTCACTCCTTAATGGGTATTTTCCGAGTATTTGGAAAGTAGCCAACATTGTTCCTATCCACAAGCCAAATAAACCTACCGAAAATCCAACTAGCTACAGGCCCATCAGCCTTCTTCCAGGTCTTGGCAAGATCCTTGAGAGAGTGGTTGCCTCAAGGCTAGTGTTCCATCACGAATCCAATAATACATTCCCTCATGAGCAATTTGGATTTAGAACAAGACACAACACGGTCCAGCAACTTACCCGTGTCGTGGAAGACGTGTCGATGGGCTTCAATAGGAACAGAAGTACTGGCATGGTACTGCTGGACCTTGAGAAGGCTTTTGATACTGTCTGGCATGATGGCCTTCTTCACAAACTTCTCCTCACTGGCACTCCACTCTATCTCGTGAAACTACTTCAATCCTACCTTTCCAATAGAAGTTTCACAGTCACCACTCATCATTCTACGTCATCCGCCAGGCCCATCCCTATGGGTGTCCCCCAAGGCAGTATACTTGGACCATGTCTATTTAACATTTACACACACGACATTCCTACTCCCCCAAACTGTAAACTCGCACTCTTTGCTGACGATGCGGCATGCTACGCATCGTCACTCAAGGTGGATCGAGCTGGTCGCCGTCTTCAGATTGCTCTTGAGATCCTTGAGAAATACTACCAGGACTGGAGGCTCAAAATCAATGACGCCAAAACTGAGGCCATCATGTTCTCCCGAAAAATCAAGGAAAGAGTGCCATCGATGCCCTTATTCATCGGTGGTTGCCTGGTTGAGTGGCAGGACGTGGTTAAATACCTCGGCCTGCACCTTGACCGGCGACTGACGTGGAAAACCCATTTGAATACCATCAGACAGAAGGGTCACAAGGGCATAGGGGCTATCAGTTCGATATTTCATCGACGCAGCTTCCTTTCACCCAAAAATAAGCTCCTCCTCTATAAAACCCTTATTCGTCCTATCTTGACCTATGCTGCACCCGTTTGGGGTAGTGTGAGCAACACGGATCACCTGAAACTCCAGAGAGTGCAGAACAAGGCATTCAAGATATCTTTTAACACCCATCCCAGAACAAATCTTACCCGACTTCACGCTGAACAGCGAGAAGAAACCCTACAACACCACATTCTCGCTTGGACCGTGAAGTTCTATAAAAGCCAACAAAATCACAGAAATCCCTTAGTCGCTGCCCTGGGGGCTTACGAGAGTAAATCCGACCTACCCTTCCGTTATAAGCACAAGCTCCCGAAGCATTATCTGTTGCCTGACTAGTCCACCTTCAGTATTAGCTGGGACGACCAAGGTCTGAGTGAATGTGATGGAATACAAGTAGCCTGAACGAGTGGACTTGTTTTTGCTGAATAATTAGTGTAAGAATTGTTATCTAGTTATAAGTAGTATGTAGGTGTTAATTATTTCTAAGATCTCATATATTAAGATTGAATAAATAAAATAAAATGATATGTAGGAAAATAAGATTAAATAAGTTCATAAATTATAACATATAATTAAGATTAGTTAAGTAATAAATTTGTACATAGGTATAGCCTCAACAAATGTTTGTATAATAATTTACTTGTTTAATAAATAAAAAAAAAAAAAAAAAACTATTTCAAATGGTTTAATAATCTACTATAAGATAGTCGCATTTCGAGTTATACTCGTCAAATAATAATTAAACTCCAATTAACTATTTATGTTCTAAGGTTATTTAAAAATAAAGGTTTAAACTAGAATTAACCGGTTATAACGCAAATTAACCAAGTATTACAGAAACTGAGTGCTGTAATAGTTAAAGTACAAGTTAACTTACTTGCATGAAATTCGTTTGAGTATGCAAATAATAATGAATTTATGTATGCATTTCATTAAACATGGTGTCTGGTACTTCATTAATTCATTTCCACGGTGCCCTGTATACTATTTGAAGTTTGTGATTATGACAAGTTCAAGAGCGTGGTCTGGGGAAAACGTTCCTTTCGCTTTATTAATCGAAAATTTTGAGTTAAGAGTTAACCATTAGATAACTCAGAATTCATGTTTGAAATATTACCACACGTGGAGAAGCAAGAACAATCGCATACAGTTCAAGAGTATAAGAATATTGCTATCAAAGGGACTCTTAAATTTATTTTGAGAGTTCCAGTATAGTTTATCTCTTTACAGATGTGTTACTTATCATTAGAATAACTCAGAATTCGTGTTTGAAATATTACCACACGTGGAGAAGCAAGAACAATCGCATACAGTTCAAGAGCATACGAATATTGCTATCAGAGGGATTCTTAAATTTATTTTGAGAGTTCCAGTCTAGTTTATCTCTTTACAGATGTGTTACTTATCATTAGAATAACTTAGAATTCGTGTTTGAAATATTACCACACGTGGAGAAGCAAGAACTATCGCATACAGTTCAAGAGTATACGAATATTGCTATCAGAGGGACTCTTAAATTTATTTTGAGAGTTCCAGTCTAGTTTATCTCTTTACGAACGTGTCTCCCATCGAAAAAAGTTTATACGAGAACTAACAAAACAAATATGTTATATTAAATGTTTGTTTTTTATAAAATTATTTTAACACTTTCATATAAATGTAATAAGTCTACACCTGTCTCGTATTTTTTTAGGTTCATTTTTGAGTTTTTAGTCTAGTCTATTACTAACATCGAAATAACAAAGAACTCCGTAGTCTATGAAGGGGAAGCATGAGGCTAAAATGATTGTATCATGGTTAGCTGTAGAGAGAATGAAGATTTTGTGGCTTAACACTGATATAATCGTATGATTGCGTCAACTTAAAAATTCCCCGACAAGGAGTATCGGATTCTTAACTTATCGGGAATTCGAAATCACGCAATCATTGATTTTAATCGACGAAATATTAGTCCTCGAAAGAAGATGGCGACTTTCTTTAATGATGGTTATATAAATCTAATATTCATATTTGATAAACGTAGTATTAATTCAAGTTTTAATGACGAGAGCTTTATGTGATTGTGTTTCTAGTATACTCTTTGTATGAACGCAATCAACTCAACATTGCTTACTGACTGGAGACACCTACATTTGGGTGAATAGCCATTAAAAAAAAACATCTAAGTTCGTATGCAGCCGCAAAGATGGAGTGCAATAACACGGCGCTGTCTAAGAGTGTGTTGCAAGTGGAAAATTTTAGTCTGCATGGAGGAGTAGCTAAACCTGTTTGTCCATTGGAAATTCGCATTTTTTACACGAGGTGAACGGCACTGGTGAAGACTCGCTGTTTTTGTATGATAAAAAAAGTGTCATTTCTTCGTCCATATGGGGCCCGTATATAAATAAATAAATATAGGTTTATTGAAAGCAACATATTATGTACATACATCCTAAAACATACATATATTTAAAGGCAATACATACTCGTACATACGACGATTTCCGTGGCCTAGTTGGTAAAACGCCTGTTTTCTAACCTGGAGGTTGCGGGTTCAAATCCCGCTGGAACCCAGATGAAAAAGAAAAAGGGATTCAAGTCTGGTTTTTACTAAAGGCCTCTTTAATATCTTTCTGATTGGTTGGCAGATACTGCTCCATGGCAATAAGCCCGCTAGGTTGTACAATATACAATGAAAAAGTAATATAGTATAGTACAATACATACGTATCATCCCTCCCTGTTGGGGTAGGTAGAGAGGAGAGAACGCCAGACTTTCCTATAGCGATACAGATATTTAGCCTCTTCGACATCCATACATTTTCTTATACAGCGCCTACGATTACTCTAACTTTTTAAATTTCCTTCTTTTAAAATATACACTTGATCCAATCATACATCCCTAGGTCAGTTCACATTCAACCCTAATTATTTTAAATCCAACGGAAAAGAAAATACATTTAAGAGAGTAGTTATCAAAAGTTCTGGGCGCATCTCGCACGTCCTTCCAATCGATATGAACCCTTACAAATCCCTTCTCGCGGTATTTTTTTTTGGTATTTCATGTTTCGGTATTGCATGTTTTGGTATTGCATGTTTTGGTATTGCATATTTTGGCATTGCATGTTTTGGCATTGCATGTTTTGGTATTGCATGTTTTGGCATTGCATGTTTTGGCATTGCATGTTTCGGCATTGCATGTTTCGGTATTGCATATTTTGGCATTGCATGTTTTGGCATTACATGTTTTGGTATTACATGTTTTGGTATTGCATGTTTTGGTATTGCAGTTTTGGTATAGTATGTTTTGGTATCGCATATTTTTTTCTCCAGATCAAGAGTGTAATCGTCCACATTTAACATATTGCAATTAGCTCGCTATGTTATACTCAATACAACGAATATGTAATGCAATACGGAATCTTTTATGTTATGTCGATTGAATTTAATCTTTTTACCTCATCTTCAATCTGAAAGATATTAATATGACATCCTTTGTATTTTTCATTGTTACTGTGATACGCAAAGGGCACTGTGATATGTAAATAATAAAAACTTGTTTCTGTGCCGGGCGTTCTTGCGCAGAAACTTCAAGCGTAGAAACAGAAGCGTTGAACTCAGCTCAGCAAGAACATCCTAGAACCGTATATATTATAGAATGTTCGACTCGTTTCGAATCAGTAACAAATATTTGTCGGTTGTCACGTTTCTATTGAACTTTATTGAATCTAATTAGATTGATTGGATGCGTGCTGTTGACTTTTTGATTTACTTTCGTGCATCGCTGCCGTATCATGATACTTATTCATCGACAAGATTCTTTGATAAACGGCAAATCGATTATCTTTGGTCAACATAAATAACTGTCGTTTTCTGAGATAGATACGAGTATATACGAGTATTCGAACAAACAATACTTTTATTGGGATCAACGTATTTCAAATACCTACAAACTACACATATTTATTTATTTAATTAACGACACAACAGTGTCTTTATATACAAATGAACATGTGACAGGTTATACACGTACTTAAAATTATTGACAAATAATACAACTTTATCTTAAACTAACATGAAGATACAAAAAGCAGTAGTAATAATAAATTACAGTCATTGTTTTAAAATTATTTAATAATTATATGTATATTTAAGTTCAATATATGTTATGTATGTATACCACAAAATGTAGACTTACGTAATTGTCGAAGACTTATTTTATAGAGGTAAAGAACTCAGATTTGTTTTTAGTGGAATAACGCATACATATAACAAATATTGGATTTTTTGTGAATTTGTGGGAAATTTTATGGATAGATATTGAGATATAGAAAACACATGGCCTCATTAGTAGAACGAGATGCAAATTGCTTTCCAGAATTAAAACGAGATGAAGAACGAGAGCTCTTGAATACCATAAAATTCCGAAAGATTGTCTTACTGGGTTATATTATTTACTTGATCCCTTCAATGAACTGGTTGGTTGGAAGAAATTGCTGTTTAACAATAAATCCGCCAAATGTACAATGTTTAATCATATATACAAAATAATAAAGAGCATGACTGCACAGTAACGCACTGGACTTCCGTGCGCAAAATCGCAGGTTCGAACCCCGCACTGTGTTACTCCCCTCGAATGACACAGGCTTATTTTCCGCATAGTATATGGATGCATATGACTTCGTTCGTGTCATTATTCAATAAGATCATTCCGTGTGCGAGTAATTATGTCAAGAACAAATTTTTCAAGGACAATTTTATAAAGCACCGTTTAGAGAGAAAACTTTTCAAGGACGCTCTTACTCGGGACTCGAACCCACTAATATTCAACAAGTCGCGTCTTACAGCTATAGCAGCGACTGAGTGTATTAAGTATTACTACACTTTCTTTGTATACATTATAGCCTTGTAGGATAATTACCATGTGGCAATTTCCCCCAACTAATAAAAAATATGTTTATGAGGCCTTAAGTGACGGTTGGAAGAGATTGCCGTCTGGCAACAAACCTGCCAGATTGTATTTGCAATAAAAGTGTGAAATAAATAAGTGAAAACCATTTTTTTATTAAAAAAACTTGGTTCCATCGAGAACCCTCAACCTCCAGGTCAGAGGACAGGCGTCTTACCAATAATGCCACGGTGGTCGTTAAAAGTTTAATCAACAATTTATCAATTCAGGTGTGGAAGATATCGATATCAGAAAATTCATTCAACAAGGTCATTCCGTGTGCGAGTGGTGAAGAGCTCGGTTCCTGAATACCGTTCCAAAAACAATTTGATTCACGATGACCTAAATAAACAAAATATTGTGAATCAGCAAAGAATTAATATAACGGGGCAACTAAATCGATAATGGGGGAACCTGGAAACAACCTACGTCACTGAAGAGAAATATAATTATTTTAAGTCTGTGTTTGAAAAACGTTAATGACGAAGCGAGTCTTATGTTAGTTGGTAACTGTTTCGTATATTCGTATTCAGAGGAGAAAAATACAACTTCCTAAAATTTATTTTGATGGGCAAAATCGACAATCGACGCGAAATCGGTAGATTATGTTGAAGGGCATCATACGAAAGAAAGGTAAATATGCATGTCTGTCTGTCTATGGCGAATTATGTGTTACTCATATATAAAATCTCAGTTCTCACAGTGAATAGAGATATGGCCAACATTCCTGGCCGTCTATGGGTCTATAAATATACTCGCCGAGTGGGAAAGTTGTCGTCGCTGAAGTGCGAGACTGCGGCGGAGCGCTTTACACGGGTTGTGTCAACAAGTACCTACTAATATAACTTAAGGATATTTGTGTCAATAAGCATAATCAACATAACTAAGGATATTTGTGTCAATAAGCAAACTAACATAACTGAAGGATATTTGTGTCAACAAGCAAACTAACATGACTTAAGGATATTTGTGTCAACAAGCAATCTAACATAACTTAAGGATATGTGTGTCAACAAAAACATCCTGAATTTTATACAAGGCTTTATAATGCCTGGAATTTCAAATTTTCTGTAAGCATGTACCATTTTTTTCGTCAAAGTAAAAGTCAATTGGCCCCATTTAACGCATTGTTTCTGATTAGCAAGCGGCACAGTTGATAGTATTCTTTGTAAATAGTACTTCAACCAATCACAGAACAGCGCTAGTATTGCACATGCGCAATAAGAATAAGTTTTGTTTTAGTTTATCGGTATTACGGACAATCTGTCAACCCAAACAGAGAATCAATAATCTGCGCAAATCATTTTCCCTAATGATTACCTACGAGTACTATACGGACACTGAAAATTTAAATTTGTATTAATTGCATATACGTTTTGTATTGATTTATAATATATTTTTTCTATAACAATTATGTTACACCCAGGTCCGCACCTTCCATGTGTGCGATTTATGCATTTTATGCGGGCGGTCGAAACTTGGGACGGTAAAACACTCCTAATAATGTAATTTCATAAAATAATAAAAATATAATAACTGGATACTAATTATCACCACCCTACATATACCAATTATTTTTTTCTTGATTTCAACCATCAAGAATGCAGCCATCTCCTTCCATTCTATACATAAACAATTTTTATTTACATATGACAAGAAATTTTATAAACACATAATTAATATACAAAAAAACAACTGGTAATTTAATGTGCACACACAATTTTTATGGATCTGGGTGTGTTGCCTTTTACTTATCGTGTCCCCAGTAAACTAGGCTTTTGCCTGCATCTTACTGAGGACATAAACAGTATAACCACGCATAACAATGAATCGGTCATGGTCTCAGATACCAACTTAAATCCATGTACCTTACGTAAGTTATTTATACATATATTTATACAAATGCATACGGATATATACACGTATATATACGTGTATATTTATGAATTTAAACAATTTAAGACATAAAAATGTTCAAAGAAAACGTTTAGACATACAGTACCCGGCGGTAAGTAATACACATCGGGCTTAAGAAAGAGACTGTCGCTTTGTAGAGCGTCGTCTCTGTCGCACGATGCGCTAACAGTCCGTACTTACTTCTTCCTTTCACTGAATCCTTCCCTTCCCTTTTCCACACTCTTTAATCTTGTTTAAACTATTGTAATTGGATTTTGTTTTTTTATTTGATTTCATCGTAACCTGTTACTTCTAAAAAATAATTTTGAAATAAATAACAAAAGAAAAAAATAGTTTCGGTGCCGTTTTCTTGTGATTGTTTTTCGGTTGTTAATAACATATCTAATAATTTTAATAAAAATAATCAAAGAAGTAGTGAAACATAATTAATTTTGGATCTATTGTGATTCTGCATTTATTTATTTAACACTTCATTGCAAAACAATCTGGCGGGCTTTTTGCCAGATGGTAATCTCATCCTACCAACCAGAAAAAAGTAAAGAAAGGAAGTTATATGTTCGCAAAAAATATTTAAATAATTTTTCTCCTGTACGGAATTCATGGACAATTTAGATGATAAAATAAAAGTGAGATATCATAAATTTAATGAAAAAGAAAGGGATGGTTGAGAGGAAAGGAAAATAGCGAATAAAACAAGTTATGTTACTGAATTGAAATGAAGAAATTTTTCGGTCGTTTTTTAAAACATGCCAATGACAGAGCAAGTCTAACATTAGTTAGTAACTGGGTCCAGAGACTCACTGCATGGACGGTAAAGGACGACGTAAATGCAGAGCGGTGAGCTGCTTTAGTGTAGCGCAAGTCTATGAATACAGCAATATCATTGTAGGTCATGTTCCACAGCATTGAGGTTACGACGAAATGGTTGCATACTATAAATTGGTGTAACAAAATAGAGATTCACTGTATCGGTCTAACATAAAAGAATGTGGAGTGCCGGGCTGTGAACCGACTAGGATGCCGGCGTTTTATAGATCCCTGTATTTCTGATAAAACGTATATGTGTAGGGTGATGGTGATGTATGCAAAAAAGATCTGATTCTACCATGACTATAACAATATCAGTGTGGGTCATGTTCTTCAGTATTGAGGTCACGACGAAATGGTTGTATACTATAAATTGGTGTAACAAAAGAGAGATTCACTGTATCGGTCTAACATGAGAGAATAGGGAGTGCCGGGCTGTGAACAGACTAGGAAGCAGGCGTTTTATGGCCTCCCTGTATTCCTGAGGAACATTTTTATTTACATATTTATTTTTATTCGTATAGGGTGTTGGTGATGTATGGAAAAAATATCCTACTCACATTTACCTGTTTTATATTATTGTATTGCATTTTCGTTATATTACAGTACAAACTGGCGGGTATATTGCTATGTGGCAATCTCTTCCAACAAACCTTAGAAAGTTTTTTAAGTTTTGAGATATTTGAATAAATTGTATTGAATAAATTTATGTTTGCTTGGATTGTGGAACGCGTTTTTATCACGTTGTTAAATTTATGCAAATTGTGCTGACTTATATGCGTTCACAGGTACATTTTAAATGCATCGTAAATTTTAAATGGCCACACTCCATAATTTATATATTATTACGCCTTCGTTGTATGTAGTAAATTCTAATAATAATAATAATACAAGGACAATTTATACAGCGCCGTTTCGAGAGCAAACTCTCCTCAAGGGCGTTTTGACTCGGTACTCGAACTTATTGTTATCGACAGATTAAAAATATAACAAAATAAACATATACGAGTATAAGTTGAGTATAAGTATATAAAGGTAACGGCTGCGGCCATTAGATAAGTTACTACTCCGCGTTTGCATGTATTCAGAAAAACGTGTTTTGTAAGAAAAACGCAGAAAATTTGCCAAGGGAAGACGAACAATAAAGAAATTTTCCTAGATCTTCCGATTTGTGATAGTAACACATTCCATTTTGAAGGTGAAGTCTGGTTTATGTGTATAGTGTTCATATACTATCGTATATTTTGGATGAGACTCCCCAAAAAATGGTTGTCTTTAATAATAATAAAAATACACGATTTAGTTTATTGCCGTGTAGAAATCTCTACCAACAATAACGATGTTAAATAAGACTTAAGTTAAATTCAGACTGGAACCCATTTATAAAATTCTGAAACCAAAAGAGAATTGGAGACCTCCGTGCCTTATCGGTATGAAACCTGTTTATAAACCAGGAGGTTTGCGCGTATATTTCTTGAAAAAAATACACTTAAACAATCCTGGTTGGTATTAAGAATTTGTACTGTTTACATCGAAAGCTGAAATTGAGAGAAGACGAGGCCAAGCCGGGGCTGCATTTGGAAAGCTGTCCTTCATTCTAAAATCTCCAAAATACGCAGGACATCTTAAAAAATCCGTATTCGACTCCTGTGTCCTTCCTGTGCTAACATATAAGCTGGAAACATCGGTGCTGAATAAACAGATTATGCACAAGCTCATGGTGACGCAGAGGGCCATGGAGAGAATAATGTTAAATATCTCTCTGAGGGATAGGAGAACCAATGAATGGATAAGGCAGCAGACCAAAGTAGCTGATGTCGGCATTCAGAAGTGGAACTGGGGGGGACACATTGCCAGATGCACAGATGATAGATGGATCCAGAGAGTGCTGGAGTGGCGCCCAAGACAGGGAAAAATAAGTGTGGGCCGTCCTCAGACACGGTGGTTAGACTGCATTAGAAGAGTGGCCGGGAGCAACTGGAAACGATGTGCCCAGGAAAGAGAGGAATGGAGGAGGAGAGGAGAGGCCTATGTTCAACTTTGGTCGGAGACGGGCTGATGATGATGATGATGACATCGAAAGTATAATACAATACAACTGTGTAAAACAAATCTTAAGTGAAAACCAGGATGGAATCCTTTTTAAACAATCTGGGTACCAACGGGAACGGGGCACTTGACCAACTATGCCACCGAGTCTTTCAAGGCTACGAATGGACATGATAATGTATAATATTTATAGACGCCACATGTTTCATTAAGTATACAAAAAAATGTTGGCTCCTCTGTGCGCACATGCGAAAATTTTCTTAAAAATATTTTGTTATTAAAATATAAATTTTAATAATCAAATAAGTATGATACTGATTGTACAGTACCGGTACAAAGACTGTAAAATAGGTGGATGGTTGCCGCTCAGTACTCGTAGATTTCGGTTTCCTTCTTGCTTTTCCGGTGAAAAGAAGCAAGGAAAAGAGATTCCTCTTTAGCAGGTAGAAGTTGGTCGTAAGTAAAAACACAGTAGACGTTCCAGAAACTGAGAATATATTTTTGACGTTTTTCGTTCCTTATGTGCAGCCAATCGCTCATCGTAAGCTCCTTTATTCGCCCTTGTATGCCGTCATGGCTTGCTAGATACTATGTATCTCGCGCGTTTTTCGCTTGCATGGGCCGACTGACTTTTGATAGTAGCTATTGCGAAGGCCACGCATAAGGAATATTTCATTACAAGAGGTACACATCAAGTACATTTTTACATATCATAAAAAACAAGATTAGATAAATAAATCATATGTTTTTGGGTGACGCATACGTCCGATACACTGATATTTCAAATAAAATTAAAGATGACACTTGGCACCGATGGGCGTTGGATTGAAATGTGAATGGTGTAAGACATAAATCAATATAACAAACTATCCCTTCAAAACCATGGTTTAATATAAGTGTCTGTCATGTACGTTTGCGGACGGGCCACTGCGTGGTGGCTAGTCATCTATACATAATGGGTATTGTGGAGAATCCCGGCTGCGAGTGTGGTCTGGATGATGGAACTATAGATCATGTATTTTTCGGTTGTCCTTCGCAAGACATATTTGATTTACCAAAGGTCGTATCTTTGCCGCGTCCAATGAATGTTGCGTTTCTTCTTTCTTCGTGGAACTTTTCTGTTATACTTATACTATATATAGATCGATTGTTAAATTTTTGAAGCTTAATCGGCTGAAACTTTAAATTGTCTAGAATTGTAATTAAAAACTCATATAATTGCATATTGACTTGACTTGATGGCACAAATCATCCTAGTTTGGATGAATTGCCTATTAAAAAAAGTATGACACGCGATAAATGTACGAATAATGAGAAATTAGTATTAATTTTAATAAAAAAAATTGCTATTTATTAGAATTGAGGCTTATATTAAAGTTGATAAAATAATTAAAATTACTGAACATCGTTACAAGGTTGTATTGGGGCAAATTTGTGAGCTGTCACAGGACTCATCCTACATTCTCTGAACTATAGTAGCATAAATTACAACACATAATAGTGTATTGGTGTCCAACTTGATTTATGGAAGTTAAACTTGGACTTGACAAGTAAGATTAATGCTTAACATATGCGTGCACTAAGAAAAATATAGCTTAGTGGATTTCAATTTATGAAACAAGACATCAGAATGAATGCGTGTTTAAAGTATGATGAAGAAATGAGCTTTAAGGTGGTTTGGACAAGCGGAGAAAATTAATGACTAAGCGAGTATAGAAGTCAAAATCGCAAGGTGCAAGTGGAAAAGGTAGACCGAAGAAAACGTGGTTGGATCAATTGGATCAGATTTTAAAAACGGTTCAAATTAGAAATGTGAATAATATAAATTTGTGTATGACGAGATGTATAAATGAAGAGGAGACGAAAGTTGTGAGTTTGGATAGAAAGAATTGGAGATCTGTTATCTCTGCCTATCTTGCAAGGAACACGATGTGATGATATGTGAAAAAGTCTTTCAAATTGAACGTTTTTAAATTCTTGGATAAAACACAGATGGCGTCGCGAACTTGCCTGGGTCTTGTGACATTTGAGAAGTGTAATGTATGACATTTATAAAAATGGAATCGAATACAATACAACAACGCGTTCAAATTGTTGAATTATTTTATGTATTATAATCTCCGAAAACGGTGATGTTAATTGGCCACCAAGATCATGTGATCTGACACCGTTGGACTATTTTCTCTAGGGTTACGTGAAAGTCAGGTCTATAAGAATGACCCCCAATCAATTTCTGAGCTGAAGGGCGAAATTATTCGCGTTATTGGTGAGTTAGAACCGCAATTATGCCAAAATGTCATCGATTTTTTTTAGAAAAGAGTGGACATCTGTGGAGCTGCAAGAGGTGGACATTTGGCGAATATTGTTTAAATGTCATACATTATACTTCAATGACCAATAAAAAGTTTTTTTGAAATCAAAGCAAATTGTGTTTTATTTAAGAATTAAAAATTTTTTTTTAAAAAAAACCACTCAATTCGAAAGACCGAGATGATATGCGTTGTATATACACAGTGTGTTATATCTTTAAAAAATCGATACTGCTTAATTCTATATTGTGCAGGGTATGCAAAAAGGATATATCTTCAAACTTTTCAATACCATCTAGCTCTTTATTATTTGTTTATCGTGTCGTGTATCTCATGACTGAGCATCATGACTCCCATGATAGCTTTTGACGACTCCTTTTCTTTTCATCCATCCCTGTACTCCACAGTTCGAACAGCAGTTTTTAAGGGTCGTCCTTTTGTGTCATTTTAGTAGTATTATTCAGGATACGCAAAAAAATACATCTTTAAACTTTTCGATACAAGGTCTAAAAACTTTTAAAACATCTACTTATTTTATAGTGTATTTTGTGATAAACGGGGAACGAAATAGTGAAGAAAGATTAATAAAATAAATATACGTGGAATGCGTGGTAGAGGAACATCAAGGAAAGTACAAGTATGGTTAGATCAAGTGAATGACATTTTGAAAGAAGGAAATGTAAGAAGTGAGGGGAATCGTAGTAGTTATAAGAGGTATATGGATATGGAAGAAGCGAAATATGTGTGTCGAAATTGGAAAGTCTTGCGTTGTATTATCTTTGTCTACTCTAACAGGGAAACGGCGTGATTAGTATGCATATATGTTTTTGATTAATTTCCATTTTCTAACTGTTTTTTACTCTGTGGATATTTTTCTTTATTAAGTTATTTTTTTCCATAAACGTATGTTTACTCTTAGTTTCAATTTAAACATTATATTTGGTGACCTACATGGCGTAGTTGGTAAGACGACTGTCTGTAAGACACCCGAGAGTTGCGGGCTCAATTCAATTTAAACATTATTCTTGGTGACCTACATGGCGTAGGTGGTAAGACGACTGTCTGTAAGACACCTGAGAGTTGCGGGTTCAATTCAATTTAAACATTATTCTTGGTGGCCTACATGGCGTAGGTGGTACGACGACTGTTTGTAAGACACCCGAGAGTTGCGGGCTCAATTCCGTTGGAATCCAGTTAGCTTAAAGGATTCCAGTCTGGTTTCCTCTTAACACATTTAAACATTTTTCTGGTTGGTTGGTAGTCAAAGTCCGATTTTCCTTTCCTCTCCACCATTTCTTCGTTTTTCCTTTGATTGATATCTTAATTTTATTATACTGTGTATATTCTTCATGAATTTTGTACAGGTTGTATTTTTTTACGTCCGTGTAATCTCCTATTTTTACTGTACGTGTAGTCTGGTTGGTTGCAAGAAGCTGTCACCTGGCAATCAGCCCGTCAGATTGTTTTACAATGAAGTGTTAAATTTATATGTACCCAATAAATATATCCGTGCAAGGAATCACCCTCTATTCTACATACCAACTTACAGGACGAATATCATGACTAAACACTCAGTCACGCGTGGTATATAGTAGAGATATTGAACCAAGTGAATGACACTGTTGATATATTCTCGGTACCGCCTAGCAGTATGAGAAGAATCCTGGCTGATATTCTTCCTAACGAATAAGCTAACGCTAGAAGCGCTCCCTCTTTATGCAACAGGAGAAATCCGTGCAAAGTGGATATTTTTTTTTTAAATATTGCCACATGGGAATAAGACCTTCATGTTGTATTTATACAAGGAAAGTGTAATAAAATAAAATACCTTTTCGTTTCCTCTTCCTAATACATTTAGTCATGTATTGTTTGAAATTAATCTGTATCTCAGTTAACCTTCTTTCAAAATCTAGTTAAGTTTATTGATCCACGCTGCCTCGTTCTGAGATTACATTCCATTCCAGATTAAACGTACTTAAACCTTTATTGACATTTCGATAAAACGAAAATGAAATATTTCAAGTATTTGTTTATAAGTGAAAATTTAAAACAACATTCCCGGTGTTTTACGCATATAACATATGGTAGGCTAACTAGTTTTTATGAACGTTAATGATTATTCAATACTGTCAATATTTAGTGCAGGAAAAATTAATAGAAAATAATATGGAATTTGTCTGAATAAAAATTGTCTGTGAATATTAATAGGTCTATCCAAAACGGGTTATAATACGAAGCAATGAATTTGAATGTTTTTACCGCTTGAATCTAGATATTTTAAGAATGATATTTTTGTGCAACAAGAAATAGAATAATACAGTAGCTCCCTAACTTTTTCGGTCCACGGAGCTTTTAGTATATAAGAATTTTTCTACGGCGTCCGAAGTCAGCTTAAAAATAAATGAAACACGTATTTAAAAAAAAATCACAAAAAAGTTTTGTAATACGTACATATTTTGAATAATCATATCATTAAATAAATAAATCGTAATTAGTGGGATAAGTGAGCTTGTTTTTCACCGCACATTGCCCCAAATATTGAAATAAAACTGGACACAGCCACCCTCATTTCCTGCTCCAAGTTGATTTTTGCACTATACTTGTTTTTATAACAGCGACCGCCGAAAATCTAGCTTAGCACAAATATGACGTCGCAAATGGAATTAAAATTCAGTGAGCTGAACAACTAAGCATACATTGTAATTTATTTTTATCAAACACTGTTTATTCCACTTTTTTGTGACGGTATAACCCTACCGGTTCCAAGGTTTTCACCTCATCTTCAGGGGAGCGCAAACAAGACTGTATCTGAGTTAAGACGGTATCTGAGTCTTGTTTGCGCTCCCCTGAAGATGAGGTGAAAACCTTGGAACCGGTAGGGTTATACCGTCACAAAAAAGTGGAATAAACAGTGTTTGATAAAAATAAATTACAATGTCTTTAAACCCCACAACGTTAATGCCTTAACTATAAACAACATAAGCATACATTCTAAGACCAGGTTCAATGGAGGACTCAGATACCTTAATGCGAATGCTTACACAGTGGATTATGCAATAATCCACTGAGCACTGAGCTTTGTTTTGACTAAGCCACCTACAATCCTCCATAACAATCGGACACAGAACGACCGCCATCGTATTTTGCCCACTCCAAATTATTTTCAATCATAAATGAGTTCAGGATCTTGAACAAGTCTCGAGCCTTTGTACCTGCAGTGACACTTTTACAAAAGACTTCCATATTGTTATCATCTACTCGTATCTACGAACCGTACACAGTAAATCTAATGAGTATCCGTATTACATGGCCTCATCCGGCTGCAACCCCTATTTCTTCCTTTTTATTTTCTCTCTCATTCTCATTTCAGTGAACATGTTGGAATATTTCGCAGCGCTCCTATAAACTCACGGCACACACTTTGAGTACCATTAGAATTATACAATGTATGACAAAATACGGAATTTTCAAGGTAAATATATCCTGACATTTTTAATAATATTGATTCTAATATCGGCTTATTTTTGAGCAATTCTAATTGTTGTGAAGGGTTTACTAAAATTGACATGTACTATATCTAAGTAAATATTAGGTATATTGTGATGAAACTTTGAATATTTGATTGAAATACTTAAATAATTTAATTTACTATGGTAATTTTGCCAACAGAGATTGAGAATAATCACAACAGGGAACAAAACATACTTCCCTACTGCCGGTGTTCAAGTCCAGAAGTGTCCATAGAAAAACCAGAGTCACCCTGTACAAAACAATTATTAGAACAGTGGTGGCATATGGACGCGAAGCATGGACACTTACAGCTAAATCCGCAGAGCTGCTGGATGCCTTCGAGAGAAGAGTACTATGTAGGATCCTGGGCCCCGTGAATGACGCCGAAACCTGGCGAATACGATACAACTTCGAGCTGTATAATATCTACAAAGTTCCCAGGTTATCTGTACATGTCAGACTGAGCAGATTAAGATGGGCCGGACATGTGCAGAGAATGCCGTCATCGCGAGCACCCAAAATAATCCTAGAAGGACACCCGGGTGGGATAAGGAGAGTGGGCAGGCCAAGGCTGCGATGGGAGGACGAAATTGAGAGGGACGCAACCCGGCTGCTACAGGCGCAGGATTGGAAGGTCGAGGCGGAAGACAGGAGGAGTTGTAGGCGAAGATTGACGGAGGCCAAATATCGATGTGGGCTGTAAGACCATCGAAAGAAAATTCTGCCAACATTTATCTTTGTGGAGAGCTACATCACACTCCTTACAGATGTACCGGGTCTCACTTTTCTTCTTGTACTTAGCACATACCTAGTAACTTCTGGAGGGCTTTTCTTTTTTATTACTTAATGGAATACATATCAACACATGTTTAGGCATGCTGTTTAACCCTTCCCTTACGGTGTTAAAATTGAAACGCGTGCTCCGGTATTGGGTAGTGAGTACGCGATCAAAAATTAGCGATTTTAAATCGGAAAAATAAGAACATTCATAGATAATCCCTTTAATTAATTATAATTGAAGTTAAAAATTATAATAATTGAGATTTATTTGCTGAAAACATTAAAAAACTATCTGGCAACGCTCACGGAACGGGCGTACGTCTAACCTATTTGCAAGCCTAGAAGCTACTGTGGCGCGGAACGTCAGTCGCATACCCCGGCGCTTACGCTTATGCTTGCGACGTTGAGACAATTCAGCTCCTCGCAATTCAGTGGAGTATGCAAGAGTGAGATGCGAATGTAGTGTCGCGCTTCCCGCATACTCTTCACCTATCGTCAAGACGAGGCACTCGCAGCGTTTAAATGCGAATTTGTTTTCGATCTTTACAAAACACCTACGATGTAGTCGATAAATTCTGATTTTTATTAATATTATTTTTTAAATCAATGCGTAAATATATTACGGAGGAATAATTAAAATCTTAACCTTGTATTTATTATATTTATAGAGATATTGATGGTTATAAGAAGCAACGTGTAGAAGATACCCAACACAGGGAAGGAAAGGTTAACAACCGGTTTTGAGGATCCTACAAACTTCTTATTCTATTCGACTGTAGCTGGTCTCCGGATTCATATGTCAAAATCTTCAACATCTGATACTTCACTGCACATTGATAACGCGACGTCAGAATCTCCATCATATAAATCAATTCGTACATATTTTCATTATCTAGCATATTGCTTATGTTAGAAATCAGAAATCAGGAGACAATCATTTAGGTCTCGGCCACACAGAAGTTTGTAATGGATAAGGCATCCCACCATAATGGCAGAGGACGCGATTGAAAAGGTCGATAAGTTAACATAGTCGGGCAGAGTCCTCACCAACGAAAATTAAGTGGATATGGAGAATCAAACAAGAATCCAAAATGTAACCAGAATAGGCGCATCACTTCACTAAGTCGTGAGATTTAAGTTCCTGGCCCGGATTCGTCGTTGCCAGGCCTCGTAGTCGAGGATCCCCTCGCCACTCCAATGTCAATCTTGAACCGTTCTCTCACGTCGATCGTGTGATCTTCTGTGAGAAAGCAACCCGATCTTAGATGCACACTCCCTCCCGCAAATACCACAGACATGTGGACTCTGCTGAGTCACCTGGTCATGCTGACGCATGTTCGCAGCGCGCTGACTGACTGGCCCGGATTACTACACTAAGAATATACAACTTGATCATATTACTACCGGTCAACAAAAAATCATTATGCAAGCTCAAAAACACGGAAAGTCATTTGGCAGTCCGAGACAGATGCTTTTAGAAACGTACAGTAGGTTTTAGAAGGGGTAAGAAGTGAAGAAAAAACTCGGAGAAGACAGCGAGTGACCAATCAATCGGCTTGGAGAAAAATTGTCTAGGAGGCAAAATCTCCGCACGAGTTGTATTTGTCATACTATTGAAGTAAGTGAGTGACGACAGTTGAAGGATCTTATGTTTTAAAAATATATATAAATTTTTTACTTACTTCGACTGAAAGTTCAGTTTGAATGCAGACACAGCGCGGTCTTCCTTACAAATCTTGAATCTGTAAATGTGAAAGTATGACAAATAAATAAAAGGAATTGATAAGGATGAAACAGGTTCATAAATCTCCGTAATGCTGTTGGAAAGCAGCCTGTGTTCCAAACTGCGACAGCAGGTTCGATTCCCGTTAGGACAAATATTAAAATATAAAAGATTCCAGTCTGGTGTTCACTTAAGATCTTTTAAAATTGAAATTTGTTTTATCAAACACTGTTTATTTCAATTTATGTAACGGTATAACCCTACCGGTTTCAAGGGGTTTACCTCATCATCAGGGTGCACAAACAAGACTTTATATAATAATATCTTTTTGTTAGTTGGAATACATTGCCACATGGCGATACGCCCCCGCCAGGTTATATATATTTTTTTGTTTAATATGTGAACATTACAAAAACACAATTACTATTTACCACAGATGTTAAGAGATAAATAGTTATTAATGATCAACATGAAAATCCATTTGCATTATAAAATAATCATATTTTGCAATAAATACTTAGTCCATTAATCACCCGCAGGGGATTCCTACATTAATTTACGATGTTATTTTCTTTATTTATATATTATACTAAAAATACATCCATCACTCGAGAAAGACCTTCTAGTATACAATACACTTAAAATAATTATGATGAAAGAAACAATTTGAATAGTTCTTTACGTTGTAAATCGTTTATCAAAAGAAATTGAGGATAAATCTTCCATCAAGAGATACATATAGAGAGGTATTACACAAAAGCTTTTAATTATTTATTTATTTAAGCGCTAAAATGCAATTTTTTAATACATAACATTTTTTTCTTTCATATGGCAATGCTCAAATATATTTTAAATGACACTTGTAGGTCCTTAATGTTCACACGTATCAAACATTAACTTTTTGGTCCATAATGCACAAATGCGTGATTAATGATACTTTTCGGGCGTAAATGTTTAAAATGTGTCAAAAATTACACTTTGTGGTCCTCAATGTTGAAATGTGTGATTAAGGTGACTTTTTTGACTAACAATGCTCTAATTTGTGATGTGTCATTAAGGAAACTTTTTGACGCACAATGCTCAAATTTGTGATGTGTGATTAAGGTAACTTTTTTACGCACAATGCTCAAATTTGTGATTAATGACATTATTTGGTCTTAAATGCTCAAATCAAAAAGTACACTTTTGGGTCCTCATACTCAAATATGTCTATTTGGTAGTCTATGATCAAATATGTCATAAATAACACTTCGTTGTCTTTAATGTTTAAATATGTCAAACATTACATTTTTGGTCCTCAATGCTCTAATGACACTTTTTGGGTTTTAAATGACACTTTTTGGGTTTAATTCATAAATTACACTTTTTGGGTTTTAAAAACTCAAATGTGTCATATATCACACTTTTCGGTCCTTAATGTTCAAATGCGTAAAAAAATAACACTTTTTGATTCTCATTGCTCAGATGTGTACAAAATGGCACTTTTCGGTTCTCAATGACAGATTTGGGCAACAAGCTATCCTGTTTTCGGTTTTCCGACATATTAAGGAATGTGACCGGAAGATAATATTGTGTTTGGCCTTAGTAATTGAGACTTTGGGTTTATGACTTTTCTCTCTGCCTATCCGAAAGTACTCGAAAGGGTAGGAAAACAAGCATGTATCAGGTTAACCACAATTTCGGCGTTAGCCGATATATATGTGATGTATCTGTTCAAATCGGTTTCCACACTTTTGCTACAAACACACGGAACCTTTTACAATTGAAATGTGTCAACAGCAATTTGCTAACGACAGTTGCACAATTGTAATTCAGCAATCGTGTGAATGCAACAATTGGGTAACTTGATATCTGGTTTGGTCAATATATTTAATGTAGGGCCATTCTTCGGCATTTCCTCAAACATAGGTCTTGACGGGGACATTATTATATTTTATTTTAAGTATTATTTTTTGTGTGATTTGTCATACAATATTCTATTTTGCCCTTGAGAGAGTTTTACTTTTTCCTACTTCAAGTCTTGTATCGTTGATTGAAGTTGATTAATTATATTTTTTAAATTCTATATTGTATAGTAATGGGAAACAAAGTCAATGGGACACTAAAACATATATCTTCGAACGGGACAGTATCAAAATTCTCATAAGATGATAGTCCACAACAGTATTTTAGTACCGACATTGATGTATGGGAGTGAAACGTGAACGTCGAAAAAGACTGAAAAAAGCTGAATGAATGCTGTATAAATGCGTGCACTGAGAATAATACATGGAGCGACAATGTATGACAGAATACTGAATGAAGTGATTAGAGATGGGTGTGAATTAAAGGTTTATAAAAGGTACATGACTGCGCGGTAACGCACTGGACTTTCGTGCGGAAGGTTGCCGGTTTGAACCCCGCGCTGTGCTATTCCCCTCAAGCTAGCCAGTATTCGGATATATGATACCTATGACTTCGGTCATATATTTTCTTTGAAAAAGAAAAAAAACATATCGGTGTGCTCCGATCGTCTCACTTCGGTATGCTATCGGATCTAGTACAGTGGTTTGGCCGGTGGGTTTGCTGGTGTGCAACGGCTCTCACTAAACAAACTCCACGGTAGAGTCTCGCTTTCCAACTGAATTGACGTTGGGATAGCGAGGACATCCTCGAATACGAGGTCCAGCAACGACGACGACGAAACGCTGGTGTGTTGATTACTATGAAGATTTCAACTCTGAGATGGTTTGGACACGTAGACAGAATGAATGAAGAAAGACTAACAAAAAAATGTATTGTGCAAACATGAGTGAAAAGCGTGGTAGAAAGACCAAGGAAAGTACGGTTGGATCAAGTGAATGATACTTTGAAAAAAAAAGGAAACGTAAAACAGTCGGATAAATATTCGGAGTTGTATGAGAAGGTTTATAGATTTAGAAGAGGCAAATGGTGTGTGCCGAAATAAGAAAATCTGGCGCTTTGTACTCTCTGTCTACCCCGACAGGGTGATGGTATCTACTTATCTATGAACGTACTTATTCGTATTTTCATACATCATATTTTGAAAGATAAATGAATTTAGCTTTTTTGGAAAAGAACGATGCATCTAATTTTGAATCATGCATCATATTTTGAAAGATAAATAAATCCTGAATTTAGCTTTTTTTTGGTAAAGAACGTAGGTAAGTTCGTCGTTTTATAATTGTTATTGTGAAAATATATGTAAAGGACACACTGAAGTGTTGAGTATTTTTTATACCTGTCATGAGTATTTTTGATCCATCAGATAAAATGAATGAAAACGAAGTGAAAACTTTATGATGTTCGCACATATCTCGCCTCAAATTTAAACAAATAAACCAATTCACCGAATCAAAGAATACACTTTTCACATGACGCCCACGAACCGCAGTATTGGCGGCCAAACGTTCAAATATCTGCAGGCCAACAACAGCAGTGTCAGATCCGCTACCTCCATTTGTGCAGTGTGTGCGTTGTACGCAGGCGGCCGTACGCCTGTTTATGATTTATAGATATATGAAGTAAGGCGAAGGATTTTCTTCAGCCTTCATTCCCTTAAAGGGTTGCAAAGATTCCTGCCTACGAAAACCAATATTTTACTCGTGCAATCTCTGCTATTTCCGATTTTGGATTATGCGAACACCTGTTATTTGTACTCGTATATTACGGAGGAACAGCTGTACAAATTATAGCGTCTTCAAAATGTTTGTCTAAGTTTTATTTTTAACCTGAGAAAGTACGATTATATAATTTCATATTAGAATACGCTAAACTGGTCGAACGTGAGAAATGGACGGCCAAATTCACACATTATCCCTATTGTATAATAACTAACCCTTAACCGTCCCGCCACCCCATTTTATCTCGTTAAAAACTTTCAGCGTCTTTCCGATCATGGACTTGCACTAAAGTCAAACATAAATCGTTTATTGGCCTTCCCAGTTCCCCGTTATTTATTTTTGCTACGTCCTTCGCTGTTCATGCAGCGAGACTCTGGAACCAGTTACAAACATATGTTAGACTTGCTCCATCCTTGACATGCTTTAAGGAGCGACTGAAAAAACTCTAGTCAGTAATAAAAAGTGTATCATTCCTGATTTTTCTTTTCTCTCCACCATTCCTTCCTTTTCCTTTGATGATATCTCATTTAATTATGAACATGTTCAAAAATTTCACAAATATGAATAATCATTTGAATATTTTTTGTGATCATGTAACTTGTTTTTAATTTTGTCTGGTTGGAAGAGATTGCCGCCTAGCAATTTACCTACAAAACCTCCATTTTGTAACGATAGTACAATATATATGAGTTGACTTTGAGAATTGCTTTTAGTTTTTGGTCAGAGGCGAGACTAGTTTTAACGCTGGCTCTGGGCATTGGGTAAATATTTTTTTTAAAGTATTTTAATTAGTCTAGTTTCTTCCGGAAAGAGTCGGTATTATCTAGCGCTCTGGCCAATCCAAATCACTCGCCGGCTGGATTATTTATTGCCGCGATGTGCTTGCCAAGATGTATTTCATGAAGTGAATTGATCAAGAGGACTTTAACAAAGAAAAATATTCTTAGTGTTCTCGCTGGTGACCTCCGTGGTCAACGTTGATGGAATGCATATCTTTCTCTGTTTCGAAGTTCTCTGCGAAAGTACTGGTGATTGCTGGGCAGTTTAAACCCCAGGCTTTAGGATGCTTTAGAAGTATATTTATTGCACTGTGAGCCATTTTTCCTTTCTCGTTACGTCGGAACTTAATTGCACCGTAGTTATAATCCTTTTTACACTCAGGTGTGTCGCTGCCGGAGGAGCAGCCCATTTGGCAAGTTCCTTCTTCGTTACTAAGTGACGTCGCGTTCATAATACACAAATATTTCTATTTTTTAGTGTAGATCGCGATGGATGGGGACTAATTTTGTCCGTCATAACAGAGTGGGTGGTGGTGGGATCAAACCGAATTGAACTGCTTGTTTTTTATTCGGGGATTACTGATTCAATTCGATTCCTGAAGGTTTGCAAAAAAAATCTTAAAAAACAGTTCGTTTTTCGTCTATCTATTTTTGTTAGATATGAATTTTATAAGAAGAAGTAGGAAAGAATCTTGAGGTGGCTTGGCCTAATTGAATGAATGGGTTGGGAAATACTAAATAAACAAATATAAACATGGATGAAATTAATGGAGTGCGAAGAAGAGGTAGATTTAGGAAAGAGTGGAAGGAGAGAGAAAAAGTTAAGAAGTATGAGAAATAGGAGAGCATGTATGGATGTGGACGAGGGAGAGCTGTGTGCATTGATATGAAGGCATAGAAATGCCAACATCAAAAATATGGTGTGATGGTATATATAAATGGAAAATTCTTCAATGACACTGAGCAGATCATCCATCGCGTTTTCCATGGCAAGGTGAGGAAACGTCCAGGGTAGTTGACGGAGCTGCAGTGGTTCGCAAAACCGACTTACAGCTATTTGGAGCATTTGTTTAGAATGTCATAACGTCCAACATTTGCAGAGCAACAGGGAACTCATATAAAAGTTTATTGATCTAATTCAAAACTCATCTCAAATTAACAACGCTTTATCAATATTAAACTCATCTCAAATGAAAAACACTTCTCAACATTAGATACTCATCTCAAATGAAAAACACTTCTCAACATTAGATAGACTCATCTCAAATGAAAAACGCTTTATCAACATTTAACTCGTCTCAAATAAACTCTTCATCAACATTAGGCTCAACTCCAAAAACTTTTCACCAACATCGGGCTTAACCCAAATATACTTTTCCCATGACTTACGAGTATCTCAAACAAACGTTGATGACCACGTTGGCAATTAGCCTGCATTATAGCGTGCGGATTTGTGTGTTCGACTCCCGTTGGAGCCCAGATTTTTTTAAAAGGATTCCAGTTTGGGTTTCCCTTAAGGCCTCTTTAAGGTCTTTCTGATTGGTTGGAAGAGATTGTTACGTGGCAATATACCCACCAGACTGAACTGTATACAATAAAAGTTTAATTAAATACATTACAACCTCAAGCTACATAGTATAAGTTTATATAGGCCAGCTGTTGTCCATAGACTGTGTGTTGCCACAAACACAGATCGGAATCTGACAATACTTTTCGTCTGTGTATTTTAAATTGTGGCCATGTCTGTGGATCGAGATTCGTCGTTGCCAGCCCCAAGCTTCCATTCCATAATAATAATTGATTAAATGATTTTGACGATTAAATGGTTTTATTAGTCATACGTCGTCTTTCAATTTGGAGAGGTCAACAAATTCACTGTAACCATGTTCACGCCTCAGTTGGTTCAAAGTGCGTCAGCACTTTCTTGTCAGAAAAAATCTAAATAATGTAGAAATTGTCCACCAGCCATCAATTTATAACACAAACTTTGGTCCAGAGCTGGCACCATATCCCTAGGGATGGTGAACATTTGATCAGTTGCCATGCGTGTCACGTGTCTCTGCTGAGTTTGCATTTTCTTTTTTTCTTGACGATAGTGCCAGATAATGAACTTGAAGTGTAAGTTGGCTAAGTTTAGTACCCGACACTCCCTGAAAAGCTCCACGGTGAGATACCGGGCTAGAAGTTTATTTATTATTTTTATAATTTATTCTTGCGAAACCTGCAGTATGTGCTTGCGTGTTAAGGTGCATCCTTCCAAACCGACATACCATAGAAAAGTTCCAATTGATATAAAGCGAAATATATACCTTTAAGGACATTTTTACAGAGTACATTTCGAATTATATGGAATAGATACAAAAAAAATCTGATTTTTGTGCTCAAAGCATTAATATGGACTTTACAGCAAATAAACTGGTAAATAAAAACTCCAAGTCATAGGTATCCTTTAACCCCCGAATACTAGGCAGAAAAAAATCCTGTGTTGCTCGAGGGGAGTAGCACAGCGCGGGTTCAAACCGGCGACCTTCCGCACGGAAATCCAATTGCGTTACCGCGCGGCCATGCACTTCATAAATGTAGCAGTCTTGAAAGATCGACCCCGAAGCTCCGATGACAAAAAGTCAATATGGTTAGCCTTGCTTTTGGCAGATAATAACAGTAATAATAAAACGTAAATGAATATATCGCCGATTGAATATGACTGTCCTCAAGGGTAACTCGGGATTCGAACCCAATATTATTGACCGATTAAAAACATTACAAAATAAATATATACAAGTTGAGTGTAAGGATATGAAATTTATATAATTTTTTTTAGTAAGAAAGCTTACCTAGAGAAGACGAACCACAAAGAAATATTGGTAGATCTCCCGATATGTGATGGATTTACTTGTAGTTTAGTGTATATGTGCTGTGATATAATATAATCATGAATTTTGATAAGACCTCCCTAATAAAGATTGTCTTCAAGTGCTTTCTAAATGATATCTAATTTTGATTTGCAGAAGTAAAAAAGTCAAGCACCGAAAAAACAACTATGGTGCCATCTTCAAAATTATGTAAAAAAAACTACAAGCAATTTGTGTAGACAATAGCCGAAAAAAGCGCTCAACTATTATGTTTTATAATAATATACGAGTATATTTCTACAGACGACTTCCGTGGCCTAGTTGGCAAGACGCCTGTCTCCCAACCCGGAAGTTGCAGGTTCAAATCCCGCTGGAACCCACTTTTTTTTAAATAACTCAAGTCTAGTTTTCACTTAAAGCCTCTTTAACATTTTGCTGATTGGTTAGAAGATATTGCCACATGGCAATAACCCCACCAGGTTGTACTGTATACAACGAAAGTGTAATACAATACAATCATATTTGATAAGACCTCTTTAAAAGTATCGTATTCAATTTCTTTCTAAAGCATATCTTAATTTGGTTTGCTGTAGTAAAAAAGCATCAATCACCGAAAAAATTACTTTTGTTCCATCTTCTAAATTATTAAAAAAAAAACTGCTCAAGCAATTTGTGAAAAAAAAATGGCCGAATAAAATGCTATTGTTTTATAATAATATACATTCAGCACGTTTGGTATGAAGTTAGCAACGAAAATTTTGTCCTAACGACATCTGCTCGTGATATACAAAACTACTTTCTGGACAACATATTACGTTTTCAAGAGTTTTTTAAATTTTATGTAAAAAAATGCTCAAGCAATTTATGTAAACAATGACCAAATAAAGCGCTTTACTATTGAGTGTTATAATAATATATATTCAGCATGTTTCGTATGAAGTTAGCAACGAAAATTTTGTCCTAACGACATCTGTTCGCGATATATAAAACTACTTTCTGGACAATATACGAGTATTACGTTTTCAAGTGTTTCAATATTCCATAAAAGCCCATGATATATATATATACCAATTAGGTAACTCAAAACAGGTACAATGCGGTTGTGCATAGTTACATTCAATTCTGCATTGCAATAGTACAGTGGTCCATCTATTTATAACATCCCAAACCTGTTCAGATCACAAGCGAGAACCTCTCTTGATGGTTGCATAAATTATAGGGTTACACGGCTGCACTATAGCCGTCTAGTCTTCTAGACGTTTATAACACAACAAACGTTTAAATAAATACATACCATCACGCCGTTTCCTTGTCGGGGTAGGCATAGAGGAGAAAGCGCCAGACCTTCATATTGCGACATACATCTTTCACATGCTCCATATCCATACAACTTCTATTTCTCGCACTTTTACATTTCCTTCTTTCAAAAAAGCTAAATTCAGAAATCATCTATCTTTCAAAATATAATGCATGAAAATACCAATACCATATGTACGTTCATAGATATGGTGAGTATGTACTTACCATCGCGTCATTTCCCTGTTGGGGTAGACAGAGAGAACAGAGCGTCAGATTTTCCTATATCGGCACACACCCTTTGCCTCTTCTATATCTACATACCTTCTCATACAGCTCCGAAGATTTCTCTGACTTTTTTACATTTCCTTCTTTTAAAATATTATTCAATCTTGATCCAACTACATATTTTTCTCGATCTTTTTCTACCACAACTTTAACTTACATTTGCACTGTATATTTGTTTTATTAGTCTCTCTTTAGTCATTCGTTCTACATGTCCAAACCATCTCAGACTGGAAATCTTCATCGTACTCAACACAGCGTTTTGTCGTCGTCGTTGCTGGACCTCGTATTCGAGGATGTCCTCGCTATCCCAACGTCATCTTGCTCTTATTCATCTTACTCAATACATCAGCCTCCGTGCCCTAGATTGTAAGACGCCTGTCTCCCGACCCGGAGGTTGAGGCTTCGAATCCCGCTGAAACCCAGATTTTGTTAAAATAAAATAATCCAGTCTGATTTTTCCTTAAGACCGCTTTACCATCTTTGTGGTTGGTTAGAATATATTGCCACATTGCAATAAGCCCGGGCGCAAGGTTGTATTGTATAAAATGAAAGTGTAAAACAATACAATACATCCTTAAGTTCATATTCATCCCTAATCACTACATTCCGTATTATGTCTACATTGTCACTTCATCTATTCTTCTCAGTGGACGCATTTTTATAGCATTTCTTCAGCGCCTTTCAGTATTTTTCCATGTCCACGTTTCAATCCTATACATCTAAGTTGGTACTAAAGTACCGTTGTGGATTATCATCTTAGCAAAATTTTATACTGTGCGGTTTGAGTATATAGGGTTTGGCGATACAATTTATCTATCTATCTATGTAAACGGTCAAATAACATTTTATATATAAATAATTTTATGCTGTTCGGTTTGAGTATATAGGGTTTGGCGATACAATTTATCTATCTATCTATGTAAACGGTCAAATAACATTTTATATATAAATAATTTTATACTGTTCGGTTTGAGTATATAGGGTTTGGCGATACAATTTATCTATCTATCTATGTAAACGGTCAAATAACATTTTATATATAAATAATTTTATACTGTTCGGTTTGAGTATATAGGGTTTGGCGATACAATTTATCTATCTATCTATGTAAACGGTCAAATTACATTTTATATATAAATAATTTAAAAGAAAAAAATCAATCTAGATATGCAACCAGTGTTATACAATACTTGAAGAAGAAAAAAACGAACCCAGAACAAAACGAGTCCAATACAGTAAAAAAACAAAACCATAACGTGCCAAAAAAGTGATGCATTTATTTGTGAGTCATTTTTTTATACAAAATTTAACAAAAGAATAAGAGTTAAAAAAACAACAAAGATATGTAAGCAACGTTATATAACAGAAAGAAAAAAAAACAGTAAAAGACGGACTCAACACGATAACAAAACAAACCCCCATAAATTATTCAATTTATTCCGATAAGAATATCTTCACTTAGCTCCCGTTAGTTTAAACTCCATTTATTATTTTATTTTTTCAGGTCTTTGCATATTACAAGTTTCCCTACTTCGTATAAGAACCAAACACAAGTACCAAAAAAAAAAACATGTATTAAACAATTCAAAATTTTAACACTTATTTGATAAAAACAATACTGAAAAATGTCTATATTACACTAAAACAGTGTGACAAAATGTAGCATGTTAAATAATATGAAATTATTTCAAGTATTACACTCAATTTAAGAGATTTTTCCTCCAAGAAGGAGCTAGCGACACGTGAAACACGTCTATATGAGGACACAAACGGTTAAACAGTGTGATTGCTCTACCTGCTGGCATTTCCAAAGGCAGGTTGGTTCGATTTTATAGGTTGATATATCAATAAGTTGTCAAAGTAAGTTGAAAGTCCATACAATGCCCATACTGATTGTCCCATCTGTGTAATCTTGTTATACAGTCGTTATAAAAATGATTAGTTGTAACTTTCATTATAGAATACAATATTTTGCCTGGTGGGCCTACAAGGAAGTAGCCTGACAAGCAGAATAAGTTCCGGGCTGTTGAAATATGAACAATCTAAAATAATGTTGTGAGGTCGATCAATTTTCTGACAAGGTTGTTAGAATCATCAACTCCAACAGCAGACCGTACGTGGTCCAATTCAGCACATATTTGCAGTTTGGAGTTTATCATCATCATCGTTCATTCAATCAATATAAAATCATAGGTACTTACGTCCATGTGTAACACAAGGTTTTGTCATACCCGTAATAACAGTTTAGTAATAACTTGTTAATTTATGTCACATGTAGAATATTTTTATTTTTGAAATATTTTTTGACAGCTGTCATTTCATATGATTATAAGACATAACATTGTAAATAATATATTTATTAAGAAGATATGACTAGATATACATCAATCCAACAAACTATTTCTTTAAAACCATGGTTTAATATAATAAGAATGAACAAGGTGGAAGTGTGTCATATTTTGTTTGCGGACGGGCCACTGCGTGATGGCTAGTCATTTTTACAGAATAACTATTGTGGAAAATCCTGGCTGTGTATGTGGTTTGGATGATGAAACTATATATACACCATGTATTTTTCGGTTGTGCTTTGCGAGACATAATTTATACACTAAAAGCCGTATCTTTGCCGCGTCCAATCAGTGTTGCGTTTCTTCTTTCTTCGTGGAACTTTTCCACTTATAGATCGATTGTTAAATTTTTTAACCTTAATCAGCGTTTAAGTATGTACAATTGTCATTTAATTTTTTTTTTATTATATTAACTAATATAATTGCAAACTGACTTGATTTTGATGGCACAAATCATTCAAGTTTGGGCGGATTGCTTATTAAAGAAAAGTAGAGATGAGTTGACTGTTGAACATTTAAATATATGTACATATTTTAAGAAATCACTTTATAATAAGTGAGAATACTTGATTCTTCTAACATTTATACTGTACTTTGTAAATAAGTATGCAAATATGATTATTAATATTTTATATAAAGTCTGTCAATAAGATATATGATTTAGGTATACCTACTCTGTTCGGAGTTGTTTCGTTTCATTTAAATTCTACATTATTAAAGATTTAAAGTTTCGTTCTATTCTGTTACGTAAACAGAGAGGAGGGAACGCCAGACTTTTCCTATATCGACATACATCTTTGCCTCTTTCATATTCATACACCTTCTCATACATCTCTGATTATCTGATTTTCAACATGTTTTTCTTTCAAAATATCATTCACTTAATCCAATCAAACTTTTTTTGGTCCCTACCATGTCTTCTACTGACATTTGCATTAAATATTTGGTTTTTTAGTCTTTCTTCTGTTTTTCTACATGCCTAAACCATCTGAGTGCTCTTCTTCATCTTACTCAACACATCAGCTTTAAGTTCACATTCATCCCTAATCACTTTACTTCGTATTGTCATACATTGTCATCCCATGTATACTTTTCAGTATACGTATTTTTATAATATTAACTCGATTCCTTTAATTATTTTTCCCCTTCTACGTTTCACTCCCATACATTAAAGTTCGCACTAAAATAATGTTGTGGACTATCATCTTAGCAGATTTTGACACTGTCCGGTTCAAGTATATGTTTTAATGCCCCATTGACTTTTTTATTGTCTCTACACGCCGTTCGAATTATACGTATGAAAGTGTTGCATAAAAATGATTTATGATTTGCAACTTTGGATGACCTCGAATCTTCTTCGTAGTCTTATATCTTCTTTAGATCTCTGTGGCCTAGCAAAAGAAAGTTTATTTTTTCGAGGGCCTCGGGTTCATTTGTTGGTTTCCAAATAAATGTGTTCCGGTCTGGGTTGTCACACTCATAACTTTTGAAATTCTCCGGTAGTTGGGAAAAATGTAAAATTACAATTATCATTATTATCCATCACACCATGTCCCTATTAGAGTAAAGTGAAAACATATCTCCATTTCATTCCATCTTGGCAAACATCTTTCGCGTCTCCAACGTCCATACACCTCCTCATACATTCTCTCCTATTATAAAGGCTTTGATTCGTGTGGTCTTGTCTTTTAGGTTTTCTCAAAATCGTGCCTTCTTGCTACACTACTCGAATAAATTATTTTTGTAAATCCTTCATCATTCATTTTCTCTACGTGGTTGAATCTCTTAGTGATTTTTTTAATCTTACACACTGTATCTTCTTCTGCGTTCTTTCTTCAAGTCTTCATTTGTAATTCTACCATACATTGTTTTTCTATCTCTCAGAGGTTGCGGTTCGATTCCTGTTGGTATATATTTTCTTAAAAGTGTTCCACTCTGGTTTCACTTAAGACTTTTTAAGCATTTTTCTGGTTTGTTGGAAGAGATTGCCACATGGCAATAAGCACGCCAAGTTGCACTGTATACAGCTAAACATAATACAGTACAATACAATTTTTGCATTTATCTAAACCCGGCTAAATGTTTTATTCCGTAACGATGTGATTATTACTATTTTAATAACTCAAGACTACACTGCCAAGGAATTATTATGGACATTGTATGGATTTTCGTATTACTTTAATTAATTATAAGAGTTAAGTGAAGACGCTGTTTTTGCCGAAATAAATTTAATAAAGCATATGGGTTCGCTTTGTTGTTGTGATAGGTTTGTCTTACACTGCTTATATGTTGATTTTTTAATGATATATTTTTTTTGTTTTATTTCGTAAAAATATCATGCGACCGTTTAAATATTGTGATCAATGCTGAACATCGTGGTTCTCTTTTATATCTGGAACTTGGCGAATCAGCTGTCCCCATCCTTTCTGGTCATGGACCATATCGAATGCAGCGTTTGTAAAGGATCCTGTTAACTCCTTTATTTGGTCTCTTCATCTTATATGGGTGTTAACATACTCGTAAGTGGTGTCCGTTTTTTCCAAATTTAAAAATGAGCACCAAAAGTAAAACAAAATGGTAAAGCTTATACGTCATTCGAAAGAAAATTTTCTGCTCTACAAGTTGTGTTTACTTTTACGTTACATATATTATTTTATTTGATTACACGCCTTCAAAATGGAATGTCAAGTAGACGAAAGTGAGCATTTTCGACACCTCCTTCTGTTCGCGTTCAATCGAGGGAATAAAGCTGCCAAAGCTGCTCGCGATATTTGCGAAGTGTACGATGAAGATACTATGAATGAAAGGACAGCTCGTCGGTGGTTTTTGCGTTTCAAAGACGGTAATTTCGACCTGAAATACATGGAGCGTTCCGGACGACCAGTGGACTTCGATGAGGACCGCTTAAACCATATTATTCATGAAGATCCCCTTCAAACCACCGTAGAATTGTCTGAGCAGATCAATTGTAGTCACATGACTCTATACCGCCATTTTAAATCAATGGGAAAAGTCCAGAAATTCGGCGCTTGGGTTCCACATGTTTTGAGTGAAAACAACAAAAATTATTTGTCGAACATTCGACTGAACGCTCATTTTTTAATTTGAAAAAAAAAAAACGGACACAACTTATGTTAACACCTAATAGAATACCTGTCTCTTGTTCGCTTCCCCTCAAATATCTCTGTGATCACCAGCGTCTTCAGACTTTTCTTATTCTTTCTGACAGCATACTCAAAATATAATTTTCCTGGATGTTGTCGAAAGTCTTTTGGCAATCCTTAAGTTTTAGATGATAGAAGCGTTGGTACGTTTTTTGGTTTATGGAATATGGAGCATCACCTTCTTGAAGGTATATATCATGAAATAAATAACTTTTTCCACGTCCAAGTTTCGCTTGCATATTCTGTTTTTTCCATTACTAGTCTGGCATAATATTTGTATTGTATTCACATAAAGTGTAATTTAATACAATACGTTTAAAATGCACGCTAACTATGCGAGTACTGGCGCCGAATAGAAACAATAGATACCAGAACATTCAATTGTCTGCATGCTAAGTGCTTACATACCAATTAAATAGACTGACAGTGATCACAATCTTAAAAGGAACTATTCAAATACTCGACAATTAAGTAGAATACAAAAAACGCATATGTCTGAAGATATATAACATACGTACGTATCACACAAGTTCATGCAAATCACTATATATTTCCTACACCTCCTCTGCCCACATATATCTTCTCATGCAGTTCCTTCAATTTCTCTTACCCTTTACCTTTCCTTCTTTTAAAGTTTCATTTACTTGGTCAAACCATACTTTTCTCGGTAGTCGTCTACCCTGACTCTTTCTTATCTTTCGACACCCATCCGTTCAACATGTCCTATCTATCACATTTATGAGGTGCAAGGCCGCGTGGTAACGCATTGGACTTCCGTGCGGAAGGTCGCAAGTTCGAGCCCCGCGCTGTGCGAACAACTCGAATGACACAGCCATTTTTTTCGACTAAGGTACATATAAGGATACCTATGACTTCATCATATATATTCTTTAAAAAAGAATCCCGATGTGCTCCGATCGTCTCACTTCAGTGTGCTATCGGATTTAGTACAGCGGTGTGGCCGGTGGGTTTGCTGGTGTGCATCGTTTCAGGAGATTACCAGGAAGGCCGCCAAAAAGGTGGAAGGACAGCTGGACGTCATCATCCCAGGACCGCCCACCGTCACAAACAGGTCATACGACCTAAACCAAGAGGAAGAAGAAGATACACCCCCGTATGAACGCATTTCTAGAGCTCCTTTCAGTATTTTTCCACGTCCATGTTTCACTCCCCATACATCAAATTCGGCGCAAAATTACTGTTATGGACTATCTTAGCAAAATTTGATACTGTTGGGTTCGAGTATATATGTTTAAAAGTTCTTTATTGCACAGTTACGTCCAATTAAACGTTTATATGCAAAAAACGATCCAACCTAGAAAACGTATTTTTTGGTTTATTTGAAACTAGCGGTTGAGCCCAGTTTCACCCGGTTTTACCCGGGTGTAAGCCGAGAAGTAAAAGTTGGTCTATGACCAAATTAGACCCAAGGTCAATAGACTTTCCTGGTAACAATTTAATAAAACTGGATAGCTAGAATTGATTGACACATTCATATGTGAAAAGCATTGCGACATCTTTGAAACGAATTTCTAATATTTAACTGCAGAGAGCTAATATAAAAACATTTTATTGAAAGCGAACTTGAGATAGTAGCGTAGGTTTTTAATCCCAAGGATTTTATTCATTGTTATACGTGGTACATCTAGCGGTCTTACTGCTTTGTAATAATTTCTTCCGAGCTTACCTTGGATATGTAAAGTTGGATTGTAAAGTTGATACTAAAATACTGTTGTGGATTATCATTTTACCAGATTTTGATAATGTCCGGTTCGAGAATATAATATATATATTTTAGTGCCCCATTGAATTTGTTTCCTATCGTTACACGTCGTTCGATATCCCTCTTAACCCTTTCTTCAGCTGTGAAAATACTACCCAAATCGTAGAATTCCTCAAATTGCTTGATTCTTTAATTTTTCACCCACATATCGCATTTACTTTTCGTTTGACACTTTTCTATCACCATTACTTTTACATTTTGCAGCATTCATTCTTAAGGCGCAATTTGACTGAGGCAACACTGAACGACATGAGGCATGCGACATGTTTCCTAGTGTTGCCTGTTCCTAGGTGTGTCACACTATGTGTCACAAATGTTAACAATTTCGCATGCGGATTTTGACTCCCCGAGTCGCATGCGCTTTGTCGTCAATACGTGTAGCATGCGTCTTAAACAATTCCATGGAGACAACGTCAGTTTGGTACATTATGTCTTTACAGACAATCGCGGCGGTTGCATATTTGGTAATAGTTTTGAATTGTAGAAAAAAAAGAAAGCCACGGTGTTGGAGAAGAGAATTATATGTTGGTAGTCAAGAAGCTCAGAATGATGAAGAGCTGAACGCAAATTCTTGATTTTTTTTTCACATCGATTACAGTGCAATCGTATTTACTCGCTAACTGCTTCGGTTTATATATTTTTTTATCCTGTTGTCTTTATAATCACATATTTTATTATTCCATAGCTCCGGTGAATTATGATAATCTTCAATAAACAAGGTAGTTTTATCAATATTCCACTCCATGTCGCACGCTACAAGCCGCACCGATCCGCTGACTTTCGGATAACGGCGACATTGTTCGAAACGCTGAAACATGTCGAAAGGTAACGCATGCGTCCCGGCAACAACAATCAATATGTAGCATGCTACAAAGATACTTGATTCTTGTCGCTTCTTGTTCCTTCGATTGAAAGACTGTGTGTAGCATGCGTCAATTCCGCATGTTACATGTTGCCTCCGTGGAATTGCGCCTTTAGATCTCTTTCTCTGCGCATCACTAACACAATTTTACTTTTCCATTACATTAATTCGATAAATTATTTTTTAATTTACTAAAAATGTTGACCCCTGTGGTTTAATTGGTAATACGTTTTTATTTCCAATTGGACCATTCCATTATTATTTGGGAATTTGCATACAAATTTCGGTTCGTGTCCAGCAGCCATTAGTCATCAAGCGTAAATTAAAGTTTTTTTTTGGAAAATCTGTATTGACGACCTCCGTGACCTAGTTAAGAAGACGCTTCTTTTCTACCAAGTAAAAAGGAACCAGTCTGATAAAAGAGTTCGTCTGGTAACAATACTAGCACGCGCCGAGCACGTATGCTAATAATGTTGACACGTGTGGTAACGTTGCCAACACGTGGAATGACGATTTCTTATATTGATTTTTAGCATTATCTTCAAGTGCCAACCTCGACGTATGGAACTGAATCCCAGGCATTGGAAGAGAGTGATAGGAGCATAATAAATATGGCAGAAATGTGTCATGCGTAGAATATGTGATATTACAATGTTTGATAGATAAATAAATTAACGTATAAAGTCCAACTGTTTGTTAAAGATGGATATTAATTGGACTTTTGAGATGGTTTGGTTTGGCCATAATGAGTTGCAGAAGACTTACGAGACAAATACATACATATGTACGAAATTAATGGAGAGCGAGGAAGAAGTAGGCCGAAAAAAGAGTGAAAAAATATAACTGGATTTTTTTAAACTGAGAGACACGTAAGACGTATGAGAAACATGCAACTATGTATGACGAGGTGTATGTATGTGAACGAAGCGAAAGACACGTGCGTGTATAGAAAGGCATTGATATTGTTATAGCTGCCTGTCCCAAAAGGAATATGACGTGATTGTATGCATAAAAATCCAAAAGTATTCATTTTCATTATACTCGTATGTTTATAATTCTTGATCATTCGTAATATTTTGATCATTCGTAATGTCAGACCTTTTGATAGCTTCTGTCTTTAATGTATTCTCTGCAATTTATGTGTTCTTGAAGTATATTTAAATGTATTATGTACATACTATGTTGCTATCAATAAACTTATATTTATTTATTTATTTATATCACGCCATTTCCCTTTTGCGATAGGCAAAGAGAACGATTCGTCTAACTTTTATCTTTATATGTATATATTTAGTACAATACATATTCTCTACCACGCCATTCAAATATCAACAATTCACAATTGTTTTTATAACTTTTATAGTTCAATCTAGCAGATTGCCTATGACAATTTCTTTCAACCGATTTTATAACATATTCAATTGATTATGTGGTTTTTTTTAATTATCATTCGACACTCAATTGATGTTGTATTTTTTTCGTGAATCAGTCAGTCCGTAAATTATACATATATACCATCACGCTATTTCCCTGTTGGGGTAGGTCGAGACGACAGAGCGCCATAATTTTCTATCTCGACACACTTCCTTCACCTCTTCTATTTAAAGATACCCAAGGCCTAGTTGGTAAGACACCTGTCAACAGCCCGGAGGTTGCGGGTTCAAATCCCACCGAAACCCAGATTTAAAAAAAAAGGGTTCCAGTTTATTTTTCACTTAAGCTCTCTTTAACATATTTTTTGTTGGTTGGAAGATATTGCGACATGAAAATAAATCCGCCAGGTTGTACTTACAACGAACATGTAATACAATACTTTAATACACCTTCTCACACAACTACTACGATTTCTCTGATTTTTTACGTTTCCTTCTTTCAAAATATAATTCACTTGATCCAACTATACCTTCATTGTACTTTCTTTACTATGCGTTCTATTCACATTTGCACTATACATTTGTTTTGTTAGTCTTTCCTCGTCCATTCATTCTACATGCCCAAATCATCTCAGAGTAGTCTTACTCATCGCACTCAACACATCAGCTGTCGTCGTCGTTGCTAAGCCTCGTAATTGAAGAACCCCTCGCCATTCCAATATTTAATTTCATGATTTCTGTGGCGTTCTACGTTACCTTCCTTCAAAATATAATCAACTTGATTCAATAATTCCTTTATTGTTCTTTCTCTCACGCCTTCTATTCACATTTGCACTATATATTTATTTTGCTAGTCTTCCTTCATATAATTTAAAATTATTTGTAGACATAATAAAATCCAGCCATTACAAAATATTAAAAAAAATCTTAAATAATGAAACAAAAAAAATCAGTAAAATAACTATATTTCTTTTATTGTAATTGTTACATAATTATCATCACTACATGTGGTTTTCGGGTGGGCAGAGTGGACAGATTTATTCGTTTTCTCAGTTCTCTATTCTTCCCCTGTACGTAGATCTCGCCTCGTCCACGTCAATACACGTGTTAATATTTCTTTCTTTCCTTTCCCTAAGTTAAAATTACTCTATCTCTTTTCACTCCTCTATCTACATTAATTGAAGAAAAAAATAAATATTTTTATCGTCAATCTTTCATTCCAAGATTATTTATTAATTTTTAATTTATATAAAAATATAGTTGTTAATTTATACATAATTAAATCAAAGTTACACTTTTAAATTAGTGATATGGGCTAACCGCTATTTATTTACCATAGTTCGCAGATGTAAATAAAAAAATATGTAATATAATACATTTTATATTTTTTTGCAAATAAAAAAAATATTTCTTTTAATGAAGGAAATCAAAAAAATTACTCGTAATTCTAAAATATTTCTGGTTCTTTATATTCACGTTTAAATTCAATGGGAAAATTCAAAAGAGTAAACATTTATATTTTCATTCTCGGAAAGACGGCATTGACTGACCTGCCATAACTAACCTATACAGGCCCAAAATATTCAGCAAACTGAAAAGAAAGGTCTTTTATTTTGCATAAATATTATAAGTAATGAGATTTTATTTACCTTATTTGATGCTTCAAATGTAGCGGGAAAATGATAAGATTCGAGTTAACACTCAACAGGTTTGCAATAGTTTAATAATTAAATAATAAAAACAATATGAACGACAAGAGCAAGCACACACTAGAGAAAACCGATTGATAATGAAGGTAGGAACATTCCAGTAGCTGCGTCTAGACTGCTATAAGATAATCAACCATTTATTGAGTTAAACTAAAAAGTCTGAAACAACTCGTTGGTTTTTTAATCGATTTTGTGTCATTTTTACTCGGTGCCATTATTGTGATGACATTCTGAAATAATTCGTAGCGAGAAGGATATAACCAGTGTGGGAAATATCACCATTCAACTCGAAAGTACGGTTCAAAACCATTCTTTAAAACATCAATAGAATATTTAGAAACTTAAGTTTGTAAAAGAAGGTACTAATTGAATTCAGTTTTATGAAATTTAAAGACATCGTCAGTGATTTTAGCGAAAACTAAGCAATTTGTTTTATGTATTAATATATTGTGAATGTGGGAGTCAGCTGCTTATCATGGTTTTTAACCATTTAATAAATCGATTTTAGTTTCATTATTTCTTAAATGATGTCACTCAACACATTTCTTATTATTTTAGATATTTTAAATTTATGTATACCTTTATTGATCATTTTATTTATATGTCAAACATAAATTCCTTAAATACCGTGAAAAATACTGTTTTTAAAAATCTACTGAATACGTAGACATCTGCCGATAAAAGTATTTTTAGAATTCTTTGTATTCATATTCCTTCATAGAAACGTTAAGAGATGGCATCCTTTTGAATCCACATTATTATATTAATACCGAGTTTGTTGAAAGTGTACAAAACTCGAATGAATTATATTGATCTAATACTGAGATTTATGTTTTCAAAATACATTACCTATAATTTGAATTTAAAAGAATATTATTTCAACCATCTTTCAAATATAACATTTACAGTGTTATTTATTTCTGACGCCATTTAATGACCTCTTTTAGCATCGATCTACTATTGATACACACCATACTCATTAGGGGGTTATTCTTTATGAAATCATTCTTATTCTATCTAACATTATAATTAGTAGACATTTTATGGAAGACACATACTTCTTCCACATTATTGAGAAATATAGTACTAAGCGCGGTATTGACCTAGTTATCTGTAGCAATATAAACACCTTTCAATATTTTTCTCTATCTAACCATTTCTTAAAAACATGTTCCCAAAATAGTAAATTTCTCTACAATTCTATATAAGCATAATGGGAAAGCAATGAAACCCCACATGTGAAAAGTGTGCGCACTGTAACCATGGTCACATCTAAGACAATTCAGGGTTTATCACAATCTTCATTGCAGGTCAAATTCTAAGGGAAGCATTTTAGGATTACTCACAAAATGGATATTTCTGACTGAGGACCAATGCCTTTGCTGTTGACAGGTATCTGTTGAGCTCACATTTCTTTTAGCCAATCATTGTCCTTTGATCAAGTAAGGTCGTTGAAATATAGTAAGTCAGAGGGTGGCAGGAAACATCCATATATTTTGATATATTGAGTTACACACATGATCTCAAAGTAGATGGTTGTCTGCCTCAAGACACATCATTAAGTATTCTCACTTAAAAGTACCAAATGCTGAGTGGTGGCTGTCTAGAGTTAATTTTTTTTAAACTTTGTCTTCAGTAGGGCTGTAGATCTTTTCTCTCAGCCGTCTCTCTTGTACCGAATCTAATTTTGGTGTAGCATAAATATATCAAACATTTTAGTATAGTATATTTATCTTTATAATGCCTAAAAGGTGGATATAGGTCAATATTCAAGTGAACCAAATGGTCTTTACCAGATAAATAGCTTTACTGATATTTGTAAATCTTAATGATACATCTCTACATTATTCTACATTATTGGAATATTTCTTATCTTGTATATATTGTAGTTGTTGTATGTTCGAAGCAACTATTAATTATGGTTATATAAATGTATAAATACAAACAGGGTCTAACTGACATTCTATCTATTTTGAAATATTTGAATATTGTAGTTACTTAAGCTATTTTGAAAAAGTAGCATTGCTATTACTTTTTATCTAAAGTAGCATGCTACTCAAACTGTAGTTAAAAGTAATGATGGCACTACTTTACAGCTACTCTTAGGATGAAGTGAACTACTTCTAGCTCACTTCTTAACCCTTCCCTTACGGTGATAAAATTGAAACGCGCGCTCCAGTGTTGGGTAGTGAGTACGCGATCAAAAATTAGCGATTTTAAATCGGAAAAATAAGAACATTCATAGATAATCCCCTTAATTAATTATAATTGAAGTTAAAAATTATAATAATTAAGATTTATTTGCTGAAATCATTAAAAAACCATCTGGCAACGCTCACAGAACGGGCTTAGATCTAGTCTCGTTGCCAGCCCAACAGCTACTGCGGCGCGGCAGGGTTGGTGGCTAACCCGGGCGTGGCTTACACTTGCGAGGTTGAGACAATTGAGCTCCTCGCTATTCAGTGACGTATGCAAAAGTGAGATGCGAATATAGTGTCGCGCTTCCCGCATACTCTTCACCTATCGTCAAGACCCAACATCGAGACACTCACAGCGTTTAAATGCGAATTTGTTTCCGATATTCACGAAATACTTACGATGTAGTCGATAAATTCTGATTATTATTAATATTATTTTTTAAATCAATGCGTAAATATACTATGGAGGAATACCTTAAATCTTAACCTTGTATTTATTATATTTATAGAGATATTGATAGTTATTAGAAGCAACGTGTAGAAGATACCCAATACAGGGAAGGAAAGGTTAACAACACTGCATATGAGGAAACATAAGTGGGACATGGTATGGTTTGAATCTAAAAAAAATAATTTTATTAGTGTATTCAATAATTAATTACTTTGTTATTCCACTAATTTCATTTATCCTCGCAACGCATGTTTCGACATAATATCTCAAAACTCTCTTCAGGTAGAATGATCCCGATTTGCTATGAGAAAAATGTTAAGTTTCATCATGAGTGTCAGTTTTTTTATGAGGGGTAAAACCTATTGCAATCTTTGGTTATTTATTACTCTTTTATTTTTACTTATAGATTTATGTATTAGATATGGTTATTGGATCGACATTGCTGACCTCGTAGTCGACGATCCCCTAGCTATCCTGAAGCTGTGCCGTCCAGTTTATGTTTCTTTCTTCTTTCTTTCTTTCTTTCTTCTATCTTTCTTTCTTCCTTTCTTTCTTCTTTGCACACTGGAGTGAGACAATCAGAGCACATTGGCATTTTTTTTGAAAGAATTGATAGGTAGGTATCCTTATGTCCCCGAATACTAAGTGGAAAAAAGACCTTTGTCATTTGAGGGGTAGCATAGCGTGGGGTTCAAACTGGCGACTTTCCGAACAGAAGTTCAGTGCGTTACACTGAGGCCATACATATAGTTATTGGATATATTAGGTCTGTATTAGGTCTGTCGGAAAGTTCTGTCCTTTTTTTTATTAAAATAAAATAATACATTTTTCAATGCATTTATTAATATTTACTGAACAATATAATTTCCATCGTTACTATACTTCAGAAAATATAGGATGGGTCCGGCGACGTTTTAAACGTCATGTTTCAAAGGGATGGCATAAAATCGTGTTTTTTTACAAATCTAATAGTTTTTTTATAAATTGAAAAATTGTTTTTCTCTAAACTGTCGTTTTAATTCCTAATTTTCATTACATTCAATTTCTAATGTATTGTATGATTTGTATCTTAAAATAGGCCAAGGTCCACTATGAATTAATACTAATTATGAACATTTAATTTTAGGTATAAAAAAATCGAAAATCCAATTATCGTATACCCCATCCCTAGCCAATGCAGATTAACGTAGTGACTTTTGACAAACGTCACCAAATATTATTTGATTTTAACAAACTGCCACATTTTTGATAATTTGTAACAAGATGTATTAATTTGTCATTATTGTTAGTTTTATGTAATGTATTTACCTAAATAACTTGCTATTTATTAGAATCGAGGCTTATATTAAAGTTGATAAAATAATAAAAATTACTGAACGTCGTTAAAAGGTTGTATGGGGCAAATTTGTGAACTGTCATAGGACCCGTGCTACAATTTTTGAAGTATAATGACCTCTTACCAACGTGATGGTAATTTGTGGATTCCATTTCTGTAGAATGACTCATCTTTGGAGGTGAAAAACTCAAGCAGTGCTTGGCTGACATCTGCTTCATTTTTTATTTTTTTTCACTTCAAAAACTTTTGCAGGGAGAGAAACAGATAATAATCGGATAGTGCTAGGTCCGTAGAGTATGGTGGATGTCACAGAATTTCCAAGCACAGCTCTGCGATTTTCTGGAAAGTCGCCAAAGAAGCATGTGGTCTGGCGCTGTCGTGGTGCAGTATGATTTGCTTCCTATTGACTTACGCCAGTCTCTTTTCCTTGTGTGATTTGTTCAAATCATCCATTTGTCGACAATACATTTCTGAATTGAGCATTTCTTAGGGTTTGAGAAGGTCATAGTGTATTGGTCTTTTGACGTCCCACCATAAACACATCATTCTCTTATTGACGCTCAAGCTCGGTTTCGAGGTTGAGGGGGAAGATTGTCCGGGCTCACAGTATGCTCTTTTTCTCACCAAATTCTCATTCGTAATCCACTTTCCATCACCGGTTATCATCCGGTCTAAGAGAGGTTCGTTTTTGTTCAGAGCAAGCAGATATGTACAAATGACGACCCGGTCATGTACATTTTTTTCATTTGACACATGAGGCACTCGTCGAAGTTTCCGAATATGGTCCGAAATGGTTTGTTATGTTGAGTTGAGCTTTTCCACTATCTTCGATGTTGTCAAAAAAGGATCTTGCTTTATAATGGTTCTAACAATATCGCCATCGATTAAAGATGGTTTCCCAGAGCGTGGGTTGTCATTAAGGTCGAAATCACCTGCTTCAAATTTTTCGAACCATCTCCTGCACATTCTGTCGGAAACTGTATCTTCACCAAATTTCTACACGCTTCTGTAGCATTTCTACCTTGTTGGAATTCATACAGAATGCAATGTTGTAAATGATCTTTATCAATGTTTACGCCAACGAATCTCACTTAATACTGAGATGATGAAACCATTGTTTCAGTAAATTTAGAAGAGCACATATCGTCGCCGATATTGCAGGAACACGGAACTCGATTTTTTGGTATAGGTAACTTTCTTTATTTTTTATCATCTCTTGTATCATTGACATATTTTTGCATTAACACATATTTATTTTCAATGCGGAACGCATTTCTTCGTAACTGCAATACAAAGTGACATTATTATTTTATTATATTTTTGCAGAATTTTTTTTGTCTCCCCTGTAAAATTTGGGCAATCCTTGATACGTGTTTCTGCAGTATCGGCGACGATATGTAGAAATACAATGGTAAAAAGAGGCAGCCATATATGTATGTTTCAAACTAACACGTTCATACGTGTTGAAACTTGAGATGACATTATCGGACAGAACTTTCCGGTAGACTTTATATAATATCTCTAATACAAAATTAAACAACAATACAGTTTTTATCGTCTTTTAATTCATACTTGACATAAATATACGATCCATTGTAACCAAATACAAAAAAATACTGTTTAATTATATTACGTTCAGACCTTTTAAAATCTTTCTGATTAATTGGAAAATAATACAATACAAATATTAGAACAATTTGAGTGAATTTTGCATTTTGGATGCATGTTCACATTGGATGATCGCACGAACTGCAATATTGAAAGAAGAGTAGCAGCAGGCAATAGAGTGAATGGCGGGTCATACAATGTGTGTAGGAGCATTTCAAGAGAAGCAAAGCTATTAGCTCATAATGGAATCTTGCTCACAATATTACGTTATGCAAGCAGATCTTGAAGACTTAATGTATTTTACCGGTTTCCCTTTACTCCTAGCCCCCTCAGATGATCTTTGATGACCTTACAAAGATGAGCTTTGTCTAAAAGCCTCTGTGTCTGTATGCCAAGTACTCCTATTTTTTTGGAAATGATAATTAAATACCCTGACCACGGTTGTGAGATTTGATAACCTGGTAATTAATAATTTCTTTCGTAAGTGATTTATAGAGCGTTTTATGATTGATTTATATTTATTACTAAACAATGGTATGAGGATGAAAAAGATAAAAATAATAACCTATGGGAGCAAAGCAAAGCAATATTCGATAGAGCAAAACTTCCGTAATATCAACGGCCAGTCAGACCAAGGGTCACATTATCAGCTATTCATATTCAGGTTATCTGGGGGGAATTTCCCATGTACTGTTATCAGGGATGTACTGGCCAGAACAGAAAGTATCTGCTGAGATTTTTTAAAGAATAATGCTGATCTGGTGCGTGTAGAACCAGATTCAGTGGACAGTGAGGTTATCTATCCTCCACAATTGATGATGTTCATATGTTTTATCAAATAAGGAATAGTGATTTAACCCTTTAACGGGCATAAGCAGAAATCAGTCGCATATGCGACCACCCTTATGGTTATACTTATAAGGATTCATTTTCTTAATGAAACGTTTTTAAGTAACACAAATGTCAAATTGGCAAATGTAGTGGACGGGCAGAGGTCTTATTTAAGACGGATCGTCGTGAAGTTAGCTGCATGTTCAGTAGCAATGATCTATACATCCGGTCAATTTATTGTCAAAAATGTAAATAGGTATTATAAGTAAATCACAATTCATTATATCTCATATTAGGTCCTTACATATGAAATTGGCGTTTTGTTTGGGAGGAACATAAAGTTGATTTTTTTTTAATATAATATATTTATTTAATCAAAGTATGTACCATTGCTATCTATGCATTTTTGCCATCTCATAGGTAGTTCATCGATCCCTTTACTAAAAAAACCATTCGGACGGGAATCAATAAAATCTTTGAAGTCGGTTTGGACTGCCCCATCGGAGTTGAATTTTTTCCCTTGCAAGAAGTTATCCAAATTTCGAAAAAAATAGTAATCTGTCGGGGCAAGGTCCGGAGAGTACGGTGGATGTCTTAGACATTCCAATTGAAGCTCTTCTAATTTGGTAGCCGTCTGTTGTGCAGTGTGTGGTCTAGCGTTATCATGAAGCAGCAGTGGCCTAGAGCGATTAACCAGCCTCGGTTGTTTAGCAGCTAGCTTTTCCATCATGGTTTGCAGTTGCTGACAATAGACATCTGCCGTAATCGTCTGGCCAGATTTAAGAAAGCTGTAGTGAACGACACCAGCACTAGTCCACCAAACGCTCACAAGTAACTTTTTTGGAGTCAATTTTCGCTTGGGGCATGGTTTGGCTGGTTTGGCAGGGTTCAGCCATTGCGATGAGCGCTTCCGATTATCATACAGGATCCACTTTTCATCACAGGTATGATTCGATTCAAAATCCCTTCATTATTGTGCCGGTTGAGTAATGCAACGCAGCAGTCAACGCGCGTTTGTTGATTTGCTTCACTCAATTCGTGAGGTACCCACCTTTCAAGCTTTTTCACCTTCCCAATTTGCTTCAAGTGGATTAAAACAGTTTTATCACTAACACCGCAGCCTGCAGCTAACTCGGACGTGGTTTGCGATGGATCCGCTTCCACAATAGCCTTCAATTCTTCATTATCAACTTTGGTCTCCGGCCGTCCACGGGGCTTCTTCTGCAGGTCGAAATTTCCAGAACGAAAACGTTGGAACCAAAAACGCACTGTGTTTTCTTTTGCGGCACCGTCGCCATACACATCATTAATCCTTCGAGCCGTTTCTGCAGCACTGGTGCCACGGTGGAACTCGTACTCGTAAATAACGCGATATTTCAAGTTTTCCATTTTGTAAACTGAGTGACGCAAAGAAAAAAAACAATTGAGGAAAAAACAAATAAATTATAATTTTCAAAACACAAATACTTGAGTAAATAGCTGTATAAATTTTAATTTGGAATTCCTAACCAAAGAGAAGATATTTGAGATCAAAGTTGCCAGTACGGCAAAACGCCAATTTCATATGTAAGGACCTAATATAAGAATTATATTTTCTAATACAACCTTAACTTAGATATTATTACCTAAACATTCATTGGTCACTTTGGCGGCCACTGACATGACCCCTGAAAGGGGGACAGGTCTCATATACGACCGCCTTCATTAAAAAAATTTTTTTTTTTTAAAACACATTTTCGAAGAAATAAAGTTGATTTGATACACATAATAATGATTTATTCAACAAAAAACTCAATATGTCAAAAATAAAAACTTGCCCTATAAAGGGTTAAATGGTTAAGTTGCATCAGCATTAATTCTAAATTAAACTATATCAAAACATAAAATATTTGCCAATTCAATTATTTTTTAATAATTTGATATAGTGTTGTTTTCCAATCATTAAGATCCCCTCAAGACCACTTCCTAACCAGCTTAACCTGTTAATATACAGAAGATGCATAGAGGACAAGTGACTTTTCCAATCATTAAGATCCCCTCAAGACCACTTCCTAACCAGCTTAACCTGTTAATATACAGAAGATGCATAGAGGACAAGTGACTTTTCAAGTTGACTGAGAACTTGGATAATTTGTAGATTTGCCTCAGGGAGACTATTCTACAGTAGAGATTCAACTATCTGAAACGTTCTGTTGAAATATTTGGGTTCACCAATTCTACTGAGAATCGGAAAAGTCTATTGATTGCCATATAGTATGCACGTATATCCTGAATTGCATATATATTTCAAGATAATGGTGAAGAAAAAAACATTTAAGAGAGAAGTTATCAAAAGGTCTGGGCACATCTCATAACATCCCTCCAATCGAGTAATTACAATAAATTTAGTTAATAAAACAATATATACACTGATAAAAAAAAAACCTTACAAAATATAAAATAAAGTATATTCATATACATTTCACAATTACACACACATTCTCAAGCAAAGGAAAAAAAACGCATACAAGAGAGAGACCATCAAGAGGTCCAGGCTCATCACATAACACCTTCGCAGCTGAGACACGCCCCCAACATTAGGAGGGTGAGCTCGGCTGCTTAATTAACGAATAATGCTGTGGAAATGCATGTACTAAAAAAAATTTGTGAAGAGTTAATACATGAAAGAAGGCAGAAGAAAGACATCACAAATTAATGTATGATTATTGGAACAAATTAATGGATGATTGTCGGAAGTAAGATTTGTACATGTGTAGAGAATGAATGACAAAAGAATAACTTAACGAGTATAGTGTGCATGGTAGATCAAATTTTATAAAATAAAGTTAAATTAACAATTATGAATTATAGAAAAATGTGCATGATGAGATTTGTGAATGTGGAGTAAATGAAAGTTGTGTGTTTGGATTGAAAAGTTTGTAAGTCTCTGCAAGGGACTCGTGATGTATACGAGTACATGAATGTATTATTCAAGTTTAAATTAGCCAAAAGAAATCTCTAAATTGACATTTGTTATTAAATTTTAAAGAAAAGGTTTTCATATTATGTGAAAAATTTTGATCTCTCGTGGTAACATTCTTGACTCCCAACGGGGGGTTTCAGGTTCAATTCCTGACGGTATTAAAACAAAATAGGGTGCCAGTCTGGTATAAGAGTTCGCCTGGTAACGATTTTCGCTTGAGTCAAGCGATAGTGTTGCCAACACATTAAATGACAGACTACGAGTTCAATGACTATTCCAAAGGTTCTAAAACCTGAAGCCTCATTTACTGGGAGCAAAGATAAAATTGTCTTCCTGCTACGGTCTTCAGTATAATTGACACTAATTTGGATATATCACAATGTACCAAACTAAAAAAAATCCCTAATAGAATAAACCTTCTTAGCATAAGAAAAATAATCTTTATGATTGTTTCAATTTATTAGAAATTTTTCAAATTAATTGTTGTAGAATTGTGTAAAATGTGACATTATTGACTTTCTTTGATGATAAAAATTGAATAAAAAATCATGTTTCTTTGTGTAACCAGTCCAATCCTGTACTCAATACACAAACACAAAACTTATTTTTTATTTACAATATAATAAAAAATTTTAATTAGTATCATTGCAGAATCGTGTAGCTCACCACCCATAACAAAGATATTATAAGACGTCATGTTAGTTATTTGGATTGGTGCTTTATTTTCAGCACTTTTGTCAGGTAAATTTTGTTTGTATTACTAGAATTCAGTATTAAGTAATGCACTACAAGTAGCCAACTTGTCATTAGAGAAGTTATAATGTACTGTCCTTGAAAGCAGTGTCAACTTGTCATAAGAGACATTATTAGTGCTGTCTTTGTACTTTGTCTAAGTGTCAACTTGTCATCAGAGGAGTTATTTTGTACTGTCCTTGCAATCAGTAACTGCAAGTGTCAACTTGTCATCAGAGGAGTTATAATGTATTTTTCTGTCTTCCAACTCCGTGGTTGTGGGTTCAATTCATGTTGGATTTTTTTTTAAAACCAAGATTAAAAAAAATATATTCCAGTCTGGTTTAACCTTAACACCTCTTTTACATCTTTCTTGTTGGTAGGATTAAACAATGAAAGTACTACAGTATATAATACTATACAATGTAAAGTATATAATACAATACAACACAATTAGATTGGCACCCATTTTTCAATTCTTTTCCGATACCATTTGGAATCAAACCTAAGTGTTTTACCAACTAGACTATGGTGGTCCTTGTCTTAATTTGTTACGCAATATTTTTCATTCTGGTCTTACGTTAAGATCCAAGTTTGGACAATAAAGTTTATTATAATACACTTGGACCTAAGTGCTTTTATATAAATATCTTCGAAATAAAAGCAGAAATCTGAAGACAATTTATAATGGAAAAATCAGCTATAACAGTTAATAAAACAGTAAAAGTCCGTTTATTCTAAATCCAAAAAATTACGAATTACACGATTACACGATTACAAAAAACAAACAATTTTAATTTGCACGGCACTCCTAATGGCTAGGAATATCACGGCTATTTTTTCTTACTACTAAAACTGATTCAAATAAATTCTTGTCCACATATTTCTACAAAATTGAGACATAAAAACATATTTTATGGTAAAACTAATTTTAAAAATATGTACTATTTTTCGTGGGCAGTCAATGCGTACCAATAATAAAAATACTATAATTATCACTTATTTGATTTTGATACGGTTACTTTTTACGCAGATTAAGTTGTTATGAACTATGGTTCAAAGTTTTAGATAATTTAATCCAGGGTTATGAAATCATTAAAGGTAAAATAAAAAAAAACTTATATGAAGTATATTCCTATAATAATCAAAGTTACCGCCACTTAAATTTCAATTCAGAATTAAAATTTCATAAAAGAGAATGAAAATTTGCTTATTTATAGAAAGATTTAAAATAATAAATATACAATCTGAAATTATATTTTTATTCCATTCTTTTAACATCGTTTCCTTATTTAATCGGTGGGCTTCCCCATACTTGCAATAAAACTCTCGAGATACTCGTATTTCAATATTGATTCTTTTGCTATAGGGGGAGCCCCGAAATTTAAACGCTCGCCGGCGCATAATAAACCGGTCGTCCCCCTTGTTGTTTCAATGCCAGTCCGTCGATCCGAATCGTTAGAACTCGTACATTTTTTTTCGCGAAAATCTTTAAACAAATTACGAAATACACGGTTTTTCGAATCTTCAGTAGAATTTATTACAAAGAGTCGATTTCGAGACCTAGAAAATGGTACAAAAATTGAATATTAAGTTATCATTGTTCTAATTAACGGACTTTTATTATAATAATAAAAGGACAACTTATATAATGCCATTTACAGAGCAGATTCTCTTCAAGAACACTAACTCAGAATCCAAACTCACTATTATTTATCGCTTACAATCATTACAATATAAATATATGAGTTGGGTGTAAGAATATGAAGGTGGTGGCTTTTAATCTGTATATATTTAGAAAAATATATTTGTAAGAAAACCGCTGAAAGCTTACCAAGGGAAGATGAACTGCAAAGAAACCTTTGTAGATCTTCCGATATGTGATAGTAACACTTTTAATTTTAGGTGTAGTGTGATGTATATATGTTATGTAGTGTTCATTTATATGTTTGATAAATATATGAACTAACCGGTCTATACTCAGAAGAAACAAAATCCATTTATGATAGTTAAATCTCTAGTATTCTCCATAGCACTGAATGGAGTGGAAACATGGAGGATGAAAAAAAAGGAAAGGAACATGGTAGATGCTTTCAAGATGTGGTGTTGGAGGTGGATGCTTCATATTCAATGGACCACAAGTCACACCAAAATTTTTATCATCCAAGAATTGGATATTACCAAAATATTTTCAACAATATGTGGGAAAAGAATTCTAACATATTTCTATAAGGAATGATGAAAGTCTTTAAATTTTTATGGGGACAGTTGAAGGTAAGCCAGCCAAAAATGCAAGAAAAACATTAATTTAACTTTTTTTTGTAACCACCTTTTAATTTTTTTTGGTGCTCCCAATATGGATGAATCCTAGGTTCCTGTGGCAAATCCAGCTTTGTCAGCGAGATCATAACTTTGTTTCTATTTTTATTTCAGTGCAAGCTTCAGACTATATTCCTGTAACAGAACTCAATACCTCTTACAAAATTTATGGCACCATGAACTGGGTCGGAGCGGTGAAGACTTGCACTCTATTAGGTGGACAGCTCTGGGCACCCAAGTCCCCGCGTGATGCCCTACTGGTTGTAAAGGCGTTGTGTCTCCATGATTCTTATCAGCCCTGGGTGGGATACAAATATGAAAAGCAAGGTGGAAACTGGATATCTACAGAAGGCAAGTTGTTTAATATATTTTTCCTATGAGCTCATGTTAATGTGAAAATTGAGATTTGTTTTGATTCTCTCACAAGTTGGTAGTGGCCCAATGAAGTCATTGGAGTATATATTATTATTGCGTGTTTTTTTAATGATGATGGATCTATAATTGACGGACGTAAAATGACTTTCGAAGATAACTGGCCAAGCAAAGAAACAAATTTGGATGCCTAAAAATATTTACATTTTCGAAAATATAACAACTGTATAAGTCACTGGCCGCATAAACTATTTTGCATGTGTAGAACAGAGAAATCATATACAGTAAAACCTTGGTTTTCGAACTTAATCCATTCTAGTAGGCTGTTCAAAAATGGAATAAATTTTCCCATAAAAGTAACATAGATTGGATAAATCCATTCCAGACCTTCAAAAATGCATTGCGCAGCAACACAATAAATATATTAAAATTGAATTACACTTTATCTGTACTAAGGAAGCTGATGGCGTAAGTTGAAGATGGTAAGGCAGGTGGAGAGATGTTATTTTTTGGGAAGGTGGTCACGTTGTATAAAAAAGTCTGGTGACTGACTGTCCAATAAGGTTTGTTTGTTTTTGCCTGCATTTATAAAATTTTTGAAGTGAGATGTGGCATTGCCATTGAAAATGAAATAAAACAATATGTTTGAAAACCGAATATTTTGAGATGAGAGACATTCAAGAACCGAGGTTCCACAGTACATATCATAGTATAAATAGGCTAGAACCCATACGATGGCTGTCGCCAAAGAAAGAATACCAGAATTGAATTTTGAATACAAGAGCGAGAGAGGAATACTTGGATTCTTTCCGAAAGTAATTCGAAATTTGAATCTCGGTGGGTCCGTGATAAATGAAAAGATGAAAACTATACTGAATGAATTTTAAATACCTAGCTAACAATTTTTGAACTGGTGTAAAAGGGGACGATGTATAAATGATATATATAAACAAATTTTACATTTATGAATATATATTTTCATAAATGTAGAGTTTGTTTTACTTCCGTGAATATTTCACGGCTTGCAACTAGTGATATACTCGTATAATAATAATAAAAAACAACAACTTATAAAGTGCCGTTTATAGAGCACATTCTCCTTAATAAAAATACCAGATCCATAAAATCTATGGTAAAAAAATACTTTCTTGAAGCCAATATCTCATTGGAAACTAAAGCGAAAATTGTGCAAGCAACGGAGTTTTGTAACAACGAATCACCAAGCAAACAGCTAATTTAGACGAAATGTGTAATTTATTTAACCGTATTGAAAATTTTATTTTAGAAATATGAAGAATTGAAGCATTTATAACATAGATATAGATTTCATATCAGAATTTGTCGATTGGAAATGAGAAACTGGGCAGAAATATCCTTCCAAAGCTTGCTGCTTTGCATATTTTTTTATTCTTCTTCTAGCAGCTTAACTAATTTCTTCGGTTGTGCTGGCGCTATGTTCTTTCTCTGCAGGGTGCAGTCACAGCCCAGCAAGAGGCTAGGTGTGACTGTACCCTTTGCATTTGCCTCAGGTCGTCCCTGCTTGTTCTTGGGGTAATTTCTTGATTTTCCCATGGGTCTGCCTAACTTTGCCTCATGTACAAGTTTACGGCTTGTGAGTTAATGCTAGTTATGTTAATCAAAGGTTGTATAAATTTCAGGAGAGGAGTTACCCCAGGGAACTACATGGGTGCTCCCTGAACCTGCAGCCAGACATGGTAAAAATTGCGCTGCCGTTGATTCAAAAGGAAACTTGCAAGTTTGGGACTGTAATTCAACGGGAACTTTCATTTGTGAAGCAGAATTAGAAGATATATTAAGTAAGTTTTTGCCATAGGTTTTTGAGTTAAGAGATCTAGAAATTTTCTTTATCCCATGTACATTTTGCTGTCCACCTTACCTTGTGCCTCTCAATTTATCTTTAAATAAAATACTATAAATCAAATAGACAAAAATCCATATATAACGGGTGGGCATCAGGACTCTATTTTCCTTTTGCAAAAGAAATATATATCATTTTTCAAATGTATTTATTTATATAAAAATTTTATTGTACTGAATACTAAAATTGCGGGTTTATACGAGTAGGTCTTCCGACCAGCCATACAATGTTCTACTCGTATCAAGGTTTGAGAGAAAGGTACGGGATTTATATTACTGATGTCATCAACCATTGTGAGAAGACAGAAATTGATTTTTTTTTGCATCAGAACGCGCCTTGGCTCCCAATTTCAGAAGGGATTTCAACTTAGCCTTACATCTGTTTGTCTTCGACCGATTAGCTACTCCGATCTAGTGGTGTCAATGGATAGGTTTACTGCATTGGAAGTTTTCTGTGAAAGTATTGACAACTTGCAGGACTGTTTAAACTCCAGCCTTTAAGCTGCTTTATAGGAATATTTACTGCAGTGCGAGTAATTTTCCTTTTCCCGTAACGTTGGTTATTAAGTCCATTATTTCTACTATTCTTTTCACACTCAGGTATGTTGCCACTGTAGAAGTCTCTTTGGGCAGTCTCTTCTTCGTCAATTGACATTAAGTATTGACAACTTGCCGGGCTGTTTGAACTGTAGGTCTCAAGCTGGTTTATAAGTATATTTACTGCACTGTGAGCCATTTACTTTCTCCCATGGTGTCGGATCTTAAGTCCATCGTTCCTTCTATTTTTTTCATACTCAGGTATGTCGCCCCAGGAGGAAGAGTCCCTTTGAGCAGTTCCTTTTTCATACTCAGGTATGTCGCCCCAGGAGGAAGAGTCCCTTTGAGCAGTTCCTTTTTCATACTCAGGTATGTCGCCCCAGGAGGAAGAGTCCCTTTGAGCAGTTCCTTTTTCATACTCAGGTATGTCGCCCCAGGAGGAAGAGTCCCTTTGAGCAGTTCCTTTTTCATACTCAGGTATGTCGCCCCAGGAGGAAGAGTCCCTTTGAGCAGTTCCTTTTTCATACTCAGGTATGTCGCCCCAGGAGGAAGAGTCCCTTTGAGCAGTTCCTTTTTCATACTCAGGTATGTCGCCCCAGGAGGAAGATTCCCTTTGAGCAGTTCCTTTTTCATACTCAGATATGTCGCTCCAGGAGGAAGAGTCCCTTTGAGTAGTTCCTTTTTCATACTCAGGTATGTCGCCCCAGGAGGAAGAGTCCCTTTGAGTAGTTCCTTTTTCATACTCAGATATGTCGCTCCAGGAGGAAGAGTCCCTATGAGTAGTTCCTTTTTCATACTCAGATATGTCGCTCCAGGAGGAAGAGTCCCTTTGAGTAGTTCCTTTTTCATACTCAGGTATGTCGCCCCAGGAGGAAGAGTCCCTTTGAGTAGTTCCTTTTTCATACTCAGGTATGTCGCTCCAGGAGGAAGAGTCCCTTTGAGCAGTTCCTTTTTCACTACACTCATAAAAAATAAAGAAGATCTCGATCTTCTAGTATAGCACATGTTGGATGGGGATTTATTTTGTCCCCTTTAACAGTATGAGCGGTGGTGGGATTGAACAGAACTATTGATTTGGAGAAAAAAAAATTCAATACCAAAATAACAAAAACAATAAAAATTAATTCAAATTTAACTAAACCATTCAGTCCAGGATAAGGAAAAGGATATTGAAAAAAAGGATAAAGGAAAACCAGGAGGAACACGCTATGTCACTAAAGGGATATAATATTTTTTAAATTTTTAATAAGAGATACATTTTAATAAACTTTCTGAAGTACATCAATGATGGTGCGACTATTATGTTAGCTGGTTCTCACTGATTAGTATTAATAGCTAAAATATTAGTATTAATAGCTAAAATATTAGTATTAATAGCTAAAATAATAGTATTAATAGCTAAAATAATAATTAAATATCAATCATCCTAAGAAATACTTGTGAACCTTTTCTCTGTGCATTGTAGAAATAGGTGGGACTGCATTAGGCTGAAAATTTCACCATACATACTTACAAAATGTTATTTACGATTACAGAAATGAATAGTTCCGCTCTTGTGGGATATAATTATCTTGGAAAATACCGGGCCTTATATAGGTGGAGGAAACAAGACCAGAATTGGGAGGGTGCCCAAAAGATTTGCAAGGAAGATGGGGGCCAACTGTGGGCGCCAGCCCTTCTGCAAGAGGCCAAAGATGTACTGGGGTTGTGGGAAACAGATGGCTACATACCTTGGGTCGGCTTGACTGACATCACAAGGGAAAATATCTGGACTCCTGATGACAAAGGTAAATTAAATTTTAATTATTTGTTTTAATTAATTCATATTTAATTTAAAAAATTATACATTTATCATTTTACACTGCATATGTACTATTTACATGTTTTTCTCACTTCAGTAATACTTATTTTTTTAAATAATGTTCAACAATTTAACTGCACAATAATTAATTGTTGCACACAGCACAATAACAATTCACAAGTAAAGTATAATATTTAACAATAAACCAATAATAAAGTTCCATATGATAATAAGTGACTAAGACAAGTAACGAAACACAAAGAATTGTATTATAGAATAAAATCAACTCAAGTTGTACTCTTGGGTGAAAGAAATATATTGAGTGATAAAGTTGGGGATGAGGGAGAGGAAAAAGTTACTTTTGCACTCTATATGCTTCAAATCAGTCATAGGATTACACTTAAATCTATTATTAACATATAAAACAAATATACGAGGAGTATCCAGAAAGTAAGTGTACTGAGGCTCTCACGACCGGATGGATTTTATTTTCGACATGTTGGCTACACTTCCGTGTAGCCTGACCCTTCCCCTCCGCAACGAGACCGGTTCGAGGTCAGTACGTTGAGAAGTGTCGACGCGACAACGCGTTTCGTGAAAAATGTCAATCCACTCTCCCGCCAAGTTGAATCGAGTGGAGGCCGGGCAAGAGTTTTTGAGGTGCTGCAAACTCCATGAAGATGAATTTCTCCGCTCCATCGTTACTGGAGATGAAACTTGGGTTGCACACTACACGCCTGAAACCAAAAGGCAGTCTCAACAGTGGCGTCACACCTCTTCACCCTCCGCCAAAAAGTTCAAAACCACAATTTCAGCCAAGAAGATCATGGCATTCGTGTTTTGGGACTCAAGGCATAATTTTAATTGAATATATGCCTCAAGGGGAGACCATCAACTCTGCAAGATACTGTGAGACCCTAAAAAAATTGCGGAGAGCGATTCAGAACAAGAGGAGAGGCTTGCTGACAAAGGGAGTCTAACCACACACAGCCAACGCCACGAAGGAACTGCTCGCCTCGTTTAAATGGGATGTTCTGAACCATCCCGCGCATTCCCCTGACCTAGCACCTTCAGATTACTATCTCTTTACCTCCCTGAAGCTGCACATGGGTGGAAAAAGGTTTTCAACCGACGAGGAGGTAAAGGAGGAGGTGGAGAAGTGGACGGAGGGGTTGGCGGGAAACTACTTCGAGGAAGGCATCAAAAAGTTGATACCCCGCTTCACCACCTGCATTGAGAGGAATGGCGACTATGTCGAAAAATAGCTTACATATGTACTACGGTAACCACGTAATTTTTTTGTTTAAATAAAAAAAATTGTAACCTACAAAAATTCAGTGCACTTACTTTCTGGATATGCCTCGTACAATACAATGAAAAATACAAAAGATTTTGAGTTTTTTTATTCTTTTTGGCATTCCGAACCAAAAGTCATTGTGACTTGTTATGAAGTAATTATGGACCTCCATATTGTACATCACACCTTTTCAGGTATACTTTGACAACAAATAATTGTATAACTTAACTTAATATAGACTAAGAGATTAAATATTTTAGATTGACTTACCGTATACATATCTAGTTTATAAATACATTAATTCTAGTGTATTTACTTAAATTTTAAATTGTCCCTCATCTTTTATTTTGCATAATTTGAAATTTCTTCAAATTGATCTTAATTGCTCAGAAACTAATACTTGATTTTATGTGTAGTTTTTGTTTATAGTTCGGAAATTCTAGGATGAGTCCTGTGACAGCTCACAAATTTGCCCCAATACAACCTTGTAACGATGTTCAGTAATTTTAATTATTTTATCAACTTTAATATAAACCTCAATTCTTATTATAGCAAGTTATGTAAGTATATACATTACATAACGTTGTATTGGGGCAAATTTGTGAGCTGTCACAGGACTCATCCTAGAATTTTTTAACTATAGTGATTAATTTTTCATATATCTATTTTTTAAATCTTGCTATGAAAGTTATATACTACCATCTTGAGACATTAAGTATTATGGGCTCAATATTGCTATGAAAGTTATATACTACTATCTCGACACATTAAGTATTATGGGCTCAACATTGCTATGAAGGTTATATACTACCATCTTGAGACATTAAGTATTGTGGGCTCATATTGACTTTTGTTTATACTTGAACTACGAATATGTTGATTTTTTTTATTTGTGTGCATCTATGGTCTGCTTTTAACATGAACGTCAAGACTGACACCCGGTCTGGTACCATACGAGCTGCCCACTTTTAGGGTTTTTTTTATTGTGTTAGTATCTATCCAATGTTTATTGTATTTTTGGGAGAGTTTTGACATATATATGCACTTGCATACTTATGTGTTGTTTAATATTTCTTATTCTGATTGTTTTCTTTAATTTATCCAAAAAATAATTGTTGGAGGTTGCAAACTGGATTCCTGCTAGCAACCAGATTTCTTTAATCTGTTTTTATGTATACAAAAAAGTGGTATACATAATTGGTTCGGGCTCTGCTATAGCTACCAAATATGATTTGTTTGATAAAAGTGGGTCAGAGTCCCAAATTAGAGTGCCCTTTGGAGAGTTTGCTCTCTAAATGACACTATATAAAAAATGTCCTTTTAATTTAATGAAGCACTCTCTGCTTAATTTATAAATATTGGTGTAAGGTACATTGTACAATGGTTTTAATTTAAGACTTGTTCAAAACCTTTCTGTTAGGCTGGAAGTGATTGTCACATGACAATGACTCTATCAGGTTATACTGTATAAAATGAAAGTGTAATAAAATAATAAGATGCATGTATCAGATTTCTTTTTTGATATTTTGAAAATACCTAAGATACAAATTATATTGTAAATGTAGATGCAGAGCCAACATTGTACATGCACTGGGCTCACAAGAATCCCGAGGGAGGTAGAGCAAAAAACTGCGCAGCCATTGATTCAAAAGCACGTTTATATGATTGGGATTGTACCGCCGAGGGTTCATATATCTGCAAAATTGGCCCTGTCAGCTACACAGGTAATTTTTTTATTTTACGTTAGAAAGGAGTTTTCAACTTTCTCTGGAAATTAATGCTTCTGCTTGACTATTATTATCAGTGTAATAGATCTATAGAAACAGGGACTAGGATGAAGAATGTTCTAGAACGGAACTGACAAAAAAAAAATCATTTATGGGTATGTCACTTCTTTGCTCTGCTGTGCAGTTCAGATGCTGGTGAATTAAGTACACCTAGATTGCCCATTACCTTATTTATCTGTTAAACAATTGGTTATTGTATTTAGTCCCAATACACAAGCCTCAGATATGGTGGATTAATTGGTTATTGTATTTAGTCCCAATACACAAGCCTCAGATATGGTGGATTAATTGGTTATTGTATTTAGTCCCAATACACAAGCCTCAGATATGGTGGATTAATTGGTTATTGTATTTAGTCCCAATACACAAGCCTCAGATATGGTGGATTAATTGGTTATTGTATTTAGTCCCAATACACAAGCCTCAGATATGGTGGATTAATTGGTTATTGTATTTAGTCCCAATACACAAGCCTCAGATATGGTGGATTAATTGGTTATTGTATTTAGTCCCAATACACAAGCCTCATATATGGTGAATTAATTGGTTATTGTATTTAGTCCCAATACACAAGCCTCAGATATGGTGGATTAATTGAATCATGTTGCCCTTTGATTATTTCTCACATTTTACATTTCTATTGCTTTGTATGAGAGAAGTCTAAGGAAGTTAAAATTAATTAAGAATTATTTAAGATTGACTCCCGGACAAGAATGTTTATCCAATCTTTCTATAATTTTGATTGAATATAATATAATTTAAGATATTTATTATAATGATGCAATCAATTAATTTGCTGAAATACGAGTAAAAGCCAGGAAAATATCCTCAAATAATTCTCTAGAGTTGAGTAACCCTGCATCAACATGTGGAAGGTTTCGATTCTGCAAAGCAGCTTGCATCTCGTTCTACAAGTGAGCCCATGTGTTTTCTATATCTCAAGATCTATCCACAAAATCCTCATTGTTCTATGTATGCGTTATTCCACTAAAAACAAATCTGAGTTCTTTACCTCTATAAAATAAGTCATCGACAATTACGTAAGTCTGCTTGGTGAAGTTTGGTAATATTTTGTGGTATACATACATGACATATATTGAACTTAAATATACATATAATTATTAAATAATTTTAAAACAATGACTGTAATTTATTATTACTACTGCTTTTTGTATCTTCATGTTACTTTAAGATAAAGTTTTATATTTTTCGTCAATAATTTTAAGTACTTGTATAACCTGTCACATGTTCATTTGTATATAAAGACACTGTTGTGTCGTTAATTAAATAAAATGAAATAAAAAATATTAATTTATAAATACAAGTGAATGAATGATCTTGTATATTTCTTGTTCATACAAAACATATTTATAAACAATTGTTACATTGAGTTTGTTTTATTATTATTTTTCCCAAAAAATTAATTTAAGAGCTAAAAACTAAAATCTTGTACAGGGCACATAAAAAGCTAATTACGGTACTGGTTGTTGCATATTGAGAAATTATTATGGGCCTCTTAATCATACGATATTTAGTAGAAATAAATGATATTTTCTTTTTAAGAAAATCATTTAGTATTTGTATTTATTATCAAATTATTTTTTTAATAGCAAAGGGACTCGTAATTTTGTACCCAAATATCACTATAGTTCGGAAATTCTAGGATGAGTCCTGTGACAGCTCACAAATTTGCCCCAATACAACCTTGTAACGATGTTCAGTAATTTTAATTATTTTTATCAACTTGAATATAAGCCTCAATTCTAATAAATAGCAAGTTATTTAGGTAAATACATTACATAAGGTTGTATTGAGGCAAATTTGTGAGGCTGTCACAGGACTCATCCTAGAATTTCCGAAATATAGATAGCTGCTTTCAATATTATTAAAACCATTTTATTTAACAGGAGGAGCGAACATGAGATTAGATGTGAGGACACTCATTGAGGATTGATTAAGATGTCACAGACGTTGGATGATCTGGATGAAATAAAGATCTTTTCTAAGGCATATTGTATTTTCGTAATAAGTTAATATTTTCTAGATAATTTTAATTCAGTATAATATTTAACTAGATAAGAATTAAAACACTGCATTTCAAAATATATTGTAACATCTAAAAAAATCATTAAAATCTAGCATATGTGTAATTTTTTCATGGAGAAACTCCTGTGAAGAAATTAATATGGAATTATATTGAAAATCAGAAAAATACTGAAAATAACATACAGTAATCCGTCTATTTAAGTTAATTCACTTGAATGCGCTTAATTCTGTTCGAAACTAGGGGAACAGAAAGGATAACAAAGTAGCAGGCTTTAGATCTAGCCTGGGCAAACTTTTTCAGATGGTGGGTCATATGCGGCCCACCGACAGAATATCAAAATTAACAGTGGGCCACAGTACTTGCCCTCGTTCTCATATATAAAATGTAGGACGATTTTTTTTTACATTACCATGTATTCTGCTATTTTGTAAAAAAGGCAGCTGTAAAAGTATGGAAACAGAATCTTTTCACAATGTTTTTTTTAAATCAGTAGGCTTACGGGCAGTATGAGAGCATGCAACTTGCTGCCTGTAATTTGCTCAAGTCCGCTCTAGATAGATTCTTTATGCCACCAATATTGATAACTGAAACAGTAACAACTATAAGAGTGACAACAGTAAAAATAGAACATTAATCAAGTGATAGTGATTTTGAATGAATTGGTAGAACATATTTAAAGTTTTGTAATTTTTTTTCACATAAATAAATTGTATAACTCTTATAAAAATGTATGTGTTATTAGTAATCTGTAACCAGTTACAGTGCCCGGCGGTAAGTAATACACATAGTTTGGAGAGCGTCGTCTATGTCGCACTATGCTCTAATAGTCCGGTATCGTAGTCACGATGTGGTTAGCGCATCGTGTGACAGAGACGACACTCTACAAACAATGTGTATTACTTACCGCAGGTTACATTACTTATATAGTGTTATTAAAAAAAATAACTAATGCTTCATTGACTAAGTAAGAATTAAATATTTAGAAATTTGTAAATTATCTATTTTACATAACATTCAACGGTTTTTCATTTACGCAGCTTTTCTGGAACCAATTACCCATGTAAATAAAGGAATTACTGTGGTTGTACATTATTCATTTTTAAATCTATGTTTTTAATTTATTTATTTACAAATATTGACAAGTTGAATGATAAAATATTTTTTTTACTAAATCTAATAATTCACTTGTGTTTTAGTAAATTATAGTTAAGGTAATAAAATTCTTATCTTTAGGAGGCATACATTACTTGTTTACAATTCTTAACACAGCCTTCTTAATCTACCATTCTCTGTGTCTGATCCGTCTCTCAATTCTGCCCTTCATCTGTCACTCACTGTACTTTATCTGTAAGTCACTGTCTTACCTAGCACTCATAATCATAAAGATGTCTTCCATGAATTGATTAGTAAGATGCCTGTCTTCAGATCCAGAGGTTGTGGGTTCGATCCCCATTGGCACACAATTGTTTAAAAAAGGGTATCAGTTTATTTTTCACTTTGGGCATCCTTAACGTCTCTCTGGTTGGTTGCTTGAGATTACCAGATGGCATAAAATCTGCCAGACTGTATTGTATATAATGAAAACACAATGCAGTACAATCATCGTCCAAAAAAGTTTGTTAGTAGTATATTTTTTTTCTATTGTAAAAAATATGTTGCTCTTAATAAAAAAATTAAATGACAATTTGTGTTTCATGTTAAGGTTTACCAACTTTTTTTTCCAAAATTCTTTTTAAAGATTATATATACTTTTTCTTTAATTATAATGCATATTCATTCCGAACGTTGGCAATTAACGTGGCACCTATATCTTTATCTACTGCACTTCTAAAGAGTTCCATGGAAGATAAGTCACATCTCTCTTTCAGGTTTCAAAGTCATGAAAATGACATCTTCTTGGTCATTTTATTCCATTTCTTTTACCTGGAAACATTGTAGAATATCCTAATCTGACCTGATCCTAATTAATAAACTTTGAAGGAATGTGTATTTTTATTGTGTGCTAACCCTTTGCATCAATTTTTTTATAAGTGTTAGCAGTCATTTGAAGCAATATTGACAAATAAATAGCTTTTTACATTTGTTTTCAAAAGAAATGAATATTATCAAAATACACAAAAAAATATAAAGAAACATATGACACACTATCTGTTATGAAAATTGAGTGAAGCCAAACTTACTGTACATGTGGCTTACGAGTTTTGTGATAGCAACTTTAGCGCCCCACTTTAGCGCCTTTAGCTTTATTAAAAAATGCATTCATAATAACTTGACAATTTTTCACTCTTTATGTGCCATATATTTCTCAACATATCTTCAGAATGTCAAAAACAAGTTTTAATTTGGTTCAAGAGTAAGGGGATAAATAAAAAAATCATAAGAGAGTGAACACAACACGAGGAAGAAATAAAAATATCACTCGCAGAATAAAAAAAAATACACTTATCTCTGTCAGTAAAAAGGAGCCTAAATAAGTAGCCACGTATGTTTGCACTAATGATCACTATTTAAAATTTAAATAATTTACTCACTATATGTACATATCTAATTTTCATCACCTATTATATAACTTGCCTAATGCCGTGAAGCCGAAAATGAAACAAAACGTAATGTGACAGTGAAATGAAAATGAAAAAAAAAAACATATATGCAGAAGCTACTGTGTAAAGTATTCCAATTTTGAAATGCACGCTATAAAAGTAAAACGAGTTGGTAATTCGAAGGAAGGTTCTTGCGATATTAAATTAGGTCGTTAATTTTTAAACTTAACATTTTTTATGTATTTTTTTATGAAACAAAAGAAAATAAATTTAATATCATCCGTTTTACAAGCAAAATTAAATATAGGAAGCGTCGTTACTCTTTTAAGAAATTTAAACATCAAATGTGGCATTTGTAGCGGATCTCGGTAAGTTATCAAAGACCCGAAGTCAAGTTTAGTTATTACCGAAATGCTCGCAGGAAGTGGAGAAAATTATATATTTATTCTAAATTATTAACTGGCATTTGCTATGACTATTAAGAAGCCACAGGGACAAACATTGGAAAATATATGATTATTCTTACCAGAGCCAGTTTTCGGCTATGGCCAAATATATGTGGCATTGTCAAGATTGTGACAGTTTTCCAATGCCAAAGTGAAAATTTTAAACAGTCTTTTCCAATGCCAAAGTAAAAATTAAAAAGGCTTTTATTATTCTAACTCATATTTTACCTCTTCTAAGAAAATTTACGAAATATCTCTCAACTTTGAATTGTATTGTATTTATTACCCTTTTAATGTATACAGTACAACCTGATCTTATTGTTACGTGCAATTTCTTCTAACTAACCAGAACGATGCCGAAGAAATCTTAATTCTGTTGGAAACCAGACTGGAATCCTTTTTTCTAAAAAAGTCTGGGTTTTAATGAGAATCAAACCCGCATCCCCTTGGTTGGAAAACAGCTATCTTACCAACTAAGCCAGGGGTCTCCAAACTTTTTAGTCACACTGACTCCTCCACTAAGTCCCAAGGGCCAAGACCTAGCTAGCTCATCATACCAACATACTGTAACATAGTTTTGAATTTCGCGCAAATTTTCGTATTTCACACTCGCCGGTGAGTGAGATATCTGTTTTGTATGATTTACTTACTATACATTGTAAATTTTACAATGTAATCAAAATAAACTATGACGGGCCGGATACCGCACATATCCTGCCCGTACCGCGGGCCGGATTGGTGCTCGAGGGCCGTAGTTTGGAGACTCCTGAACTAAGCCATAGAGGTATTTGATAGAGAATTCAAGAGAGTTCTTATTATTCAAGAGATAGAGATGTATTTATACTATACATATTTAAATTTTACAATGTGTCAAAATAAAAATATTCTGTTTTTCAATTGTTTATGTCAAACAAAGATATTTTTAGTTATTTTATTTTATTGTTTGTAATTGAAATATAAAATGATGAGATATAATTCAAAATGTGAAAATAAAACAACAAGTTTCAAGAATATTATCAAACAGCCTATAAACAAATTTAAATTATCATCCGTAATTGTGTTTGCGTTTATTCTTCACATCGCAGTAATTTTATTTGTTTATAAGGCAGTGTATTTTAATATAGAATCTAAAAAAAATATTATTAACAACAAAAGTATAACATTTCCAGATTTAGATGACATTTCTGTTTATTCAAGTGGAGATCAATCAGTCTTCATTTTTTACCATTCTCAGATCAACACCGACTGTTATATTAAACCTGTTCATGCGTGTGCAATAGAAGCTGTAGCCAATTTGAATCCAAACTACAATATTTTCATTTTATTTCCAACAGAAGTAAATCTATGCAAAGATATATTGCTAAGCCAACTGACGAAAATGTATAATGTAAACTTTAGAAAACTATCGTTGGGTTCGTATTTAAAAAAGACACCCATAGAAAAGTGGACCGAAACTTTTGTGCTACAAGCAATGATGAATTTTGAAATTTTCGACGATGTTTTGAAATTTGTAACGCTTTGGAAATATGGAGGGACAAGTATTGATCTTACTATGGTGACGATGAAGAATTTAGATTATTTTAACACCAATTTTGCTGCAGCTTTGACCGATGATTTTGTTGGCACCGCGATTTTAAACCTGGATTTTGGTACTGGTAGAAAAATTGCTGAAATGGCTTTAATGTTAGTAAAGTATTCATTACATGGTTTAAAGATTTTTTGATAGTAGAAATTTACGCTAGTAAAAGTGCATTGAGCTGTTTGTATAATAAATTATATGCTATAATAGAACCATTACTTATTAATCGATTTGATATTTATGATATACTGTAGAACTCCATTTTACGCTAGTAAAAGTGCATTGAGCTGTTTGTATAATAAATTATATGCTATAATAGAACCATTACTTATTAATCGATTTGATATTTATGATATACTGTAGAACTCCATTTTACGCTAGTAAAAGTGCATTGAGCTGTTTGTATAATAAATTATATGCTATAATAGAACCATTACTTATTAATCGATTTGATATTTATGATATACTGTAGAACTCCATTTTACGCTAGTAAAAGTGCATTGAGCTGTTTGTATAATAAATTATATGCTATAATAGAACCATTACTTATTAATCGATTTGATATTTATGATATACTGTAGAACTCCATTTTACGCTAGTAAAAGTGCATTGAGCTGTTTGTATAATAAATTATATGCTATAATAGAACCATTACTTATTAATCGATTTGATATTTATGATATACTGTAGAATTCCATTTTACGCTAGTAAAAGTGCATTGAGCTGTTTGTATAATAAATTATATGCTATAATAGAACCATTACTTATTAATCGATTTGATATTTATGATATACTGTAGAACTCCATTTTACACTAGTAAAAGTGCATTGAGCTGTTTGTATAATAAATTATATGCTATAATAGAACCATTACTTATTAATCGATTTGATATTTATGATATACCGTAGAACTAACTCCATTTTTAAACAGAAAGTTTAATTGAAGTTAAACTTGTATAATTCACCTCTTATTGATATTTAGAAAAAATTACACTTCTAAAAATAATAGGTGGCTGTGGGTGTTCTGACTCTGTTACTTACTGCATCCTAAAACCCCAGTCCCAGGATATAATATGCTTAGCAAACCAAACAATAAACCTTTTTGATTGACACAAACATCACTGAAAACCCTTTTTGGCTAAAGAAAGTAAAATCCCAATGGTTTGATTTGAAAACTCTTTTAACTAAACTGATCTTTTTTATTTTGTTTTATATTAATGTTGGTTGAAGATAATACTGTAGTATTTAAGTTTTATGATAGCTAGTCGTTCAAAAGCTGATGGTTTCCAACATATCAAGATAGTCGGCTCTTATTAAGTTATTATGTTAGTTTTAAATGACAAATTGCAAAATATTTTACAATTTAAGCTTGGTAAGTAATGCATTGATAATAATGCTTTTGTAAAGCGAAACCGGTTTGTCAATTGGATTGATGTTTATTTTGTAGAATGTTTTCACATTTAAGTGTAAAATCATTCTGTTAAGAAAAGACACAAGGTTGTTAATCTGATGTATAGTGTGTCAGGAGGTAGATAAATTGAATTGTATTAGACCAAAACTGAAATGGCTGGATGGTGTGAAAGAGAATTGCCTCACACTGAATATAACTAATTGTAGGAGGGTCTTCTGCAGTGTCACATTCAAATAAAGGGTGCCCCTTGATAGTTTGCAGCAGCGTCACATATATGCATGAAAGTTTTGAATAAATCAATTTTGCACCATCGTTTCAGAATCTTGAGTAAATTAATGATAATAAATATTTCAGGAAAATTCAGGAAAAATATCTTGATATGTATGGAGAAAAGGAAGCTATGAACATTTTGACATATGTTCTACAAAAGATTTGTAATGCAACTCAAATCTTTGATATGACAACAACAGATTGTGGCGGTACGTATAAACTACATATAAATATTGATAACTGTCAATAATAGGAAAAACAGGTAATTTGAGATGGTCTGAAGAACATTAACATTCTCTTAATTACATCAAGATTATAGAAATACCACAAAGCATCTCCATCCAGGCTAGTCCTAATAATTTATTCATTCATTTCCTTGATCAGACCATCGATTGTTGACCATCGACCAAGTCTTGCCCCAAGTATGAAGTCACAATGTTCGAACATTGTGACTTCATACTTGGGGCAAGACTTGGTCGAAGTGAGCATGTATTGTGAGTCCTATACAACCTCACAATCACATTCGAGAAACACAAACTCTGCATGTTTACCTTGTATCTAGTCCTCCCTATTCAGAATATATTCAGGGCTTTCGGAGTAGGTCAAGGCAGTTGGTCACATGGTAACATCTTTTACGAGTATTCCATCCTGTTCTTATCAAATTACCAGTGAGTGGTTGAAGATGAGCGTCTGATCCTTCGAGTTTAGTGGGCGTTAAAACTGCAGAGCTCTTGACCAACGACTAGATGGCATTCTCAGAAGACATCCAACAACTTCGGCATTCTCTCTGACCTAACTTGGTAGGATTTATTCAATCTACCGAGACATTACTTTTGTTTTGTTTCATTGTATTACATTTCTTTTGTATGCATTACAAGATGGCTGGCTTATTGTCATATAGAATTTTTTTTAACCTACCAGAAATATCTCCATCGAGAATCAAACTTGAAAGTTCAAGGTTTTAAAGAAAGTATTCTATCAACTAGACTATGGTGGTAGTCTTAAAAATTTTTCAACTACACAGGTTTTTCTACAGTTTTTTTGGCTATTCACCCAAATTTGGTTGATCCCAGTTAGTGACAAATATCGAGTTAACTATATTTATTGAAAACATTGTTTATGTTCAAGTAGCACGACCACAGTAAATGCTCGCTGTCTAAATACCCACAGTAAACCCTCACAATGAAATATTACCACGTTTATCAAATAAGGATATGAGAATATGACTTGACTTGTATTTATTAGAAACAATACACTTTTACAAAAATATTTTTTTGAATTCTACTTTTTATAATTGAAATCTCTAGGAAGTATTATTGTAAATGGCATATTTTTTTAGGTTTTTCAGTTATACCTCCATATAACTTTCACCCCACTAACTGGCAATTTTGGGATATTTTCCACCACCATCCTATGGTTGCAGGTAACGTTATGCCATTTGCGGTTGATTTCCGTCATAATGATTTCAAGGGTTACGAGACTAATTTAGAGAGTTTATTTGATACAATTGGACCAATGTATTGCAAAACAATTTATTATTCGTGGAAAAATAATTTTGTGGAAACATTTGAATAAAACAATTAAATATTTAACTTCATCAAATGATTTTTTTAAATTATATTTATCATGTTTGTTTATTTGTTTTTATTTAGTATAATTTGTGTTGAATTTTTATATTATCTAAAGGTTACATTCCTCAAAAATGAATGAATAAATAAATATATTAAAAAAACTGCTCTATTTTTTGCAACACATGTTTCTTTAACCCTTCCCTTACGGTGATAAAATTGAAACGCGCGCTCCGGTGTTGGGTAGTGAGTACGCGATCAAAAATTAGCGATTTTAAATCGGAAAAATAAGAACATTCATAGATAATCCCCTTAATTAATTATAATTGAAGTTAAAAATTATAATAATTGAGATTTATTTGCTGAAAACATTAAAAAACCATCTGGCACCGCTCACGGAACGGGCGTAGGTCTAGTCTCGTTGCCAGCTCAACAGCTACTGCAGTGCGGCAGGGTTGGGGGCTAACTCGGGCGTCGCTTACACTTGCGAGGTGGAGACAATTGCGCTCCTCGCTATTCAGTGACGTATGCAAAAGTGAGATGCGAATATAGTGTCGCGCTTCCCGCATACTTTTCACCTATCGTCAAGACCCAAGATCGAGGCACTCACAGCGTTTAAATGCGAATTTGTTTCCGATATTCAGAAAATACTTACGATGTAGTCGATAAATTCTGATTATTATTTATATTATTTTTTAAATCAATGCGTAAATATATTATGGAGGAATACCTAGAATCTTAACCTTGTATTTATTATATTTATAGAGATATTGATGGTTATTTGAAGCAACGTGTAGAAGATACCCAACACCGGGAAGGAAAGGTTAAAAAAAAGTACACATCAATGGGATTTTTTCTTCGTCCCTTTGGGGATTGAACTAGAATCTCAGGTTTGAATACATGCATCTTAGAAACTAGATTACAGTGGTTGTCATTTTATGGACTAATTGCAGCGTACTGTGTGAGAAAAGTTAGCAAAATGACACCTCAGGTAAAAAATAAAGATTTGATGGTACTATTAAGTATCAAACAAAGAAATTTTGAGTAGAGCAAACCACTGTTACATTGAGATTCTAGTGTCACATGCTTGTCTGCATTGTAAACATGTAGCTTGCATGTCTTACTCCAGACTCTCAAGACATATCGTCTTTGATGAACTGATGGAGGGCAGATGAAAGCACAGTGAGCAGTGCAATATAAGGACGTATTGTACAACTCGCTTAAAAATGTAAATGCTCAGCACAACTGGGAGCAAATAGCAGATCTACACACATGTTTATAAACATAATATATACAAATTGCTAACGGGAAAAATGGCAAATCCTTAATTTAATCACACACTTTTATTTAATGTACCAGACAATTATTTACTTCATTATTAATTAACATTATTTTCAGTGCCGTATTCATGAACTGAGCTCTTAAGAGCATCATCACTCAAACACGGAATGACCTTGTTGAAATAATTTTCTGGTATCCATATCTTCCACATCTCGGTGGATAAATTGAGGCTTAAACTCCTCAATAAACTTTATAGCTATAACAAAGTCACTTCACAGGGAGGCACGATAAACATTGTTCCTGTTGTCGTTATGCTATACACATATTTATACTTAACATAATACATTTTTTTCATATTTTTTAATATAATTAGGTTATATCTGTATCAATTGTAAATTAAAATAAAATAAACTATGAGGTTCCATATTTCATCTCGGGGTAAGGTTCAGACCGAACATGTTCTGCAAACTCCTGATACCCAAAATCATCTTTTCTCCAAGTCAAGTAGCATGGAAAAGGGCCTTAGCATTGAAAAGGAGTAGACTATGACAGAGGTTTTACGACAATTTGGCACTGTGTTTTCTCTGCCTAGCCCTACAGGAAAATGTCCTGATGGTATGGTATTGTATTGTATTACTCTTTCATTGTATTCAGTACAACCTGGCGGTCTTATTGCCATGTAGCAAAATCTTCCAACAAACCAGACATGTGTTAAAAAGGCCTCAAGTGAGAACCAAACTGGAATTCTTTTTTTCTTTTAATTAAGGGTTCCAACGGGAATCGAACCTGCAACCTTCAAGTTGGAGACAAGCGTCTTGCTAACTCAGCCACAGAGATTGTCTAGCCAACTAGGCCACGGAGGTGGTATGTACTCGTATGTATGTATATTATTGACAATTTCTTAGTGACACTCAGTTGCCCTATAATAAGTAAAATGCAATGTAAATAAAACACAAAATCAAAAACTTAAGATGTATTTTTATCGTTATTATCATTCAAACAATGATTAAAATGGAAGTTGGGATATAATATCACTTAAAATTCCCTTGGTTTTAAAACTACCCAGACACCGTTTTCAGATCTTATATTAAATAAAGTTGTTTTTATTTGAATAGGTATTTGCATTTTAGGTGTTGCAACGAAGTCTAACTCAGCCAACAGGTAGAATATAATTGCTTTTGCAGTCATCAGTGCAAAACGTGAGCCTAAAAACAAAACAAAACGCCTTAGTAAAATAATAATACACTATTAAAAATTATTGAACAACTTAGGTAATTTCATCATACTGATGCATCATATTTATGCGCATGTATGTATTCATGTATGTATGTAAGTGTAATTGCAAAATAGGTAGAGTGGGTTTCACAAGAGTTTGCACTGCTGGTTTAGGATGACCATATTTTAATTTATTTTGTAATATATTATTATATATTTTTAAATATTGTCTAATACTTTATATTCCAATAAAATACTTACCATTATAGTAATATAATATCAAATTGAGGTATGTACCATAATTAATGACAATAATGAAATCAATGGTCAATATAAAATCAAATTATTTATTCAATAGGCAAAGAAAACACAATTAACACTAATAAATACTAAGACTAATTAAAAATGACTTATAACTATGTATATATTGTAAAAATAAATAAGGGATTCATTACTTTATTATGATATGAAGCGTTATCAATTACCACCTCGGTTCTAATTATTTATTATGGTCACCGTATTTTTCGTCAAATAAACAAGCGGGCGCTCGCTTCGAATGTCAGTTGAATACTAACAGATCACATTAACCAATCACGGCAAAGATACTTACTAATACATTGATACGTTTTGTATATTACGCACTAAGCTTGTCAATGTGTTAAAAAGTGCAAACTCTCATGAAACTCACTGTAGTGACGATAGACTTAAGGTCCGTAACGGGAGAAGAAAAATGATTCTCAGAGCAGTAAATATACTTATGAAGTGACTTAAGACCTGGAGTTCAGACAGCTTAGCAAGTTACCAATACTTTCACAAAAAATGTCAAATGCAGTAAAACTATATTTTGTTGTGATTGGAGTAGTTAATTGGTTCAAAGATGAACAGATGTAAGGTTGAGTGGAGTTGCGTTGCGAAATTATTATTATTATTATTATTTTATTTCACCTGGCGAGTTTATTGCCATGTGGCAATCTCTTCCAACCAACCAGAAAGATGTTTTTTTTAATGGGCCCTAAGTGAAAACCAGACTGAAATTCCATTTAAAAAAATCTGGATTCCAGCGGGGATCGAACCCGCAACCTCCGGATCGTCAGATAAGCGTCTTACCACCAGGCCACGGAGGCCGTATTATGTTTACTCTTACAATATATTTTTATCAAAATTGTATATAACGTTAGTGCAAAACTATTAAAACTGTTCTTGAGATAAAATGGAACAAGTAATTTCTCAGTTAAGACTTCAGATCGAAAAAACCTTTTGAACTTAATTAAATCTTCCTTAAAAATATCCATCAAACCAGATATGGATATTCCCAATTGTTTCACTCTCAGGACCCAATTGTTTCAATCATTGTAAATGGAACAAATTTAAAAGTAATGAAACAATATTCTTTACCAATACAATTCCTTGGGCCAGCTCCAAACGGCATGTAAGTGTAAGGCTTGATGTTGGGTTTGTTCTCAACAGAGAACCTTTCAGGATCAAACTGGTCAGGGTTAGGGAAGTGTTCCGGGTCACGGTGGATGGCGTAAATGGGGATCCAAACCGATTCCATGGGATGCAGCTGAACATTTGGAATCGATAGTTTTAATATCATCATTATAAAGACCTTTTTAAATCATCATATTACTCATACTTGATGAGTTTCGGAAACACCTCACACCAGATGTCAAGAAAAAAAAAAATGAGATTGAATGTTGATTTAGTTATTTATACTCGTAATACCAGGTATCATCTGCATTATCTAATATCTAATGATATTATCCTGCATTATCTAATATCTAATGATATCACAGTTGCAAGTATTAGATAATTATGTTTAAACAGGGAGTCAGTGCAAATCTAGTTTATCACATTTAAACAGGTGATGAAACATTATAAACTAGATTTGCGTTGAGTCCTGGTTCCGTGTTTTCACGTGATCGATGCCTCTTCCAAAAAAGGACATATGTGTATTACTGGCATCTATCAAATATTTTTAAAAACAATTGAACTTTCAAACTATAGTCGTTTGATTTCTAACACGGGCAATACCCTAGAAATGTCAGATCTTGACATATGAAAACAATTAAACTTTTAAACGATAGTTTCCTGATTTCTAACACGGGCAATACCCTAGAAATGTCAGATCTTGACATATGAAAACAATTGAACTTTTAAATGATAGTTTCCTGATTTTTAACACGGGCAATACTCTAGAAATGTCAGATCTTGACATATGAAAACAATTGAACTTTTAAACGATAGTTTCCTGATTTCTAACACCGGCAATACCCTAGAAATGTCAGATCTTGACATATGAAAACAATTGTACTTTTAAACGATAGTTTCCTGATTTCTAACACGGGCAATACCCTAGAAATGTCAGATCTTGACATATGAAAACAATTGAACTTTTAAACGACAGTTTCCTGATTTCTAACACGGGCAATATCATAGAAATGTCAGATCTTGACAAATGAAAACAATTGAACTTTTAAACGATAGTTTCCTGATTTCTAGCACGGGCAATACCCTAGAAATGTCAGATCTTGATATATGAAAACAATTGAGCTTTTAAATGATAGTTTCCTGATTTCTAGCACGGGAATGTCAGATCTTGACATATGAAAACAATTGAACTTTTAAATTATAGTTTCCTGATTTCTAGCACGGGCAATAGCCTAGAACTGTCAGATCTTGACATATGAAAATGATTGAACTTTTAAACGATAGTTTCCTGATTTCTAACACGGGCAATACCTTAGAAATGTCAGATCTTGACATGTGAAAACAATTGAACTTTTAAACGATAGTTTCCTGATTTCTAACACGGGCAATACCCTAGAACTGTCAGATCTTGACATATGAAAACAATTGAACTTTTAAACGATGGTTTTCTGATTTCTAACACGGGCAATACCTTAGAAATGTCAGATCTTGACATATGAAAACAATTGAACTTTTAAAGGCCAATAACAGTCACCGGGTCCAAATAAAATAGGTATTTGCAGAATCTTCCAAACAGGTTGTCAAAGAGCATGCTTAAACATGTATTGAGTAAACATAAGTATTCCAAAAACTGACAAAAAAGAAAAACCTTTCAGAACTTGCTAGGTATTCGCATGTGCTAAAAACAAGAAGAAAAGTGAGACCCGGTACATGTGTAATGAGTGTGATGTAGCTCTCCACAAAGGAGAATCTAGGTAGAATTATTATACGTAATTGAAAAGTAAAGTATTTTAAATAAATATTCAAGGTCTCATTGAAATATTCTTAATATTTGCTTAGATAAAGCAATTTTAGTAAATCCATTACAATAATCAGAATTCTTCAAAACAAGCTGGGGACTGGGAAACTACTAATAATTTTGATCGGAACTTAAAATGTTCAAAGGCAATTTAAGAAAAACAAAAAGTTCAAAGGCAATTTAAGAAAAACACATAACAATTGATTAACAGCGGGAAATCCCCAATTGAAACCATCAGGAAAAATAAAGAAATATTCGGTAAATGGATGAGAGAGTCTAGGATAAAATTTAACTTTAAAAAAAAATCTAGGTTCTATTGGGATTTAAACCCGCAACCTCCAGGCTGGGAGACAGACATCTGGCCAACTAGGCCATGGAAGTCATCGTGGTATATATTTATTTATAAAAAAACAACTGGTTATTAATTTGAAAAAATATATAGAATATAAAATACCGAATGAGGTTTTCCGGTTGGGTTTGGTGGTGGAAGAACATAAGGCTTCACACATATCCTATCTGTGATTACTGCAGGAGGCCATAACCGTAGAATTTCTGAAATTATAAAAATACATGAACTACACTACACCCAAAGCCAAATGTGTAACTATCACATATCAGAAGTTCTACAAAGGTTTATTTGTAGTTCGTCTTCCCTTGGTATTTTTTTGACTTCTTCTCTCTTACCAAATTTGTTTTTTTTTAACATATGAAGACGCGGAAATGTTCAGAATCTATTTGCCACAACTCCCATCTTTTAATGTTAACACTCGGCTTGGTTTTTTTGTTGTATTTTTTATCTGTTAACACTTGCTTTACTGTGCTAAAAAATTCCGCCAGCCACGGTGCTGGACGCTAAGCGTCCATTGAAAAATGCATGTTTTAAATTAAAATTATGCAAAGTCTGCCAGGTTATTTTTTGTAATTAGCTATAAAAATAATTTTATTATGTATTAAAACGTTGAATAATCAAATAAAATATAAGTCCTTGTCATTCGCTATCCATCACAGGGTGGCAAGTGTTAATAATAGTGAGTTTGAATTCCGAGTAATTTTTGATGAGAGTTTGTTCTCTAACATTACATTCTTGATGAGAGTTTGCTCTCTAAATGGCGCTGTATAAACCGTCATTTTATAAATATTATAAGTAAGGTGAATTCTTCTTCATTTCGTGTCAAAAGCACTATACTACTTTCGCCCAGAATTCTGCCACCTGGACAACACGTTCTTTAAATCAAGTTAATTTCTGTACAATACACCGGACTCTTCAGACACTGCAGACATTTTGTCCTTCATTCCCCCTATTTCCTCTCGGAGCCTGTCAAGAGATTTCCAAGCCCTCCAAAGCAGCTCAGAGCCGGATGGTAGCTTTACAAGCAAAATCCGTTCGCTGGAGCCCGATGTTCCTCTTCTGTCATTTAACTTAGTTATAGTAGGTTGTTGTTAAAGAGGCTTGGTGCTCCTTATTAAGTGCCTAGATTTCAACACAGGGGCTGAATTGTTATGCAAAGGATATCTGGGGTCATTCAGTTGATTGAATTTCTCAGCACTGCTTCCAATGTCTCTTCTAAATGTTTGTGGAGCAACAATCTCGGCATTCACTTTATTTAGAGCGGTGGGTTTAAGAAATCAGGTTTAATGGTGAATTTATGTTATCATAATGTATTTTTACTCTTCACCTCAGCTTACCATTATATACATAATGTTTTACCTTCCGTGAATCACGGATAGTAAATATATACAAACACAAAGGAGGGTCCGTCTGTCGTAGCTACAGAGGTTTTCAGTAATGGGTAATATACTATATTTAGCAGAATTGTCGTGGACAGGTTTATCAGGGTCTTAGACAGTTACTTAAGAGTCACGGGCTGGGTTTCGTGTGTATTGTAGTACATTGGATATGATATTCACCATAAAGTAACTACAGGAAAAATGTCGAGAGCAGCGGCGGCTGGTCTCGGGGTGCGTCGGTGCGCTGAACCGGAAAAATAATTCACAATAATTAAATTATATATTCGCAAACATGACTTCCAAAAATGTTATATATTTGTATAGATTAAATATGTATAAGAATACTGACAAATAATACGAGGATTTTTATTTAAGTGAATATTCGAAAAAAATTTAAATAAAATAAAAAAAAATATTCCTTCAAATTGACCGGCCAAGTTTGCCAATTCATACTGGAGCGATTTCAAATATGCATCGGACGGAAACGCAGATTCATATAGGGCAGACAGAGACATACAGTAAGACGTGAGACTACCATACTCGTATATCTCTATATTGCGAATTAATTCTACGGTTCGGTGTGCCAGTGTGCCTCGGGACCGGTCGGGTTGGTCGAGAGTAGGGCAGAAGTCTTTATGACACTTTTGTCGTTTTGGCCAAGGTTTTTGACTTGATTAATATATATTTACTATGGAGGATGCTTGGAAAATTTAGTGTTCCATAGCTTCTAAAAGAGTTTTTGTCTTACTTGATGGATTGGAGACAGACACATTTGACACCAATACTGGCGTTCGTCAGGGATGCGTCTCGGCTACAACTCTGTTTAATAAATAATTGACAGCCTTTATATTTGTTATTGACAGACGATTTTGTTTTAAATGAATTAAAGTAAGATGTAGGACTGCGTAAATAACGTTTCCAAACAAGAGTTCTTCACACATGTACCTCCGTAAGTAAGTACAAGTCTTGAAATGTTCTATCAAAGTTTCCTTAGCATCTACTGGAGTGTTACAAATATCTCGGCCTCATCAAATCATATCACAAATATCTCGACCTTGTAATGCTCTAACTGTAAACCTATAGATCGGTCTGGACATGTGATACGTATGGGCGATCATATGCTCTTAAAACGCATCTTATACAGGGAAGTAATGGGCAAGCGAAGGGTTGATGGGCAGTAGAAGAGTTATAAGGACCATCTCCAAGAGTCACTGACTTTATGTAGCGCACTTGAAAACTGGTAGCAAGTGATTCAGGATCATGAAAAGTGGAGAGTCATCTGCTTTTGAGCTGATAACGACGAGAAGCAACCTACCTTTAGAAAAGCCAGTTGGGAGAGCAATACGTTTTTGACTATGTGTGTCCTTAGATAGACATTTTTCATATGGCGTTCAGGGAAACTCCGTCAAGGGAAAAACTCATAAATTTATTATAATTTTGTAAATTATAAATTTTTTGATGTTATTTGTAACATGTCAATATTTGCTTTGTTTTTATAATTTATATACCCATACATTTTTTATAAAATATCTTGAAAAATATTTAATGTTTTTTATTTGATATTTTAAATTTTTTTTATGTTTTTTTGATTTTGTTAAAAAATATAGTGCACATATTGTTTTTTTAGACATTTTGGAAGCTAACAGAGGAAAAGAAAGTCCAGTTATATTAAGAACGGATTTTCTTAGATTGAACGCAGAGTTTTGTATTGCACTTATAGTCAATATTTACCTGAAATAACCATATCCATGTATTTCAGCTTCCGTAAATCATTGAAGGTCAGTTTACCTCTATCCAAAGTTTCTTTGACGTCGTCAATTTCCTCCTGCATTCGCCTTAGGATGTTAGGGTGGGTGGTCATTTCGTAGGCCAAGAAACTCAATACTACGTATGTGGTTTCGAATCCTGCCGTGAAAAAAATAAACGCTTGGGCTGTCAGGTAATCATCTGACCAATCTGGAATCAGTAAATGAGTCTTCATTTTTATTTTATGTGCTGTGCGTGCGTGTGTGTACCACAAGTGTTTCTTAGATTGAAATAACATATGAGAATATATTTGCTGTGCGTGCGTGTGTGTACCACAAGTGTATCTTAGATTGAAATAACATATGAGAATATATTTGCTGTGCGTGCGTGTGTGTACCACAAGTGTATCTTAGATTGAAATAACTTATGAGAATATATTTGCTGTGCGTGCGTGTGTGTACCACAAGTGTATCTTAGATTGAAATAACATATGAGAATATATTTGCTGTGCGTGCGTGTGTGTACCACAAGTGTTTCTTAGATTGAAATAACATATGAGAATATATTTGCTGTGCATGTATGCATTCGTGTGTGTACCATAAGTGTTTCTTAGATAGAAATAACATATGACGGCCTGAGAACCAGACTGGTACAAGCGACAAAAAGATGAAAGGAAGAAAATCAACTATTTGTGTCATACAAGATTTGTTAACTTCATATAACGTCACTTGATACATTCGCTCAGAAATGGGGTTATTATCGATAATCCCCTAGATCCCCCTGGCACAATAAGGAACATATGAAATGCTATTATTTTAGCACTTAAACCAGTTTTTTTTAAATGTAATTTGTACTAGTCTGGTTTTTAGGCCGTCAAATGGCGTTATTATCGATAATTCACCTATATCTCTTTGGTACAATAATGAACATATGAAATGCTATAATTTTAGCACTTAAACCAGTTTTTTTAAACGACACTCGCACCAGTCTGGTTTTCAAGCCGTCATATGATAATATATTTACTGTGTGCGCGTGCATGCGTGTGTATACCACAAGTGTTTCTTAGATTGAAATAACATTTGAGAATATATTTGCTGTGCGTGCGTGCATGCGTGTGTGTACCACAAGTGTTTCTTAGATTGAAATGACTTATGAGAATAAACAGGAAAATGAAGATATATAAAATATGTGTACTTATGGAATTTTGGAAGGTCTTAAAATTTATGATTGTATAATTTATGATTATATTACAACACACATACATACACTACATTCTACCTTAAATTACATATTGAAAAATCTACAAAGGTTTCTGTGTAGGTCGTCTTCAATTAGTATTTTTTTGGGTACCTCATTAAATGTTTTTCTTAACATATGCATATGATGGATGGGAGGGGGAAGGGGGGGTACTTAATTAATGGCCGCAGCCACTACCTTTCCATCCTTAAGAGGGTATTCTATTCAAGAAATTTGAAAAAATTTTTTTTTTTGCATATTTTGAAAGTTTAGGCATTTAAGAATATGTTATCAAAAGGAAATTTTAAAATTATCAATATTTACGAAGTTATAGCTATACCATGTAAATGAGGCTGTAATCACGCCGCACCGGAATGATTCAGACAATAATCTCGAAACTTTAAACGCGTTTTTCTCGAAACTACTTTTTTCGACCTGGTCGACATAAAATCTCAAGTTCTATCCAACCGATTGTCTTCAAATTTGGTATGAAACTTTGATAAATGTTTATATCGTCCCAGGATCTTGGAAAATTCAAAGGTAATTTTTTTACTATTTTAAAAGAAATTCAACATTTAAAAAAAAAGGGGAATTTTTTTTTTCAGACAGCCGTCATTTTATGATTTTTTTTCCTTGGTACCAACTATAACGATATTATTTTTTATCAAGAAACTGTGTATAACTTTTGTTTTAAATTTACGAAAAGGCTTCAATCATGTCGACCAGCTCACCCCCTTTATTTTTACGACAAGATATAACAGCTGATAACATCTTGAATTAAATTCTTTTTTTTCTATTTTTTTTGTACATTCTCAAACGATCAATAAACAAACTAAAAAAATGGATGTGAAAAATGTTTTTAGTTTTGTTTTATTAAGTCTGAAAAAAGTGATACTAATACGAACGAACCTTAAAATAATTTGATATACTTTTAAAATTCACTTAGATATAACAATTTAAGTAAGCCCTTCACAAAATTCAGAATCCCTCAAAAACAAACCGGGCTCTAGGCTTTGATCCGGTCTTATTGTACAGCACCGGTACAAAGACTGGAAAATAGGTGGATGGCTGCCGCTCAATACTTGGAGATTTCGGTTTACTTCTTGCTTGTCCCGCTCAATACTCGTAGATTTCGGTTTACTTCTTGCTTGTCCCGCTCAATACTTGTGGATTTCAATTTACTTCTTGCTTGCTTGGCTGCCGCTCAATACTTGTAGAGTTCGGTTTACTTCTTGTTGAAAAGTAGCAGGGAGAAGAGATCCTTCTTTAGCAGGTAGAAGTTGGTCGTTAATAAAACACAGTAGACGTTCCAGAAACTGAGAATATATTTTTGTAATTTTTCGTTCCTTATGTGCAGCTCATCGCTCATCGTAAGCCCCTTTATTCGACCGTATATGCCGTCATGGCTTACTAGATACTATGTATACCGTGCGCTCCTCGCTTGCATGGACCGCCCAACTTTTTATAGTAAGTATTGTGAAGGCCACACATAAGGAATATTTCATTATAATAGGTACACAGCAATTACAAATATGATAAATCATATATTTTAGATGACGCATACGTCCGATACTCTGCCTCTGTACTATATGAATGCCTTTTATCGAATGACGAAGCCGGTCCCAAGCCCGGATAAAGGAGGAGGGGAGGGACTTGTCACAAATGTTTCGATCCTGCAACGCTCCAGCTGTAAACCTATAGAATATATGATTGTACTATAAAGGCGAAATTGCGGTGGACCGGACATGTGATACGCGTGGGCGATCATAGACTCCAAAACGCGTCTTGGACGGGGAAGTGGTGGGCAAGTGAAGAGTTGGTGGGCAGAGGAAGCGCTATAAAGACAGTCTGCGAGAGTCGCCTACTTTGTGCGGGGCGCCTGAGGACTGGAAGCAGGTGGCTCGGGACCGTGAGGGATGGAGAGCCGTTTGCTCTCGGCCTGATGGCGTCTCAGCGGCTAGACGTGTGAGAAACAGTCAGCGCGCTGCGAACATGCGTCAGCATGGCCAGGCGGCTCAGCAGGGTCCACATGTCTGTAATATTTGCGGGAGGGAGTGCGCATCTAGGATCGGGCTGTTTTCTCACAGAATATCACATGATCGACGTGGAAGAAAGGTACAAGATTGACGTTCGAGTGACGAGGAGATCCTCGACTACGAGGCCTGGCAACGACGACGTCCGATACACTTAGTGTTAAGTTTTTTTGTGTTTTCCGCTCATGTGTGTAATGCTATGGAGTGAGAAACACAAATAGTCTGTGAAATTAAAGCATTTAAACTTGACGCATATTAAACAAGATCAGCATGGACTCGTGAAGTCCTTGGATCCACTTCTAACGAGATTAGCATGAGAAGGTAAAAACGTTCAGATGTTTCGTTCACCTGTCTTCCATGCCTCATTAGTCTAGGTTTGAGGAGTTCATCTTAAAATTATAATTGGTTGCTGTATTGCATCTTCTACTGTTGATGTACTTCTATTTTAACAACAAAATAATAATGAAACGTTTTTTATGCATGGGTTTATTAGATTAGATGGGGAAAACAGTTTATTGCTTATGAGAGGAATTCAAGGATTCCCAAAGAGAGTGCGGAAAATACAGTTAATTGCTTATGCGAGGAATTCAGGGATTCCCAAAGTGAGTGCGGAAAATACAGTTTATTGCTTGTGCGAGGAATTCAAGGATTCCTAAAGTGAGTGCCGAAAATTGCAAAAGATATAAATATGTAGGATATTTTAATTACCTCGGTTTTTGGAATTTTTCCAAATATAAGATTGCTCAACAGTTTCAAATCCAGCACTTTTTTCGTCAATCTCATTTTCTTCATGCTTCAAGGATCCTGCCTTTATTGCCATCAAAAGGTGTACCAAATCATTTTTAACTATATCAAACTCCTTCCTTTCTTTCATTGCTTGTTCAAGAATATTTCTAAAACAGATTTCCACTTTTTTGTCAAATACCTTTATTCCTAATAACTGAAAAAAAACATTATTTAAAATTTTAAAAGAAAGGCTTTTAGTTTTATTTGATAAGATAGAGCGTATTTTTAATTTAAGTAAATTTATTTTTTCACTTCAACCTGTGAATTTTTTAAAAATAAATTAATATTCTATTATATCACACTTTCGCTGTATACAGAACAACTTTGTGAGTTTATTACTATGTAGCATTCTCTACCAACCGACCAGAAAATGACAATCTCATGAGGAATGTATTTGTAGGAAGTACGAGTACGTTGTTGCAATAATTTCAACTCAACTGTAGTAGAGTTTTTACTTTTGGTTTAAATTTTCATTGATGTTAAACTATTATAGTATATAAAGATAATTTCTCAGGTGGTAATGCAAACTAGTATACTCTGATTAAACTATTATAGTATATAAAGAGAATTTCTCAGGTGGTAATACAAACTAGTATAACCTGATTAAACTATTATAGTATATAAAGATAATTTATCAGGTGGTAATACAAACTAGTATACCCTGATTAAACTATTATAGTATGTAAAGAGAATTTCTCAGCTGGTAATACAAACTAGTATACCCTGATTAAACTATTATAGTAAATAAAGAGAATTTCTCAGGTGGTAATACAAACTAGTATACCCTGATTAAACTATTATAGTATATAAATTTACCTTTGCAATAGTTGGAACAGTTCTCATTAGAACATTTTAAATTTACCTTTGCAATAGTTGGAACAGTTCTCACCAGAACATTTTAAATTTACCTTTGCAATAGTTGGAACAGTTCTCATTAGAACATTTTAAAATTACCTTTGCAATAGTTGGAACAGTTCTCATTAGAATATTTTAAATTTACCTTTGCAATAGTTGGAACAGTTCTCACTAGAACATTTTTCAGTATTTGTATTGTGTTAATTCCATGAATATTTGCCCTCATTGAGTAGAATTCGTTATCTGGTTTCTCAAATGAGTTCACCTTATGCCCGAAAGCGCAGGAAACGATCACATCGTTGACATATTTTGAAAAGCAAGCTTGCATTTCCACAGTAAGCATTTCGTTTTCTGTAATAAAAAAATAAATCATTTCTATCGAATTCCAATAATATAAAACTTTATGGGTGTATCCAAGACATTGGACTACCTAATATCTCTCTAGCCATAGGAGCTTTAATGGCAAACTTTTAGCTACAATAGCAAACTTTTAGCTTTAATGGCAAACTTTTAGCTTCAATCTTGTCCATTCGCCCTGTTTATTTTTGACAGTACTGTGACGATAATCAAGTGAATATTTTCCGAAGGGATTTTCATTCAACCTTACATACTATAGATTCTTCGGACCGATTGACTATTTCGATCGAGTGCAGAGTATGCGCGGTCAATGACCGGCGAAACGACCTTTGCATACCTTAACAATTTGAAACAAACAAGTGCAAGGTCCACACGCCGGTCATTCAACTTACTATCAGGCGTGGAGCGCATTTCATGTTAGAGCGAGAAGGCAACACATCTATTGCGCCAGTTCCCAAAACAGAATGATACCTACATATGACAAGAATCGTATTGTGGATGCTGAAACGAGACGGTGGTATATCGTGCACGCATTCCCGTACACATTCTAGAATAGTATAAATACCTAAGTCTATCAATTAAATTTCTGTTTCCGCATTGCGATCTAAACAAGTTTTATTTATCAACATACCATCATCATCATCTCTCCTTTAAGGAACACAGTTCCTAAAGTGGTGACCCCCGAACGCGAATTAAACCCGATTTCGACTATAACGAATATAGCCAACTCAATAACGACCGTACGATGTCAAACCAAGACCAAGAACTCGCATCTGGAAACGCATCACCTCCGCAGCACCTCGCTGGTATCACACTAGCGATGCAAATCACGGCATTCTGGCGCGACAAACCACGCCTATGGTTCATCACCTTCGAAGCCGTCACCCAGGACCTCCACCGCAGCCAAGCCCAGCTGGCTCAGATGGTCCTCGCCCAGCTTGACAAACAGGACATCGAGCAGATCGCCGATCTCCTGTACAGCCCGAGCGTGAACCAATACGAGGACGTCAAAAACAGACTCATCTCCGTCTACGAAGAGAGCGACGCGAGACAGCTGCAAAGACTGCTGTCAGAGATGGAGATCGGCGACCAGCGCCCATCACAGCTGTTACGACGCATGCGGAACCACGCCCGTGAAATGATCCCAGATACAACGCTGCGCCTGATGTGGATGAACCTGATACCAGCTCATGTGAGGTCAGTCCTGGCGATCAGCCACACAATCTCCAAGACTGCCTCCTTCGACGAACTCACGCTGCTGGCCGACAAGATGCTGGAGCAGACGCAGGAATTAGCAACCATGAGGATCGTACTGGCACACTCCGCCATCACCAAAGCACCGGTACCCTCACTTGATCGACGGAGTCGAGCAACTCCGCCTGGAAATGGTGGAAATAAAATCAAGGACTGCCCCCGATGACCGCCAGCGTCAACGATCGCCGTACCGCAGTCAGGCAAAAGTACGGACCACGCGGACCATGAGCCACACGATGGCCCGAGGCCATTCCGCTCGGGGACATCACGGCGGAATCCGTCGCCCGCGCCGTATTGGAAGGTTAAATATCCCGCTTCAGATGCCCTACGACCCTCACCAGCGACCAAGGAAGGCAATTCGAGAGTAACCTATTCTCCGCCCTTATGAAACTGCTCGGAGTCGAGAAGAGAAGGACAACCCCATACCATCCACAAAGCAACGGCATTATAGAACGATGGCACAGGTCAATGAAGACCGCACTCACAGCCCGTCTAGCGAATAACAGAAAGTGGATAGACGAGCTGCCTGTCATTCTCCTCGGACTCCGCGCCGCAGTCAGATCCGACACGGATGTCAATGCCACCGAACTGACATACGGAAGGAGCCTGCGACTCCCTGGTGACTTCTTCGCAGAAGCAACGTCGCATGAAAGGGCCATGGACAGCACATACGTCGAGCAGCTGCGCGACACTCTACGCAGCCTCCACCTAGCACCCGCAGAAGCCCACGGCAGCGAAGGAAAAACCTTCGTCCACAAGGACCTTCAGACCTGCAGCCACGTGTTCCTGCGCAACGACGCCGTAAGGAAGCCGCTCCAACCGCCATACGACAAACCCTATGCCGTGCTTGGAAGGATAAACAAGGTGTTCACGTTGCAGCTGCCTGGACGAGTGGTCAACGTCTCAATGGATCGCCTTAAGCCCGCATACATCGCTACCACTGAGGACGCAACGGAGACGACGGAGAGAATCCATCAACCAGCCACTACACCCTGCTATACTACACGTGGGGGTAGAAAAGTGAAAGGACCCGTACGTTTCGCGTAGAGACGCACCATACGCTACACTAGGAGGGGAACACTGTGGCGTTCGTATGCGCGGTCAATGACCGGCGAAACAACCTTTGCATACCTTAACAATTTGAAACAAACAAGTGCAAGGTCCACACGCCGGTCATTCAACTTACTATCAGGCATGGAGCGCATTCCATGTTAGAGCGAGAAGGCAACACATCTGTCGCGCCAGTTCCCAAAACAGAATGATACCTACATATGACAAGAATCGTATTGTGGATGCTGAAACGAGACGGTGGTATATCGTGCGCGCATTTCCGTACACATTCAAGAATAGTATAAATACCTACGTCTATCAATTAAATTTCTGTTTCCGCATTGCGATCTAAACAAGTTTTATTTATCAACAAACCATCATCATCATCTCTCCTTTAAGGAACACAGTTCCTAAATATTTATCGTAGCTGTGCTTTAATTAAACAACATTTTTTTTCTTAAGGGAAAGTAAATAAATACGTGTATTATCTATTAAATAATTTGCCTAATGCCATGACACCGAAAATGACTCAAAACATACTGTGACTGTGAAGTGAAAATTAAACAAAACATATATGTAGAAACTACAACATATGCTTTAAAAGTAAGATCGTTTATTTTTTTGTACTTGACAAAATAAATGATATATATTTACTGTCATTTATTTATTTATGTAACACTTTTATTGCAAATAAAATCTAATCTCTTTCGGCCAACCAGACAAAAGTAAATGAAGCAAGTTACATGGTCGCATAAATCATTCAAAAGACTATCCATCCTCACGAAATCCATAAACACATACGTGAGCATATGCCCACAAACCCCACCAAGACGGACAATCACCAGTACATTCCTTTTCATATAAAGTAAGATATCATCAATCAAAGGAAAAGGAAGAGATGGTAGAGAGGTAAGGAAAAAAAATCAGGAATAAAACACGTTATTTTACTGACTAGAAATTAAGAGTTTTCAATCGCTTCTTTAAGCATGCCAAGAACGGAGCGAGTCTTATATTGGTTTGTAACTGATTCCAGAGTCTCACTGCATCACTGCATGGACAGTTGAGGATATTATACAATAGAGACAGAAAGCGAATTTGACGTATATTTCTAACATTCAACCAGTTCAATGCCTTCCGGTATGAAGTGATATATATGATCGTATTTTCCTGGGTTTAAAATAAATCTTAGACAAACATTTTGAAGACGCTGTAATTTGTCCAGTTGTTCCTCTATAACATCCAATTAACAGACGTCCGCATAGTCCAGAATCGGAAAGAGCAGAGATTGCACGAGTAAAATTTTGGTCTTAGTAGGGAGGAATCTTTGCAAAAATTTAAGGGAATGAAGGCTGAAGAAGATCCTTCGACCTCATTTATTTGATCTCGCCAAGAGAGAGTGTTATATGTAGCACTCCTAGGTTTTTAACAATTTTATGTAATGGTATGAAAGAGCCATCAAGTAATATTGGAGGCAGTAAGTCAGTGTTGAATTTACCGAGAAGCTGAGGGCTGCCAATGAGGATCGCTTGAGACTTCGTAGGATTAATGAGTAAGCCTTGCTCCCCAGTCCACTCCGAGATCGATTGAAAGTCCGCATTCAAATCGTTCAAGCCGTGTGAAATAAATTTAGATCAAAACGAATATATATCTGCAAGTCATCCGCATACAGATGACAAGAATACTTAAGAGATGATGTTATTGGGTTGATGAACATAGAAAAAAAGGAGTGGAGAGAGAATTCCACCTTGGGGAACGCCTATCGAGAGATCAGTCCATTCAGATATACGCTCTTGGTATTTACAAGATTGTTGTCTTCCTTTTAAATAGCTCGAAAACCAGACAATGGCCGATTCAGATAATCGTAATGAACGCATTCGAGCCATAAGTAGATCAAAGTCTACAGTTTTGAATGCATTGCTAAAATTCAATAGACATAACAATGTCAGCGGCTTAAAGCTCATCCCACGTTTCACATCATCCGTAATCTTGACCAGTGCGGTTGTGGTACTATGCCCCGGACGAAATCCTGACTGCAACGGGTTAAACAGTTCAAATTGATTAAGGTGGAAGTCAATTTGTAAATGAACATTTTTTTCAATAATTTTACATAATGTGGGCAGGATAGATATGGGCCTAAAATCTTTATTTGACGTGGGTGAGCCAATTTTCGGGATCGGAATAATTAGAGCCTTCTTCCATACACTAGGAAAGCTGCTAGTAGACAAAGAAAAATTAATTATATGTGTTATGATAGGAAGAATAGCATCGATAATGAAGGAGATGAATACAATCGAAATATTGTCGTCACCCATCGCTTTTGAGGATATAGTCAAAAGAATACGACGAACCTCACCTACATCAACCTCCGAAAAGTGGAACTCAGGAACATTGGGTCAAGGAATTACGATAATTTTTCGGAGAGTGTTCTCCTTAGTATTAGTGTCATTCGCATGCACAAAAAATTTAAGTAATTATTAAGTGAAATATCACACAATTTGATAATGTTTTAAAGTGATAAAATGCAAAAAAAAACTTGATTTATTTTGACATATTGAATATATAACGTTAGTAACATTCGGCGCAATCGTTAACTTTTAAACTTTATACAAAAAGAAAAACGTTTTCAACTGCCTGGAAGACCTAGATTGACAGAAAATTAGCGTTTTACTGTAAAACGAAGAAAAATAAAACAACGATGGCTCCCCCTGACAAACTATAAATGTTGAATAAAGACAATATTTAAATGAGGACGGAAGGTAACGTAACGAATCTTGGAAGATGATCAACAAAAGCATAATAAGATGCGCTAAAAGACTACGGCACATGATATGATGATTGGTAATGTGCAGTAACGATAGAGAATATACGGTACAGTCCGAAATGATAAAATGTAAGTAGGTGTAAAAATCAACATGTATTTATTAACTGTTTTCGCACATTCGCAAATTTGTCATGTTATGTTGTTTGTTAAAAAAAATAAGACGATTATAAAGGCAAGTATTTTATGTTATTATCAACAATCTCCCTCGGTTTATACTATATTTCAGACCACGAAAGGGAACAGTAACGCACTATGTTATTATCAACAATCTCCCTCGGTCTATACTATATTTCAGACCATGAAAGGGAACAGTAACGCACTATGTTATTCTCAACAATCTCCCTCGGTCTATACTTTATTTTAGACCATGAAAGGGAACAGTAACGCACTATGTTATTCTCAACAATCTCCCACGGTCTATACTTTATTTCAGACCATGAAAGGGAACAGTAACGCACTATGTTATTATCAACAATCTCTCTCGGTCTATACTTTATTTCAGACCACGAAAGGGAACACTAATGCACTATTTTATTCTCAACAATCTCCCTCGGTCTATACTATATTTCAGAGCACGAAAGGGAACAGTAACGCACTATGTTATTCTCAACAATCTCCCTCGGTCTATATTTTATTTCAGACCATGAAAGGGAACAGCAACGCACTATGTTATTATCAACAATCTCTCTCGGTCTATACTATATTTCAGACCACGAAAGGGAACAGTAATGCACTATTTTATTATCAACAATCTCCCTCGGTCTATACTATATTTCAGAGCACGAAAGGGAACAGTAACGCACTATGTTATTCTCAACAATCTCCCTCGGTCTATACTTTATTTCAGACCATGAAAGGGAACAGTAACGCACTATGTTATTATCAACAATCTCTTTCGGTCTATACTTTATTTCAGACCACGAAAGGGAACACTAATGCACTATTTTATTCTCAACAATCTCCCTCGGTCTATACTATATTTCAGACCACGAAAGGGAACAGTAACGCACTATGTTATTCTCAACAATCTCCCTCGGTCTATACTTTATTTCAGACCATGAAAGGGAACAGCAACGCACTATGTTATTATCAACAATCTCTCTCGGTCTATACTATATTTCAGACCACGAAAAGGAACAGAAATGCACTATTTTATTATCAACAATCTTCCTCGGTCTATAGTATATTTCAGACCACGAAAGGGAACAGTAACGCACTATGTTATTCTCAACAATCTCCCTCGGTCTATACTATATTTCAGACCATGAAAGGGAACAGTAACGCACTATGTTATTCTCAACAATCTCCTTCGGTCTATACTTTATTTCAGACCATGAAAGGAAACAGTAACGCACTATGTTATTCTCAACAATCTCCCTCGGTCTATACTATATTTCAGACCATGAAAGGGAACAGTAACGCACTATGTTATTCTCAACAATCTCCCTCGGTCTATACTTTATTTCAGACCACGAAAAGGAACAGTAATGCACTATTTTATTATCAACAATCTCCCTCGGTCTATACTATATTTCAGACCACGAAAGGGAACAGTAATGACCTATTTTATTCTCAACAATCTCCTTCGGTCTATACTATATTTCAGACCACGAAAGGGAACAGTAACGCACTATGTTATTCTCAACAATCTCCCTTGGTCTATACTTTATTTCAGATCATGAAAGGGAACAGTAACGCACTATGTTATTATCAACAATTTCTCTCGGTCTATACTTTATTTCAGACCACGAAAGGGAACACTAATGCACTATTTTATTCTCAACAATCTCCCTCGGTCTATACTATATTTCAGACCACGAAAGGGAACAGTAACGCACTATGTTATTCTCAACAATCTCCCTCGGTCTATACTTTATTTCAGACCATGAAAAGGAACAGTAACACACTATGTTATTATCAACAATCTCTTTCGGTCTATACTTTATTTCAGACCACGAAAGGGAACACTAATGCACTATTTTATTCTCAACAATCTCCCTCGGTCTGTACTATATTTCAGACCACGAAAGGGAACAGTAACGCAGTATGTTATTCTCAACAATCTCCCTCGGTCTATACTTTATTTCAGACCATGAAAGGGAACAGTAACGCACTATGTTATTATCAACAATCTCTCTCGGTCTATACTATATTTCAGACCATGAAAGGGAACATTAATGCACTATGTTATTCTCAACAATCTCCCTCGGTTTATACTTTATTTCAGACCATGAAAGGGAACAGTAACGCACTATGTTATTATCAACAATCTCTCTCGGTCTATACTATATTTCAGACCACGAAAGGGAACAGTAATGAACTATTTTATTCTCAACAATCTCCTTCGGTCTATACAATATTTCAGACCACGAAAGGGAACAGTAACGCACTATGTTATTCTCAACAATCTCCTTCGGTCTATACTTTATTTCAGACCATGAAAGGAAACAGTAACGCACTATGTTATTCTCAACAATCTCCCTCGGTCTTTACTATATTTCAGACCATGAAAGGGAACAGTAACGCACTATGTTATTCTCAACAATCTCCCTTGGTCTATACTTTATTTCAGATCATGAAAGGGAACAGTAACGCACTATGTTATTATCAACAATCTCTCTCGGTCTATACTATATTTCAGACCACAAAAGGGAACAGTAATGCACTATTTTATTATCAACAATCTCCCTCGGTCTATAGTATATTTCAGACCACGAAAGGGAACAGTAACGCACTATGTTATTCTCAACAATCTCCCTCGGTCTATACTTTATTTCAGACCATGAAAAGGAACAGTAACGCACTATGTTATTATCAACAATCTCTTTCGGTCTATACTTTATTTCAGACCACGAAAGGGAACACTAATGCACTATTTTATTCTCAACAATCTCCCTCGGTCTATACTATATTTCAGACCACGAAAGGGAACAGTAACGCACTATGTTATTATCAACAATCTCTCTCGGTCTATACTATATTTCAGACCACGAAAGGGAACAGTAATGAACTATTTCATTCTCAACAATCTCCTTCGGTCTATACTATATTTCAGACCACGAAAGGGAACAGTAACGCACAATGTTATTCTCAAAAATCTCCCTCGGTCTATACTTTATTTCAGATCATGAAAGGAAACAGTAACGCACTATGTTATTATCAACAATCTCCATCGGGCTATACTATATTTCAGACCACAAAAGGGAACAGTAATGCACTATTTTATTATCAACAATCTCCCTCGGTCTATAGTATATTTCAGACCACGAAAGGGAACAGTAACGCACTATGTTATTCTCAACAATCTCCCTCGGTCTATACTTTATTTCAGACCATGAAAAGGAACAGTAACGCACTATGTTATTATCAACAATCTCTTTCGGTCTATACTTTATTTCAGACCACGAAAGGGAACACTAATGCACTATTTTATTCTCAACAATCTCCATCGGTCTATACTATATTTCAGACCACGAAAGGGAACAGTAACGCACTATGTTATTGTCAAAAATCTCCCTCGGTCTATACTTTATTTCAGACCATGAAAGGGAACAGCAACGCACTATGTTATTATCAACAATCTCTCTCGGTCTATACAATATTTCAGACCACGAAAAGGAACAGTTATGCACTTTTTTATTATCAACAATCTTCCTCGGTCTATAGTATATTTCAGACCACGAAAGGGAACAGTAACGCACTATGTTATTCTCAACAATCTCCCTCGGTCACTACTATATTTCAGACCATGAAAGGGAACAGTAACGCACTATGTTATTCTCAACAATCTCCTTCGGTCTATACTTTATTTCAGACCATGAAAGGAAACAGTAACGCACTATGTTATTCTCAACAATCTCCCTCGGTCTATACTATATTTCAGACCATGAAAGGATACAGTAACGCACTATGTTATTCTCAACAATCTCCCTCAGTCTATACTTTATTTCAGACCATGAAAGGGAACAGTAACGCACTATGTTATTCTCAACAATCTCCCTCGGTCTATATTTTATTTCAGACCATGAAAGGGAACAGATACGCACTATGTTATTATCAACAATCTCCCTCGGTCTTTACTATATTTCAGACCATGAAAGGGAACAGTAACGCACTATGTTATTCTCAACAATCTCCCTCGGTCTATACTATATTTCAGACCATGAAAGGGAACATTAATGCACTATGTTATTCTCAACAATCTCCCACTGTCTATACTTTATTTCAGGCCATGAAAGGGAACAGTAACGCACTATGTTATTATCAACAATCTCTCTCGGTCTATACTATATTTCAGACCACGAAAGGGAACAGTAATGAACTATTTTATTCTCAACAATCTCCTTCGGTCTATACTATATTTCAGACCACGAAAGGGAACAGTAACGCACTATGTTATTCTCAACAATCTCCCTCGGTCTATATTTTATTTCAGACCATGAAAGGGAACAGCAACGCACTATGTTATTATCAACAATCTCTCTCGGTCTATACTATATTTCAGACCACAAAAGGGAACAGTAATGCACTGTTTTATTATCAACAATCTCCCTTGGTCTATAGTATATTTCAGACCACGAAAGGGGACAGTAACGCACTATGTTATTCTCAACAATCTCCCTCGGTCTATACTTTATTTCAGACCATGAAAGGGAACAGTAACGCACTATGTTATTATCAACAATCTCTTTCGGTCTATACTTTATTTCAGACCACGAAAGGGAACACTAATGCACTATTTTATTCTCAACAATCTCCCTCGGTCTATACTATATTTCAGACCACGAAAGGGAACAGTAACGCACTATGTTATTCTCAACAATCTCCCTCGGTCTATACTTTATTTCAGACCATGAAAGGGAACAGCAACGCACTATGTTATTATCAACAATCTCTCTCGGTCTATACTATATTTCAGACCACGAAAAGGAACAGTAATGCACTAATGATAAGGGAACAATCTCCCTCGGTCTATACTATATTTCAGACCATGAAAGGGAACAGTAACGCACTATGTTATTCTCAACAATCTCCCTCGGTCTATACTTTATTTACGGAACAGTAATGCACTATTTTATTATCAACAATCTCCCTCGGTCTATAGTATATTTCAGACCACGAAAGGGAACAGTAACGCACTATGTTATTCTCAACAATCTCCCTCGGTCTATACTTTATTTCAGACCATGAAAAGGAACAGTAACGCACTATGTTATTATCAACAATCTCTTTCGGTCTATACTTTATTTCAGACCACGAAAGGGAACACTAATGCACTATTTTATTCTCAACAATCTCCCTCGGTCTGTACTATATTTCAGACCACGAAAGGGAACAGTAACGCACTATGTTATTCTCAACAATCTCCCTCGGTCTATACTTTATTTCAGACCATGAAAGGGAACAGTAACGCACTATGTTATTATCAACAATCTCTCTCGGTCTATACTATATTTCAGACCATGAAAGGGAACAGTAACGCACTATGTTATTATCAACAATCTCTCTCGGTCTATACTATATTTCAGACCATGAAAGGGAACATTAATGCACTATGTTATTCTCAACAATCTCCCTCGGTTTATACTTTATTTCAGACCATGAAAGGGAACAGTAACGCACTATGTTATTATCAACAATCTCTCTCGGTCTATACTATATTTCAGACCACGAAAGGGAACAGTAATGAACTATTTTATTCTCAACAATCTCCTTCGGTCTATACTATATTTCAGACCACGAAAGGGAACAGTAACGCACTATGTTATTCTCAACAATCTCCTTCGGTCTATACTTTATTTCAGACCATGAAAGGAAACAGTAACGCACTATGTTATTCTCAACAATCTCCCTCGGTCTATACTATATTTCAGACCATGAAAGGGAACAGTAACGCACTATGTTATTATCAACAATCTCTTTCGGTCTATACTTTATTTCAGACCACGAAAGGGAACACTAATGCACTATTTTATTCTCAACAATCTCCCTCGGTCTATACTATATTTCAGACCACGAAAGGGAACAGTAACGCACTATGTTATCATCAACAATCTCTCTCGGTCTATACTATATTTCAGACCACGAAAGGGAACAGTAATGAGCTATTTTATTCTCAACAATCTCCTTCGGTCTATACTATATTTCAGACCACGAAAGGGAACAGTAACGCACAATGTTATTCTCAAAAATCTCCCTCGGTCTATACTTTATTTCAGATCATGAAAGGAAACAGTAACGCACTATGTTATTATCAACAATCTCTCTCGGTCTATACTATATTTCAGACCACAAAAGGGAACAGTAATGCACTATTTTATTATCAACAATCTCCCTCGGTCTATAGTATATTTCAGACCACGAAAGGGAACAGTAACGCACTATGTTATTCTCAACAATCTCCCTCGGTCTATACTTTATTTCAGACCATGAAAAGGAACAGTAACGCACTATGTTATTATCAACAATCTCTTTCGGTCTATACTTTATTTCAGACCACGAAAGGGAACACTAATGCACTATTTTATTCTCAACAATCTCCCTCGGTCTATACTATATTTCAGACCACGAAAGGGAACAGTAACGCACTATGTTATTCTCAACAATCTCCCTCGGTCTATACTTTATTTCAGACCATGAAAGGGAACAGCAACGCACTATGTTATTATCAACAATCTCTCTCGGTCTATACAATATTTCAGACCACGAAAAGGAACAGTTATGTACTTTTTTATTATCAACAATCTTCCTCGGTCTATAGTATATTTCAGACCACGAAAGGGAACAGTAACGCACTATGTTATTCTCAACAATCTCCCTCGGTCTATACTATATTTCAGACCATGAAAGGGAACAGTAACGCACTATGTTATTCTCAACAATCTCCTTCGGTCTATACTTTATTTCAGACCATGAAAGGAAACAGTAACGCACTATGTTATTCTCAACAATCTCCCTCGGTCTATACTATATTTCAGACCATGAAAGGGAACAGTTACGCACTATGTTATTCTCAACAATCTCCCTCAGTCTATACTTTATTTCAGACCATGAAAGGGAACAGTAACGCACAATGTTATTCTCAACAATCTCCTTCGGTCTATACTTTATTTCAGATCATGAAAGGGAACAGTAACGCACTATGTTATTATCAACAATCTCTCTCGGTCTATACTATATTTCAGACCATGAAAGGGAACAGTTATGCACTATTTTATTATCAACAATCTCCCTCGGTCTATAGTATATTTCAGACCACGAAAGGGAACAGTAACGCACTATGTTATTCTCAACAATCTTCCTCGGTCTATACTTTATTTCAGACCATGAAAAGGAACAGTAACGCACTATGTTATTATCAACAATCTCTTTCGGTCTATACTTTATTTCAGACCACGAAAGGGAACACTAATGCACTATTTTATTCTCAACAATCTCCCTCGGTCTATACTATATTTCAGACCACGAAAGGGAACAGTAACGCACTATGTTATTCTCAACAATCTCCCTCGGTCTATACTTTATTTCAGACCATGAAAGGGAACAGCAACGCACTATGTTATTATCAACAATCTCTCTCGGTCTATACAATATTTCAGACCACGAAAAGGAACAGTTATGTACTTTTTTAGTATCAACAATCTTCCTCGGTCTATAGTATATTTCAGACCACGAAAGGGAACAGTAACGCACTATGTTATTCTCAACAATCTCCCTCGGTCTATACTATATTTCAGACCATGAAAGGGAACAGTAACGCACTATGTTATTCTCAACAATCTCCTTCGGTCTATACTTTATTTCAGACCATGAAAGGAAACAGTAACGCACTATGTTATTCTCAACAATCTCCCTCGGTCTATACTATATTTCAGACCATGAAAGGGAACAGTAACGCACTATGTTATTCTCAACAATCTCCTTCGGTCTATACTTTATTTCAGACCATGAAAGGAAACAGTAACGCACTATGTTATTCTCAACAATCTCCCTCGGTCTATACTATATTTCAGACCATGAAAGGGAACAGTAACGCACTATGTTATTATCAACAATCTCTTTCGGTCTATACTTTATTTCAGACCACGAAAGGGAACACTAATGCACTATTTTATTCTCAACAATCTCCCTCGGTCTATACTATATTTCAGACCACGAAAGGGAACAGTAACGCACTATGTTATCATCAACAATCTCTCTCGGTCTATACTATATTTCAGACCACGAAAGGGAACAGTAATGAGCTATTTTATTCTCAACAATCTCGTTCGGTCTATACTATATTTCAGACCACGAAAGGGAACAGTAACGCACAATGTTATTCTCAAAAATCTCCCTCGGTCTATACTTTATTTCAGATCATGAAAGGAAACAGTAACGCACTATGTTATTATCAACAATCTCTCTCGGTCTATTCTATATTTCAGACCACAAAAGGGAACAGTAATGCACTATTTTATTATCAACAATCTCCCTCGGTCTATAGTATATTTCAGACCACGAAAGGGAACAGTAACGCACTATGTTATTCTCAACAATCTCCCTCGGTCTATACTTTATTTCAGACCATGAAAAGGAACAGTAACGCACTATGTTATTATCAACAATCTCTTTCGGTCTATACTTTATTTCAGACCACGAAAGGGAACACTAATGCACTATTTTATTCTCAACAATCTCCCTCGGTCTATACTATATTTCAGACCACGAAAGGGAACAGTAACGCACTATGTTATTCTCAACAATCTCCCTCGGTCTATACTTTATTTCAGACCATGAAAGGGAACAGCAACGCACTATGTTATTATCAACAATCTCTCTCGGTCTATACAATATTTCAGACCACGAAAAGGAACAGTTATGTACTTTTTTATTATCAACAATCTTCCTCGGTCTATAGTATATTTCAGACCACGAAAGGGAACAGTAACGCACTATGTTATTCTCAACAATCTCCCTCGGTCTATACTATATTTCAGACCATGAAAGGGAACAGTAACGCACTATGTTATTCTCAACAATCTCCTTCGGTCTATACTTTATTTCAGACCATGAAAGGAAACAGTAACGCACTATGTTATTCTCAACAATCTCCCTCGGTCTATACTATATTTCAGACCATGAAAGGGAACAGTTACGCACTATGTTATTCTCAACAATCTCCCTCAGTCTATACTTTATTTCAGACCATGAAAGGGAACAGTAACGCACAATGTTATTCTCAACAATCTCCTTCGGTCTATACTTTATTTCAGATCATGAAAGGGAACAGTAACGCACTATGTTATTATCAACAATCTCTCTCGGTCTATACTATATTTCAGACCATGAAAGGGAACAGTTATGCACTATTTTATTATCAACAATCTCCCTCGGTCTATAGTATATTTCAGACCACGAAAGGGAATAGTAAAGCACTGTGTTATTCTCAACAATCTCCCTCGGTCTATACTTTATTTCAGACCATGAAAGGAACAGTAACGCACTATGTTATTATCAACAATCTCTTTCGGTCTATACTTTATTTCAGACCACGAAAGGGAACACTAATGCACTATTTTATTCTCAACAATCTCCCTCGGTCTATACTATATTTCAGACCACGAAAGGGAACAGTAACGCACTATGTTATTCTCAACAATCTCCCTCGGTCTATACTTTATTTCAGACCATGAAAGGGAACAGCAACGCACTATGTTATTATCAACAATCTCTCTCGGTCTATACTATATTTCAGACCACGAAAAGGAACAGTTATGCACTATTTTATTATCAACAATCTTCCTCGGTCTATAGTATATTTCAGACCACGAAAGGGAACAGTAACGCACTATGTTATTCTCAACAATCTCCCTCGGTCTATACTATATTTCAGACCATGAAAGGGAACAGTAACGCACTATGTTATTCTCAACAATCTCCTTCGGTCTATACTTTATTTCAGACCATGAAAGGAAACAGTAACGCACTATGTTATTCTCAACAATCTCCCTCGGTCTATACTATATTTCAGACCATGAAAGGGAACAGTAACGCACTATGTTATTCTCAACAATCTCCCTCAGTCTATACTTTATTTCAGACCATGAAAGGGAACAGTAACGCACTATGTTATTCTCAACAATCTCCCTCGGTTTATATTTTATTTCAGACCATGAAAGGGAACAGATACGCACTATGTTATTATCAACAATCTCTCTCGGTCTATACTATATTTCAGACCACGAAAGGAAACAGTAATGCACTATTTTATTATCAACAATCTCCCTCGGTCTATAGTATATTTCAGACCATGAAAGGGAACAGTTACGCACTATGTTATTATCAACAATCTCTCTCGGTCTATAGTATATTTCAGTATGTTATTATCAACAATCTCTCTCGGTCTATACTATATTTCAGACCATGAAAGGGAACAGTAACGCACTATGTTATTCTCAACAATCTCCCTCGGTCTATACTATATTTCAGACCATGAAAGGGAACATTAATGCACTATGTTATTCTCAACAATCTCCCTCGGTTTATACTTTATTTCAGACCATGAAAGGGAACAGTAACGCACTATTTTATTCTCAACAATCTCCCTCGGTCTATACTATATTTCAGACCACGAAAGGGAACAGTAACGCACTATGTTATTATTAACAATCTCCCTCGGTCTATACTTTATTTCAGACCATGAAAAGGAACAGTAACGCACTATGTTATTATCAACAATCTCTCTCGGTCTATACTATATTTCAGACCATGAAAGGGAACAGTAACGCACTATGTTATTCTCAACAATCTCCCTCGGTCTATACTATATTTCAGACCATGAAAGGGAACATTAATGCACTATGTTATTCTCAACAATCTCCCTCGGTTTATACTTTATTTCAGACCATGAAAGGGAACAGTAACGCACTATGTTATTATCAACAATCTCTCTCGGTCTATACTATATTTCAGACCACGAAAGGGAACAGTAATGAACTATTTTATTCTCAACAATCTCCTTCGGTCTATACTATATTTCAGACCACGAAAGGGAACAGTAACGCACTTTGTTATTCTCAACAATCTCCTTCGGTCTATACTTTATTTCAGACCATGAAAGGAAACAGTAACGCACTATGTTATTCTCAACAATCTCCCTCGGTCTATACTATATTTCAGACCACAAAAGGGAACAGTAATGCACTATTTTATTATCAACAATCTCCCTCGGTCTATAGTATATTTCAGACCACGAAAGGGAACAGTAACGCACTATGTTATTCTCAACAATTTCCCTCGGTCTATACTTTATTTCAGACCATGAAAAGGAACAGTAACGCACTATGTTATTATCAACAATCTCTTTCGGTCTATACTTTATTTCAGACCACGAAAGGGAACACTAATGCACTATTTTATTCTCAACAATCTCCCTCGGTCTATACTATATTTCAGACCACGAAAGGGAACCGTAACGCACTATGTTATTCTCAACAATCTCCCTCGGTCTATACTTTATTTCAGACCATGAAAGGGAACAGTAACGCACTATGTTATTATCAACAATCTCTCTCGGTCTATACTATATTTCAGACCATGAAAGGGAACAGTAACGCACTATGTTATTCTCAACAATCTCCCTCGGTCTATACTATATTTCAGACCATGAAAGGGAACATTAATGCACTATGTTATTCTCAACAATCTCCCTCGGTTTATACTTTATTTCAGACCATGAAAGGGAACAGTAACGCACTATGTTATTATCAACAATCTCTCTCGGTCTATACTATATTTCAGACCACGAAAGGGAACAGTAATGAACTATTTTATTCTCAACAATCACCTTCGGTCTATACTATATTTCAGACCACGAAAGGGAACAGTAACGCACAATGTTATTCTCAACAATCTCCCTCGGTCTATACTTTATATCAGATCATGAAAGGGAACAGTAACGCACTATGTTATTATCAACAATCTCTCTCGGTCTATACTATATTTCAGACCACAAAAGGGAACAGTTACGCACTATTTTATTATCAACAATCTCCCTCGGTCTATAGTATATTTCAGACCACGAAAGGGAACAGTAACGCACTGTGTTATTCTCAACAATCTCCCTCGGTCTATACTTTATTTCAGACCATGAAAGGAACAGTAACGCACTATGTTATTATCAACAATCTCTTTCGGTCTATACTTTATTTCAGACCACGAAAGGGAACACTAATGCACTATTTTATTCTCAACAATCTCCCTCGGTCTATACTATATTTCAGACCACGAAAGGGAACAGTAACGCACTATGTTATTCTCAACAATCTCCCTCGGTCTATACTTTATTTCAGACCATGAAAGGGAACAGCAACGCACTATGTTATTATCAACAATCTCTCTCGGTCTATACTATATTTCAGACCACGAAAAGGAACAGTTATGCACTATTTTATTATCAACAATCTTCCTCGGTCTATAGTATATTTCAGACCACGAAAGGGAACAGTAACGCACTATGTTATTCTCAACAATCTCCCTCGGTCTATACTATATTTCAGACCATGAAAGGGAACAGTAACGCACTATGTTATTCTCAACAATCTCCTTCGGTCTATACTTTATTTCAGACCATGAAAGGGAACAGTAACGCACTATGTTATTCTCAACAATCTCCCTCGGTCTATACTATATTTCAGACCATGAAAGGGAACAGTAACGCACTATGTTATTCTCAACAATCTCCCTCAGTCTATACTTTATTTCAGACCATGAAAGGGAACAGTAACGCACTATGTTATTCTCAACAATCTCCCTCGGTTTATATTTTATTTCAGACCATGTAAGGGAACAGATACGCACTATGTTATTATCAACAATCTCTCTCGGTCTATACTATATTTCAGACCACGAAAGGAAACAGTAATGCACTATTTTATTATCAACAATCTCCCTCGGTCTATAGTATATTTCAGACCATGAAAGGGAACAGTAACGCACTATGTTATTATCAACAATCTCTCTCGGTCTATAGTATATTTCAGACCATGAAAGGGAACAGTAACGCACTATGTTATTATCAACAATCTCCCTCAGTTATATTATATTTCAGACCATGAAAGGGAACAGTAACGCACTATGAGAGGAATAAGTTATAAGGAGATCTTATTATTTTTAAGTTTGCCCACCTTTGACCTAAACCAGGGGTCAGCAAACTACAGCCCGCGGGCCAAATTAGGCCCACTGCCTCTGTATGTACGACCCGCGAGCTAAGAATGGATTTTACAATTACATTTTTTTTTAAATTAAACGGCCCATCTTCAAGTTGAGGAGTTGTGAAATACGACCGTATGTAGCACTCCTATACCTTTGCAGTCGGTGGCCTCTGCTGTGACGCCACGCAATTATAATTCGACAGCATTCGAGTTTGCCTCTTGGCCCACGGAGCCATAACAATCCGTTTGTTTATTACTTTCAGCAGAATTCTTCTTCTTCGTCGCATGATTAATGCTGAGCATCGCGACCCTCTGCTGTGTCTCAGATTCGGCGCATCCCCTGTCTCTCCTCCTTGTCCTGGGCCATGTTGATCGCAGCGCTTAAAGAAGATCCTGTTAACTACTTTATTTGATCTGTCCATCTCATAAAACACCTTCCTCTTGCTCGCCTTCACTCTGTTGTCCCCGTGATCACAGACTTTTCAAGACTTTCATAATGTTTTCTAACAACATGTCAAAAGTATGTTAGGATTCTTTTTCTGCACGTTGTCGAAAGCCTTTTTGTAATCTCCAATTATTTGATAATAGAGACATTAGTGTTCCTTGCGGTCCATGGGGTACTTACTGAGCATTCGCTTCTAATACAAAATTAGTGAAGTGAAAAATAAAACAACATTTACCTGAATTGATGCATTCCTTCATATAAAAAGTGGCCATGTCCTCTGCGCATTCTGTTACGAGAGAGAACATTTCTCGCATCTTGGAGGTGGTAAACACTGGATTCATGGTAGCTCGCATATCTTTCCATTGTTGGCCTAATACATAAATTTGAAATTTTAATATTCATTATACCTTTAACGACCCAAATTTTGATGAATGTTATTATTTTTGTTAGTGATGTGTTAAAGAGCGTGGCCTAGAAACAATGTCTTCGGCTCAGTAATCGATATTTAGCTATCTAGAATTTAGTCACCTCAGTTCGATCATTCGTGTTCTTTGATAAATCCGAATTTATGATGCTGATATATCGAAGAGCATGGTCAGGAAACAATATTGTCTTCGGCACCAGTAATCGAATCTTAGTTATCGCATGCATACCATCACGTCATTTTTCAGTTGGGGTTGGCAGAGTTTCCTGTTTCGAAATAATTTCTTCGCCTCTTTCACATTCATTCTTCTTTTTATATAATTCTTTCAGGTTATTTTATTCATTATCTCCTCTATTACGTCTCCAACTCATTTTTGCATGATAGTTTAGTCAGTCTTTTTCTGTCATACCATTTGTTCTGCCATATATTGACACATTATATATGTTATTTCACTTCCATACATCATTGACCTCCGTGAGTCCTAGTTGATAAGATGCTCGACTTCAACTCGAGGGTTTTGGGTTTGCTTCCTGATTGTACCCAAAAGCGGTAGTCTTGTCAAAACAGCCATCCTTCGACTCGTGCTTTCAATATAAATTCGTTCAGTCAAACTTTCTACACCCATTCGCTTTACATGCCCAAACAATATTAACGCGCTTTTTTTCATTTTTGATTTTTACAAAAAATATTATACACCTTCAAGTGAGGCTAAATGTTTTCCCAAAAGCGATTCTTCAGTTGTCCGAAAGAAGTTGCTATGGTCAATAAAAGAGTCATAATGCCTCACACAGACTTCTTTGATTAATTCAGCATCTTTGAGAACTATAGCAGTGTTTAATATCTGATGATATCCAACGTATCTGGAATCAAATGGCAATCAGAATATCACATTTAAAATTTCAGAATGTCAAATAAAAAAATTAAATATACAAAAACGACAATAAATGTGGTTCCAACATACATCATGGCCGCAGCCTTCACCTTCATATTTTTATATTCAACTTTTGTGCACCCATACCTCGCTTTACGGACCAGTTTTTAACGATATTTCGCTTGAATATAATTTAAACAACAATCTAATTGACTTTACGAAAAAAATTAAGAGACAAAATATTTAAAATTGGAATTCAAATGAAGATTTCTGCGAAATGGATCAATATCTACGTTTAAGCGACACGGAAATGGTCCAGAATCCGTGTTTAAGCGAAACGGAAATGGACCAGCATCCGTGTTTAAGCGACACGGAAACGGACCAGCACCCGTGTTTAAGCGACACGGAAATGGACCAGCACCCGTGTTTAAGCGACACGGAAATGGATCAACATCCACGTTTAAACGACACGGAAGACAAAATAAATATTTCCAATGAATTCATACTGACAAAATTAGTTGACGCTTTATTACATTTTAAAAAGGATATTGGAATCTTGATTGAAAATAATCCCCATGAAGAGAGAAAATGAAAATTTTCTCGAAAAATTAATGAGATTTAAAAATATTATAAGCAGCTTAAAAAAATGACAACCAGCAAACATTGGATGGATATTTCCTCCAAAGTCCTGTTTTCCAATTGACAAATTCTGATATGTCCCTATTGGGGTAGGCAGAAGCAAAATGTCTCCACTTCATTCTATCCTGACATACATTTTTCGATTATTCTATACAACTTGAATAAATTATTTTTTATAAATCCTTCACCATTCGTTATTTCTATGTGACCGAACCAACTGAATACTGTTTTGCTCATCTTAAGTTCTTCATCTACTTTAAATCCTTATTCTGTCACACAATGTGTATTTTCATACATTCTATTGTACATAAGTTTTTTTACATTTTTTTTATTTAATTAATTTATAGCACATATATTTAATTAATTTATAGCACATATATTAGACTTTTATCACTTTTTTGCCGCTTTATAAAGATCTAAAGCCGTAATTGTAAAGTGACACTTATCAAGTAATTGCTTGATATAAGCAATATCGTAATGTAAACACATAACGTAATGTAAATCTTAGCATAAGCGTAATATACGATAAAGCTTGATATAAGTAATATTTTGCTTAATATAAAGTTTAATATACGTGATATTTAGCTTAATATCAACATCATACAAGTAATATTTTGCTTGATATAAGCGTAACATAAAGCTTGATACACGGAATGTTTAACCTAATATAAGCATAATATAAAGCATGATATAAGCGTAATATAAAGCTTGATATAAGTAATATTTTACTTGATATAAATAATATTTTACTTGATATAAGCGTAATATAAAGTTTAATGTACGTGATATTTAGCTTAATATCAACATAATACAAGTAATGTTTTGCTTGATATAAGCGTAACATAAAGCTTGATATACGGAATGTTTAACCTCATATAAGCATAATATAAAGCATGATATAAGCGTAATATAAAACTTGATATAAGTAATATTTTACTTGATATAAATAATATTTTACTTTATATAAGCGTATTATAAAGTTTAATGTACGTGATATTTAGCTTAATATCAACATAAAACAAGTAATGTTTTGCTTGATATAAGCGTAACATAAAGCTTGATACACGGAATGTTTAACCTAATATAAGCATAATATAAAGCATGATATAAGCGTAATATAAAACTTGATATAAGTAATATTTTACTTTAGGTGTACAAATAAGTTTCCGCCGTTTTTTTATCAAAAATTGGGCATTTATTGTGAAAGAACGGAACCTCATGTTTTATTCGAAGTATTGCCCATCGCTTGCCACTACTTTTTCCCATCTTTCTGGCAGCATACGGATACCGCGTCGGAAAAATGATTCATCTTTTGAGGCTATCCACGAATCGACTCAATTTTTGGTATCTTCATATGATGTGAAGTGCTGCTCAGACAGGCCATGCGTCATCGATCAAAACAAGTGGTAATCAGAAGGAGCAATGTCTGGTGAATACAGCGGGTGGGGTAAAACTTCTCAATTGAGTGTTTCCAAATAGGTTTTGACCGGTGCCGCAACATGTGGACTAGCATTATCATGTAGGAGAATACTTTTGTCGTGTCTGGCGTAGTAGTGGGCGCGCTTTTCCTCGAGTGCTCGACCCAATCTCATCAATTATGTTCGGTAGACAGCCCCAGCAATGGTTTCGTTCGGTTTGAGCAACTCATAATACACGACACCAAGCTGATCCCACCAAATACACAACAAGAGTTTTTTTCCATGAATATTTGGCTTAGCCGTAGATGTTGAAGCATGAACAGGGGATCCCCATGATTTCTTCCTTTTTGGATTATCATAATGGATGCATTTTTCATCACCAGTGACTATATGGTGCAGAAAACCCTTTCGTTTATGCCTGGCAAGCAGCATTTCACATGTGGAAAATTGGCATTCAAAGTTTCTCCGTGTCAGTTCATATGAATCCCAATTTCTTTGTTTTTGAATCATTCCCAATGATTTCAACCCATGTGAAATTGCTTGTTGAGTCACTCCTAATGTAAGTGCAAGTTCTTTTTGCGTTTGGCACGAATCTTGATCCAATAATACTTCCAATTCCGCGTCTTCGTACACTTTCGGCCTTCCGCTACGTTCTTTGTCTTCGATGTCAAATTCACCGTTCTTAAGCTTTTGAAACCACTCACGACAACTTCTCTCACTTAAGGCAGCCTCACCATATGCTTCTACAAGCAATCGATGCGCCTCAGCTGCAGATTTCTTCAAATTGAAGAAGTTAATCAAAAGTTCCCGCAAATGACGCTTATTCGGCTCAAAACTTGACATTTTCGAACACAAAAAAATATGTTATACTGATAAAAATTCACTAATATTTCAAGGTCATGTTGTTGACAGATGTCCAACCTTACGATAATGACATTTTACATCTGACAATTTTAACCATAACTTACTGGTGGCGCCAACTTTTGTCAAACGGCGGTGACTTATTTGTACACCCAATAAATAATATTTAACTCGATATAAGCGTAATATAAAGTTTAATATACGTGATATTTAGCTTAATATCAACATAATACAAGTAATGTTTTGCTTGATATAAGCGTAACATGAAGCTTGATACACGGAATGTTTAACCCAATATAAGAATAATATAAAGCATGATATAAGCGTAATATAAAGCTTGATATAAGTAATATTTTACTTGATATAAATAATATTTTACTTGATGTAAGCGTAATATATAACTTGGTATACGTAATATTTAGCTTAATATAAGCATACCATAAAGCTTGATAAAAGTAATTCTGTTTTGATATGAGTGTAATATGATGCTTCATATAAGTTTAGCTTAATATAAGCAAAATATAAAGCTTGATTTAAGTAATACTAAGCTTGATATAAGAGTAATACAAAGCTTGATATAAGTAATATTTTATTTATTGTAATATAAGTGTAATATAAAGATGCATATACGCAATGTTTAGCTTAATATGAGCAAAATATAAAGCTTGATATACGCGTAACATAAAACGGGATATAAGTAATATTTTGCTTGTTATGTGCGTAATATAAAGCTCGATATAAGTAATATTTAGATTTAATTTTATCATTAATCAATTTACTTACTTTTCTCCTGGAAAAGCTTGACACACCTCTATCAATGATTTACTAATATGCTCTTTCCCTAAAAACATCGGCAGCATATTCCCGAATATTGGTATTTTTGGTTTGATGTTTTTGATTCCTCTTGAATCAAAATAATCATACAATTGTATTTGCATAAAAGTGTAATAACTTAGCAAAGCTATCAAAATGATGACAATCCATATCATAATATCAAAATCCATTTTCTAAAAAAAAAACTTATATTATTATTGACTTGTATTGGGCTATCCGAAAAGTTATTTCGTATTAAGGGGGTATTCTACGAGGTGTACTTTTTTTGTACCGAGAATGTACAAAAAAAATTAAATTCAAGACGTTATCAGCTGTTATATCTTATTGTAAAAAAGGGAGTGAGCTGGTCGACATGATTGAAGCCCTTTCGTTAATTTGAAACAAAAATCATACACAGTTTCTTGATAAAAATTAATGTCGCTATATAGTAGTTGCCAAAAAAAATCGTAAAATGGCGGCTGTTTGAAAAAAAATTGTATTTTTTTACCCATTTTCAAATATTTTAATTAAAAAAAAAATAGTTTTAAATTTTTCAAGGTTAAGACGATATAAAAATATTAATTAAAGTTTTATACCAAATTTAAAGGCAATCGGTTGGATAGAACTTGAGATTTTATGTCGACCAGGTCGAAAAAGGTAGTTTCAAGAAAAACGCGTTTCAAGTGTTGAGATTATTGTCCGAGTCATTCCGGTGCGGCGTAATTGTTGCTTGATTTATAGCCATTACTTCGTAAATATTAAGAATTTTATAATTTTATTTTGAAAAGATATTCTTAAAGGTCTAAACTTTAAAAATATGCAAAAAAAAAAAAAATTTTATCAAATTTCTCGGCAAAATACCCCCAACGGGTCAAATTCAAAAGCAAAATTGCAAGAAATGCTCTTGGTCTGTGCATTTCGATATTTTCAATATCTCAGTAATCTCTCGTGTCATTAAACGCGGGTTATTTTCGATAGTCTTGATTTGGTCATCATCTGCAGTAGTCAACCTTTTAGATGGGTGAAACTACCAAATTTAATATCCGCAGCCAACATTTTCATATCCTTACACTCAACTTGCTTTTTTTTAATGTTTTTAAAGTTGTTAATAGGAGTGGGCTCTAATCCCAAGTTTGAGCTCCCTTTAGAAGAATCTAAACATACTTTTTTATTATTATTAGAGCGGACACCAGCTTCGAGTGTCGTATCAGCATAACGATTGTTTTTAAACTACATTTGACACACACGATCGCTTGCTGCACAGTCGCTATCATTGTACTTTTTTTGTTTGTGTCCCAGGTTTTCCTTTGTAGTAGTAAAAAGGATTAAGCACCGAAAAACAACTTATTTTCTTATATCTTTAAAATGACGCTGAAAATGTGTTCATAATAATATATAATTAGCATGTTTGGAATGAAATAATCAACGGAACTTTTGTCCTAACGACATTTATCGAGAAATACGAAACTGCTTTCCGAGACAGTAGACAACATAAAAATAACCAGACAGTTGTTCTACAATTGGACATATATTTGCAAAAAATATCCATTTCACTTTTTATCAGTTTTTAGATAGATGTAAGGGATGCGAGGGGCTGTAACAAAATCTTGACAGCCTAAAAGTCAACCTCAACTGCTAGTGAACTGACGAGGACTTGATGACCGAGTAGGCTGAATATTCTTACGAGGAAACCAACATCTAGCCGCATTAAAGGAGAATGAAATATCTACATCCTTTCATGACCCCTCAAGCTCTGTGGATGACCTTATCTTCCCAGTTCTTCTTTGCCACAGGATTATAATCCCAGAGGTACAGTCCAAGTTGGATCAATAACGTCACCTGTCCAACTTAATTAAACGCAGTAGGTACAACAAAGACGGATCATTCAAAAATGACTAAATTGTCATTATGAGGTAAAATACATTCCCACTCGAATATACGGGGAAAAGTATGTTCGAAAGAATCATCGAAAGTCATATACTGCGATACCTTATACTTCTTCATCGCATGATTGGTACTCAGCGCCGTGGCCCTTTCGTATTTTTTTTAAATTGGTACACCAGCTGTCTCCATCTCTCCCGGTTATGGACCATATTGAATGCAGCGCTTATGTCGTCGAAAGTCTTTCGGTAATCTGTAATTCTTGGATGATAGAAACGTTGATACGCCTTGCAGTTCATGGGATACGAAGCATCCACCTCGAACACCACATTTCGAAGGCATCTATTATGTTTATTTTCTTCCCTCTCGTTGTCCATGTTTCCATTTTATAAAGTCCTATGGAGAATACTAGAGAAGTAACTAGTCGGAATTCGGTTGCCTTGAGTATAGACCACTTAATCCATATCATTTTCAAACGTACAACTGCGAATCCAACCAGGATAAAATATATCATCTTCGACAGTTGGAACATACGAATGCTCTCAGACTCAGCTCACCAAATATTTAGAATAAGATATTTGAGACGTAGCACATTGGATGACTGCGTGAAGTGCGATATTGAAAGGAAAGTTGCAGTAGGCAATATAGGTGAAAGGAAAGTTGCAGTAGGCAATATAATGAATGGTGACCTGTACAATGTGTTTATTGACCGTTGCATTTCAAGACAAGCAATTATTGTTCATTATTGAAAAATGATCCAAAAATAAGGATATGCAGGCAAAAGTTGAACGTTGTAAAACAGTGACAAAAGTACGAGGCGTATCCAGAAAGTAAGTGTACTGAGGCTCTCACGACCGGATGGATTTTATTTTCGACATGTTGGCTACACTTCCGTGTAGCCTGACCCTTCTCCTCCGCAACGATACCGGTTTGAGGTCAGTACGTTGAGAAGTGTCGACGCGACAACACGTTTCGTGAAAAATGTCAAACCAATCTCCCACCAAGTGCGAAATTTTGTAAAAAGGCAAGAGTTTTTGAGGCGCTGCAAACTCCATGGAGATGAATTTCTCCGCTCCATCGTTACTGGAGATGAAACTTGGGTTGCACACTACACGCCTGAAACCAAAAGGCAGTCTCAACAGTGGCGTCACACCTCTTCACCCTCCGCCAAAAAGTTCAAAACCACAATTTCAGCCAAGAAAATCATGGCATCCGTGTTTTGGGACTGTCAAGGCATAATTTTAATTGAATATATGCCTCAAGGGGAGACCATCAACTCTGCAATATACCGTGAGACCCTAAAAAAATTGCGGAGGGCGATTCAGAACAAGAGGAGAGGCATGCTGACAAAGGGAGTCTGCCTGCTGCACGACAATGCAAGACCACACACGGCCAACGCCACGAAGGAACTGCTCGCCTCGTTTAAATGGGATGTCCTGAACCATCCCGCGCATTCCCCTGACCTAGCACCTTCAGATCTCTTTACCTCCCTGAAGCTGCACATGGGTGGGAAAAGGTTTTCAACCGACGAGGAGGTAAATGAGGAGGTGGAGAAGTGGACGGAGGGGTTGGCGGGAAACTACTTCGAGGAAGGCATCAAAAAGTTGATACCCCGCTTCACCACCTGCATTGAGAGGAATGGCGACTATGTCGAAAAATAGCTTACATATGTACTACGGTAACCACGTAAATTTTTTTGTTTAAATAAAAAAAATTGTAACCTACTTCAGTACACTTAGTTTCTGAATATGCCTCGTATGTTAAATACGGTAGAAACGGGAACTTTCCGTCGAATTTGTGTAAAAACAATGTATGGCAGAACAAGGAAATACAAATACAAGGAAATAACGAAATAATGCAGATTGAAAGAAGGTGCAGTGCTTAAAATGAATAAAAGAGCATTTAATGAATGTTTTACAATAATAATCCATACGAGTAGTATACAATGTACGAGTAGTTTGGGAAGATTTAGAAAAACGTGGAATGACTCGAATTTGTGTAAAAACAATGTATGGCAGAGCAAGTAAATACAAATACAAGGAAATAACGGAAGAATGCAGATTGAAAGAAGGTGCAGTGCTTAAAATGAAGAAAACAGCATTTAATGAATGTTTTACAATAATAATCCACACGCGTAGTATACAATGTACGAGTAGTTTGGGAAGATTTAGAAAAACGTGGAATGACTAAATGAATAATATTATGAAAACGGGAAGAATGAAAAGCCGTTATAGCAGGAGAGGATGCATGACGAGGTATGTTACATGGATGTAGTAAACGCGTCAGAATAGAAGTGGATACATGTTGTATCTACTTACCCCAATAGACACAAGGCGTGATGGTAATGATTATGACATATTATAGAAAAATATGCATTGTATTGAATGTATTTTTTAATAAATGAAATTTATTTACAAAATATTCATTTCACTGGCTAGCTTGATTTGCAAATTTCATTAATTCCCACTGAATTTATTGTATAAAATAAACAATATCTGTTTGAGCGTAACGCCAATCCATGATTGGAAAGACGTTGAAAATTTTCGGCGAGATAAGAGAGTGCGGCGGGACAGTTAAGGATATTATACAATAGTGACAGTATGTGAGTTTGGCGTCTATTTCTAACATTCAACCAGTTCAATGCCTTTAGGTATGAAGCTATATGATCGTACTTTCGTAGGTTGAAAATAAATGGTTGCCGCAGCAACCACATTCATATCCTTACATTTAATTTGTATATATTTAATTTGTAAAATATTTAATCTGCAATACTTATATTTGAATCTCATGTTGGACCCCTCTCGAAAGAGTTTGTTCTATTAACGGCGCTATATAAATTGTCATTTTATTATTAATATTAATGAAATATAAGAAGAGGTTGAAGAATTTTGCTAATTGCGAAGTACGAGTATATTCTCAGACAATGGAAATGTTTATTTGATATTTTAAATAATACCAAAAAATGTGAACGTGGGGTTAGGTTCTTTTTGCATATATACGTTTAATATTTTGTCAATGACTTGGTGAAAAATTACTTGATTGATATTTATATTACACATTTATAAAACAAAAAAAGAAAAACATGTACAGGTAAACTCAGTACTTACAAGTTTCGGAACACCTTCGTAACTCGAGGTTTTCAACTATGTATGTATGCACTTCACTTACGGAAACAATGAATTGAAAAATAAAATAAAACACATCAAGTAAAATTTGGATAGTTACTAACTTGTAAAAAATATATATATATGAAAAAATGTCTGAAAGTAAACAAACTGACAACAGCGACGCCGCACGTTGGGGCGAAACGTTGAATAACGACTCATAATTCAATGTTGTCGAATGTACTACAAAATTAAAATAAGTTGTGATTTTTATTCCTAACATCCCGTAGATTAAAAAAAATCATCGTTTTTGTAGGTTCTTCCGTTGATTTATTATAACTTGTCAAATTTGTATGTTTGGAGAGAGCAAATTTATAGCGACGATTTAAATGAAACTTTGAACTTATATTTTACGTATTTTTATTACAATTTCAGTATTTATTTTACTATATTTTAAATATGTACTATTTTATTTTATTCAAAAATAATAATTTGATTTGTTTCAAATTAATTTATAATTAAAATATAATTCAGAAAATTAGTAAAAAAAAAACACTTTTTTCAAAATTTCGTTAAACTTTTAACAACTAGCGAATTTTACCGAGAGTTGGATATTACGATTTTTATGTTTACTCAAGTATTTAGTCTTAGAATTAGCAATAAAATTCTGCGCCTGCTTGTGCCTTTAAAAAAAATCATTTTTAAACTACCAAAGGCTAACAAAGGTGCGAAGAGGTTTATATAAACTCAACATTCAATAGCTTTCAAACCAATGAAAATATTGAGATATCATTTTACACACACATTAATAATACAATACTTTATTATGATTTCTAAAAATATAAAAACAAATTTGGTGGAACAAGTTTTAATTTTTTTATTCGATATAACATACAGGATTTTTCTTCAATGTAAGAATGGAAAATTGATGAAAATAGAATCAAGTACAATTCATATAATAAAAATAATATTCTCAACCCGATGTGTCAGAGTTTATGTTTTTGATTGTCATAAGAAGAATGATATGGCTTTGATTGTCATAAGAAGAACATACACTAGACTAGTATGATACACTAACTACCAAGTGCTACATACACTACGACCGTGAGGAGTGTATTGTATATGTATATTTAACACATTTATTAATCTGATCCTAATTGCAAAAGTGCTTTAGCTTCGTCATCTAGTTCCATGATTTTTTGTGCTTTAGCCATACTTTTACTAGAAATATAATATATGGATCAGAACTGTACATGAGAGTGTGCATTACATCTTAATTCGTCGATGATCATGAACATTTTCTAGCATGGTGCAAGCGAAAAGATCTATAATCTTTGTATCCCATAGCAGAGCTTTTCAGGGAGTATCGGGTCCTGAACATAGCCAATTTACATCTCAAATCCATTCTCTGGCACTATCATCGAAAGGAGGAGAAGATGTAGACTCAGCAGAGACATATGACACGCATGTCAACTGATCAAATGTTCACCATCCCTTGAGTTAAAACATCTTTTGCCCAAAGGCAATATGCTTATTTAGCTCCCATTGACATACAATGGGGTGCCGAATTCAATAAAGGCAAAGGGAGGAAAACAATTTAGGCAGTCGATCGGAGCGTGATTGTTATTGCGACAGGAGTTTGAGTACATGGGCTTGCAAGAGGAATGACTTGTGGAAAAGGTTTGTGTGAGCTCTTGAGTGTGTTTCATTGTTTTATCCATATATTTTTATTTTTTATTATGTGCGGTACATTGTGCGGTGAATGTTTTTGGTATATCTGGAGTAATGAGGTGTGAGGAGTTTAATTTCACTTGATGTTTACATGTGTAATTGAGTGTCACTATTTGTCAGGTTGATGAGAATGTGCAACGGGGTTTTATAAATTCAAAAATCGGAAAGAAGTATCGATTTATTTTTTCATGCTATATGTCCTCGGTGAGATACAGGCAAAAACCTAGTTTACTGGGAACACGATAAATGAAAGGCAACAAACCCAGATCCATTAAAAGTGTGTATCCAAATTAAATTACCTGTTGTTTTTCACAAATGATGTATATTATATTTCTTGTCATGTGTAAAATAAATAAATAGAATTTGTTTCTTGCTTCTTGGGCGTCCTCTGAAAGCTGCCCTAATGGTAACAAGGCATGATAATTTATGACATTTTCTACGTGAATCAGTACCTTATGGTATGAACAGAAGCAGGCATGTATCGCCTGTGTCTCTTGCATAATCTCCCTTTTTTAGAATCTATAGGTTTTCCACTTGTCATGGTTTGTAAAATAATGTAAAATCTCTAGATTGATTCCTCTTGTACTCGTATTCCTGTTATATTCGCGCTACATGAGTAGTTAGCAAAAAATCGTCTTGCACCCATCGTTAAAATTACCACTACCTTGACAAGGTTTATCAATGCTAAGACGAAGATCGTCTCTAAATTTCTTTTGGATAGCTGTTTTTCTTTCCCTTTTTTTTTTTCTTCTTCACTTCGAGCAGTCCATTTCAGGAATTTCAAGTTATATGAAATATGTAAAATACGCTCCTTAAATCTAATCCAACAATGTAATGTTGACAATCCGAATCTATATGTTTCTTGCCTGTCTTCCTTACTTCTTTGCAGTTCCATATTATTCATTTCATTTGGCTTTGCTAGACATACTGTGCGTGCTGAAGAAGAAGGGGTATCTGTTAATACCTGGGCCGGGTCGGGTCACCTTTCCATCAACCATGGTCAAAAACATTTCAGGTTTTAAAGAAACTGTTTGATGTTCTGGAATGATTATTTGAGTAGGACGGAGCCTGGAAATTTAGTGTTCTATGTCTAAAACAGATTGTCATGTTTTGACAGGAGTTTATTTAGTAATTTCTATAGAAATTGGTCGACAGTATCTGTTTGATGATAACATTTGATTTTTCCAAATTATTCGATTGTTTTGGGAGTTAACCAACTTTAAAGATACTATAAAAGCAATATAAAGGTTGGGTCACTTTTTTCACTTCAAATCAGCTCACTTTCTCCAGATAAAATTTGTTTATACTCAGCTTGGCCCGATGATCCATCACATCCCCATAATGTGATCCATCACATCACGTACAATATAATTTCTAAAGATTCTGATAGATCAACAGAATCAATTTTAATCAGTCTTTTTACGCTATGATTTCAAAGATCTTGAAGTACAACCCTAGTTTCTATATCTGTAACAGTTATTCCATCAGGATATTATTCTGCTTTAGTTTCTGCTAATTTTTGTATGATGAGAGAACTTTATAGTTTTTTCCACCAAGAACATTTTTTAATAGCTGGTAATGTCTCTAGATATGTTTAAATCAATAAAAATAGCCAGGGCTTCTTCTTTGGATAAAAATGGTGCACTCTGTATATCATCATCAAGTCGAGCTAATAAACTTTTCATAAATTCAGGTGAAAAATGTTTTACTTTTTCAATAATATTAGCTTGTGTTGTTTCACCAATAGATATCAGTCCTTGCATACATGAAAATCTAATTTGATCGGCTTCAGAATGTCGAATCAATTGTGTGGTTTTTATTTTCTTTGTTGTTTCGGAAGATTCTGCATAATCTTTATAAGGTCTACCTCTTTTAATTCCAGATTCTGTTGACACATCTGATGTAGATCCTTCTGTATTTTTGAAGTTGACTATAAACTCCATATTTAACCATTCTTGATTATTGTTTATGAAACGATCTTTTTTCTTGATGCAGCAGCCCATTTTGTATTGAACTGAGACCAAAGTGTTTTTAGTATATTTACTTTAACACAGATGTATTGTGGCTCAGTCAAGTTAAAATGGTCGATTAGGATTTTTCTGCATTTGAGATGTGTTTTACATATTCAACAAAAGCCACACAAAGGTTGAAAACATTGATCTTCACAGCCGCCATGATATTTCAGGTTAAATGAATTATTAGAAGCGGAAAAATCTTCATCGTAGTAATGTAGCACTTGTAGGTAGTAAAATAGTGATAAATACTTGAATTTCAGTAATTTAAACATGATTAAAACCACAAAAGTACATTTTAGTAATGAGTGCAAAATGTTTTGAACTTGTTAGTGTGGTAAAATGCTTTATATGGTCAGAATATAGCTATATATAATGATACCAATCTTGTAAACAACTTACCTCAATTTCCTGTGTTTTATCGATAATTAAAAAAATAACTATTTATAAAAAATATTATCTGTATAAAGATAAATTATATAAAATAATAATAAGTTATAATAATATCATCTACTATTTTAAATATTTATTAAAGCATTTTATTTAATGCAAGTTTTACAGTGTTTCTTATGATTATATAGTATTATAACATACAAAATAAAAATATGACTTACAATATTCAACAATGCGTATTTTGTTTTATTTTCGGTATGGTACAAACGACTAATGCTGTTTTATTATTAAATTTTTGAGAAGAGTATCGTTTCGCCCCAATGTGCGCCGGCTGAAAGCGATGCAAGCGGCAGCGTTGCATCGCTTTGTGTTTTAATTCTGAATATGACCAGGGTGACCAGATATCCTGGTTTACGAGGACATATCTCCTCGAGTGTCCTTCAGGATTGTTTAAATCGTTCTACTTTTTAGCAATTCTAATAATCATAGAAAAACGCAATATTTTTAAACATCTTTTATCAAGTATCTAATCGGCAACTTATATGGCGATTTTTGCGGATTTTTCAAACATTTGACACATAAGATCGCTTAGTGCATCGCAGCCATACTCTTCGCATATGTGTATATATTTTTTTTGTTCGTGTTGCATTTTTCTTTTGCGGTATTAAAAATACACGAAGTGTCCAAAATACCGACATATTTTCATCCATCAAAATGCGCGTTTCAATGCAATGCACCTTTCATATAATATATGATACATTCAACACTGTAAGTAAGGATTGAAGAAAGCGATCGATTTTGCCCTAATGACATACCATATGTGTATACCTAGTATTTGAAACATTTGAATATTGGAATTTAATGTAAATTCTGATTTGGAAGAGAGTTTAACTGCCCAAAGAGTATTTCTGAGAGAAGGAATTAAATACATTATTCAAAATAGTTTTATACGTTTTGTGACCAAAAAAAAGGAAGAAAAGGAGCTGCTAGCTCAATAATATTATATAAATTCTCTGTTCTGATTTGCTAATTTGTATGGAGAATGCATTGTAAGGAGAGCACTTGAAAACTGGGACCGCGGGATTGCTATTGGGGGAATAAAGCTCTCGAATCTGAGATATGCAGGTGACACGACTTTGATTGCCACACCAGAAAAATAAATGGTTACGCTCCTTCAAAATGTGGAACACGAGAGCAAACTATCGGACCTGGAAATCTACTTTAGGAACGTCTGTTCCTTAAAGGAGAGATTATGAGGATGATTGTTGATAAATAAAAACTTGTCGAAATCGGAATGTGTAAAGAGGAGTTTTATTGACAAACGTCGGTATTTATAATGTTTTTGAACGTGTGTGGGAATGCGCACGAGATATATCGCTGTCTCGTCTTTGCGCTTACAATATGTTTATTGTCGCGCGTAGGTATCCTTTTGTTTTGAGAGACAGCGCGAAAGATGTGTTGCTCTCTCCTTTCCTCATGGAATGCGGTCTTCACTGGTAGTGAGTTGAATGATATAGTGACTTTGGCATTGTTTGTCTCGCATTCTTAAGGTGTGCAAAGGTCGTCTCGTGGGTTCAGTGACCGCGCATACGGTCGCCACACTACCATACATGTCGAAAACCAAGTTGATGACAATATACCGCAGTAACAAACTGCCACTAAATACTGTGAGCTATGGTTTAGAAGCGTCTACTTAGGGTTTAGTGTGACCAGTATGGAGGATACGAGGCTGAGGTTAAAAAATAGCTAGAATGGCGAAAATATATAGCACAGCAGAACTATCACCTTCACGATGAAAATACACCTGCTTATGTTTAGAGACTTCGTAATTAATTTTTATGTACGGCACAGATACGTGGACTTTATAATCAAGCTAGAGAAGTGGAAACGAGTACCTTATTCGTCGAGTACCTTATGGGAAATGAAACACCGCAGCTCTTGACCAGCAGCCAGTATCCTCAATACGTGACTTAACCACCTTCAGCGTCTCGTTCTTATTGTGATTATTACAGGATGCTGTTGTGTTGACGAATTGACTCATTCGTCACGTAACCGTGGTATCTAACATTCCTTATTCTCTTAAGGCTTCATAACACTGAGAAGTGTTATACAGTTCTTAATGGCACAAAGGTACCATTAAGAGCCGTATAATAAAATAGGAAATATGCTGTTGCTAAACAGTAAAAACTTTGTCTTCAGAATAAGCGCTGAATACAGTTGACAGCACCTAACCAGACCAGCATCTAACCTTAAAAGAGCATAAGTCGTTACAAATCAGAAATGTGGTCACCTCGTTTATAACTAGGTTTTCTGATAGGCTGTTTGCCACGCGTTATAAATTACCCACAGATATTTCTTACAAGAAATATAAGCCTTGATTCTTATTCGTTATATTCTTTACATAGCAGTCTTGATAATTGGACATTGATATAGCGAGTGCATTGAACGTACTGCAGAAATAATGATACTCCATTGTTTTTCAAGGTCATATCATTTCCCCTACACTCTTGAGTAAGGTCTGTCTTTTGCGTTGGTGATCTATCTCGTTATCGGGACCCTTCTATTTTCACTTTCATCACCAGTTTCTCCAATGTATATTCCCGTTTGATTTTGTGGCCAAAGGTCTGACAAATGTATTGGTTAACTGGTCTATACTGAGAAGAGACAAACACCGTCTGTTTAAGTTTCTAATAATCCCCATTGCACTGTGCGGAGTAGAAATTGGACGATGAGAAAGAAGGAAACGAAATTGATAGATGCTTTCGACATGTGGTGTTGGATGCGAATGTTCCATACTTCCATGGACCACATTTCACATCAATGATTTTGTCATCCAACAATTGCAGATTACCGGAAGACTTTCGATAACATGCAAAAAAAGAATCATAACATTGTTTGGTCCTGTGCTAAAAAAATATGAACAGTCTAGAAAAGCCAGTGATCATGGGGACAGTTGAAGGTAACTGAGAAAGAGGAAGGTGTGCTATGAGACGAACATATCAAATATAGGAGTTAATAGGATCCTCTTTAAGCGCTGCATTCAACATATCCCAGGACCGGGAGGGTTGGAGACAGACTGCACCGAGTTTGAGACATTGAAAAGGACATGACACTCGGCATTGAGCAGGCAATGAAAAAGAAGAAAAATAGTTCTCAATTACAAATTTTGGTCGCATAATGTGAGTTATTTTTGTAGCTCGTTAACCTTTCTTAATGCTTTTATTTCAAGGGCATAAACAAACTCGCGGAGGAAGTATAACTGCTGTTCAAATTTTATATTGTTGACAATTTTATTTCAAGATATATTATGCATACATTATGCCTTGAGATGTCACTTCCTGCTGGAAATATGGCACATTTTCTATGTGAACGGTGTAAGCACATTGGACTCTACGACTTTGGGGTATCCATGATGACTTATTATTAAATATGAGAGATTTCATGGCAGAGTGGGCTCGGTATCTTACCAGAAAGGTCTGGGATTCAAATTGAATATTTTCCTTTCGGAGATAGCGTAGCATATTATATTTAAGCCAATATGATGGAAATTTCATCTACAGTGAACATTCATGTATCTATAATTATATTACCCTAGACCAGAGGTCTCCAAACTACGGCCCGCTGGCCAACACCGGCCCGCGAGCACCACCAATCTGGCCCGCTACCGCGGACCGGATATGCCCGGTATCTGGCCCGTCATAGTTAATTTTCATCACATTGTAAAATTTACAATGTAAGTAAATCATACAAAATAATAATTATATATTTTTATTTAACTGACGTACTTAATGAAATTGAACATTTTAACTCTAATTATATGAGATTTATCCTAAAAACTTACGATAAGTGACATGCATAGGTAATTCACATAATAAAATTAAACATTATAATTATGATTAATGAGATTTAACATATGTAGCTGTAACTTTCCACTGGAAATTGTTTGCAGTTGTGGATCAAGTTTACTAGTGGAAATTATCAGCAGCGACTTCAAATGCTCATCAGTTAATTTGAGTCTGTAAATATTTTTTGTATATTTCATTTTGGAGAATGTTTTTTCACACAGGTAAGTAGTGCCGAAAGCCGAAAAAAGCCACGAGCAAATTTATGCAACTGATCAAACTGTGTGAGTGGAAGACTTATAAAATTCCATCAATTATGACTTTAAATATTTTTTCTTTAAAAATATCGTTACACTGCAAATCAATCATTTCCATTTAAAGTTCTGGGGCAAGGGGTTCAATATCGGCGTTAAAAGGATTTTGAAAAATCTTAATATTGTTTGCAATTGCATCAAAATCTGAAAAACGAGACTAAAAATTTTTTTTTAGAACACCCAAAGCTTCAATAGCGAAATCTACCGGAACTGGAGTCTCAGTTTGCTGACTGAATATTTGGCTTGCATTAAAATGGAGTCTCAGTTTGCTGACTGAATTATTTGGCTTGTATTAAAATGGAGTCTTAGTTTGCTGACTGAATGTTTGGCTTGTATTAAAATGGAGTCTCAGTTTGCTGACTGAATGTTTGGCTTGTATTAAAATGGAGTCTCAGTTTGCTGACTGAATGTTTGGCTTGTATTAAAATGGAGTCTCAGTTTGCTGACTGAATGTTTGGCTTGTATTAAAATAGAGTCTCAGTTTGCTGACTGAATGTTTGGCTTATATTAAAATGCGTGAAACATTTTTTGTTCAATTGAGATTGTGAAACAAAACTATTTTTGTCTTGGTCCTTGGGCCTTAGTGGATGAGTCAGTGTGGCCCTTAGGTTAAAAAGTTCGGAGACCCCTGCCCTAGACCAAGGGTACCCAACTGGTCTATCGCGTTTTACCAATCTATCACATCATGGTATTTACGTTCTTTTTCTTCTATTACATATATTAAAATGAAAAATACCCAATTTTGACAAATGTAGCACAAAAATGACGTCTTATTTTGGCTCTACATATTTGGCAGAATCAGCATTTTTCAATATGAACATTTTAAAATCCGATATAAGAAATTCTTGAAGTGATCAACACGTTGATCAGTGTTTAAAATTATCTATTCCATCGTATAAACCCAATTTGGACAAATATGGATGGTGCCAAAAATCTCACTTATCTTTTACTATAGCAGTATTTATTGTGTTTGTTGTATTTTTTTTTCATTATACGAGTATCATATGATTATTTTGTATTTTTAATACTATATAATTTTTTGTTTGTAATAAATATTAATTTATTTTATCTGTATACTGGTAGATAGCGACGTCGCTCTTTAATAAAATAGCTTATGTGTACAAAAAGGTTGGGCAGCCCAGCCTTACCCTAGGTGAAATAAGTAGTGTATGGTATACTGTATTGTCAGCAAAAAAAAAGTACCAAAGTAGCGTTTCTATCGAATCTAATGGAATTCTATGAATAATTATTCCACCAAATGTATCAAAACTTAAACTTCGAAGTATAAAATATGTAAAAATAAAAGTGAATCAGCCAGGAATCGAACTTGGGTGACCGCTCGCTTGGCATGGTTGCTAGCTGTTTGCCACCGACAGTTACTATTTATAAATATCTGTTCTAAGACAAACACTAATTATATAAGACTTCTATATATATTTACTAAATATAGTATTCTTAATTGTATTACGATAAACGAATTAAGAAGTGGTGTACACTCTGTATTGCCAGAATGAAAAAACACCAAAGTAGCGTTTATATCGAATCTAATGTAGTCGTATGTCTTATATGTAGATTATTCCACCAAATCTAGCAGAATTTTATTATTATTTGTTTATTGGTATTCGTTCGCCGATATTATCCGTATATACCATAAGTGACTTGATACCTCGTCATAATTACTGATAAATATTCAATTTATTCTCGCTTTGTCCTCTGCATACTGTGATAGGAAATCGGTGTGATGGTATGTGTGTGTGCATTGTTTTTTGTGCGATCTCTTGCATCTTTTAATTGATCGATCCAACGCATTAGAGCTATTTCATTCTACGCCGTTTCTCCACACCTTCAGTAACCGCAAGTCTATACAAAGTCTCTTCGACGTGCTGTCAAATTATCCAAGTTATTGCAAGACTTTCTGTAACCTTATTGTCTACAATCTTTCAAAAAGATGGGGGCTCATGAATCCCCCATATCAGTGCGAGTAGTGGTGGGATCGAACTGAACTTTTGACAAATTGCCTATACAAACTCTTTTCGACGTGGTCAAATTGTCAAGGAATCGGAAAATTCTTTGAAGGCTTATTTCAACATTCATTTTGACTTTTTATCCCTTATTTCAGCTCGAGTAGTGGTGGGATCGAACTGAATTCTTGACAAATTGCATATATAACCTCTTTTCGGCGTTGTGGTCAAATTATCTAAGGAATCGGAAGATTCTTTGTAAACTTATTTTCAACATTCATTTTGACATTTTATCCCTTATTTCAGCTCGAGTAGTGGTGGGATCGAACTGAATTCTTGACAAATTGCATATAAATATAACTTCTTTTCGGCGTCGTGGTCAAATTATCTAAAGAATCGGAAAATTCTTTAAAGACTTATTTTCAACATTCATTTTGACATTTTATCCCCTATATCAGCTCGAGTAGTGGTGGGATCGAACTGAATTCTTGACAAATTATATATACAAACTATTTTCGACGTTGTGGTCAAATTATCTGAGGAATTGGATGATTATTTGTAGACTTATTTTAGATATTTTTTCAAGCGGACTTATTTTATTCTCCATATCAGCGCGAGTAGAATTGGGATCGAACTGAACTCTTGACAAATTCTCTATACAAATGTGGTAAAATTATCCAAGGAGTTGAAGGACTTTTTGTCGACATTTTGTGAACAATATGCTGAATAGATGCGACTTGCTTAATCCTCAATAACAGCGTGAGTAATGAGTGCATAAAACTATAGTTCAGAAAATCTAGGATGAGTCGTGTGACAGCTCACAAATTTGCCCCAATACAACTTTGTAACGACGATCAGTAATTTTAATTATTTTATCAACTTTAATATAAGCCTCGATTCTAATAAATAGCAAGTTATTTAGGTAAATACATTACAAAAAACTAACAATAATGACAAATTAATACATCTTGTTACAAATTAGCAAAAATGTGGCAGTTTGTTGAAATCAAATAATATTTGGTGACGTTTGTCAAAAGTCACTACGTTAGTCCGCATTGGCTAGGGATGGGGTATTCGATAATTGCATTTTCGATTTTTTTATACCTAAAATTAAATGTTCGTAATTAGTATTAATTCATTGTGGATCTTGGCCTATTTAAAGATAGATACAAATCATACAATACATTATAAAGTCAGTTTAATGAAAATTAGGAATTTAAACGTCAGTTTAGAGATAAACAATTTTTCGATTTATAAAAAAACTATTCGATTTGTAAAAAACAAAAACGATTTTACCCCACCCCTTTGAGACATGACGTTTAAAACGCCACACGACTCATCCTAGATTTTATGAACTATAATCTATTGACAATTTTTACTAACTCTCTTTGACGTCACAATAAAATTATCCAAGGAATTTGAGGTTTCTTTGTAACCTTACAGTCAACAATGTTTCAAATAGACAGGGACTTATTTTATCCACCATATCAGAGTGATGTGATCAAACTGAACTGTTAACAAATTTATTATTCTAACTCTCGTCAACATTGCGGTCAACGTATTGTATTATCGAAGGAATCTGTCAGTGTACAAGAAATAAAACAAATAATATACATATAAAATCAGATTGTATTATGTAACATAAATGGAGTGTTGTATAGTAAATAAATAGAAAATTTATATTTATGATAATTGAATTAAATCATAATTACTTTAATTTTCTTGGGCTTAAACCAACCCAGGTACCCTTTTCCGCTCTTAAATGAAACGAAGATTTCTTTATTTGAATAGGTATTTGTGATTTAGATGTTACAATGAAATCGAAGTCAGCCAACATGTAGAATAAAACAGCTTTAGTCTCTATAAGCGCAAAACGCGAGCCTGAAAAGCAAAAATAATGGATTATAAAAAATATATTTAATGTAATTTTCAAGTCAACAAATCGTAGTTAGTGTGAAACCAGTCTGGAATTAATTCAAATCTTCTTTAACACCTTGCTGTTTGGTTCTTTTTTAAATCAAGGTTCTAACTGGAATTGAACCCGCATTCCTCAGGTACACAGTATACAGTCTTACCAAAAATGAGGAACCGAGAACACTTTCATTACGATGTAAAGAGAAATAGACACGTCATTTTACTTTAGTGTCTTCCGAAGAATTCGATAAATTTTCTATGAAATTTTCTCTCTGACATAAAACTATAAAATTAATATCCTCAGTGAGATACAGGCAAAAGCCTAGTTTACTGGGGATACGACAAATGAAAGGCAACAAACCCAGATCCATTAAAATTGTATGTCCAAATCAAATTACCTGTTGTTTTTCCTCAAATTGTGTATATTTCTTGTCATGTGTAATAATAAATAAATAAAAAATGGAAAGCGAGAAAGGAGTGGACACTACGGTTGGTTGGATAAATTATAACAGAAAATAAAGTAAAAAATATTTTTTCTACTAGTTTTATTAAGACCACTGACGCATTTCGCTCTATGAGCTTCTACATAATTATTATGCCGATTCTCAATTAACAAAACGCTTTAGAGCTTCTAATACAACTAGTGAATAGATAAAAAAAATTATTGTTAACCAATAAATAAAAGAGTAGTCAATATAAAACTTCAAGTAAAGATTTAATTGAAGTAATTCATAGTTTTTAAATACATTCTTTTCAACGTAATTTTGGCTGGATCAAAGAAATTATATTCATACATTCGCCAGATTCTACTTTATTTATTGTTTTTCACAAAGTAAACACTTGTGACAGTTTCTAATACAACTAGTGAATATATACATTTTTTATTGTTAACCAATAAATAAAAGAGCAATCAATATGAACATTATAGGATCCCACAAAAAAACCTCTGCTTAAAAACTCAAGTAAAGATTTAATTAAAGTTATTCATTCTTTTCTGCGTAATTTTGTCTGGATCAAAGAAATTATACATGTTACATAAATTACGAGGGTTGCTACGTAAATTTTGAGACAGACAAGTAAAAACAAATATTTATCATCGAAAGTGGCTTTATTGTTTTTAAAAAATGTGCCATGAAGATCAATACACTTTTGCATGCGTTTAAACCAATTTTCGAAGCACTTTTTCCACTCCGAATGAGGTAACTTCAAAACATGCGTTTTGAACGCCTTCTTCAGGCGTCGAAAAACGTTGACCTCGCAATTTATTTTTGATGTTCGGGAATAAAAAGAAGTCATTGGGTGCCAAATCAGGGCTGTACTGCGCATGATCCATCAATTCGATGTTTTGAGTGCTTAAAAAGTCACTTGTTTGAGCCGATGTATGAGAGCTCGCATTGTCGTGGTGGAGAATGATCCGTCTTCAGCGGTTGGTTTTCCTCATTTCTCCGAACACTTCTGGCAAACAAATGGTAATGTACCATTCAGAATTGACCGTACAATGTTTTACTAAAGGCACTGTTGCGATATGACCATTTATACCGAAGAAACAAGCCACAATTTCCTTCGAAGTGCTTCGTGCGTGAACATCTTTTGTTGGATTTGGCTCGTCTTGAAAGACCCATATAATCGACTGCTGTTTAGTTTCTGGCTCATATGAGTATATCCATGATTCGTCGCCTGTCACGATCTTATAAACGTCTTTTGAAGCACCGCGATCGATTTTTTTGCCAAGTCCTATTGAATCGATTCGTAAAACATAATTTATTCGATTAATACGAAATTAACCTCAAAGTTCTGCTCCTCTCAAAGCAATATCTCCCAGACACATATTCGATAGATACTCGTACAATGGAGACATCAAATTAAAGGACTTGAATATAAAGAGACAGAGATTGAAATCTATACGTTCACGAACCTTAACCAGAGCAGACTTTTAAGAAACCAATGTAGACTTTTTAAAATAATTTATGATATTACATTGTATTATATAACACTTATTACCATGTGGAAATTTCTTCCAATCAACGATAAAATATGTTTAAATGGTCTTAAGTAAAAACCTGATGGAAATTCTTTAAAAAAAATCTGGGTTCCAGTGGGATTTGAACCGGCAACCTCCGGGCTGGGAGACAAGCGACTTACCAACTAGGCTACGGAGGATACATATATTATTCAAAATATGACGTATAAAAATCCCTATGTAATATGGAAAGAAAAACAAACAATAAACCATACGAGACTTAAGCAAAAAAAACCTCTCTCAAGGGTCACATGAATACAAAACCATAGGACAAATTTAAAAAAATGCTTTAGATAAAATCCCTAATCTCTCAGTCAAGACCTCGGATCGAAACAATTCCGGAGAAGGAGCCTCCTGAACTCAATTAAATCTACTTTAAAAATATCCATCAAACCTGATATGGATATTCCTAATTGTTTCCCTCTCAGGACTCAATTGTTTCACTCTCAGGACCCAATTGTTTCCCTCATTGTAAATGGAACAAATTTAAAAGTGATGAAATGCTATATACTTTACCAATACAATTCCTTGGTCCTACTCCAAAGGGCATGAAAGTGTAGGGTTTGATGTTGGCTTTGTTCTCATCAGAGAATCTTTCAGGATCAAACAGCTCAGGGTTGGGGAAGTGCTCCGGATCACGGTGGATGGCGTAAATTGGGATCCATATACATCCAATGGGAAGGTACTGATAAAAAAATTATAATAAGAAAATCAACATTTAAATAAGTTAAAAGTGAGGTTTGAAAATGATTATTACAGAATAAATAAGTAAAAAACAACGTTGAAAACGATTAACAAGATATACATTATTTAGGAACTGATAAGTAGACAATATGAAGGAAGCGGCAAATTTATAATGATAATAAAGTTAAAACTAACGTTTGGAAACGATAAACAAGGAATAAATAAATTAAAACTTATATTTGAATACGATTATCACGGAAGAAAACGATCAACAAGGAATAAATAAACTAAAACTTATATTTGAATACGATTATCACGGAAGAAAACGATCAACAAGGAATAAATAAATTAATACTTATATTTGAATACGATTATCACGGAAGAAAACGATCAACAAGGAATAAATAAATTAATACTTATATTTGAATACGATTATCACGGAAGAAAACGATCAACGAGGAATAAATAAATTAATACTTATATTTGAATACGATTATCACGGAAGAAAACGATCAACAAGGAATAAATAAATTAATACTTATATTTGAATACGATTATCACGGATGAAAACGATCAACAAGGAATAAATAAATTAATACTTATATTTGAATACGATTATCACAGAAGAAAACGATCAACAAGGAATAAATAAATTAATACTTATATTTGAATACTATTATCACGGAAGAAAACGATCAACAAGGAATAAATAAATTAAAACTTATATTTAAATACGATTATCACAGAAGAAAACGATCAACAAGGAGTAAATAAATTAATACTTATATTTGAATACGATTATCACGGAAGAAAACGATCAACGAGGAATAAATAAATTAATACTTATATTTGAATACGATTATCACGGAAGAAAACGATCAACAAGGAATAAATAAATTAATACTTATATTTGAATACGATTATCACGGAAGAAAACGATCAACAAGGAAAAAATAAATTAATACTTATATTTGAATACGATTATCACGGAAGAAAACGATCAACGAGGAATAAATAAATGAATACTTATATTTGAATACGATTATCACGGAAGAAAACGATCAACAAGGAATAAATAAATTAATACTTATATTTGAATACGATTATCACGGATGAAAACGATCAACAAGGAATAAATAAATTAATACTTATATTTGAATACGATTATCACGGAAGAAAACGATCAACAAGGAATAAATAAATCAATACTTATATTTGAATACGATTATCACGGAAGAAAACGATCAACAAGGAATAAATAAATTAAAACTTATATTTGAATACGATTATCACAGAAGAAAACGATCAACAAGGAATAAATAAATGAATACTTATATTTGAATACGATTATCACGGAACAAAACGATCAACAAGGAATAAATAAATTAATACTTATATTTGAATACGATTATCACGGAAGAAAACGATCAACAAGGAATAAATAAATTAATACTTATATTTGAATACGATTATCACGGAAGAAAACGATCAACAAGGAATAAATAAATTAAAACTTATATTTGAACATGATCACCAAGGAAGAAATATGTTAAAACTAACGTTTGAAAACGATTATCAATGAATTTATAAACAAAAACTAACGTTAAAAAAATATCGAAAAGAAGCCAATAAATAAAAAGCAACGTTTGAAAACGATTATCAAGGAATATCATGATTTAATAACTACAACATATGATTTAAACAGTCGAATTGATCGATTTTATTAAATATATGAAAAGAAGATACCAAGTAAGGTTTTCCTGTGGGATTTGCTGGAGGAAGGTTATAAGGCTTCACACAGACCCTATCTGTGATTATTGCAGGAGGCCACAAGCGAAGAACTTCTACAACAATGAAAAGTATTTATATGCATAAGTGTAAAAAAAACAAGATACAAAAAAATATTATTTCTATCAAAACTGAAAATTATCAAACAATCAATCAATTCTCCTTATACGTTGCAGCAGGAACACAGGGATGCAGGGATGTAATAAAAAACCTCCATCTTGGTCGGTTTAATGCCATTATAAAATATTTTTTGATCGATTGGGAGAGATTGCCACATTTCATTCCGTCCGCCAAAGTTATACTTTACATAATGAAAGTGTAATACAATATAATTGTTTAATTCTAATTTTTGGGAGGTTTTTCTTTTCCTTTTTATCTATTTTTACATTGTTAAACAGTCACTTGTATTCTGAAAAAAATAGCCATTCTACATACATTATATAACATACCATATTATTATAAAAAGGTACTGAATTATAAAAAAAACACATTTAGTTTTTGTTCATTGGTTCTTGATTTCATGCTGTACAAAGAATTACTCGGTTAAAATTTGTAGAGCAGTGTTATTTCTGAAACTGAAATTACTAGGTTAAAAATTTGTAGAGCAGTGTTATTTCTGTAACTGGAATTCCTTGGTTGAAATTAGTAGAGCAGTGTTATTTCTGTAACTGGGATTACTAGGTAAAAATTTGTAGAGCAGTGTTATTTCTGTAACTGGAATTACTAGGTTAAAATTTGTAGAGCAGTGTTATTTCTGTAACTGGGATAACTAGGTTAAAATTTGTAGAGCAGTGTTATTTCTATAACTGGGATTACTAGGTTAAAATTTGTAGAGTAGTGTTATTTCTGTAACTGGGATTACTAGGTTAAAAATTGTAGAGCAGTGTTATTTCTGTAACTGGAATTGCTAGGTTAAAATTTGTAGAGCAGTGTTATTTCTGTAACTGAGATTACTAGATTAAAAATTGTAGAGCAGTGTTATTTCTGTAACTGGAATTAATAGGTTAAAATTTGTAGAGCAGTGTTATTTCTGTAACTGTAATTACTAGGTTAAAAATTGTAGAGCAGTGTTATTTCTGTAACTGTAACTACTAGGTTAAAATTTGTAGAGCAGTGTTATTTCTGTAACTGAAATTACTAGGTTAAAATTTGTAGAGCAGTGTTATTTCTGTAACTGGAATTACTCAGTTAAAATCTATAGAGCAGTGTTATTTCTCAATAAATATTTACCCGATATAACCATGTCCATATATTTCAGCTTTGGTAGATCATTATAGGTCAGTTTCCCTCCATCCAGGGTTTCTTTCACTTCATCAATTTCCTCTTGAACCCTCTTTAGAATATCGGGGTGGGCGATCATTTCGTGGATGTAGAAACTTAGTAATACAGATGTGGTGTCAAATCCCGATAGGAGAAATATGAATACTTGTGCTGTAAGATAATCGTCAGACCACTCTGAAATTAAAGAATAGACTTCGGATTTAACTTTGTGGAATTTTATTTATAAAACATACATGGAATTTCATATTGTAGTAGAACAATTTCCGTAACCTAGTTAATAAGACGCCTGTTTTCTAACCCTATAATTCCGATTCCTGTTGGAATCCATTTTTTTTTATTTGGGTACCAATAGGAATCTACTAGGAAGCCCTCTTTTGGGAAAAAATACCACTTTGAGCTATAGACTAAAAGCATTTATTTGTTTTCTATTGATTGATGCGTGCGAGTGGTGTCGCCTTTCTGTGTGCGATAGTATTTCCAACACGTACGTAGTTAAACCAGGCGAATGAATTTTTGAAAGGAAGAAATGTAAAATGTATAAAATACAGAAGTAACTGTATAAAGAAGAAAGATAGATGTAAATACAGAAGTAACTATATAAAGAAGAAATATATATGTAACGATAGAAGTAACTGTAAAAGAATAAATATATATGTAAAGACAACAATAACTGTATAAAGAAGAAAGATAGATGTAAAGACAGAAGTAACTCTATATGATAAAGAAGAAAGATAGATGTAAAGACAAAAGTAACTGTATAAAGAAGAAAGATATATGTAAAGACAGAAGTAACTGTATAAAGAAGAAAGATAGATGTAAAGAATGCAAAGGAAATTTGTCGAAATCTGAAAGTCGAGCAGATTTTGATATTGTCCGGTTTAAGCATAACATATACGTTTAAGTGCCCAATTGACTTTGTTTCCTTTTGCTAAACGCCATTTGATATCTTTCGTAATTCTTTCATCATCTGAGAAAATATTTCAACTCAATTTGCTCCAATCTTTGATTGTTCACTCATATGTTGCATTAGTTTGATTGTTCACTCATATGTTGCGTTTACTTTGATTGTTCACTCATATGTTGCATTTACTTTGATTTTTCACTCATATGTTGCATTAGTTTGGTTGTTCACTCATATGTTGCATTAGTTTGATTGTTCACTCATATGTTGCGTTTACTTTGATTGTTCACTCATATGTTGCATTTACTTTTACTTTCACACTTTTTAGTTAACATCTAATTGTGCCAAATTTATGAATTTAATTCATAGGTATCTGCAAGAAAACACAAAGTATTGTATATATCATACAAGGTTACTAATATCCACGATTTTAAGCACCCACTGGGATCTTGGAACGTCCTTGTTTATTTAGGCAATCCCTCATAGACGAGTATGATTGTTCCTCCTTTTCGTGTACTCTGAGGTAGTTTAAAAATCAAATCTTTGATCCGCATACCCTATCGCTGTGTAGACATATTCTTCCAGGTGAGATTTGACTACTCGATATTAGAACCACTTTTCGAGTTTTCTTTCCGTGGTCGTGTTTCGCAGTCTCAAAAGTGCTACCCCCTTAGACAATGTGCGTCTTCACTGATGGCGCTTCTATGTTGCTGCAACCCAGCTCTGAGTCAATATAATACCATATTTTGAAATTTGACTTAAGGTCGCCATTGTACTTCTTTAACACTTGCCACCCTATGATGGATAGTGAGTGACCAGGACTTACATAATAAAATAATTTTATAGACGAGACGTTACATACTAATATGTATGTGAGATGTTACATACTAATATGTACATACATATCGAGTTTGTATGTGAGATGTTACATACTAATAAGTACATATATATCGAGTTTGTTTGTGAGATGTTACATACTAATATGTACATACATATCGGGTTTGTATGTGAGATGTTACATACTAATAAGTACATATATATCGAGTTTGTATGTGAGATGTTACATACTAATATGTACATACATATCGAGTTTGTATGTGAGATGTTACATACTAATATGAACATACATATCGGGTTTGTATGTGAGATGTTACATACTAATATGTACATACATATCGAGTTTGTATGTGAGATGTTACATACTAACATGTACATACATATCGAGTTTGTTTGTGAGATGTTACATACTAATATGTACATACATATCGGGTTTGTATGTGAGATGTTACATACTAATAAGTACATACATATCGAGTTTGTATGTGAGATGTTACATACTAATACTATATGTACATACATATCGAGTTTGTTTGTGAGATGTTACATACTAATATGTACATACATATCGAGTTTGTATGTGAGATGTTACATACTAATATGTACATACATATCGAGTTTGTATGTGAGATGTTACATACTAATACTATATGTACATACAAATCGAGTTTGTTTGTGAGATGTTACATACTAATATGTACATACATATCGGGTTTGTATGTGAGATGTTACATACTAATATGTACATACATATCGGTTTGTATGTGAGATGTTACATACTAATGAATATATACATATCGAGTTTGTAAGTGAGATGTTACATACTAATATGTACATACATATCGAGTTTGTATGTGAGATATTACATACTAATATGTACATACATATCGAGTTTGTATGTGAGATGTTACATACTAATATGTACTTACATATCGAGTTTGTATGTGAGATGTTACATACTAATATGTACATACATATCGAGTTTGTATGTGAGATGTTACATACTAATATGTACATACATATCGAGTTTGTATGTGAGATGTTACATACTAATATGTACATACATATCGAGTTTGTATGTGAGATGTTACATACTAATATGTACATACATATCGAGTTTGTATGTGAGATGTTACATACTAATACTATATGTACATACAAATCGAGTTTGTTTGTGAGATGTTACATACTAATATGTACATACATATCGGGTTTGTATGTGAGATGCTACATACTAATATGTACATACATATCGGGTTTGTATGTGAGATGTTACATACTAATGAATATATACATATCGAGTTTGTAAGTGAGATGTTACATACTAATATGTACATACATATCGAGTTTGTATGTGAGATATTACATACTAATATGTACATACATATCGAGTTTGTATGTGAGATGTTACATACTAATATGTACATACATATCGAGTTTGTATGTGAGATGTTACATACTAATATGTACATACATATCGGGTTTGTATGTGAGATGTTACATACTAATATACGAGTATACATATAATGAGGTAGGTAGAGATAACAGATTTCCATACGAAAGAGAAACTACAGTAAAGGTAACGAAAATAGTGTAATCGGAATGCAATGCAATATTTACTTATGTCTTCAGTGTTTCACTTAAGTATATTGATTTTTTATCTATAATATAACTTGACGCTACCAATGATACACGCGCCTTGTAACGAAATTCATTATCTAAAGGCCACGTGTAGCACGCCCCGTTTTTAAAACAAAATTTAAATGGGTTTATTCCAGTTTATTCCCAATAAACCATTTACGATAGATAACAAAGGTCTACAAAATAAATTTTTCTGTCTGGTGTTTGCATGAACTCATTTGATTTACTTAAGGGGGTATTCTACTCTAGAAATTTGAAAAAAATGTTTTTTTTTTGCTTATTCTTAAAGTTTATGCCTTTAAGAATATGTTATTTAAATGATTTTTTAAGTTCTCAATATTTACGAAGTTATCGCTATAAATGAGGCAGTAATTACGCCGCACTGGAATGATTCAGACAATAATCTCAAAACTTTAAAGGCGTTTTTCTCGAATCAACTTTTTCGACCTGGTCGACATAAAATCTGAAGTTCTATTTATTCAACTGATTATCTTTAAATTTGGTATGAAACTTTGATAAATGTTTTATATCGTCCCTACCTTGGAAAATTCAAAACTATAAATTTTTTTTTAAATTAAAAAATTTGAAAAATGGGTAAAAAAATTGAAGTTTTTTTCAGACAGCCGTCATTTTACGATTTTTTTTCTTTTTAGTACCAACTATAACGACATTATTTCTTATTAAGAAACTGTGTATGATTTTTGTTTCGAAATTTACGAAAGGGTTTCAATCATGTCGACCAGCTTACCCCTTTTTTTTTTACAAGATATAACAGCTGATAACATCTTGAATGTGAAATTTTTTTTTAACATTTTTTTTGTACATTCTCAAATCATCAATAAACAAACTGTTAAAAACATACAGCAAAAAATTTTTTTTTATTTAGTCTTAAAAAAATGCCCGAAATTCACGCCTAGAGTAGCATACCCCCTTAACACTCTTATGCTAATTTAGATACATACATATACACCATCATGCTATTTCTCTATCGGTATCGGGGTAGCCAGAAAGGACAGAGCACCAGACTGGCCTATCCCGATACACATTCTTCGCTTCTTCCACATCAATAAACCTTCTTATACAACTCCAATAATTTCTCTGACTTTCTACGTTTACTTCTTTCAAACCATAATTCGCTTGTCTTTCTCTCACATTCGAACTATATATTTGTTTTGTTATTCTTTCTTCATTCATTCACTCAGAGTGCTCTTCTTCACCTTACTCAACACACCATCCTTAAGTTCACATTCATCCCCTAATCACTTAATTCCGTATTTTATCATACATTGTCACTCCCTGCTTTCTCAGTGCACGCATTTCTACATTTATCCTGATTTCGAAATTAAATCTTTTTTTTTATCATGTAAGGCGTTTTCACAATCAGGAAAACAAAATAATTTTATAACATGAAAATATTACAAAATATTTACTATAAAAATATGCTCCAATATATCCAATAAAATAAAAAAGGGTTAAAGAATTAAACAAAAAAAAAAATTCAATATAATCACCCTGTAGTTCAAAACATTTTTTTATTATGATGAATAAATCTTTTTAAAACACTGCGGATATCACTTGTTCGTCACTTTTATTTTCCACGCAAATCGTATTTTAGTTTTGAATATAAAAAAATATCACTAGGGCCAAAGTCAAGACTATAGGGGGGGTGATTCAATTCTTGGAAACCACAGTATTGAGTGACCGCCTTCATAGCTACATAAGTGTGCAATGATACATTGTCGTGACCTCACGCTTAGTGACCGCTATCATGGCATGGCATGTTTTGTTTTAATAGCATAATTTAATTTGTACGTCAATTGATACGTAATGCTCGCCAGTAACTGTAGTGTTTATTTCTTTTAAGTCAATTTGTAGAATTATTTAACGATTTCAAGAAATTATTGCCATAATCTTTTATTGGACATTTGTCACCTAAGATTTTTTGGGCCGTGATGATCCCGGACGGCGCCACTCCATCGAGTCCCTTTTCGACAGAGGATAATGGTACAAAACCATAGTAACATTCCCCTTGACAATGGACTCAATTATATATCTTTCGTACCCATTACAGAACATTAAAAAAAATCATTGCAACATTTAACACGTCGTTGCCGTTGGGCAGTATTTAAAAGTTTCGACACCCATCTTATGATCACCTTATTCGTATCAAATTGGTCGTGCAGAATTTGATGCACTGTGGTTTTGGAAAGCCCACATCTTACTGCTATTTCTTTTGATTTTATTTGTATGTCTTATAATACTTGCTCTTACACTAATGCAACTGTTTCTGAAAAGAGTGCTTCTGCTTGATGAGGGTCATCATCAATCGATTATCTGCCTAAGTAAAACGGTTTAATCCTATCTTGCACCGTGGAATATGATGGAGAAGATTTTCCGTAGTGTCGATTTGTTTCAGGATCTCGTAGTCGAAGATCATCTCGCCATTCCTACGTCAATTCACTAAAGCTGTGCCGTGGATTTTTTTAAAATGAGTAAGCCGTTGTAAACCAGCAAACTCTCCAGCTACGTCGCTGTACTGGATCCGATAGCACACCGAAGTGAGACGATCGGAGCACGCAGACTTTTTTTTCATCTTTAAAAAAAAAAAAAAAAGATATGACCGAATCAACATAGGTATCCTTATACCCCTGGATTTAGGTGTTAAAATGCCTGTATCATTCGAGGGAAGTAGCACAGCGCATGGTTTCGAACCGGTGACCTATCGCACGGAAATCCAGTTCATAACCGCGAGGCCATGCATCTCGCACCTTTTCCGTAGACAGCTCCAAACGTTGTTTAATTTCTAGCGGGCTTTGCTCGAACTAACAAGTGACTATGCAATAGACGAGATCTTTGAATTTATTTTCATCAATGTTTTATGTGTTTTTACCCATTTGTGTCCTATGCCAGTGATTTGAGGAGTACCTATTCCACTGTTGAGTCCGGCTCTGGCAGGCATCGTCAGATTCCGGTATCCTCCCGTTCGCTTCGTCCCACCCTGCAGCCCCCAACGGTAGCATCCCTCCATCCCTCCCCTGTTATCCATTGCCGTCCACGCCCATGAGGAGGAAGAAGATACAATGCAACGATTCAACGGCTGACAGACCACAACAACGCCAAAATATAATAATCAGGATATATACAATACATAATTTTATCAAGTGTAGGTGTAGAATATAAGGATGTGAGGGTAGCGGTTGCGGCCTATTGCTTAGGAACTTCTCGGGATGCGGGATATTCCTCTCCACAGTTCACACATGTGGCCGGTGTCTCTTGGGACACTCTGTCGTCAGGTGATGCTTTGTATATATGCCGTCAGGTGATGCTTTGTACGCTCAGCAAACTGCCACCATACACACCGGCGCGATGGTGGCAGTTTGCTGACGCGTACCTGAGGGAATGGCAGGGGAAGCACTGCATGCCTAGATCTTCCTTGGGTCGGTACATGCTAGGTTCACTCAGCAGTAGCAGAGGAATCTCAGGGGGCTTTAAGTTTCCTCATGTCTGTGATTTTATCAAAGTACCCGAGGTATAGAGTAGCATTGGCCTTAGCGACTTTGTGGGCCTCAAAGGGCCAGGTGGGCGAGGTCGAAGATGATCTCTTCTGTGGGAATCTCGGGGAGGCCCTGGATCACCGTCCTTTTCATCTTATCCTCGACTTGCGTGAATATTTGAACTGACAAGTGACAATATTCTAACGCCATCTGTTTTTTAAAGTTAAGTTTAGAATAGTCTGGAATATTCTGCTGTTTAAAAAAATACCTTAAATTTCTATTGTTGTTAAATTTCTAAATTATTATGGTTCCAAACCCTCAAAATAACGGATGCACTGAATATTATTTAATCGTATGATATTTCAACTATAGTTCGGAAATTCTAGGATGAGTCCTGTGACAGCTCACAAATTTGCCCCAATACAACCTTATGTAATGTATTTACCTAAATAACTTGCTATTTATTAGAATTGAGGCTTATATTAAAGTTGATAAAATAATTAAAATTACTGAACATCGTTACAAGGTTGTATTGGGGCAAATCTGTGAGCTGTCACAGGACTCATCCTACATTTTCTGAACTATAGTAAGAAAACTTAATACGGCCAATAGTGAAAAAATCTGGATATGAAAGAGAAAAACAGATATCAAATTCGTAATCAGAATACCGGAATTACTATAACGCACACAAAATTTTGCAAACCCTAAATTCAATGTCAGCCTGTGTAATCAATGTGTGTTGCCTTTTCAAACAGGAAGACTAGACTATTGATCTGTTTTCTCGGAAATTGTGGGCTATGCGGCGAGGTGCTGGGCCCACAGGAGCTGGCATACGGTGGTTAGGAGGAACCTGCTGAGTGGAGCGATGTGGTCACTTCTGACAATCAGAACATACTCAGCGAATGCGCTCCCGGTCCTAATGGAGCTTACTCTGTTGAATCTAGAGGTCCAGCAGCGTGATGCTGTCGCGTTTCTTTTGAGAATTGAATCTATAATAATAGGTGACGTCCGCCTCTACCACTTGCCAGTAATGGCTTCATAAATATGTTATAAAAAAGCCTGCTACAACTCGTTAATAATGTTGCATGGCAGTTTTGTTGGATGTCATCCTTAAAGGAACGACATACTTATAAATTCTTTCCTTGCATCAATTTAAATTTTCTTTTAGATGGTTGCTAACCATTGGAACTCTCGATTCCTCACTGGCCATGGGAGTATCAACAGTAAACTTTTTTCATTAGATCTAATCCCTTCTTTCTGTTGCAATTTATGGGACTTAATGATTTTCTAACTTTTTCTATAAAATTGGAACACATTCTAATGCAATTTATGGGACTTAATGATTTTTTAACTTTTTCTATAAAATTGGAACACATTCTAAAGAATTTTTATAGCTTTATCCACACTGTTGATGACTGAGCATCGTGATTCCCATGATAACCTCCGACGAATCTTCTCCATCAATCTCTGTTCTCCACGGCTCGAAGGGCAGTTGTTGAGGGTAGTCCAGTTGCATCTCTCCCTTGGTCAGTCCAACGCATTGGGATTCTTCCTCTTGTGCATCATGTTTCCACGCCTCCAGTAACCACAAACCTCTCCAAACTGTCTCCTTGGCCACTAGCAATGCGCCCAAATAATCGGAGGACTCTTCGAAGGCATATTGTTGACAATCTCTTGGTGATTCTCAGTTCTTTGAGAATGGAGGTGTTAGTTCGCCTTGTTGTCCATGGAATTCATAACATACTTTTCCAGCACATTTCAAATGAGTCCAAGTCTCTAGGTCATACATGAATATTGCGAAGATGTGAGATTTAACTAGGCACATTCTCGTCGGGTCATTTGGCTTTATATGATAATAAATTATTATTTATACAGCATTTAGTTTTGTTAACTTTATAGTACCGTATCGTTGCCATATAGCGAGGTATAAGAGTATCAGCATATTTTTATATGCTTGTAAACTAACTTTGTGCGTGATGACATTTTTATATGCTTGTAAACTAACTTTGTGCGTGATGAAATTATCTATAATATGATTCTTAATGCCTAATGGTTTTCAAACTTTTTTATTTCACGTTTTTTCCTTTACACACGGCGGCCTTAGTGTGTAAAGATTTTTTTACGGCACGCTAAAGAAATTACCAATTAACAGTGGGATGGGTGAGCAAGTTGTTCACCAAACCGTTTCTCTAATCTTTAAATCAAACTTGACACGGCTATCATCATTTCCTGATCCACCTTAAGTTATGAGCCATGTTTGGTTTTTATTATTCCGAAAATCCAGCTTCGCAGAGGTAAGGCAAAAGGAACCAGGATTCATTGAGCTTTAAATTCAGCAGAAGATATTCATCCTTCACTGATATCCGAAACATAACCAGTTCTAGTTAGATGTCGCTTCCTATCATTTTGATTGTGCATCAGGGCAGTGAATTAGGATTGCCTGCAGTTATTAATTTTTTTGAATATATCAAGGCAAGTCCCAGTTCAACTCATCCGACATATTAAACGAACACTGAGTTAGACAAGATAGCACTGAGTAAACAAGTTTCAACTTGTTTGTGTAGTGGGCCGTGGAGGGGGAAGCTACTGGAGATATCACACCCTTAAAAAAAATAATAACTACAGCAGAATTGGAAAAGAATCCCAGTTCATCTGATTGAGCGCTCACATTGTCTCAACCTTTTTGAGTTCCCTTAACCAGTTGGTATCATGGATTAACATTCCCGTCTACAGCATCTCTCTTCACTTTCAACGGTTTAGAGCAACAGTATCGTTAGTGTTCATATAAAAATTTTAAGGTACCTTTTACAACTGTTGAAATGCTGAATTTTTTTGTGACATCTCAGCATTTTAAAGCTCTTCATAGAGAACTTCCTTCCATACTTGACCATCTTCCATATTTAATGCATTTCAGAATATTGAAGCTTTCGTTTCACCCATCCACTTAAAGATATAACTCAACCAAGACTGTTTGAGAGGAGTTGTGACTTTAAGGAATAAATTACGCTAAACACATAAGTGATAATTTTATTTCAATTAAAAAAAAACTGCAAAATAAGAGGTCAATTTTTTTTTTATATATTTTTTTTTATTATTTTAAACTAGAATAAGATCATACGAAAAGCATCATATAAAACAATTAAACTTAAAATTTAAAGGATGTTAATTTTTTCTTGGATTTAAACCCACCCAGCAGCCTTTTTTGGCTTTCAAAGTGACAGTTGATATGTCTATTTCCAAGGGTATTTGTGACTTGGAAGTTTTTACCAAATCAAAATCGGCCAACAGGTAGAACATCACAGCTTTAACCTCCATAAGGGCAAAACGTGACCCTATAAAATAAAAAATATATATCGTTGATAAGAATGTTTATTATCAATGTTTATGTGAGATGGGCGAGTTCAAAGAGATATTGAAAGAAGGTTAGTCACAAATATTTTACATTGTTATTCAAATGAAATGGATGATTTAAGAAAACGAAAAAACTATAATTTTTTTTTATACATGGTATCTATGGTATATACGAGGCATATCCAGAAAGTAAGTGTACTGAATTTTTGTAGGTTACAATTTTTTTGTAGGTTACAAAGCCATGTACAGCTTCAGGGAGGTAAAGAGATAGTAATCTGAAGGTGCTAGGTCAGGGGAATGCGCGGGATGGTTCAGGACATCCCATTTAAACGAGGCGAGCTGTTCCGTCTGGCATTGTCGTGAAGCAGGCAAACTCCCTTTGTCAGCATGCCTCTCCTCTTGTTCCCCATGAGGCATATGCCTCATGGGGAGACCATCAACTTGAATATATATTCAAATAAAATTATGCCTTGACATCCCCAAAACACGGATGCCATGATTACCTTGGCTGAAATTGTGGTTTTGAACTTTTTGGCGGAGGGTGAAGAGGTGTGACGCCGCTGTTGAGACTGCCTTTTGGTTTCAGGCGTGTAGTGTGCAACCCAATTTTCATCTCCAGTAATGATGGAGCGGAGAAATTCATCTCCATTGAGGTTGCAGCGCCTCAAAAACTCTTGCCCGGCCTCCACTCGATTCAACTTGGCGGGAGATTGGGTTGACATTTTTCACGAAACGTGTTGTCGCGTCGACACTTCTCAACGTACTGACCTCGAACCGGTCTCGTTGCGGAGGGGAAGGGTCAGGCTACATGGAAGTGTAGCCAACATGTCGAAAATAAAATCCATCCGGTCGTGAGAGCCTCAGTACACTTACATTCTGGATACGCCTCGTAGTAGCAATTACGTAGTAGCAATTTTTTTTTTTTTTTTTTTTTTTTTTTTTTTTTTTTTTATGTCTTAACCCAGGGGTCGGCAAACCGCATGCGGCTCTTTTCATAGGCATGTGCGACTGTTCAACTCCAGCTTCCCCTCCACTCCGCAGTCTCACCAGAAGAGCATGGACACGGCCGATGAACGAACACTTATGTTTTATTAGTGTTTAATTATTTAGGCTTTCTTGTTTTATAGGTAGTGCACTGAGCTACTGCAGCTTATAACTCCCATATGTAATATTCTATTAGTCTATGTAGCCTACGACTAAAAATCTTGATTTTATCTCGTTAGCGAAAATTTTGAGATTCTGTTAACTTAATATTTAGCTCATCTCACTAGAAAGTCTGTCGACCCCTGTCTTAACCCAATTCTTCAAATAAATAATGTTATTATTAAAGTGATGTACTTTTTGTGATTATTTATTTATGTTTTTTTGTGATTATTTATTTATAAAGTTTAGATCAATGACGGGAGTTCTATGTGATCCGAAAATGCCAGTAAAGTTAAAAGGAAAAGTATACCAAACGATTGTTAGACCCGCACTCCTCTATGGCTCCGAATGCTGGACGATGTATAACTCTTACTCTAGGCAACTAGAAACTGCTGAAATGCACATGCTAAGATGGTCAGCAGGTGTGTACCTAAGAGACAAAATAAGAAGCTCACGCATTCGTGGAAGCCTGGGTGTTACAGACATCAACAGCAAGATGGAGGAGAGGCGATTGAGATGGTATGGGCACGTTAGACGCAGAGCACCCAATCACATTGTGAACCAGGCAATCTCCATGGATCTTCCTCGAATAACAACCAGAGGAAGGCCAAAGAATTCATGGGTGGTGCAAAAAGATAACCTGATGCAGAGGCATGGCCTGGGGGGCGTAGTCCGGGACAGAAGAGCATACAACCTGAGGACGAGGAGAGCTGACCCCAACAGTCTTCGCAGACAGTGAGTTGGAGCCAGGGAGAAGAAGAAGAGTTTTTAACCATTTTTATGTTTTTTTATTAAATTGTGTATGTACATGTATTGTGTACACCAATGTTTTTATGTATACCAATATTTTTTGGTCTTTCTAACAATATTTTACATTTTTAGTTTGAAAATAAAAATCTTTGATTTGAAAAGGTAAAATTGAGATAAAATGTAAACTTCGATAGCATTACTACCTATTCAAGAGGGTCTCGTGTTGCAACTTCCAGAAAATTTTAATGTACTTTCGTCGATCTTCTCTAGTAGACTCCGAAATTATCCTTTGTCAAAATGTTAATCTATATACTTATTTATAACAGATATATAATGAAACGTTTCTAATGGAATTATGCAATTTGTTTGAAAGAAATAGGATAGTAACTAAAGGGTACCGGGATAAAGTGGGGAGTATCCTTTTTTTTCACACACATACAAAATTTGACGACCTCCGTGGCCTGGTGGTAAGACACTTGTCTGCCGATCCGGAGGTAGCGGGATCGATCCCCGCTGGAACCCAGATTTTTTAAAATAGGATTCCAGTCTGGTTATCACTTAGGGCCTATAAAAATATCTTTCTGGTTGGTTGGAAGAGATTGCCACATGGCAATAAACTCGCCAGGTTAAAAAAATATATTTACTTGACTCTTGAGAACAGTGCTGGAAGCTTTTTTTTTAATAAAAAATTGAATCATGAATTTATGTTTTTTCATGGTGAGTTGATTTTTATCTTGTTAATTAATCTAATTTATAAATTTAACATAAAATAAATTCTCAGTGTATATTTTTCTTGGTTGGTTGCCATGTTTAGGAGTGTGATGAGTGGTTGCCATGTTTATGAGTGTGATGAATTTTTTACTGTTCCACTGTCGAGTGCATTTATATGCACAAAGTACATAAATTGTTTAATTATTATTTTAATATATTTATTTAAGGTCTTAATCAATTGACCATTATTATTATTATAAAGAATTAAAAAAACATAAGTCTTCATCAAAATTTCACCTCTCAGATATTATTCTAATTTGAAAAGGTCTGGAATAAATTTTTTTTAAATCATTTACCTGAAATAACCATGTCCATATATTTCAGTTTTGGCAGATTACCATAGGTTAACTTCCCTCCATCCAGGGTCTCTTTTACTTCATCAATTTCTTCCTGCACCCTTTTTTGTATATTAGGGTGGGCAAGCATTTCCATAGCAAAGAAACTTAATAAGGACGATGTTGTTTCAAATCCCGCTATGAAAAAGAGAAGTGCTTGAGCTGTGAGGTAATCGTCTGACCAATCTGAAAAGAAATTTATTTAAATGTAATTGTAATGTAAAAGAATATTCATATTTTATGAACTGAAAGGCATTACGTGATTGTTGCCTACTAAAAAATAAAGAAGTGAGACACTTCTTCTTTTTAGTCGTGATGCTCATGGCAGAGCGTCATATTCCCAAATTATCACAAACTAAGCAAATAATTCACCTCCACTTATCTCGGTCGCGAAAGAGATTATATTAAATAGAGTATTATATAGCACTTATATTTTTTTGACATTAAATAGAGATTTATGTAGCACTTATAAAGTTTTTTAAACTCAGTAAGAATATATTAGGTCCTTACATATGAAATTGGCGTTTTGCCGTACTGGCAACTTTGATCTCAAATATCTTCTCTTTGGTTAGGAATTCCAAATTCAAATTTATACAGCTATTTACTCAAGTATTTGTGTTTCGAAAATTATAATTCATTTGTTTTTTCCTCTATTGTTTTTTTTCTTTGCGTCACTCAGTTTACAAAATGGAAAACTTGAAATATCGCGTTATTTACGAGTACGAGTTCCACCGTGGCACCAGTGCTGCAGAAACGGCTCGAAGGATTAATGATGTGTATGGCGACGGTGCCGCAAAAGAAAACACAGTGCGTTTTTGGTTCCAACGTTTTCGTTCTGGAAATTTCGACCTGCAGAAGAAGCCCCGTGGACGGCCGGAAACCAAAGTTGATAATGAAGAATTGAAGGCTATTGTGGAAGCGGATCCATCGCAAACCACGTCCGAGTTAGCTGCAGGCTGCGGTGTTAGTGATAAAACTGTTTTAATCCACTTGAAGCAAATTGGGAAGGTGAAAAAGCTTGAAAGGTGGGTACCTCACGAATTGAGTGAAGCAAATCAACAAACGCGCGTTGACTGCTGCGTTGCATTACTCAACCGGCACAATAATGAAGGGATTTTGAATCGAATCATTACCTGTGATGAAAAGTGGATCCTGTATGATAATCGGAAGCGCTCATCGCAATAGCTGAACCCTGCCGAACCAGCCAAACCATGCCCCAAGCGAAAATTGACTCCAAAAAAGTTACTTGTGAGCGTTTGGTGGACTAGTGCTGGTGTCGTTCACTACAGCTTTCTTAAATCTGGCCAGACGATTACGGCAGATGTCTATTGTCAGCAACTGCAAACCATGATGGAAAAGCTAGCTGCTAAACAACCGAGGCTGGTTAATCGCTCTAGGCCACTGCTGCTCCATGATAACGCTAGACCACACACTGCACAACAGACGGCTACCAAATTAGAAGAGCTTCAATTGGAATGTCTAAGACATCCACCGTACTCTCCGGACCTTGCCCCAACAGATTACTATTTTTTTCGAAATTTGGATAACTTCTTGCAAGGGAAAAAATTCAACTCCGATGGGGCAGTCCAAACCGACTTCAAAGATTTTATTGATTCCCGTCCGAATGGTTTTTTTAGTAAAGGGATCGATGAACTACCTATGAGATGGCAAAAGTGCATAGATAGCAATGGTACATACTTTGATTAAATAAATATATTATATTAAAAAAAAATCAACTTTATGTTCCTCCCAAACAAAACGCCAATTTCTCATGTAAGGACCCAATATAATAAATACCGGGTACAGATTTTAAGTATTCCTCCGTAATACATTTACGCATTGAATGAAAAAATAATATTAATGAAAATAATATTAGCACTTATCGGCCACATCAGAGATATTTTGTGAAAATCGGGAATAAATTCACCAATACAATCAAACGTGTGCCAGTGTGTGACGTAGGTATATTCATTCTAAAAAACCGCTATGGGTGAGGAAGCGACGCTATTCACATCTCACTCTCACTGTACTTCGTTATATGGAAACGCAAGAAATAGAATCTCAGTTCAATCGCTTCTCTTGCTCAGTAGCCAGCGGGATTTCGTTCGAGGTGGTCGCTTCACCCATTTTGTGAACGCCGATATTTTTTTTTCATGTTTTCAGCAATTAAATTTCAATTATTATCACTTTTGACTTCAAATTCAATTAATTTAAGCGATTGGCTATGAATATTCTTATTTTTACGATTTTAAATAGCTCATTTTTACATTTGTATTGAATATACATGTAATGTAAAAGGAACGGAACTGATTTTTTTAGCACAGGAAGGGAAAGGTTAAGGCAGTTTTCATTTACATCGTGTTATCCTGGAACCAATTAATTGCGTAAATAGAGGGTTTACTATTAATCTATTTAATATAATTATATAACATATATGATAATCTAAATCATCTCACTCATTAAGAAAATATTATAGTCGTTTTTTAAGCTATCACTGGTTTTGAAGTATGTACTCGTATGTATTACTGTCGTTATATACAGTTTAATATAGTGGGTTATTACAGTTTAATATAGTAGGTATTATTATGTGGTGACTTCTACCAACCAACCAGAAAGATATTTAACAACTTGAAGTGAATTTCTTTTAAGAAATCTCAGTGTGAATGGGAATTGAACTTGCAGCCCCATGTAAGCAGACAGATTTCTTACCAACTAGGCCATAGAAGTATTTATTAAACTGTAATAAATTTTTGAAATTATAAATTGAATTTTTATTTATTTTAGAATCTCTAAACTATTCCATGTATTTAAAAAGTGTTTTACAATTTCAGAAGACATTTGCTTATCAAAAGTGATGATGATGAAATTTTTTGAATATACATTGGTAAGACACTTGTCTCCCAACTAGGAAGTTGCAGGTTCGATTCCCGCTGAAACATAGATTTTTTATAAAAAAAAAAGAATTTCATTCTAGTTTTCACTTAAGGCGACTGTAACATCTTTTTGGTCGATTGAAGGGGATTGCTACATGGCAATAGGCCCATCAGATTGTACCGTATACAATGAAAGTAATGTAATATATTTCGAATACACAATAATCATCATTGTTAACTTGGATCGATCCACAGCTGGATGAAGGTCTCCCCAAGTTGACTCCAAATAATTCAATTTTGTGCTCGTTTGTGCCATGTGATGCTGCCATGCTTCCTGATTTCATCCATCATCTCTTTATGGGCTTTTCATGCCTTGTGGGTACCACTGAATTATTTCGGATGTCCATCGGGAATCTGACAATCTGGCTACGTGGCCTGCCCATTGCCACTTCATCTTCTTGCACATCTTTATCTTCTTGCACATCGTTAGGTCAGGTTAGTTTAGGTTAAGTTACGAGCCACGAGTATAGGTTAGGTCAGGTTAGGTTAGGTTAAGTTACGAACCACGAGTATAGGTTAGGTCAGTTTAGGTTAGGTTAAGTTACGAGCCACGAGTATAGGTTAGGTCAGGTTAGGTTAAGTTAAGTTACGAGCCACGAGTATAGGTTAGGTCAGGTAAGGTTAGGTTAAGTTACGAGCCACGAGTATAGATTAGGTTTGGTTAAGTTACGAGCCACGAGTATAGGTTAGGTCAGGTTAGGTGGGGTTAAGTTACGAGCCACAAGTATAAACTCGTTTATATTTATTTTGAGGTATTGTTAATAAATAAAATATGAGAGAGATTCTCTTGGTTTTTTATATTTAACAAACTTAAAAAAAATTTAAAATTACATTCGTTTGATTTATATGTTCATATATGATATTTCCTTATAAAAAATATAAAGTTGCCATATAAAAAATATAAATATATAAAAAAATATAAAGTTTCCTTATAAAAAATATAAATATATGGTACACCTTAAATAATCGATTAAAGATGGTATTTGTATCTGAACTATTTATTTCTTGGTTTTAATCCAACCCAGCAACCGTCTTTGGCTTTCAGAGGCAAAGAATTTTTACTAATTTCAATGGGTATCTTAGATTTGGAAATTGGTACAAAATCGAAGTTGGCTAACAGGTAGAAGACGACTGCTTTTGCCTCCATCAGCGCAAAACGTGATCCTAGAAAAAAAAATTAAAAGTAAAACTGGATGAACTTTCTAAGCACCGTTGATTTTGTGGCTAGTAATATATGCACGTACGAGTATATGTTATTTTTAACATTCCAATAATTTATTTTAAGAGGCTTCTGAAATAAAGTTCTGAACGGTTCATTAATAATCCAAGGAGTCGAATAAATGCTTTGGAAATATTTGTGCATAAAGAAGAATATATGGATTGATAAAGTATGAGAGAATACGGAATGAAGTGATTACGGTAGTAAAAAAGCATCAACCACTTTTATAAAAAGTCTTTTTTTTGTTCCATCTTCAAAATGACACCAAAAAATTGCTCAAGCAATTTATGTTAAGAATAGTCGAAAAGTAAAATAATATTTAATATATTCAGCACGTTTGGAATAAAGTTAACAACGAAAATTTTGATTTAACGACATGTATCCGAGAAGTACAGAGTCTCAAAAAGTTGCTCTTGTTAGCGCCGTTTCTTGATGTAACTTGGCACTTTTGTTTGATGAATAATAAATATTTTTACTGTACATTGGTAGACCAAACTATGCAGCTTACGTATTTAAATTTTTTTGTTAGAGCTGGTATATATGATATACTATAGCTGGCACCATCTCTCCTGGAAGTCCGAGATATGTAGCACCTAGAACGTACACAAAATTGTGCGATACGATTTCCACAATGTATGAAAAATAAAAACAGCCTGAAAAGTAGCGTTGGTCTTTCCGTTTCCAATAGAGTAACAACTGTCGGCTTTACAACTTGAGGTTGAAAGTGACATGAGAAGAACATAATGATGCATCTTCTGCCCTGTTCCTAATGTTCAGCTTCATGCTTGTTGTTATACCTCGAGAAGGCCACTTCAAGTACTATGAAGGTGACCAGATATAGAAATGTTCTCAGACCACCTGGTCGACATGCCAATGAGAGATATGATCAAAGTATAAATAACATGGTTCTATAAAAACTTAAATAATTACCAATGCAGTTTCTTGGTCCAACTCCAAAGGGCACGAAAGTGTATGGTTTAATAGAAGCCTTGTTTTCGTCTGAGAACCTTTCAGGATCAAACCTTTCAGGGTCTGGAAAGTGCTCGGGGTCGTGGTGTATCGCATATATTGGGATCCAGACACAATCTTTCACATAAAGCTAAAAAAATACACACAGATTAGTAGAAAACAAATCTTAATACCATTTGATGTAGTTTCTATTTACAAAAAAGTGTATTGTATTATACTTTCGTTGTATACAGTACAACCTTTTTTGTTATGTATTAATCTCTTTCAACCAACCAGAAAGATGTTTAACAAGCCTAAAATCCCGAGCAGGAAGACAGGCGTTTTATCAACTAGGGCACGGGAGTCGTCATTTATATTAAATATTTTTTATTTACGTCTAAAATGAATGAAAATTGAGGGAAGATTGGGAGAAGAGAGCTGAAGAAATTTCAATTGAAGAAAAGGTAAGAAGTATGAAACTGAATGTATTATGAGATATATAGATTTAAACTAGGCGAGAGCCGTGTGCATTGATATAAAAATGTGGGTATGATGATGGTGAAGATGATGATCTCTCAAAACTCTTGTAATTGTTTATTTTCTATTATCCGTACTAAATACTACAATGTACTTATCACCATATAAACCTTACCACCTCTGATTGATAAATACGAGTTTAAGCTCCTCGACTCTCTGTTTCTGACGATCTATCAACTTGTCTCTTCAAACGTTGCGGGTTCGATCCCCGCTGGAACCCAGATTTTTTAAAATAGGATTCCAGTCTGTGTAACACTTAGGGCCTATAAAAACATCTTTCTGGTTGGTTGGAAGAGATTGCCACATGGCAATAAACTCGCCAGTTTAAAAAAAATGGTCAGCTCTTGAACCTCTACCTGGTTTATTCCCTAGTATCAGTCAAGAGGAAATACACAATTATAAAGAAGATATTGTTGATAGGCACAAGTTATTATATTTTATAATGAGGAAATGCAGTTTTTTTTTTCAGATAAGTTAGATATTGAACTGTTATATTACACCTATCATACTAGTATGTGGAGAGCATCTTGAAGTTTGATTAGGTTATTCAGAAATTCTATCTAAAAAATCAAATTAACAGAATAGAAAGTATATTAAAAATATTTATTATGTACCTTAATAACCATAGTATGAATGAAACCCGCGATTCTAACATATCACTGAAATGTTATGGGTTTGCGTTTAGAAAGCAAACCCTCCTCAAGGGTGCTCTAATTTAAGATTCAAATCCATTATTATTGACAGATTTAAATACTTCAAAATAAATATTATATGATATATAATATATATACTCGTACATATAAACATATATAAGTTGAGTGTAGAGATAGGAATGTAGTGGATGCGGCCATTAGATTAGATTTATCCAGCATCTGCATATGTTCAGAAAGACATATTTGGTAAGAAAACTACAAAAAACTTACCAAGCAAATGATGAACTACTAAGACACCTTTGTAGATCTTCTGATATGTGATAATAATACATTCCGCTTTAGGTTCAGTGTAGTATATTGTGTCGTGTTCATATATAACATCAGACATTCTGATAAGATCTACCAAAAAGGATTCTCTGTAAGTGCTTCCTAAAGCTGCACACGCCACTCATACCTCTAATACTAAGATGCAGACCATTTCACGCCATAGGAACAGCAACAACAAAAGCTCTATCACAATACCCCGTCCTATTGGATCGATTTAGAACAGGCCTTCTTAAAATATGGGTCGCGACCCAAAATGGGGTCGCGTAGCAAAATTCTGGGGTCGCGAGAGATTTTAATGTCAAATATTTAAATAGGATTTTAGGATCAAAATAATTTTTGGTCATGGATAAATGGCTGAACTTAAATAAGAATGGTAATGACGCAGATGATAATGCTACAAACTCTCCTCAGGCAGGACAAAGTATTGAAAAACAGGCATCTAATGTGCGAAAAAGAAAATATGATGAGTCTTTTCTTCAATTTGGCTTTACATTTCAAAATTGTAAGGGTTATGAACAACTTCTTTGTTTTTTTATGGGGTCGCTTTATATTTATATGGGGTCGCCAGGAAACTCGCAATCATAAATGGGGACGTGAATGAAAAAAGTTTAAGATTTTATCATTTCATTTCATTTAATAAATGGGTTGTTCTAAATCAGGGGATTTAGAATAACCCATTTATTAAATGAAGAAAAGATCGTCTTTAAAGTTCTAATTTTCTCCGAACGAACATCTAAGGCACATATTCGGAAGATACAATGGAGACATCCCGTTAAGGGACTTGAATATAAAGAGACAAAGCTTGAAATCAATGCGTTCACGACATCTACCATAAACCAGTGTAGACTTTTTAGAAGGGAAGTAATATGACAATATTTATGATTACCTTACGTGTATATCAGCCTACATTGAAAACAGATTGGAGTCTGACTGGAGTCTGTTTTCAATGCAGCTGTTAGGCTAGACGGCTAGACTCCAGTCTAGAAATTTATGAATGAGGCGAATCAGAATAAATTACAATACTCTTACTTCTCGTCAATCCAAAATCATTATTTGTTATTTTTCAAAGTTATTAATTGATATGAAGATTCCTCGATTGAATTGAAAATATTTAAGATTTCAATTTCTACATTTAACCCTTTATAGAGCAAGTTTTTATTTTTGAGATATTGAGTTTTTTGTTGAATAAATCATTATTATGTGTATCAAATTAACTTTATTTCTTCGAAAATGTGTTTTAAAAATGTTTTTTTTTTGGAAATGAGGCGGTCGCACATGAGACCTGTGCCCATTTCAGGGGTCATGTCAGTGGTCGCAAAAGTGACCAATGAATGTTTAGGTAATAATATCTAAGTTTAGGTTGTACTAGGAAATACAATTCATATATGATATATAATGAATGGTGATTTACTTATAATACCTATTTACATATTTGACAATAAATTGACCGGATGTTCAGATCGTTACTACTGAACATGCAGCTAATAAGTATAACCATAAGGGTGGTCGCATATGCGACCGATTTCTGCTTATGCCCGTTAAAGGGTTAACTCTTCCCTTATGGTGATAAAAATAATACGCGTGTTACGGTGTTGGGTAGTGAGTACGCAATAAAAAATTAGCGATTTTAAATCGGAAAAATAAGAACATTCATAGATAATCCCCTTAATTAATTATAATTGAAGTTAAAAATTATAATAATTGAGATTTATTTGCTGAAAACATTAAAAAACCATCTGAAAACATTAAAAAACGCTCACGGAACGGGCGTACGTCTAACCTATTTGCAAGCCTAGAGGCAACTAGTGGCGCGGAACGTCAGTCGCATACCCCGGCGCATACGCCTTTGCTTGCGACGTTGAGAAAATTCAGCTCCTCGAAATTCAGTCTAGTATGCAAAAGTGAGATGCGAATATAGTGTCGCGCTTCCCGCATACTATTCACCTATCGTCAAGACCAGGCACTCGCCGCATTTAAATGCGAATTTGTTTTCGATCTTTACAGAACACCTCGATGTAGTCGATAAATTCTGATTATTATTAATATTATTTTTTAAATCAATGCGTAAATATATTATGGAGGAATACCTAAAATCTTAACCTTGTATTTATTATATTTATAGATATATTGATGGTTATTAGAAGCAACGTGTAGAAGATACCCAACACAGGGAAGGAAAGGTTAAGAAAGGATTAAATAAGAATTTAGTTACACACTGATTAACTTGATGGTGAGCAATACACCTTAGTTACTCTTTAATATTTTAATTTATCATTTTCTCTCTTTCCTAGAATTTTTATATTTACGTCTCGATTTATAATGTTGTTGCTTTAAACCTCAAAGTATGATTTTTTATACGTATTGTAATATTTTATGTAAACTTCACTGGTCTAGATTAAGTTATGTATGATCTATAAAATGTTCTCGAGGCAGTCTAATAAACCATAAAATAAAATTGAACCTACCGTAAATGTTCTTGCTGAAGGATTTGGTGGAGGCAACACGTAAGGTTTCACACACACCCTGTCTGTAGCAACGGCCGGGGGCCACATGCGGAGAGTTTCTAGTCACGAAAATAAATGTTATAATTATCAGCCCTTACTGGTTTGAGTTAAGGAAGAGAAATAACAATAGATAAGTTATCTCGTCAGTAGCAGGTATCATGATTGAAAATTATTGTAATACATTAGCTAAAAATATGGCATAATTTCTGTCGTTTGTTATTTGTTTTAGTTTACATAATTTATGTTGTTTGTTATTTGTTTTGGTCTACATAATTTATGTTGTTAGTTATTTGTTTTGATCTACATAATTTATGTTGCTTGTGATTTGTTGTGATCTACATAATTTATGTACTCGTAGTTTGTTATTTGTTTTGGTCTACATAATTTATGTAGTTTGTTATTTGTTTTGGTCAACATAATTTATGTTGTTTGTTATTTGTTTTGGTCTACATAATTTATGTTGTTTGTTTTGGTCAACATTATTTATGTTGTTTGTTTTGATCTACATAATTTATGTTGTTTGTTATTTGTTTTGGTCTACATAATTTATGTTGTTTGTCATTTGTTTTGATCTACATAATTTATGTTGTTTTTTATTTGTTTTGATCTACATAATTTATGTTGTTTGTTATTTGTTTTGGTCTACATAATTTATGTTGTTTGTCATTTGTTTTGGTCTACATAATTTATGTTGTTTGTCATTTGTTTTGATCTACATAATTTATGTTGTTTGTTATTTGTTTTGATCTACATAATTTATGTTGTTTTGGTCTACATAATTTATGTTGTTTGTCATTTGCTTTGATCTACATAATTTATGTTGTTTGTTATTTGTTTTGGTCTACATAATTTATGTTGTTTGTTATTTGTTTTGGTCTATATAATTTATGTTGTTTCTCTTTTGTTTTGATCTATATAATTTATGTTGTTTGTTATTTGTTTTGGTCTACATAATTTATGTTGTTTGTCATTTGTTTTGATTTACATAATTTATGTTGTTTGTTATTTGTTTTGGTCTACATCATTTATTATGTTTGTCATTTGTTTTGATCTACATAATTAATGTTGTTTGTTATTTGTTTTGGTCTACATAATTTATCTTGTTTGTTATTTGTTTTGGTCTACATAATTTATATTGTTTGTCATTTGTTTTGATCTACATAATTTATGTTGTTTGTCATTTGTTTTGGTCTACATACTTTATGTTGTTTGTCATTTGTTTTGATCTACATAATGTATGTTGTTGTTATTTGTTTTGATCTACATAATATAAAAACTTGAAAAAAAGAATTATGCATCGAAAAACTCGAAAATTTTAACATTTTACATTATATTTTTTTAATATTATTCCCTTGATCCATTCATACTTTCTTGGTCTCTCTCTACCACAACTACCATGTATCGTTCTAAGTGAGCGCATTTCTAGGCCTAAATAAAGTTATATATTCAAAATATATAAAATAAAGTAAAGAAAAACTACGTAAATTTATATTTATTTTGTAAGTTTTTTGGAAATCATCCTTTCAATGTAGCCAAACCATCTCAAGATTCCTTTCTCAATTTTACTCATAACAACCGTCCCAAACAGTCAGTTATCTTTGTCCGATCATTCCTTACACTATCATTCAATGAAATACCAAATATTTCTCTTAATTCATACACATTCAGCGCATCCACTTTTTTTTCACTATCCTTACTTGTCTTCCCTACATCAAGATATTAAAAAGAATATTACCCGATATAACCATATCAAGATATTTAAGCTTTGGTAGATCATTATAGGTTAGGGGTTCTCCATTGAGGGTGGCTTTGACATCATCAATTTCATTCTGAACTCTCTTTTGGATGTCAGGGTAATGGATCATCTCGTATGCGAAGAAGCTGAGAAGTGTTGAAGTTGTGTCAAATCCAGCTACGAAGAAGAGGAAGGCTTGGGCTATGAGATCGTCTTCAGTCCACTCTGCAAAATTTATTATTATATCAGTAAAATACATATTCTAGAAAGAGTGACTATATAACATATATATCCTTAGGTTAACCCTTAGAGATCGGCTAAGATTTACGCGAAGTACTCCCTCAGACCGGCGAGAATTTTAAACATTGGAACGCACTTATAAACAATTTAATTACTCTTCACACAAAATGAATAAATAAACCAAATAAACAGCATATTATAGTCAAATGGTGTACATTTGTGTTAGTATAAAAATAATCAGAGTTTTTTGTTTCATATTGACTTTAAAATAATAAATAAAAATATATTACCGTGAGAATGGAGCTGCCACTTAAGTAAATCACTTGTGGGATTTTTTATTATAAGGTCTATCGTAAACATTTAGTCATCCACATCGAGAATGTACTTTTGAACATGATCTCCAAATACAAAAATTATCGTTATCCGAAAGAATCATAGTAATAATTAAATTTAATGGAAGGTCTAAAGAAATATCTCGGCACAAACACACATACTCGCGCAACTGTTCGTCGGCATATGGATAGGGTGTCCATGAATTAGTATTGCATATGTAACTTTTAAAACTCAAAACTTTTGAATTGTGTGATATGCCTTAAAACAATTAGTTGGACATAAGGCAACTTCGCAGTCACTACACCAATAACGAGTTTGAACACGTTTCTGAGGCTGCCGCGTAGTATTTTTACATACAAAACACCGCCGATAAACCGATTGTCTCTTAGAATTGATAGTTTGTGGAATGTCTGATAAAAAATGTCGTGCACTTAGTCTAAGAGGATGGTCACCACTTTGTTTGGATTTAGGTGTTGACTCCGGATGATGATATTTTTGTAGAAGTTGTCGAACAACTTCTAATTGGAAGTCTGTTAGGCTCACGTCTTTTTTTGTCTTAAACTTAAACATCGCGTGAGCATTTATTAATACCACGTCAATTGTACGAAACGCGATCTTTTTGTACCACTTATTGGTTTTACGGACGCACTCTACAAACGTGATCATCATATCTGACCTGTCTACGGAGCCCATGTGTTTGTTGTAACTAACTACACACGATGGTTTCACAATAGCGGCTTTTGTTTTGTAATCTACTTTGCCGGTTTCTATTGGTGACGCATCTTCTGCAGTTGTCAACATGTGCACATCTCTCTTGTCGTGCCATTTTACAGCAAGTAGACATCCAGAAGTCATTGATGATGTTTCACCTTTCTGCACGATTCCAAATTTTGGCAGGTACTTCCTAGTTTTTTTTACTGTTCCACAGGCGTTGGTTTTTTGATCGTGCAAATACTTAAATAAAGCTGGACTTGAGTACCAGTTATCCGTATAAACAGTATGCCCTTTACACAAATATTCCGATAGTAGGGACACGACCACTTTTCCCGAAACCCCCATATCCTTGGATAATTGTTCGTCTATATTACTTACGGGTATTTCGGTTTTTGCTCCACAATAAATAATTAATTTTAAAACTAAACCGGTTTCACAATCGCACAGAACAAAGAGTTTGATTCCAAATTTGTGCCTTTTTGCCGGCAAATACTGTTTTATTCGTAACCTACCTTTGTATAATACTAGTGACTCATCGATACACAAATTTTTAAAAGGATAAAAAAAAATCTTAAAATTTTCACACACCGAATCGACAAAGTCTCTTATTTTATATAGAATATCGTCTTTTGGCTGTTTGCAACTATCGGAAAAATGTAGCATACTTAGAATAGACAAATATCTATCTCGTGACATTGTCTCGCCAAAAATTGGTGACGATATTAATTTGTCCTTTGTCCAATATTGCCTGATCCTGCTTTTTTTGCTCCGAACCATAAGCATTGATAAAGCGAAAAATAGATATATTTCATCAGCATTCACGGACTTCCATTCATTCATTTGTGAATGCTGGGAAAATGTTTTTTTTATCTTTAGTTGATCATAATATCTATTCGTTTCTTCAGAAACTTTTCTCACTATGTCACTACTCAAAAATAGTTCAAAATAATCTATTTCCCGACTTTCTTCATTGAGATCGCAATTTCTCAATCCAGATTGTTGGTTGAAGTCATGCAATACTGGACGAAAGTTAATGCCATTTTGCCACTCAGATGAAATATTGTCTACATTTACGGTTGATGTGGGCTCTGTATTGTCTAAAACATTAGAATTGTCAATTTCACTATCACTAATTTCTGAAGGATCATCGACGTCCTCAATATTATCTGGTATATAATCTTCGTCGTCACTCATAGAAAAATCAGAATCAATGTCTAGAATATACTGTTCTATTGCATCGTCATCCATCTTTTAAATTATGAAATGGTTCAATAAACAGAAAAATAGTTATACACTCAAACAAAACATCAATGTTCACAAACCAGCATTATTATGAATAAAAATCTACACAAATAATAAAATTAAATGAGTTCCCTCACACAAAAAAAATTGTTTATAAAAAAAACAAATTACAACGAACTCCGAACGTAATGTCTAATAAATAACAATATAACAGTCACCCTAAATAAACATACACTCGAGATCAAGTACGTGTACCGACACAGATAAAACACTACCACTTCGCGACTCGGCGGTTATATGACTGTATGAGTAACCGATGGCCGCTATGCGCGAAGTTTTCATGGGACACATCTTACAATAAAATAAAATAATATTAAACATTCATATAAGAAGGGTGAAACTTTAATTCCAAATCACAGAAAATATATGAATGTATACGCTACACTTTTTTACTTTTGATCTGTAGTAGTAAATTTACATAATAATAAACGTTTTATACAGAGAATATGTGCGAGCTGCGGATGTAGCCAGCCGGCGTTTGAGCCCGATTTTATTCGACTTCATATGTAGCCAGCCGGACTTTAAGGGTTAAAAAAAAGTACAGTTAATTTTGCTTAGTCGTAAAACACCGGAACCAGGTAATATTGTCTTAATAATGCGAAATTTTGTATAAAAATTCAATGTATTGTATTTTCAATGATTTGTCTTTTTTGCGGGCAGTGCGCCTGTGGACGGCCCCGTATTATATTGGTAACATGTGATTTTGTACGATTTGATACCTGTATCTTTCCGATTGTTTTTGTTATAATTGCGTAAAATTATTTTAATTTTTTTTCATATATTCTGTCAATCTTTGTATTGAGCACTCACTGTTGGTTCTTTATTTTTCATTATTTATATTCTAAGGTACATCGTACCGTTTATGTAAATTAATAATTTTTTTTAACCTGGCGAGTTTTATTGCCATGTGGCAATCTCTTCCAACCAACCAGTAAGATGTTTTTATAGGCCCTAAGTGTTAACCAGACTGAAATCCTATTTAAAAAAATATGTTACTTATAAAGGGTCTTTTAAATAGTCCGGTTTTTTTTATTCTATTTTTTTAAATTCTTGAATAAAACACACAATTTGCTTTGATTTCAAAAAACTTTTTATTGGTCATTGAAGTATAATGTATGACATTTAAATACAAAAAAAAAATATCCGCCAAATGTCCACTTCTTGCAACTCCACGGATGTCCTCTCTTTTGTCAAAATTTTCGATGACATTTTGGAATAATTGCGGTTCTAACTCATCAATAACGCGAATAATTTCGTCCTTTAGCTCAGGAATTGATTGGGGGCCATTCTTATAGACCTGGGTTTTCACGCAACCCCAGAGAAAATAGTTCAAATCACATGATCTTAGTGGCCAATTAATATCACAGTTTCCGGAGATTACAATACATAAAATAATTCAACAATTTGAACGCGTAGTTGTATTGTATACGACTCCATTTTTATAAATGTCATACATTACACTTCTCAAATGTCACAAGACCCAGGCAAGTTCGCGACGCCATCTGTGTTTTATCAAAAAATTAAAAAATCACTCAATTTGAAAGACTCTTTACATACCATCAAGCTATTTCCATGTGGGGGTAGGCAGATATATAGTACATATCCTTTGCCTCTTCAGCATCCTCACCCCTTCTCATACAACTGTTCGATTTCTCTGACTTTTTATATTTCCGTCTTTCAAAATATCATTAATTTGATCCATTCATACTTTTATAAGCCTTTCTCGATTGTATTTTTGTATGTTTTCAAATAAATTTATAAAAGTAATTTTCAAATTTAAAAAATCCGCAATAAAACAAGAATCATATGTTGCCTGACTAGTCCATATGCAGCATTCGCTGGGAGGACCAAGGCCCGAGTTAATTTGACAAGTAGCCTGAACGAGTGGTAAATAATTAACTTGCTAATTAATTAGTTGTAAGGATTGTTATCTAGTTATAAGTATTGTGCAGGTGTTAACTATTTCTTAGAAATATATTATATATTAAGATTATTAAAAATAAAATGACATATAGGAAATTAAGATTAAGTTAGTTCATAGTTATAATATATTATATAAATTAGATAAGTTCTTAAGGTATAAATTTGTACAAAGGTTTGCCTTTGGCAAATATTTGTATTGCATATTAATTTAATTTATTGAATAAAATAAAAATATATGCCGCTATTTTGGGAACTGTGCATGCGTAGTATTAAAAATAACAAACCTGTTTTTTTAGTTTCCTTGCCAATGTCAGACTCTTCAACCGTCGCAAATCCAGCGTGCTGGTCATCCTGAGTCTCGTGCTTCAAGGATCCCTTCTTGGCTTCCATCAGAAGTTGAATCATGTCGTTTCTTATTATTTTATATTTTTCTCTCTCGTTCATCGTATCTCTAACAAGTTTCCTGAAGAAGTTTTCTAATTTCTTGTCAAATATTTTTATGTTCAGTAGCTGAAACAATAGTTATATAAAAATAATATTTTTCATTAATAATAATAACCTAGATAATGAAAATTTGCATTAATTTATTAATGATGGAGATTCTGATGTCATCAGTGTGCAGTGAAGTGTCAGATTTGGAGATTTTGATTAATGATGGAGATTCTGATGTCGCGTCATCAGTGTGCAGTGAAGAGTCAGATTTTGAAGATTTTGATTAATGATGGAGATTCTGATGTCGCGTCATCAGTGTGCAGTGAAGAGTCAGATTTTGAAGATTTTGATTAATGATGGAGATTCTGATGTCGCGTCATCAGTGTGCAGTGAAGAGTCAGATTTTGAAGATTTTGATTAATGATGGAGATTCTGATGTCGCGTCATCAGTGTGCAGTGAAGAGTCAGATTTTGAAGATTTTGATTAATGATGGAGATTCTGATGTCGCGTCATCAGTGTGCAGTGAAGAGTCAGATTTTGAAGATTTTGATTAATAATGGAGATTCTGATGTCACGTCATCAGTGTACAGTGAAGAGTCAGATTTTGATTAATGATGGAGATTCTGATGTCGCGTCATCAGTGTGCAGTGAAGAGTCAGATTTTGAAGATTTTGATTAATAATGGAGATTCTGATGTCACGTCATCAGTGTACAGTGAAGAGTCAGATTTTGAAGATTTTGATTAATGATGGAGATTCTGATGTCGCGTCATCAGTGTGCAGTGAAGAGTCAGATTTTGAAGATTTTGATTAATGATGGAGATTCTGATGTCGCGTCATCAGTGTGCAGTGAAGAGTCAGATTTTGAAGATTTTGATTAATAATGGAGATTCTGATGTCACGTCATCAGTGTACAGTGAAGAGTCAGATTTTGATTAATGATGGAGATTCTGATGTCGCGTCATCAGTGTGCAGTGAAGAGTCAGATTTTGAAGATTTTGATTAATAATGGAGATTCTGATGTCACGTCATCAGTGTACAGTGAAGAGTCAGATTTTGAAGATTTTGATTAATGATGGAGATTCTGATGTCGCGTCATCAGTGTGCAGTGAAGAGTCAGATTTTGAAGATTTTGATTAATGATGGATATTCTGATGTCGCGTCATCAGTGTGCAGTGAAGAGTCAGATTTTGAAGATTTTGATTAATGATGGAGATTCTGATGTCGCGTCATCAGTTTGCAGTGAAGAGTCAGATTTTGAAGATTTTGATTAATAATGGAGATTCTGATGTCACGTCATCAGTGTACAGTGAAGAGTCAGATTTTGAAGATTTTGATTAATGATGGAGATTCTGATGTCGCGTCATCAGTGTGCAGTAAAGAGTCAGATTTTGAAGATTTTGACATATGAATCTGGAGAACTGTTTAACTTGAATTTTAACCAGACAAGGACCTTCTTTATTTTTTTTGGCTACCATCGTAAGTCAAACCTGAATGGAAGACAAGCGTCTTACCAACTAGGCCACGGAGGTAGATATAATTTATGAATGATCAAATTAGGACCTTTGTTAGTTATTTTTCCTTCTTAATGTTGAAAATAATACAGCAACTCTAATATACGAGTATGTTAAGAATACATTAAAACAAATCCATTAATAATTCTCAGATAGTACAGAACAAAGGTTGACTAGTTGCAACCCGTGAAATATTCACGGAAGTAAAACAAATTCTACATTTATGAAATACCGAATGGAGCAAGATCAGCTTAAAGATTTTTGGCTTCATTAAGTTTGAAGTTTAAAATAAAAAAGGTACATCTTGATTGATGAATTATTTAATTCTCTAAAATCTCTTTACACACGATGTTTTGTGTATAAACATTACTGTTGTTCAATTTAAATCGTTGATAAAGTTTTCCTTGAAGACTTGTTTCAGATATATTGACTTTAATGTTTTCGCGTTTCCGACATCTTAAAAAAGCCACATATAATTGTCTGCATTCAAAAAAAGACCATAAGATAAATAAACACAATTAATCATAATGTTCAATATAATAGGAAATAAATGAATTATTTAATGAATTACAATTCAAAATAAATTGACATCATCCCCTTTTAGACCGGTTCGTTCAGTATAATTTCAATCTATTTCGAAGAAGTAAACACAAGTTATTATAAGGTTTAATATAATAGGAAATAAATGAATTATTTGATGAATTACAATTCAAAATAAATTGGCATCGTCCCCTTTTACACCGGTTCGTTCAGTATAATTTTAATCTGTTTCGAAGTATTCCTCTCTCGCTCTCTTGCATTCAAAATTCAATTGTCGTATTCTTTCTTCGCGGACAACCGTACGGGTTTTGGTCTATTTATATTATGATTACCCAAAATATGCAAACCATGTCGAACTTTTCACGTATGCAATTATAAAAAACCTCAAAACTAGAAGGCGAGAATGCATCGCGATATTCCTAGTGAACGTTCTTTAAAGTATACCATAATAGTTTCAGTAGCCCCGCAATACTAGAAGCACGAAGTTTATATACGTCCCTAATAAACATAACCATGGAAGCAACCATACTCTGTTTTTCTTATCAAGATAACGAATACCATAGCTAAATACTCAGTCACGCGTGGTATAGATACGAGTATATTGAACCAACTGAGAGTCACAGTGAATATATTCTCGGTGTCTTCCAGCAGTATGAGAAGAATCATGCTAATATTATTCCTAACTTATAAACTCAATAGTATATCCATATCCACGTTATGTATTCATGCAAAGCGGTCATTAAAAGAAAAAAAATACCCTCAATATTCTCATAAAATTATCTAAATTCAATTTGAAAGAAGTAATCTACAAAACATTTGTTACCTACCTTCATGATTTGAAAGAAGTAATCCACAAAACATTTGTTACCTACCTTCATGATTTGAAAGAAGTAATCCACAAAACATTTGTTACCTACCTTCATGATTTGAAAGAAGTAATCCACAAAACATTTGTTACCTACCTTCATGATTTGAAAGAAGTAATCCACTAAACATTTGTTACCTACCTTCATGATTTGAAAGAAGTAATCCACAAAACATTTGTTACCTACCTTCATGATTTGAAAGAAGTAATCCACAAAACATTTGTTACCTACCTTCATGATTTGAAAGAAGTAATCCACAAAACATTTGTTACCTACCTTCATGATTTGAAAGAAGTAATCCACAAAACATTTGTTACCTACCTTCATGATTTGAAAGAAGTAATCCACAAAACATTTGTTACCTACCTTCATGATTTGAAAGAAGTAATCCACAAAACATTTGTTACCTACCTTCATGATTTGAAAGAAGTAATCCAAAAAACATTTGTTACCTACCTTCATGATTTGAAAGAAGTAATCCACAAAACATTTGTTACCTACCTTCATGATTTGAAAGAAGTAATCCACAAAACATTTGTTACCTACCTTCATGATTTGAAAGAAGTAATCCACAAAACATTTGTTACCTACCTTCATGATTTGAAAGAAGTAATCCACAAAACATTTGTTACCTACCTTCATGATTTTGGGAGCAATCCTCATTCCCAGAAATTTGATTAATCGTGAAATACTGAAGTTGGAAACTTTCTTTCCCATTAGATAAAAGTCATTTTTGTCGTCTTCAAACGAGTTCACTTTATAGCCGAAGGCACAGGAAGCAATAACATCGTTGGTGTATTTAGAAAAGCAGTCCTTCATTTCCAATTCAACTACTTGGTCTCCTGTTCAGAGAAGATTAAATATTTTTTTATCTATTTCTTGATTTTGTATATTTAAAAAAAAAACGACATGCAGGAAAACTTGAACTCATAGCAACTTAATGGGACTTTAAATTGATAAATTAAAAACAATAATCATGGGCGAATATATCTTGATAGCGAAAGACAACTAATCTACAATATTTGGAGATGGTTTTGTTCATCTTTATGGATGTTAAACTAAAATCAAAATAATAATTTGTATGGCAAATATTGCTATGTCGAGCCTGGGATTGATTTGAAGAAAAATATCGATCTAGGAGTGTAAATACGTCTTTTCCCCCCTGTAAAACACTGATTTTCTCAATACTTCTATGGTTCAGAAACTTGGACAATAAATGCCAGAGAAAGTATCAAGGATAGGGTTTTCGAGATGAAGTAGTTGAGACGATTACTGAATGTTTCATAGGTTGAAAGACAAACAAATATCGCTATTTTGGAAGAACTTTTAGGATTGTGAACACGCCGCATTGTTCAGTTCTTATTTAGGTCACATTTTGTGCAAGAAGGGCATGGTGAGACAAATAGTCGCTTACAATGAAGAACTGAGAAAGAACACCTTTCTGCTGGAATGGTCAGATAAAAAGTGCCACGGGCCTACCTTTGTTACAGGTTTTTCGGACAGCGGAATGCTGACAGAACTGCAGAAGAATTTGTGCAACCTACAGCATCAATGTAGATCACGTTCCTCAGTATTGAGGTTGCGACGAAGAAAAAGGATGTTTTTGATAATGTTTAACAGCCGGTATGCTGACATCCGAAGAGGAGAGGAACTTGAAATAAGAAGACGAGTATAACGCACTGAATGAGAACTTATTATGCCCCTCAGAACTACCTGAGTGGTGGTGGAATTAGGCTGATAGCTATATAACATATATTATGATATACGGTTGTATGTTGAATGAAAATTACTTTAAATAAAAAAATATTCACCTGAGGATTTTTTAATAAAGTAATTAGACATCTCTTCAGCACCTTCGATGACTAATGAGAACATTGCCCTCATCTTGGAGCTGGTAAATGCTGGACTAAGCGTGGCTCTCATGTCTTTCCATTTCTGCCCTGAAAATGAAAAAAGTGATTGTACATAATGCAAATTAACACCATTTAATACATAAATATTTTTAATTTATTGAAATCTTAGTTAAGCTTTTTTTATTTATAGAGCCTTAAATAGGTTATTAAGACTTGCCTTGAAGCGAAAACAGATGTTTTTCAAACAAAGAATCTTGAGAGTCTCCGAGGAAGTTTCTGTGATCAATAAAGTGGTCAAAGTCCTTTACGCCAATTTGTTTTATCAACTCAATGTCCTTGAGCATTATTATTTCTGAGAAGATTTCATGATATCCGACATACCTGGAATTGAACATCAAATGATAAAAAGGATTATGAAAATCTTTTGTAAATAATTGTGATGCATTCAATTTTTGAAGGAGTTTTAAAATGCAGAACGGACAAGGGTGGTTCAACTGTATTTTGATTTAAAACCCCTAGTATTAGTACAATGGGATTGAGAAATGAGCAACTCAACTAAAACAGAAAATGTCCGAGACTGGATATCTCGGGCAACGAATAACATCGCCATAGTTCCTACACCACCACAAATACACCACAAATCGTTGGCCTCCAAAATCACCCGATCTCACTGCTCCGGATTTCTATTAATGGATTTATTGCAAACAGTAGGCATATAAAACGAAGTTACGCAACATAAACGAGCTGAAGGTATCGACCAGGGCCATTATTGAATTTATACCCCAAGTCACATTAGAAACTATGATAAACAATGTCTTAGTTCCAACTGGCCACTACTATTCAAAATAATCCGACCATTTCAATCAGGCATTTCGTCAGTTAAAGACGTGTGTCTCAAATATTGCACAAAGCTTTCAATTGATTTCATTACAAAATTCAACAGGCACATAGTCTCGATCTAGGGGGCTTGCCAACTCACCTAGAATTTGTTCAACGATTGTTATAGTTTACGGAGAAAGATCCAAACTTTATAAATTGCTTATTTATGTTAGGCGAGACCCATGTCGACTTTAACGGAAATGTTAACAAGAAAAGCTGTCTTATTTGGTATATGAAAAATCCCCAAAAATGCAGCAACAAAACTTAAATCAAGAACGAGTCACTCTATTGTGTTTGGTATCGACCAAGTGCATTATTGGTACATATATTTTTTTAATTGTGCAACTATAACAATAAATGGTGAGGGTAATTTTGAGATATCGGAGCAAGGTTTCTTTCCTGAATTGCGTCGACGAAGGATTGTATAAAAATCTATAGTTTCAACAAGATGGACCTTTACCACAATACAAGACCCGTAATAGATGATGTGCTTAGGAAATTTGGCAACAAGCTAGTCTCACGGAATAGTACAAATCGTTGGCCTCCACAGTCACCCGATCTCACTGCTCCAGATTTCTATTAATGGATTTATTGCAAACAGTAGGCATATGAAACGAAGTTACGCAACATAAACGAGCTGAAGGTATCGATCAGGGCCGTTATTGAAGTTATACCCCAAGTCACATTATAAACAATGTTTTAGTTCGAGTTCGCATTTAAACCAACTGACTTCTTAAATAAAATGTAATGAATTTTATAATTTTTTTATTTAAAAAATAAGTATGTTATTATTTACCATATAAAAGCTAGATCAGAGGGCAGTTAGTGTAAGCAGGCAAACCAAGCCGCTCCTTGATTCGGACGTTCGTTTGTGCCGAACAACTTGCACATATGGATGCGACGCCCCTGCTGTGATTGAATGAACGAGTACAAAAAAATAATTACTTTTCTCCTGGGAATGCGTTGTAGACTTTGGTCATAATCTCAGTGAAGTGCTCCTTCCCGATCAACATTTTGAACATGTTTCCAAAAAAGGGAACGCTTGGCTTGATACTTTTGACCCCTCGCAGACCGAAGTACCTGTATTTGTGTATACCGAAAATGTAATAGGATATTGCTACAATAGCAATGTAAATGCCCCACTGTAATACTCCTAAATCCATATCCTGCAACAAAAAACAATTTTCATTGGACTTTTTACAAAGCAATCCACCTACACCAGGATTATTTGTGCCAGCAACCAAAGTCACTTATGTGTAACCCAAGTCACCAGTGTATAATAAAATATATTTTTTAAATGACAATTTTAAGTTTTAACTAGTTGAAATATTGAACCAGTTCAATTAAAAAAATAACAATCGATCTATAAGGGGAAAAATATTCAAAAAGAGAAGAAATGCAATATTCATTGGAGGCGACAAAGATATGGCGTTTAGTGTATCACACCTGTCTCGTAAAGGACAACCAAAAACTCATGATTTATAGTTGCATTATCCAGTCACATATAACATAACATAAGCCGGTATCCTTTACAATACTAACTCTATAAAGTTAACTAGTCACCATACTGTGGCACAACCACAAACGACACATAACTGACACTTCTATGTTGTTCATTCTCATTATTATTATTATAATTTATTATTTTGCGATGGATGAGTTTGCTGGTGTGTAACGGCTCACTCACTTAAAACAAACTCTACGGTACAGCTTCGCTTTCCAACTAAATTGACGAGGGTTTCCTTATCTACGAGATCCAGTAACGACGACGAGAGTAAAAAAAATTTTTGTACGCTTATGTTATGTTATATGAGTAAATTAACATTTTTTATGCGGGCGGATACGAATGGCGTCTGTTAAATTTGATCTATTTTAAAAACGTTGTTTTATTTTATTAAGACTTGACGATATTATTTTATGTAAAGGTCACAATAATTTAGATGTGTCAGTTATTAAAATTGGTAAGGTAGAAACGGACCTATTATTTAAAAAACATATTCAAATCCACCACGAATATGTTTATGACTTTATCGTATATGTGAGGAATAATCTCGCTAACTAAAGTGTCTTTCAAATTGAGCGGTTTTTTTAATTATTTATTTTTTTAATTCTTGACTACAACACACAATTTGCTTTAATTTCAAAAAACTTTTTATTGGTCATTGAAGTATTATATAATTTATGAAATTTACACACAAAAAACAATATCCGCCAAATGTCCCCCTCTTGTAGCTCCACAGACATCCACTCTTTTGTCAAAAATTTCGATGATATTTTGGCATAATTGCGGTTCTAACTCACCAATAACACGAATAATTTCGTCCTTCAGCTCAGGAATTGATTGGAAGTCATTCTTATAGACCTGACTTTCCACGTTACCCCAGAGAAAATAGTCCAACGGTGTCAGATCACATGATCTTGGTGGGCAATTAAAATCACCGTTTCCGGAGATTACATTACATAAAATAATTCAACAATTTGAACGCGTTGTTGTATTGTATACGACTCCTTTTTTTTATAAATGTCATACATTACACTTCTCAAATGTCACAAGACCCAGGCAAGTTCGCGACGCCATCAGTGTTTTATTTAAGAATTTAAAAAACCGCTCAATTTGAAAGACCCTTTATTTTATTGACGACCTCCGTTTGACGTTTAATTGGCAAGACTTGTATACCACAGGCTAAGGATGTGTGTCATATTATGAAGTATGTCGCTCTGTCCTTTCTGCTTACCCCGACAGGGAAATGGGCTGATAGTATGTATGTTATATTTTTATATCACCTTATACGAGTATTAAAAATGAAAATTATTTTTCCATGAAAGTGTAATGAACAGTCCGACATGAAGAATAACATTTTATGATAAAAATCAATAAATCTGCATTTAAAAAACTTGCGTTATGAAAATCATCGATTACTTTATAAAACCTGTTTGAAGAATCTTCAATTTAATTTTTTTACCAAACAAAACCAAATTCTTTCTTACTAAAATAATCGACTGTTTTATGTTTTATAATAAATCATAGTTTATTATAAAAAATAGAAAAAAAAAAACACTTAACGTCTTTAATAAAATTATAAATATTTTTTTATGAATTCGCAAACATTTAATCTTAACAATAGCGAAATAAATAACATTAATATTTTCAAGACATTTATTATTTATTGGTTTAATATCTATATTATTTAAAGTTAAGGCATTAACACCGTGGGGGTTTAAATACATTATAATTTGTAATTTGTTTTATCAAACACTATTTATTCCACTTTTTGTAAAGGCATAACTCTACCGGTTTCAAGGCTTTCACGTCATCATCAGGGGAGCACAAACAAGACTGATTAGTCAAACATTGTTTATTCCACTTTATATAACGATTTAACCCTGCCAGTGTTAAGGTTTTCATCTCATCATCAGGGGAGCACAGACAAGACTTCTGAGACAAGATATCGTTTTTTTAATACGACCTCTAGTAAAGTTGGTAAGACGCTTGATTTAAATTCAAAGCTTTCGGGTTCAATTACCGATGGCCCCTAAAAACAGTCTTCTAAAACAGTTAATCTGATAGCAATACTCAAACGTGCTAGACGTGTGCGAGTAGTGTTGCCTCTTCATGTGCAGGGTAGTTTTGCCAAAAAAATGGGATAATGACGAACGAGTTGATTAATGGGTCCGAAGACAATGTCGTCATTCTTTTTCATTTGTCTAAATCGTCAATTTGGATATGTAAAAGGTTTCAATACGAATTCATATTTAAAAATAAACGTATTTGCACTTCATTACGCAAATGTACAATCGGCGGTTTTGTTACCTTACGATAATGCCTTTCAACCAACCAGATTTTTAATTATGTCGTTTGTGCCAATTACTTGTTAGGATGTCACAAAATTTAAGAGCACACACAAAACAGGAAAAAATACTATAAAAATAGTCGGTATAACACGAAAATTACAAATTAAAATCAGAAAATACAAAATTAAAAAACATTTCTTTTTAATATTAACAATGATTGAAGGAAGAAAATATAGAAATAACATATGATTTAATAAAAACAATCTTAAAAACACTACAACGATCTTCACATTTAACAAAAGTTATGAAGAACCAACATTAATAAAAAATAACTTAAAATATCATACATATACGAGTATTACATATATTTATCAAAACTAATCTTTTAATAAAATTGTTAACAGATCAATCTACATTACTAATTAACCTGAAATCCTTATTTTAAGAAATTTCATCAAGATAAACAAATAAAATAACGTCCAGAGTTCAATTTTAAATAAAGGTTCAATCAAAATAAACATAACCATAAAATTATTTCAAGATAACTCACTTTTTTCTGCACTACAAACAAAACAAACCCATCGACTGAGAAATTCTCAAGAACGATATTGCGTTAACACCGACCAGTCTCTTTGCTCGTTATGTTAAATGATGTCTGCGCCGAAGTTACGTAAAATTCGAAACTGGTTTTTGGAGGCTGTGGAGGCCTCAATACATTTGCCGATTGATAAATTATTTTATACTCATTTTCCACGCAAAATAAAATGTATTAGTGAAAAAATGTTGTTGGAAAAATTAGACACGTAAAGATTTTTACGAATTATAAACTTTAAACTGCAGATCCCAATAACTGAGTTGGACTATAATCTGTTATTGGAAGTGATGAGCCTTGCAACCTTGTCAGATAAAATATATTTGTTTAACCTTACAACATTATTTAAGATTGTCGGCTCGTATTTCAATAGTTCGGAACTAAATCACCTTTTCATGTTATACGTTTCTTGTAGGCCCATTCAGTAAAATGTTTTATTCCATAGTAAAGTGGCTGCATATAATTATTTTTATAACTCTTGCACAACAAGACTGCACATATTGGGTATTCAATATGGGCATTGTCTGGATTTTCATATTACAAGAGTAAAGTGAATAAGTTCTTGCCGGAATGAATTTTATAGAATTTCTTTATTGTATTGTTCGAATTCATCTGTTTTTATCCTATTGTTATAACACAATTTATATGCCACTGTTAAATTATGTTTCTTGTTGTTTTTTCATCTTTGTATCAAAAAGGTTATTTAAATGTTTAATAAAATAAAAAAAGAGTTGAAAATCTTTCTTTACTGATTGCAGCACCCGGCGGTTAGTAATACACATCGTTTGTAGAGCGTCGTCTCTGTCGCACGATGCGCTAACAGTCCGGTCCGGTAACGACTGACTAATCGCGACGGAACACGTGTAAGAATGACAGAGACGACGCTCTACAAACGATATGTATTACTTACCGCCGGGTACTGTACGAGTAAGACACCGATTTCATAAAATATATTACAAATGCCACAATACACGATTACTTGGAAAATAAATAATTAATTCAAAATAAAAGTTATCATATTAACTCTTCAGTGTTTGTCATAAAATCTGTGATTCAGGCATGATAAGATTGCATTTTATTTTATTGCAAAAACTGCGTCACATGTCCGTAGGTAGCTTAATTAAAAACTGCGTCATATGTCCGTAGGTAGCTTAATTAAAAAACGTTTTAACTGACGATACTTAGGTTCTTATCTAGTTCCCGGTTTCTTTGGTTCTCTATTTCTGGATACTACGAGTATTTTCAATACATTTTGTTAATAGCGATTTCGTCCGAAACCTGGTTTCGGAGGAAAGACATTTATCGTCCAGTTGAGTTCTTGAAATTATTAATTTAAAATGTTATTTTATTGGAAAACAAAGCTTTGTTGAGGGTACATAGATTTGAGAATCACTAAATGTCCTTTTTTATAACGTAGTTCCATTTCAAAATTTGATTTATTGTTCGTTAACCTCTCGTATGAACGATGAGACAAAAGAAAAGAAACATTATAGATGCCTCTTCGAGACGCGGTATTTGATACTGATGCTTCGTATCATCCAAGAATGGAAGATTACCGAAAGTTTTTCGACAACATACTGATAAATAGTCTTTACGTGCTTTGGAAATGTTGCTAGAAAGATATATCAAAATCTGGAGAAGCTGGTGTTTACGGACATTGACAAGTACGCTGGATAGATGAAATCAGGAAGCATGGCAGCATCACATGGCGTCAACGTGCAAAAAACCGAACTATTTGGAGTCAACTTGGGGAGACCTTCATCCAGCAGTGGATCGACCCTGATTGACAATGATGATGATACGTAATACATTTGTAAATTTGAGCTACCGGATAAAGCCGATATTTTTTCTGAATAAATTAATATTTAATGTTAAGTTTCATATAATTTTGTCGTAGCTTATTTAAATAAGGGAGAAACGTAATTTTATTACCACACTTGAAAGTTTGAAGCAAATGAGAAATTAATATTTAGAAGAAAAAAACCTGTGAATTCGAACTTATGTTAATGACTTTTTGACGCATACTTATATAATTTTGGCGCTTATTATATAATTTTGGCGTTCGGGTCATGCACAACTCTGACAAATTTTATTAAGCTGTCTGTTTTTTTACTATATTGCGCTGTTCTATAGCCTTTGTTTAATGGAACGACGACCTTATAGATAAGGAAATCAACATTTTATTTTGAATATAAGGACGTGTATACAAAAACAAGATCCAATCGACATTTTACCTGTTTTCAAATACTGAGCCAATATGATAACGCCTTAAATGGCATTGTAAATGATGAGTTTGTTTTCTTTCAATTTAAATAATTAATGTTGTATTGTGGATATCAAATGATAAAAAGAAATAAAATATATTATGTTGGGTTCAATATGTCATATTGGACGCTTTCGTTTATGTTTAGAAGTGTTTTTTTCCGTTTATTTCTTAATTATGCAAAAGCAAAACTTAATTTTGTGGGTTGGTTCTGTTTTGCATATAAACATCCATTAGGACAATACAAAGATCTTTAATTTTTTATGAAAGACGGATGGATACCAGTTATTTGTTTTAAAGCGAATTCAAAGTAAAATGAAATTAAGGAAATGATTCCCACGAAGAATAAATTGTTTTCGATTATTCATTATTTCAATACAAATATAACGAAGAGCCATCACTGGGCCTCTCAACAAAACTATTGATATTACAAAGTACGTTTGATAAATACATATTTTACTTTAGAATCGTTCTCTCAGATGTCTCTGTTGTCATATAACGAGATGGAAGAATTTTAGTAATGGTAAATTAATTTAATACTAGTTGCAACCCGTGAAATATTCACAGGAGTAAAACAAATTCTACATTTATGAAAATATATATTCATAAATATAAAATTTGTTTATATATATCATTTATACATCGTCCCCTTTTACATCGGTTAAAAAATTGGTAGTAAGGTATTTAAAATTCGTTCAGTATCACGGACCCACCGAGATTCAAATTTCGAATTACTTTCGCAGAGAATCCAAGTATTCTTCTCTCGCTCTCTTATATTCAAAATTCAATTCTCGTATTCTTTCTTTGACGACAACCATCGTACGGGTTTTGGCCTATTTATACTATGATGGATTTAATTGTGGATGTGAAAAAATACTAAAAAAAGAGCCGAATGAATGCTGTAGAGATACGTGCACTGAGAAGAATACATGAGGTGACAATGTATGACAGAATACTGATTAAAATGATAAGGAATAAATGTGAACTTGAGTTTTTATATTTTTTGTTAACTTTTTTATTTTTTTCTGCGATTAATAAATTTAAAAAATTTCATAATCTACGTGTACAAGGGTATGGGCTGAAAACATCTTGTGTCCTCGCGGCCGCGCTCTTGCTATGTTGGTGGGGTGTATCTCGGTCGGGGGAATGTTACGAGATGAGATCAGACCTTTTGATAGCTTGTCTTTTAAATGTATTTTCAGCTATTTATCTTGAGATATATGTGCGAAAAACATGAGATGTCCTCGTGGCTGTGCTTTTCCTATGTTGGTGGGGTGTATCTCGGCCGGGGGAATGTTATGATATGAGCCCAGACATTTTGATAGCTTCTCTTCTTAAATGTATTTTCTGCTATTTATCTTGAGATATGTGTACGATTTTGGAATGTATTTATATATGTACATACTATATTGCGATCAATAAACTTATATTTATTATTATTATCATAATTGATCTATTGAGTATGACGGAAAAGAACGATTTGAGATGGTTTGGGCATGTGTAATGAATAAATGAAGAAAGACTAGCAAAATAAATAAACATTACAAATATAATTGAGGGGCGTGGTAGAGGAAGCCCAAAGAAAGTAGGTTTGTATTAAATGAATAACATTTTTAAAGAATGAAACGCAAAATTTAGAGTAATCGAAGGAAGAGAAGGTGTACGGATGAAGAAGAAGCAAATGATATGTGTCGATTTAGGAAAGTTTGGCACTCTGTCTTCTCTGCCTACTCCAATAGAGAAACTGCAAGATATGTATACATTAATTAATTTAGTTGAGCTTAACCTTTCCCTTCCTGTGCAAAAAAAATCCGCCCGTTCCGGTGATGTGTATTCAATACACATGTACAAATGAGCGATTTAAAAACGAAAAAATAAGAATATTGATAGCCAATCGCTTAAATTAATTAAATTTGAAGTCAAAAGTGATAATAATTGAAATTTAATTACTGAAAACATGAAAAAAATATCAGCCGACGTTCACAAAACGGGCAAAAAGACCACCTCAGATGAATGAAGACCACCTCAGACTGAGACCTGAGCCGAACTACCACTGTATATGTTATACTTTGAAGGAAGAAACACAACTGCAAACTGAGATTCTATTTCTTGCGTTCCCATATACCGAAGTAGAGTGAGAGTGAGACGTGAATAACGTCACTTCCTCACCCATAGCGGTTTTTAGAATGAATACTGGTACACGTTTGATTCACACACTGGCACACGTTTGATTGTATTGGTGAATTTATTCCCGATTTTCACAAAATATATCTGATGTGGCCGATAGGTGCTAATTATTATTAATATTATTTTTTCATTCAATGCGTAAATGTATTACGGAGGAATACCTAAAATCCGAACCCAGTATTTATTATATTTATAGAGATATTAAAGTTTTTAGAAGCATGTACTATTTACACATCACAGGACAGGGAGAGTTAAAAGTTACCTTTAATGAATTCAAAACAATGTGATCTTGAAGCGTAAATCAAGGAAATAAACAACGCCTTGTATGAGTGTGTCATCTATTTTCTGTTGTTTGTTTTTCTATTTATAAGTCTTAGCACAGTTCTGGCTATTAGGAGTGAAGTATGCCAGCAATTGAACTTTAATTAAAGGTCATGAAAAGGCTATAACGTCCAATTGGGAAGCGCGCAAGCAGGGATCCTCGATTTAATTGTTATTTTGTTTTTTAATTTATCTTCTTCCCGATTGATTTCTCATGACTGGGTATCGTGACTTTTCTGGTCATTTGTCTTATAATTTGACAATTTCCCCCTTCATCCTACATTGCGCCTTTCTGGTCCATATGTCTTACAATTTGAAAATTTTCCGCCTCATCCTACTTTGCGCCTTTCTGGCCCATTTGTCTTACAATTTGACAATTTCCCCCCTCATCCTACTTTGCGCCTTTGTGGTCCATTTGTCTTACAATTTGACAATTTCCCCCCTCATCCTACTTTGCGCCTTTCTGGTCCATTTGTCTTACAATTTGACATTTCCCCCCTCATCCTACTTTGCGCCTTTCTGGTTCATTTGTCTTAGGCCTCGGCCACACAGGAAGGAGCCTCGCTTGATGCTTAGAGCTATGTTGCGAGTTAGGCGACATATCCTAACGAACCAACGTACCGCATACTATCGCAGTGGCCACACCGCACGCTTCGCGCCACGTTGCATGACGATTAGTCATCGAGTGAATCTCCTAGCGAACAGACGTGTTGGTTAATTTACAAGATGGCGGAAGTTTTAATGACAGCTGTGTATAAAAGGGAGCCTTTGTGGAACCCATCGAGCAAATTATAGAAAAATGTACCCGTTATAAAATCACTTAGGAATGAAGTTGCACAGAAAGTAAATAAAGATGGTAACATAAGTTATAATGAAATTGGTTAGTTTTGAGAGTGACATCGTGTGTTGACTCAACCGCTCCCAACTGTCAAATGAATTTGTGCGTAGTACTTTGGTGTGCCCAGGCATGAAGTCACCTAGTATCACGTAAAATCTAGCTTAGCACCTAACGAAGCATTTTGGTGTGGCCTCGGCGTTACAGTTTAACAATTTCCCTCTCATCCTAATATGCGCCTTTCTGAGTGCCGCCATTACAGAGGATTCAGTTGTGTTCCTGACTTGGTTAATCGCTTAAAAGCGATAAAAATATGTTTAAAACCGACCTGATATTTCGCATTAATTGACCCGAGACGTCTTCCTTAATTTGATATTAGACTAGTTACTTTCTAACGAGTGCGTATAATGAATGGTAACAATTCTATCTATGTATTTAATTTCACGTAAGCAACTAATATTAATAAAAGTAAAACTTATAAAGCGCCGTTTCTATAGATAGGTTTAAAATATAACAAAATAAATATATACATACATACATGTATACACACATAGGTTGAGTATTATTTATAGTTAAGGCATTAACACTGTGGAGGTTTAAGGACATTGTAATTTGTTTTATCGAACACTGTTTATTCGACTTTTTGTAACGGTATAACCCTACCGGTTTCAAGGCTTTCACCTCATCATCAAGGGAGCACAAACAAGACATAGGTTGATTGTAAGGATTTAAATGTTGTTGACCGCTGCATTAGATTAAGTACTTCCCCGCATCTGCATATGTTCAGAAAAAAACATATTTGGTAAGAAAACCAAACTTACCAATGGAAGACGAACTGACCACTAAGAAACCTTGGTAGATCTTTCGATATGTTTTTGGTTTATTGTAGTGTATTGTGAAGTGTTCAATAGTAACTGTACGAAAAATTTGTCTCGATATTACTATAAACTTGACCCGTAACGGCATTGTTTGACAGTGAACCTTTTGCTCTATAAAATATGTCTCGACATTACTATAAACTTGACCCGTAACGGCATTGTTTGACAGTGAACCTTTTGCTCTATAAAATTAGTCTCGACATTACTATAAACTTGACCCGTAACGGCATTGTTTGACAGTGAACCTTTTGCTCTATAAAATTAGTCTCGATATTATTATAAACTTGACCCGTAACGGCATTGTTTGACAATGAACCTTTTGCTCTATAAAATTAGTCTTGATATTACTATAAACTTGACCCGTAACGGCATTGTTTGACAGTGAACCTTTTGCTCTATAAAATTAGTCTCGACATTACTATAAACTTGACCCGTAACGGCATTGTTTGACAGTGAACCTTTTGCTCTATAAAATTAGTCTCGATATTATTATAAACTTGACCCGTAACGGCATTGTTTGACAATGAACCTTTTGCTCTATAAAATTAGTCTCGATATTACTATAAACTTGACCCGTAACGGCATTGTTTGACAGTGAACCTTTTGCTCTATAAAATTAGTCTCGATATTACTATAAACTTGACCCGTAACGGCATTGTTTGACAATGAACCTTTTGCTCTATAAAATTAGTCTCGATATTATTATAAACTTGACCCGTAACGGCATTGTTTGACAATGAACCTTTTGCTCTATAAAATTAGTCTCGATATTACTATAAACTTGACCCGTAACGGCATTGTTTGACAGTGAACCTTTTGCTCTATAAAATTAAATTGTTAGATCTGTAGTATAAAATAAATATTATAGATTTATTCGTACATGAGCTGCAAAGTGTTTGATGGGATAAAACTATTATATTCATAGCAAATTTAATTATTTATGATAATAAGTATACTTATTTATTCACAAGGGCATATATTTATAGCACTCCCGAGTTACTTATAATAGTATTTAACTGATTATAGGGAAACATTATTCAAACATAAGTGACTATTATAGTATAGTTAACTAAGTTAGTAATCCCACGCAATATGTTTATGTATTTAAAATTACTTCTACTATTAAACTATTTATACTTTTGTTTAATCAAGCAGCATAACATATCGCCTGTTGAGAAACATAGTGGCGAAACTACAAAAAAATACATTTTCGAGTTAAGACTTCCAAATGGCACTAAAATGACTCCTTTTTTACGTGCGTAAGTGGCGAAAGAATATTTCAACTCCTTGAAGCGTTAAGGAGTTGAAATATACTTTCGCACGTATAAAATGACTCATTTTAGTGCCATTTGGAAGACTTAACTCGAAAATTTATTTTTTTGAGTTTCTCCTCTATGATTCTTAATAGGCGATATAATATACTGCGGTAAGCATTCCTGGTTAATTTTAACTAGTTGCAACCCGTGAAATATTCACGGAAGTAAAACAAATTCTACATTTATGAAAATATATATTCATAAATGTAAAATTTATTTATACATATATCATTTATACATCGTCCCCTTTTACACCGGTTTAAAAATTGTTAGCTAGGTATTTAAAATTCGTTCAGTATCACGGACCCACCGAGATTCAAATTTCGAATTACTTTCGGAGATAATCCAAGTATTCGACAGCCGTACGGGTTTTGGCCTATTTATACTATAATTTACTAAGGTTGCTGACAGTAAAAAAATGTAGGGAACCACTAACAAAATGTAATGAACAACTAATCAAACAATGGGAAACCACTTATCAAATAAAAATACCACTAACTGAACATGGAGAACTACTAACCAAGCACAGGGACCAGTTATCAGACGTAGGAAATCACTAACCATACGAAAGGAACTATCAACCAAGTACAGATAAAAAATAACGAACCGCTGGCCAAATAAAGGGAACCACTAACCAAACAAAGAAAACCACTAACCAAACAAATGGAGCTTTTAACCGGTGATTGGGAATAACTTTTCAAAACAGGGAAACACTAAGTAAGGTACAGGGAAACACTAATCAAACATAGGGATGTAGTCAACAAACATTAGGTACCAGTAACCAAACATAGAAAACCACTAACCAAACAAATGGAGCTTTTAACCTGTGATTGGGAATGACTTTTCAAAACAGGGCAACACTAAGTAAGATACAGGGAAACACTAATCAAACAGAGGGATGTAGTCAACAAACATTGGGTACCAGTAACCAAACGTAGAAAACCACTAACCAAACAAATGGAGCTTTTAACCGGTGATTGGGAATAACTTATCAAAACAGGGAAACACTAAGTATAATACAGCGATGCACTAATCAAATATAGGGATGTACTCACCAAACATTGGGTACCAGTAACCAAATATAGAAAACCACTAACCATACAAAAGGAACCACTAACCAAAAATAGCAAACCACTGACCAAAAAAGGGGACCACTAACCAAACAAAGGGAAACTGTAACTAATCAATGGGAATTACGAGTACTAAACAAACAAAGGGAATCACTAATCAAACATCCACTCACCAAACATTAAGATCCCTTACCAAACATAGAGCTCTATCAAACAATGAGTTCCCTCACTAAGTGTAGAGATCCACTCACTAAACATTGAGATCTCTCTCCAAACATAGGGATCCCTCACTAAACATAAGAATCCACTTACCAAATATTGAGATCCAAAGATAAGAATCAACGCACCAATTATTGTGATCCACTCACCAAACATTGAGATCTACTCACTAAACATTGAAATCCGTCACCAAACATAGGGATCTACTCAGCAAATATTGGGTATCAGTTACCAAATAGAGGGAATCATTAACCAAACATTATCTTAATAAAAGGGGCCAGAATTTTCTTTCTCATCCACAAACTTGGTTGATACCAGTATCTGTCAATGTTATTTTCACCCGGTAGTATCAATTGCCCTCACGACGTTCTAGTACGATGATAAGCAAATAAATTTACTCATAAAAATCAATGTCATAACACGTGTCAGGGCTGCCAAAGCGATTAAAAAGCAAACACTTTTAATTTTCATAACAGTTTCAGGGGGTTTCAACGTTTTTGAACTGTTATAAAACGGTACTTGTTCATAAAATATTGAAGGTGTTAACTACTACTACTCCTATAAACACATTTTGTCAATTTCTCAAATAAAAGACGGCATTAAAACAATAATACCGTTCCGACATATCATCTGATAGCTGAATGTCAAAATTATAAAACCTTCACTCGCGACTATTATTTACTCAACACTTCATCACAATGTGGATAGTATGAAATTATTACAATTTTATAATTTAATTATTTTAGCACATCTTATTTACAAAAAGGAAAATAATGCGACATCTGTTATTGCAAATCCAATCTATCTTAATTACTATTGGCAAACATGTAATAGCTGAATGCAATAGCTGAATGCGCAATGTAATAGCTGACTGCGAATGTTGCGAAGGTTTTCAAGGGTGAGTAAGAAAAACCAAATAAGGCATAAAATTGTGAGAGGCATCCTAAAATATCTCGAATCTCACTGAAATTGAAAGAGGTCAGGTTTCAGTGGTATGGACACGTACATGGTAGCTCATAAGTCAACTTCAATGCTCTTATGCAAGGTGTTTTTGTGGATCTCGTGGTTTCGATTCTTGCACCAACTGAATTTCATACGAAAATAGGCACAGATCACTTCTTAAGATTCGTTGAATTGTCGTTCGAGACGTTTCGAGCTGAGCTGAACGTCGTCCATTTGAATGAAAAGCAGTAACATTCACTTGTACCTTGAAATATTCTCAATAATGTTGGATAATAAGCGGTCTTCCTCCTCAGGATAATTCAACTTCTGATCCTTAACTTACGAAAACGTGCAATTAATCCAAACGTCATTTTTCGTTGATATGCGCATTGTGTTCAAATAATAGACTCTTAAAAAAAATTTTCGGACAAATACGTTCGTTTCTCTGTTGTTAAATTCTCCACCACCAATAGTAAGGATATTTCGCAAACTATGTAATAAAATAAATAAGAAACAAAAAACTAACTAAATATTATTATGAATATTTATAAAAGTAGAGCATGCCTGCCACCCTGTACAAAAACTGAAAGAAAAAAATACTCAAATGCAATCAAAGAAAATAAAAAATTAATGAAACTACGAAAGAAAACCATAAATACAAATTGAATTAATAGTTTCCCAGTTAAAACCTAAGATTGAAAGGTTTAAAGAAATACCGGAGGAGAACTTCAACAATATTTACATAAAAATATCCCTCAAACCGGATATGGAATTAACAATAATGTATTTGTCTTATTTATAAAAAATGCAGCCCTGCCGCAACTGTCATTTTATTTGTATTTTCGCAAGATACGAGACTTAATTCAGTTCTCTCATAGATTGGATACGGTAAACATTTTTTTATAAATAACAATTGAGATAGTCGACAAAGATGAATTATAATTGTGTATTACGCAAATGATTGCTATAAAATAATTCGATAATTATTATTATGCATATTAGTTTTGTAATATAGTTATTTATTAAAAACTGTTCGATTCGGTAAAACAAAAAAATAAAAAAACATAAATCGTGAACTATTAAAATTTACGATTACGTTGTGAAATTCGTAAATCAAAATAAATATTGATAACACGTAAAAATTATCGTCATTTCTAAACTGATTGAACTGATAGTTGTAACATTTATTAGAATTTTTTTTAATAGACGTTTTTATATTGGTAAAATTTATTTTTAAGGTAAGACATAATTTTTAGGGGTATTTGTCCCTTCTCCACCCACACTGTCTCTATGAACGAATACGACTCCATTACAGTGCTATCGTATATACATACTCGTTATAAAATTAAATTTAGTCATATTTTATTAAAAGATCTACGCATGAATAACTTTTCCCAAAAAATCAGGGGAAAGAAAAGCTGCAGGTTTTTTTAATTTCAGAAACCGTTTTCATAAAATATTAAAAAAATGTATTTTAACCAGTGTATAAATCTTTTTTACAAATTCCTACGCACAATCCATTAAGTGTTATATCAGTGATGTACGTTCCCTTTGCTTCTTTAATTTGTTCATCTATGATCCGATAAATTTGAACAAATTGTTTGTCTTTTTCTTACTTCTATGTGAATTTATGTGTGGATATTTTCTTTCTTCTTTGTGAATTTATATGTGGATATTATCTTTTTCCTTTTTGAATTTATGTATGGATATTTTCTTTCTTCTTTGTGAATTAATATGTGGATATGTTGGTTTCTCTTTGTGCGTAGACAGGTTCCATTTTACAATTTTATTTTCTATTTTTTTCGCTTTGGTACCAACTATAACGACATTATTTTTTATTAAGAAACTGTCTATGATTTTTTTTTTTAAATTTAGGAAAGAGCTTCATTCATGTCGAACAGCTTACCCCCTTTTTTACGCCAAGATATACGAGGGTGGTCCCAGAAGTACCCAACCTGACGTATAGATGGCGGTTGTTGCTTTAACATTTAAAATTATTCCCCTGTCGTGTGACCATTTCAAAATGTTATTAAAGCCTTCTTGAATTTCATTTGGAATATATGCTTCATTTTCATCAGTATATAATATTCAAATGTCGTCCGCGAACAAGATTTTTTAAAATTTTACAATAATTATACACTTGCCATGCTGTTGATACGCATTATTTAGAATAATGGACACATTATTCATCCAATTGGCACTCCATATTTCTCGTGTTTTGTAATCAATTTCACACTCTGTCATTCTTACGATAAATTTTATACATAGTTTAAACCAGGTTTTATGTAATCCTCAGTTTCCATATTCTTTCAATGCGGTGAGAAGTTTCTGTCGAAACGTCAACACCAGAAATGTTTCAAAAAGTCCTTAAGTGAAAATCTGACAGAATATATTTAAAAAAAAATACGTACCAGCGATAATTGAACCTGCAACTTCTAAGTTGGAAGACGAGTCTTATCACACTAGGTCGTCGATGTATCGATTATTTGATTTTTTTAAACTTATTTATATATTAATATTTTTTTAATATTTTCACAGCTAATACTAATAAATATAATTCTCGGAAGCATTGTCGTGTTAAATTCAGGAAAAAAATCAAGGGTTTTTCTTATTTTATCACTTAAAATCTTCATCAAATTGTATGATATTTCATTTAATAATAACCTTATTTTTTAGTGCGTGTATACTTGAAATGCGAATGACAATGAATGTATTTTCACACGTTTTGTAAAAAAAGTACCAAAGAAATGTCAAGTTTAAAAAATAAACGATCTAATTTAATATTGCAAGTACCTATACTAGAGAAAATGTAGCATGGTCCCTGTGACGGTTCACAAATTTGCCCCAATACAACCTTGTAACGACGTTCAGTAATTTGAACTATTTTATCAACTTTAATATAAGCCTCGATTCTAATAAATAGCAAGTTATTTAGGTAAATACATTACATAAAACTAACAATAATGACAAATTAATACACCTTGTTACAAATTAGCAAAAATGTGGCAGTTTATTAAAATCAAATAATATTTGGTGAGGTTTGTAAAAAGTCCCTACGTTAGTCTGCATTGGCTAGGGATGGGGTATACTATAATTGGATTTTCGATTTTTTTATACCTAAAATTAAATGTTCGTAATTAGTATTAATTCATAGTAGATCTTGGCCTATTTAAAGATAGATATAAATCATACAATACATTAGAAAGTCAGTATAATGAAAATTAGGAATTAAAACGTCAGTTTAGAGAAAAACCATTTTTCGATTTATAAAATAACGATTCGATTTGTAAAAAAAAATGATTTTACCCCTTCCCTTTGAGACATGACATTTCAAACGTCACAGGGACCATCCTACATTGTCTCTTGTATACCTTCCAATTGCCGACTTGTTTTTATTTTGATAGCATAAGTTTCAAAATTGGAATATTTATGTTACGTTATGCATTCACTTCTGGACATATTTTATTTCATATTCGGCTTTACAGCATAAGAAAAATACATGATGAGATATGAAATAAAACTCATAATCATTTGTTATTATCCTATACGCTCCATCAGGAACTCGGCGATGCCATAAAATGTATCCATCCAGCTCAATCCACCAGTATGGCACTTCACACTCTTCGAAATCACGGCCGAACGAGACCTATGGCTGTTGTGATAGTTTATTTAAAGGTCGTTGGAGGATTAATCTGGGTCGGGGAGAAATACTATGAACAAGTATTGTTCTTTCTTCACGAAGGAAGTGTTGCGAACACATAAAATGACAAATCGCGAGGTCCGTGTCTTCTTCAGAAGTCATCATTCTGTCGTGTAGCTCATGAGAGTCTATCCGCAGAGTGCAGGGATGGATGGACCTCTCCATCCATCCCTGCACTCTGCGGATCGAAGGGCAATTGTCAAGGGTAGTAGTTGCGTCTTTCACTTGGTCAGTCCAACGCATTGGGATTTTTCCTCTTTTGTGTCGTTCTTCCACGCCTCCAGTAACCACAAACCTCTCCAAACAGTCTTTTTGACCACAAGCAATGTGCCCAAATCGGAGGGCTCGGCAAAATCATATTGTGGACAATCTGTCGGTGATTTTCAGTTTTTTTGAGAATGGAGGGCTTAATTCTTCTTGCTGTCCATAGAATTCGTAACATCTTTCTCCAGAACCACATTTCAAGTGCATCTATTCTACGTCTCTCACTTGCTCTCCGAGTCCAAGTCTCCGCACCATACATGAATATTGCGAAGACGAGAGATTTAACTAGATGCATTTTCGTCGTGATGGGGATAGTTCTGCTCTTCCACATCTTTTCCAGTTTTTGCATCGCATTTTTTGCCATTCCAACTCTTCTTTTCACCTCAGCCTCGCACCCATAATTTTTGGAAATACTGAAACCTAAGTAAATAAAGTCAGTAATCACTTTCAGACCATAATTAACATTATTTGGTGGCAGTTCGTTACTGCGGTCTACTATCTTAACCTTAGTTTTTGACCTATTGATTTCCAGGGCCAGCAGTTGGCTCTCGTGTTCTCGTATTACTTCAGAGGCACTAAACCCAAAGGCCCGATTGCTGGGACAGAAGACAACATTGTCTCCCAACTATGCTTTTCAATACGAGTATATCCGAATTGCCGATTTGAATAAATTTAAAGATACAATCATAACAAAAGAAAAATAATTATCTAATCTTTGAAATTTGTGTCCATAGTGGTCTTACCTTGAGAGAGACTTGAAATATTTTAAGTCCCCTTTCAGATTATGAATTATTTGTCCATATTACTTTTTCATAAATGCATTATTTCAAATATATTCATGTTATCGATAGAAGTATAGTGCAATTAAGATAATCTCAATTCAGTTAGCACCATAAAGTTAAGCAGGGAAGTACACAATTTCGGTTCCTGAGTTCGAGTGCTCTTGAATAGAATCTGTTCGCTAAACGGAGCTATATATAAATTGTCAATTTATTATTATTATGAGACAATGCCAAGGGGGAAACTGCAGTCGGAAGATGATAAAAGACGTGGATTGGCAGATGAAACGTCTATTAAAGAACTTAGTTAATCACGACTTATCCTAGATACTATTCTCGAGGTGATCCAGGGTATACTTGCCTGGTCTTCCAGGAAAGTGCTGCAACACCGACACTAATGCGTAAGGAGGAGAAAGGAGCCCATGGGATTATCAGCATCTGATGGCAACACCACATCTCAAAGGAATCGATTTTCACGAGTTCTTGGGCTCTTGTTATCAATAAATATGTATTAAAATATGTATTGGTATATCAATTTTCAGAATACAAAAATGAGTTGGAAAATTTCATGGATAGACGTTATACTGCTGGTCTGTAGTGTTCTTGGCCTACTCTACTATTTTGCTACCAAACAGCTTCGCATCTATAAAAATCATGGTATCAAGTACACGAGGCCGATTCCTCTCATAGGAAACATGTTGGATCTTTTTCTAGGCAGGAAACATATCAACCATATCATAAAAGAATTTTACAAAAAATATCCCAATGACAAGTTATGTATATTTTTTATAATTTCTTCCACAAAAACGTTTTATTAGAATATATTATACAACAATATGTTCGATATTTGTTAGAATTTGGTTACCAAATATAAAACGCTTATTTTATAAAGAACATTTGTTTTTCAGAAAGGGTTCAAAGTCAAACAACTAGAATTCTAAGATAGAACATACATTTATATTATCACGCCGTATCCCTTGCAGGGTAGACAGATAGAACATACATTCATATTATCACGACGTATCCCTTGCAGGGTAGACAGATAGAACATACATTCATATGATCATGCCGTATTCCTTGCACGGTAGACAGATAGAACATACATTTATATTATCACGCCGTATTCTTTGCACGGTAGACAGATAGAACATACATTTATATTATCACGCCGTATCCCTTGCAGGGCAGACAGATAGAACATACATTCATATTATCACACCGTATTCCTTACAGGGCAGACAGATAGAACATACATTTATATTATCACGCCGTATCCCTTGCAGGGTAGACAGATAGAACATACATTCATATTATCACGCTTTATCCCTTGCAGGGTAGACAGATAGAATATATATTTATATTATCACGCCGTATCCCTTGCAGGGTAGACAGATAGAACATACATTTATATTATCACGCCGTATCCCTTGCAGGGTAGACAGAAATAATAGATCTCGAAGCTTTTCTACACAACCATTGGATCAAATCATCTATAATATACATATAAATACGCAGCGTTATGTTTGTCATGTGAAATTAAGTGAATAATTGAAATACTATAATGGTAATTATTTTGGTTGTATCATTATAAAAATCAATACAAAATTTGGTTTTCTTATATAAACAAATGTTTATTCTAGGTATTTCGTATTGTATAATTTCGCTTTCCCTGCTCTGGTGATCAAAGATTTGGAGTTGATAAAACAGATAACGGTTAAGGAATTTGACAGCTTCAAGGACCATTTCTCAGTGGCCACCGAAGTGGATCCTCTATTTTACAACAATCTCTTCGCACTGCAAGGTAAGGCCATTATTATATACTCTAGAGACCAAACGGTAACATATGGTATTAAATTACTCACAAACTAAATCGGGTAAACTTAGTGAAGTATGATTTTTCGTAAGTAATAAACTAAAAACGAATATTGTTGGATTTACAACAACATCAGATAGAACGGCAATGCTGACAATTTAAATTAATAAAATATACAACCTCCAAATTATTCAAGTAAACGCACATACAACGAGCCAAAGTGATGACCTAATTGAAAAATTCTACGGTGACCTGCCGAGTCTTAATCGAGAGAGGAACTATTTTGAAATTATCATGGGAGATTTTAATGCAAAAATTGGACAAACCTGGAGTGACGAGGAGTGCACGGGAAATTTCTGCTACGAGGATAAATTGAAAGGAGACATCGAATAATTGAATTTTCTTAAGCAGAAGAAAATGTTCATATCAAACATGTTCCTTAAAAAATATTTCAAAGGAAATGGACGTGGAAAAGGCCAAATGGTTCATTAACACTTGCCACCCTGTGATGGATAGCGAGTGACCAGGACTTATATTTTATTTTATTATTTGACATTTGAATACATAATAAAATGATTTTTATAGCAAATTACACAAAATAACCTAGCAGATTTTGCATAATTTTAATTTTAAACATACATTTTTTACTGGACGCTTAGCGTCCAGCACCGTGGCTGGCGGAATTGTTTAGCACAGTAAGGCAAGTGTTAAATGAAATAGATTATATCCTGGTTAATAACAAAAGAATGATAGAACACTAAGGTACTTAACAGTTTCAACACGCCAAACTACCACCGACTTTTGTAGTCGACCATCAAAATACACACAAAAATGGAGAAATATAAACTTGATCACAAGAATAAGCAACAAAGCACTTCTCTCAAATAAAAGAGAAAAGTTCCGTCACCAAACTAAATGCAAACTTCAAGCTCCTATGCGAGAAGAAAACCAAGATAATATTGAGTCGTGGAGTGGAACAAAGAGAAATTGCAATAAATGTGGTGGTGGGGGAAGGAAATAACAAAAAAATACAGGCTCAATAATTTAGGGAACTTATGACAAAGTAAAGAGATTTAAAAAAGACGATAGCATATGACAATCAATTAAATATATCGAACTATTCAAAACCATAAGAAAAAAGCTAAAAGAAGATATAAGAAAATACAACGAAAACCTAATAGAAGATAATAGAACAAAAACAAAGCTGCAAAAAAAAACTCAAATGCTAAGCAATGGAAATAAACAAAGGACAGCGCTGCTTAAAAAGAATAACAGCGTAACTGAGAACCGGGAAGAAATCATAAAACGAGTCCACGAATTCTACTCAGGACTCTTTCAAGACATAGAAAATACGAGAGATAGATCAAACAACCGAACAAATTAACAAGTTCCCAAAATTCTTATAAGGAAAGTAGAAAAAAACATAAATGGTTTAAAAAACGGCAAGTCGGCAGGAGATGATAACAATACTAATACTTAAGGTAGCAGACGAAGAAATATACCACATATTAGGGAGAATAATGACACACTGCATAAACAACAGGAAAATTCTCAAAAAACGGAAAACGGCAAAAGTATTTCTTCTTCATAAAAAAAGGAAATAAAGACGATTTGAAAAACTATAGACTAATCATATCAAAAATATTTACAAAAATAATAACAATCAGAATACAAAAACAGCTAGACGATCTGCAATCAAGAGAACAAGCTGGATTTAGAAATGGACATACTCGTAGTACGATAGATCATATACACACACAAAGAGGCAGTTAATAGTAATATCAAACGAATATGACAGACCCCTAAGCATGCGCTTCATAGACTTTGAAAAAACCTTTGACTAAAACACTTGAATATATTTGAAGCACTCAGAAAACAAGGAATTATAAGAATAATCCAAATTATAAGAATAACCAGCTTCTAAGAATAATCCAAAATATCTACAAAGAATCATAAGCAGTGGTGAATCTACCAGAAAAAAAAACAGAGGAAATAACAATCACAAAGGAAGTGAGACAAGAAGACGCGATGTCACTTAAACTCTTTGCAGTTATACTCAAAGAAATGTTTAAAACTGTAAACTGGGAAGGTATGGACATAAAGATCGATGGTGAATATCTCTTTAACTTTAGATTTGCAGATGATATCACACTCCTAAGCGAAACAAGAGAGGAACTAGAGACGATGATTCTGGAGCTTAATTTAGTCAGTAATCGAATCGGCTTAAAAATGAATCTCGCTAAAACAAAAATAATATTCAATTAATATATAAAATACATCAAAATTGGGAGGCTTCGTTGGGCGGGGCATGTAGCAAGAATGGGAGAAGAGAGAATGCCTAACAAAGTACTCTTTTCCAAGCCACAAGGAAGGCGTAGCGTGGGTAGACCAAAGTTCAGGTGGATGGATGGGGTGCAGAGTGATACACGCGTGATTGGCATCAGGGGCTGGAGGAATACATTCCAGGATAGGAGGGAATGGCGACGACTGCTGGAGGAGGCCGGGGCCCACAATGGGCTGTAGTGCCATTGATTGATTGATTGATTGAATATATTCGTGTATCAATGAGATAAATAAAGATTGAGGACGTAACCTTAGAAGAAGTTTCCCACATAGTAGAAGTGAGATATCATCAATCAAAAGAGAAGGAAGGGACTGTGGATAGAAAACGAAGATCTGAATGCAACACGGTATATTTACTGATTTGAAATTAAGACTTTTTTTCAGTCGCTTCTTAAAGCATGGTAAAGACGAAGCGAGTCTACTATTAGTTCCAGAGTCTCACTACATGGACAGTAAAGGATAACGCAAAAAAGAAAAGCGGTGGACTGGGAAGGTCAATAAATCGGCGAAAAGCAAGTCCATGATCTGAAAGACACTGAATATTTCCGGCGAGATAAGAGAGGGCGGCAGGGCAGTTAATTACATTATACAATAGATACAGTATGTAAATCTAGTGTCCAATCTAGTGCTTGACATGGTCAGCACTGAAAGTGTTGATATCGAAAATCATGGAATATCGCTTCGACTCACTAAAAAAAACCTTTATCAATATTAACGTTATTGCCAAAATACTGTCAGTTATTTAAAAATATACGAGTTGTGGGTCAAATCAGATTCAAATTAAAAACGTATATAAATTTAAATTAACTCACATACTCGTACAAATTATCTCTGACACGTAAATGCAAATTTTCAGATCCACGTGTCAGTCATAACATTAATGGTAAGGTGAGTAAATTTAAATATGAGGGTTGATTAAATATAAACGACGCTGTTTTGTTTTAATTTCTTTTATTTGCAGAAAAAAAAGAGCAAGTACGAGTACACATCATTTTTGTAAATAATCTCATGTTTAAGATTATGTCGAAAAATTATGTGTACATGGTTTTTTTCTTTTTAGTGACTTTTTCAATTATTTTGTTTTTCTAGATATTTGTTTGTTTTTCATTTGTTTTTTTTTAATGCTTTAGGTGTGTTTGAATTGTCTTTTAGACAACAACGGAGCTACCTTTGGTCCAGCAATTAGAACTTATCTGCTTAATTGGAAGAATTGTCTGTTTAATTGGAAGAAATTAACACACGACAATAATCTCGTCGTGTGTGCATTTCATAATAAAGTGTGTAAATAAATAAGTTTTTACTTCTTAGTTTGTATTTAAGATTTAGGTCTAGTGATGACATAAGGGTTTCTATCAATTGTATACAAAGTATTAAAAATTTTTGTCGCCATTTCTACATTGGGTTAAACCATTTTCAGGAGAGAAATGGCACCACATGAGGTCAACACTGAGTCCTGCCTTCACTGGGTCCAAAATGAAAGAGATGATGCCTTTCATGGAGGAGTGTGCCCATACGCTCGTGCAATTCTTGAATAAGAGCTCATTAAGTCCGGATGCAAAAAGTAAGAGTTTCATATTTGTTGTTAGTTTTATGAATAAGTTATTTATAAGTGTTAAGAAGTCTTATAACAATGTTGCTAATATAATACAAACATATTTTATTGGTAAAACCGTTTTCTGTTTTATCATTATGCAATCTTAGCGCTTTTTACATCTTAATGCTTTAGCTCAAGAGTTCCCAAACTTTTTTCGGCCGCAGACCCCTTTACCAAAAACTTTTAAAACCGTCGACCCCCTAGTCATTTATTTTTGACCCCATAGTCATTTACTTTACTTGCTCAAATTAATAAGTTTGTACAGTACTCGATATTAAATATTTAACTAGATATCAAACTTTTCATTTTAACCACTTGTAATTAAGAATTGAAAAATATAAAAGGACTACGGATTATGGCATTATCTTGTGCAACATTTAATATTGAAATCTGCACTGACGAAAATTAAAGCCAAAAAATACGAGCAGTTTTTTTAATTTTTGACATTTATGAAATAAATATGTAAATTCAAAATAAGTACAAATATTGACAAATATTCTTAATTAGGTACCTATTGGAATCAGATATTTTGAAGTAACAAACAAATAGCAGTAATAAGGGGGTCTATTTTTGCTGTCGTCGACCCCAAATATTTTTTATTGAAACTATCGACCCATAGAAAAATCAAATCGACCACTTTGGGAACTTTTGCTTTAGCTGGTCATACGCATGTCAAATGATTCCAGTTCAAAAAGTTTTTGCGGAAAGTTCGCAGGAAGTGTTTAAAACACAGCAATTTACTAACAAAAATTGCACGTTGTAATTCAGCACTTTGTCTACCTTTTTCTTTTTAAGATTTGTTAATGCCAATTTATCTTGAGGTCCACCCTTTATATTCATTTAATTAATTGGCCTCCGTAGCCAAGTGGTAAGATTCTTGACTTCCACCCGGGGGTTACGGGTGCGATTCCCGATGTTACCCAAAAATAAACAATAAAAAGGGTCCAAGTCTGGTAAAAGATTCATCTAGTAACAATACTCGCAAGCGTCGAGCGGTTGTTTTGCCAATGACGAATCTCGAGTTCCGTGCCTACTTCAGAAGTTCTAAATCCGAAAGCTCGTTAACTATGACGTTAAATGAAACACAAATTCGGATATATTGAAGGGCACTATACGAAAACAAAATGAATTGAAAACCTTTTTTTTTATCAAGAATTCTCTTCGATCAAGCGATGAGATACTCTTTTGCATACTATCACATCATATTTTACCCATTATCATTTGCGGTTCAATCGGCATAACTTTGAAACGAACTTTCAAGATTTATCAGATGTGCGCCATTCTTATTTACGTTTAAAAAAGGATTTGAAAAATATTACGTTACTCAGAACTTCTTTTCATTTTGATTTTATTTTGTTTAATCAAACACTGTTTATTCCACTTTATGAAATGGTATAACCCTACCGGTTTCAAGGTTTTCAACTCATAATTAGGGGAGCACAAACAAGAGCCTTGTTTGTGCTACCCTGCTGGTGAGGAGAGAGCCTTGACACCGGTAGGGTTATACCGTTACAAAAAGTGGAATAAACAGTGTTTGATAAAACAAGTTACAATATCTATAAACCTACACAATGTTAATGCCTTAAATATAATAATTTTCATTTACTTCCCTTTCTTATCCTTGTACAAATTCCTTTCCTCTTGTTCTACAATTATCGATAGAGTTAAATATGTTATCGATTAAAAAATCTGTTATCGATTAAACAACATGTTATCGATTAAACAATCTGTTATCGATTAAACAACCTGTTATAAATTAAACAACATGTTATCGATTAAACAATCTGTTATCCATTAAACAACATGTCATCGATTAAACAATCTGTTATCGATTAAACAACATGTTATCGATTAAACAATCTGTTATCAATTAAACAGTTTAACGTTTTCAAGATGAGCTACTTCGTTGGAAGAAATTGCTATATAGCAATAAGCCTACTAGATACATCATGTTTAATCATGCACACAAAAGATTAAAACAAAATAAATATTATTTTTGCAGGTAAAGGGTATGTTGAAATGGAAATTAAAGCCTTATTGTCAAAGTGTACAAACGACGCTATTGCCTCGTGTGCCTTCGGAATCCAATCAGATTCTCTGAACGACCCAGAAAACCAGTTCTACAAGATAACGAGGAAAATGACACAAATCTCGGCGAAAAATGCTGTAAAAGCGATGATAGCATTAGTTCTACCAAGTAGTAGAAAGGTGGGTTTTTATGCGCAAATTTTCATTGCGTATTTTAATTTTATAACAGTTTAAAGGGATATTGAATGAAGGGAAATAACAGGAAACATGGTAAATACTCGTAAAACAATGCAATATACGGTAACCATATCAAATTAGTTGCTGCCCTGATATAATTGTTCCAGCGCAGCGGTAAAATGTGTTTTGGTATTTTGCCATATGTCATATGACACATGTGTAACTTCTATAATAGTTCAAAGGGATATTGAATAGTTCAAAGGGATATTGAATTTTATAATAGTTCAAAGGGATATTGAATGAAGGGAAATAACATAGTTCAAATAATAGTTCAAAGGGATATTGAATTTTTTAATAGTTCAAAGGGATATTGAATGAAGGGAAATAACAGGAAACATGGTAAATACTCGTAAAACAATGCAATATGCGGTAATCATATCAAATTAGTTGCTGCCCTAATTTAATTGTTTCAGCGCAACGGTAAAAGGTGTTTTGGTATTTTGCCATATATCATATGATACATGTGCAACTTCTTCATCACAGTTAGAGCTTTATCATGTGCCCTAAGTAAAAAAATTGGTATAATGTAGAAAAAGTGTCTACATGAAACTCTTGCAATATTGATTCCACGACATCTCGAATACCTCGATTCTCCTTCTATTGATATTATAGTCCATATTTCTACTCTTTAGACGGAGATAGATCAGTGCTCTCACAAGTCTTGGCTTATTATTCGTAGATATACTGCAGTCTTTCCATATATTGAATTAGGCTCATCATTGTACACTTTGGAATTCCCATTCAGCGCTTTATTTAGACTGTGGAACCTCTGGTGCTGGAAATTAGGCTCATCATTGTACTCTTTGGAATTCCCATTCAGCGCTTTATTTAGACTGGAACCTCTGGTGCTGGAAATTAGGCTCATCATTGTACTCTTTGGAATTCCCATTCAGCGCTTTATTTAGACTGGAACCTCTGGTGCTGGAAATTAGGCTCATCATTGTACTCTTTGGAATTCCCATTCAGCGCTTTATTTAGACTGGAACCTCTGGTGCTGGAAATTAATTTATGTTTATCCTTTTTTATTTACTTAAAAGATTGGTTTTGTTTTCCAACAAACCATAAATAAAAAAAATACTCGTGTTTTCTCCGTACATCTTTTTATATTTTTTTAAAATAGAGAAAATTAAAAAAAAATCGTTTTATATTGCAGGTATTTGATATGAGACTCATGGAAGAGGACGTGGAGGCTTTCATGAGGAGCGTAGTCCTGGAAATAATCAAATCCAGGAATGAGACTGGAGTTATCAGAAGGGACATGATCCATCTGCTGATGCTGGCCATGAAGGGTGATCTTCACAATGAGGAAAATACTGGTAAACAAGATGACGATGTGGGCTTTGCCACTGTTCATGAAGAGATTATAGTAAAAAATGCTATCAAAAGAAGTAAGTTAAAAACTACCTTGACATTTTGGAATGAAAAGAGATAAAGGAAGTATTTATTTATTTGTAAGGTCGGTTTTGACGGTAAAACTACAATGGTTACAATATTTAAATTAAAATTACGAATATATGTGAATACAAAAATGTGACTCAGAAAATGTAAACATTAGAGAATTAACATAACTCACTCACAAAAAAACATCCGAAAGGCCAGAGTTGCCTATCGTGTCAAAAATAGTCTGACTTATGGTATATGTAGCTGCAGAGAGCTCCTCTCTATCTAGATAGATTCTACTTTTCTCACATTCTCACAAAATGTAGTCTGTGGATTTATCTGGATATTTATGTACATAAATTGCAACTGGGTGAAGAGACTAGATTAAATGAAAAAAAATCCTGTTATAGCTCCCGTGGCCAGTGACGAATTGGGAGGTCCAGATAGGTACAACCCAAGGTGAGCTTAAGCGAACTCTGAAGCAAAGAAGAAAAAAATCGTCGTTGTTTTGAAGATGACATCGAACGGGACTAACATGCTTTTACTAATGAAGAAAACTTTTTCTACAATATGTGAAGTAATTTCCGGCAAGTGGCGAGAGTGGATGTTACCTATTCTTGCAGATTTACCCCTTAAAATAAACGCGATTTCAGCACGCCCCGTTATGACCAGAAGTGCATAAATTTATACAGCGTCGTTATCTTAGATTAGCGCTGTTTATCGCCCGCAAGAGACTCGAGGAATCTTTCAGCCACCTCCTGCACCATACATAATTGTCATGAAAGGAATATTCTTAGTTCAGGCCAAACGTGCCAGGTTGTAAACCAGTCTGGATGGGCCATTTTGTTGAATTCCTGTGTTCCTGATAGAACATGTTGGTTGTGATAGATATTTGTAAAAAATATGATTAAAACTTTTTATTTTAGCTTGGAATGACGATGAAATTGTGGCACAAGCAGTCATCTTCTTATTTGCTGGCTTCGAGACCATATCAAACCTGCTGACCTTTATGTGCTATGAGCTGGCGATCTGCCCCGACAAGCAGAAGCTGTTGAGGGAAGAGATATACCAGTACATCGCAGACAAGGGGAGTATGGTCACGTACAGCGATCTCCGAACTTTAAGCTACATGGACATGGTTGTTTCAGGTTAGCGGTTGTTTTTAAAATAATGCTAGTATTTCATTGGACATTTTAGAGGGCGCAGTGATGGAATAAAGAAGTATTTTAGTCATATTGCATGTCATTGTACTCAAGCGAATGTTAGGTAAATTACACGTCCGTGCGTTAAAAAATCTCCAAGTACAGTATAATAATGTATATGGAATTAAATTTGGACTGTCCGACTCTATAATATCGACTTTCGACTGTACAATATCGACTGTCAGGATATTTTAGTACTTCATAGATGTTTGCCTACAACGTTTTTTAAACTATTCATTATTACTATCGTAAAAAAATGAATGTGAGACTTGACACTGTTTCTCATTCGTAAGAATATCTATGTCTGTCATAATGGATGAGGTGACAACACGGAGTCAACTTTCTAGGTGGCTGGCCGTGATTCGTGATCTTATCAAAGATATCACTAGTTTCATTCAAGAGAACACCTGTTTGCACAAATTCGTGCTCCCAAATAATATTATTAAAATTGTATGTTGGCGAATTTTATATATATTTTTTTCTGATACATAATTCTTGTAAGATTGTTATAAATAATTCATATTGAATTTACTTTTCAAATCAAAATAAGATTGAAAATCAATCAATTCCATTTGAACGGCCTCTGAAATAGCACGAATGTCAAAAGAAAATGGATATGAAAGATGAATATTAAGGCTTCTTGAAATCTATTTTCAATTTCATCTCTCAGCTCTGATATATAATTCTTACAAACTAGTGAGATTCTAAAATATCGCAGGATAGTAAAGTTGGGTAACGCACACACGAAGCTTTAGTTATTCAGCTGTAATTCGAAAATACGTAATTTAGCTAAAAAAAATAATGACATTGCCAAACATTACGATAATTCCTTGAATCTTAGAAAAGATATTTGTTTTTGTTTTGTAGTGTCACGTTTTTATTTTTTTAATTAAATAAATAAAACACCAATTTTTTATTTTTTATTTTTTATTCACTATTTTAAAGACCTTCGTCTTCGTTGTCAGGTGAAGATGAATTCATATTCACCTGACGAGGAAGATTGAGATGTTTGAAGCCCTTAGTGAGCTCAATTAAAATAGTGGTAAATACAAAATAGTTTTATTTATTTTCTTAAAAATGTATTGCGTTAATTGATTTATTAACGCAATGTTTGGCCATGTCATTATTTTTTTAAACTATAATATTCAACTCATTAATATGGGTAGTCAGGCTCGTTGAGAAGGCAAATTCATACATCCTCTTTTCGTCGTATTCCTTAAATGGTTTATCTTTTCTTATCATTAATCCTTGAATTTATTTTTTAAGGCCAAAAACTCGTACGAGGGTAGTCCCAAAAGTACCCGACCTAACAAAGAAAACACAAAAAATTTGGGAATTTTTTTTTATTTCTCAACATAGTCTCCTTTCAGCTCGACACACTTTTCCCAGCGATGTTCAATAGCTTCGATACCCTCGATAAACCAATATTCGTCAATATGCTATGTACAGCACTTTTTTAAATGCCTACCATGTCTGCTAGCTCGCGCACTTTCAATCGACGGTCATCCAATACCATTTTGTGGATTTTCTTTACCATTTCTGGCGTGGTCACCTCATTTGGTCGACCACTGCGATGTTCGTCTTGGCAGCTCGTACGGCCTCGTTTAAACTCTGCCACCCAATATTTTACAGTTGTAAACGAAGGAGCAGACTCCCCCAGAGTAGAATCTAGCTTAACTTTGATATTGGTTGGACTTAGACCTTTCAAATGAAAGTATTGTATGATCGTATGATGTTCTGTATTGTATGATGTTCAAATGAAAGTCGTATGATGTATTGTATGATGTTCAAATGAAAGTATTGTATCACAACAAATTCACTGAGAGCGTTCACTATTGATGACCGATTTTTTCCATGTTTACAAATTCACTAAGAGCGTTCACTATTGATGGCTGCCAAACAAATACTAAACAACGTAGCGTCTTAAAACTTGAAACTTAAGTTTATAAGTTTAGTACTTTCTACCATAGTAATTTTTTAAAGCAACAACCGCCATCTATACGTCAGGTCAGGTACTTCTGGGACCACCCTCGTAAGCTGCTTCCGTTTCTAAATCGTTCACAAAACGTTAAAATCCCGTGTGGTGCAAGCCTTCGGAACGAATGGAGTGGACTTCTTTAATAATAACTGTCATATGTTTTCCATCTTCAGAGATTTTCGAGACGAGTGCAGATTATCCTGGTGGATATATAGTAGTGGTACTGCATAATACCGTCATTGCCAACTTTAGTTGCGTCTTCTTTAACTAACTTAATGAACCCTTATTTTCTTCGTTGAGACGATTAAAGGTTTCCATTACCTTTTAATGGAGCCAAGACAGTAATTTATTCAGGAACAATAAAATGTCTATCAACAACACGAACAAATACTGCTAAATAGGCAGTGTCGTATATTTTTTTACTTTAGTCAAGCGTCAGAGGATAATATTTAAACGTTAAAACTTTTGATTTCAATCCACTAGTGGCCACCTATATTTCATCCAATCCTTTAATACACTAGTGGCAACCATATTTCATCCACTCCTTTAATACACTAGTGGCAACCTATATTCCATCCACCCCTTATACACTAGTGGTAACCCATATTCCACCCACTCCTTTAATACACTAGTGGCAACCTATATTTCATCCACTCCTTTAATACGCTAGTGGCAACCTATATTTCATCAATATGTCAAGTCACTATCTGACGTGATAACGTAATTTTGTCAAAATTGTATTTTTTCTCACAACATATTATGTCTACATTTTCCAAATTTTCTTTAACGAATATATGCTGTAAAATACATGCACTGAAAAATATTCACGGGATAACAATATACGAAAGAATATTAAAGAAGTAATTAAAGACATATGTGAACTTAAGGCTGATGTATTGAGTAAGATGAAGAGATGAACTCTGAAAGGATTTGGGCGTATAAAACGAACAAATAAAGGCTAGCAAAATAAATATGAGTGTGAGGCGGGGTACAGGACGACCAAGGAAAACGTGATTGGATTAAGAGCATGATATTTTGAAAGCAGAAATGTAAAAGTCACAGAAATCGTATGAGTTGTATGATAAGGTACGTGGATGTAGAAAACGCTAAATATGTATGTTTGGGATAGGAAATTTCGGTATTATATTCTCTCTGTCTACTCTGACAGGAAAAAGGCGTGATGGTATATAATTATGCATAAATCATGTTGAAATGGTTACAGAAACCCTCCGCCTGTGGCCACCAGCAGGTGCTTTGGACCGAGTGGCTCAGAGAACGACAGAACTACCACCGGCAAATAGTGAGGCTTCTCCATATAAGGTAAATAGTAAGACTATGCCCGTTTAGATAAAAAAAACTATGGCAATTATTTTATTGGGTGTACAAATTAGTTCGGTCCGTTTTTTTGTGTTCAAAAATGCATTTATTTATAAACAAAATGAATGAGCAGATCAATTAAAGTATTGACCATCGCTGGCTATTACTTTTTCCCATCTCTCAGGCAATTTTCGAATTTCATCTCGAAAAAATGACTCGTCTTTTGAGGCGATCCAAGTTTGAAGCCAATTTTCGGTTTCTACGAAATAAGTGAACCGGTGACCTGCCAAATCGTGCTGCATCCTTCGGAACAACCAGTAATCAGAAGGAGCAATGTCCGGGGAATACGGCGGGTGCGGTAAAACATCCCCTTTGAGCGTTTCCAAATATTTTTTTACGACTTTTGCGACATGAGGCCGAGCGTTGTCATGAAGAAGAATAACTTTATCATTTCTTTGGTCGTATTCCGGGCGTTTTTTAGCAATGCACGACTCAAACGAATTAATTGTAGCTGATACCGATCGCCCGTAATGGAATCGCCAGGTTTCAGCACCTCATAGTAAACAACACCCCTTTGGTCCCACTAGATACAGAGCATGATCTTCGAACCATGTATGTTCGGTTTTGATGTTGATGTTGAGGTCGATGGCAACGATTTAGCGGGCTTAGCGTAGTATTTTTTCTTCTTGGGGTTGTAGAATATCCACTTCTCATCTCCAGTTACAATCCGATGCAAAAAAACCTTTTTTTTGTTGCCTTTGAATGAGCTGCTCGCAAGTCAAAAATCGCCTTTCAACGTCTCTCGGTTTCAGTTCATAAGGCACCCAATTTCCTTGTTTTTGAATCATTCCCATGGCTCTCAATCATACGGAAACGGCTTGTTGAGTCACCCCCAATGATTCTGCAAGCTCCTCTTGCGTTTGACTCTGATCTTCTTCGAGTAATGCCTCTAATTCTTTGTCCTCGAATATTATTGGCAGATGTCTAACCTCTCTGAAACCGCCAAAATCGGCTATCACTATGAACCATTCATAACAGCCAGAGCCATCTTTTAGAAACGGACCGAACTAATTTGTACTCCCAATATATTTGAACTCATTTTGCTAATTGACATAAATATTTCTAATGTATTTTTTAGGGTCTCAATGAAAATTAAAAGAGTCAACGCAATGTTCACAGTGATTGCACATTTTTTTTGTTATTGCAAGCATTGATCTTCTCTTTATTTCTACATGGAGCAGAAACCTAGACAATGGTGTATATCGATGTGTTCAAGATGTGTTCCTGCAGATGAATGCTGCTGGATGAATGATGAATCTTGGATGGAAAGGAGCAGAGTTTTAATATTTATGTTGAAAGTAAGAATTACGTGTGACCAAAGTGTTTTGTCTTTTATGTTATGTCAGTGATTTCAGGGTTCCTTTTCCACTGTTGTGTCATCTGTGGGGAGTTTATCTATGTAAATTTAACTTGTATTCGAATAGTTGTCTTATTGTGTTTCTTCGGACACATATAAGTCTCGAAAATACTAATGCTGGGCAATGTTTCACGGTGGGATACCAAGAGGCTGTACACCTACATGTTGGAACGGTCATCTTTAAGACGTTATCAACTCCACTCTGTTCAAAGGTTCATATTGTCAGAGATAGAACTAGTAACTAAAATATGTGTGCCTTTTCACACATACATATTTTTCTATTATGTAATAAGTGTTGCCTACACTAAATACGTGACCTGGTTTTAGAGTCTACTTGTGTCTCTCTGAAGTTGATTAGCAGCTAAACTGGTGGTAACAGAGATGACTATTATACAGATCCTTCGATCTTTCTCTATTGACTACTGACGACCACTTTCCACCTGCAAGTTTTAATGAACTGAACTCTATTTTCAGGTTCAAAAAGGAGACTTGATTTGGATTCCAGTTTGTGCAATCCATAGGGACCCAGCTTACTACCCAGATCCCGATAAATTTATCCCAGAGAGATTTTCTAAAGAAAATAGTGACAATATTAAACCTTTTACCTACCTACCATTTGGGGTTGGGCCTAGGAGTTGCATAGGTAATATTTAAACATTTATATTATTTCTTCAGAATTGACTGGCTTATGATGTTACATTCATGTATGGTTATAATGATAACAATGTAACAAAATATTTATTGATGTGCATGACATTATTCTACCATATCTAAAATCTTGAAAAAAAAAGTAGAACCTTTGTTAAAAGTAGAACCTTTGTTAAAAGCCTCCAGTTCAACATCAACAATGAATCTGTTAAGTAACACAAGAAAACACTTTTATTTAATAAAATTTATAAAACAGCATTCATATTTTTTTAATTATTCTATCAACTTTGAAAACATTCGGTATCATATTCAGTTAATTAAAATTTTCTGAAACGCTCCTGAAACTCATTCTTCGGAATTACCTCAATAATTGCGGTCGAAACCTTCTGGATGTCTAAAATCGTGTCGAAACGCTTTCCTTTCATCGTCAAATTCAGTTTCGGGAATAGCCAATAGTCGCATGGATCCATACCATATGGGTAGGGGGGGGGGATCGAGCCCCACGATACTTTTTTGACTAGGAAATGGCGTACAATCTTGCTTTTGTGCACCAGTGCATTTTCGTGCAACAAAGACATTTCTATCGCATATTTTTATAGAGTTCTGACTTTTTATGCACCTATTGTTTATTTATATTGTATTTATTGTAATTTTCAGGTAATCGTTTTGCTCTCATGGAAGCCAAGATACTAATGTTCCACATTATGGCCAATTATGAGATTGTTAGAACATCAAACACTGAAGTTCCTGTAAAAATAATGAGCCACACCTTCATAGTAACCACTAAAAAAGGGTTTTGGATGGGATTGAAGAAACGTTCAGTTAATATTTAAATATTATATATAATTTGTATTTTGTATGATTTAAAATTAAAACAATACTCTTGAACACATACCATAAACTATTGCATGATATAATATAAAAATTACAGTAAATAAGCATTTATATCAAAAATAAAAATATAAAAAATTAACTCACATATTTTTAACCCTCCTGGACAAATCAACTACAATATACAATACAAAAAAATGACAGTAAAAAATCAGTCATATAAAAATTGTCAAAACAAAAAGAAACCCACACACACACATACCACATCAGATTGAATATCAACGAAAAACAGAAAAGCAGATAAGTCCAAATTTTAACAAATTAAAATCACAAATAGAAAACAAATTATCAAAAAAAAATTAATAAATAAGCAGTTTATATGAAAAAAAAAATGCAAATACACGCACACATATCCTCCTGATTCACTGCCAGCGAAAATAAAAAAAGAGTCCAAACAAAAACAATAATAGAAAGCACCGTTTCATAGCTTTTCTTAATACATTATTCATCCGCTATTTCAAGGGCATGGGTTACTCGTTCCAGTATTTGCTGGCTGAGTATGAAAAATATCCCTGGAATGTTAGATTATGGCTCGGGAAGAGTAAAATAGTTTGTCTGCTTCTAGTTTCATAGCCGTAAAAATCAATAGTTCAATTCAATTTTTCGAAGAGATAAGGTGACATTTTGTCTTGATAATGTTATGCATGAGTATGCGTTAGTGAAGAAGTCATCTCTGGTTCATGTCAATAATTTTAAATGCTCTCTTAAAAGGGATGATACGTCCTTTTGGTGGTGTTTCAAATAATCATCTACAGCGAGCATTTTCAAGTCTTTACAAATTTAATATCGTTTTCTTTAAAAAGCATGGTCCATAGATACAATTACCATATTCAATTAATGGGATAGATAGTGCGTCGGTTATTCTTTTTCTAGTTTCAATCGACAGGTTCTGACGGAAGCGACAAATATTTTAAGCTGTAAAAGAGCCCATTGTCATTTAATTTTAACGTGAGCCTCG